>OV281285.1:18240384-18853076 GCA_923062465.1 Acleris sparsana
ATTTGGTTTTGAGATTCTTAGAAAAGTGTAGCAATCATTAGGGTTTTAATCAGAATACTTGACGTGTAAAAGTGCCCGAGCGGCCTACTTACTGAATAAATTTCTTTTATTTTTTATCTTTTTTATCTTTAATAATCTTCCATTCCCTCTTTATTTCTATTAACCCTCCAGCCTGGACCAAAATGTTCATATGTTGCACATTTAAAAATTCACTAATACGTTTAGTGGCGTGCGAACTTGCGTTGTTATGGTGCAGTACCATAAAAAGTTACCCTAGGAGGTTAGCAAATGACAAGACTTGTATGGCAGTTTGTATTTAGCATACCTCGGTCCTCCCAAATGTCCACTCAGTAGCAGCGTTGTTTATCACTCGCTGAAACGTGTTGGACATCGTCGCTATTAACATATTCAGTACGACTATAACGGATATTACTTCAAAACCTGTGGAAAGGTCATATAAATTAAAGAAACCAATTATATGAAATGCCATTGCACGTATTTAACTTAGTTAGTAGGCTTAACAGTGTCTGGTTGCCAAAGATAAAGGGTCAAACCATACATGGCAAAATTCAGCAGCACACATAATCAGTAATTCCAACGAGACAATGACCATCTCAAATCCAAAACCAATGTTACATAGGAGTCGTATAGAATTATAACCCGCCTTCTGGGGCACATTTCTCAAAGCGTATTTAGTTTAATAATATTTGTGTTTTTTCTCGTAAATAATACAAAATGAAACAAAACACAAAGAGAGAAACGGGCCCCCGCCTTATACTAGTTATTTATACAGGGTGGGGCCTGTAACTAAAGCAAAAAATTAAAACGTAGATTCTACTCCTCAAACTAGACAACTTTTGTTTAGCAACTTTTTAAAATCATAAAGTTTTTAGATTGTTCATTTTTCAAACAAAGTAAATAGTATTTTCAATGTACTTAAAACTCCGTCTAATTGACATCGCCTGTCAGTCTAGTCACTCTACAGACATAACCAATTTCATAGTACATTGCGTGTTCGAATTAACTTTATAATGTAATAAAATTCAAACCGCAAGTTTTTTTTCAAAGTCGTCAAACAAACGTTGCGTAGTTTGAGGAGAAGAATGTACGTTTTAATTTTTTGCTTTAGTTACAGGCCCCACCGTGTATAACAAGTGAACAAAGTTGGTTTAAGTTGCGAGTGTTGATTTTGAACCCCGAGTAAGCGAAGTATTCTATAAGTGATTAACGTGCGTACCGAATCGTTCTAGGTGGTCGAAGATACGAGATGCAACTTTGGTCTCGTGTGTCTGTGACACATACCTACAACTTTTCACCTCAACAGCGAGAACATATTATTATACCTAAAGGTAAAAAGCACAACATGGTGAAAATTAAACCTCGCTGCACTCAGGATTCCAGCCTAGGATCACTACGTAGGGTAGACCGAGGCGAATCGGATCAATTTTGGGTTAGTGTCAATTTTTTTTTTTTTAAAGTGATACATTGTTTATTAATATTACTCTGGACAAAAGGGTTATCGATTTATAGAATCCAGAGGTCAAACTAAAAATCAGCATTTTTTTTAAATTTTGGCAATTAAAATAGAAAAACCCTAAAAATATCCGATTCGCCCCAATTTTAGAGGCGAAACGGATCAAAAATAACTCTTTCATAAAATATTTGTTTTCATTCAATAACACGTGCATGTTTAAAATTTGGAACGATCAATGTAATATTAATAAGATCAACTGCTTTTAGCATGATCAAAGTGGTATTTTTGTGATATTCCGACTTCCCTTCTATAGAAACATTTATATTATAACCATTCGTTACAAATGTAACATAAATTTCAATATTCAAAATTAACTTTGGTATTGACTATAAATGTAATAGGTGTTAATAACTCCTTATTATCACATTTTAAACATAAAAACTAAACAAAAACTCAAATTCCTGTTTTTTAATAAATACAACAATCAACAATAGAAATATCCACAAAATAAAAATCCACGGGCAATTTGCGATAGCTAGGCTATATAGGTGCAGTACTAGACCTGTGCAGTAGCAGAACTACTGCACAGGTCCATTGACATAGTTCTTTTTTTAATTACTTTTCTTCCCTAGGGTTGACATGCATCACTTTCAATCCGCTTCTAAGATAACTATTTCTTTTTTCTGATTGTTGATTCCTAAATACACGCGCACTTTTAGGCCCGTAGTCCGTCCGAGCAGTCTTACCAGTTTGCGGTGTAAAGCACCTGATTGACGGCCGAACTTGCGGTAAAAACTACGGGGTTTCACCAATTAATATTGGTTTCCTTTGCTAATTATCGGTGGATCACAATGTCGCGGATATTAAGGCATCAGCCAGGTGCCCGGCATTCCGCACTTAAAGGGCGAAGCTTTACCCGTAGGTACAATGGCGGGCCCGACTTAGCAGCTTTTTTCAATGAGCTGGTAGCGTGCGGATCTGTGGTGCGAATGAATTATACTCGTATAAATTATACCAAACGAAAAGGAAGCTCAGAGTAGGCACGTTCCACCAACCTAAATGCTATATTGTTAGGAATAGCGCCTATTGTACTTGTCCTTTTACATATTATATTCTGCAACCAACTCACATCCAAAGCAGAAATAGCCGATGCGCTCGGTGTAGGCGTGCCGGTTGGCGCGCGCGTGGTTGTGCTGGTCGCTACCGTTATCCAGCACCACGTCCGCGCTCTCCAGCGGTGCCATACAGAGCAGCGCCCAGAACAGAGTGTTCAGCGTGTCCGCCAGGCCCGTGAATGAGGATACCTGGCAAAACGCAAGCAAAAGTAAAAAGAAGGCACGCTCTACCCTTTCGCCAAAATCCTTACTATTGTTGTCGGTTATACCTGGGTTTGCCACACTATACACCATTTATATAGGAAACAAAGCAATGAGTAACTAATGAAAAGCAAGCTTTAAAAACCCGACAGCTTTTTTTTGGGGATTTTTATTAAACCCGTTTATTAATGCTAATATATTGTTATATATTAGAGATGGTCACATTAAGACCTTTTACATGATACTTATATTGTAATAACTAGAAATCTTTTTTTTATGGCATCAATAATTGACATATTGTCTTTGCTGTTATTTCAATTTTAACAGTTTAGGTATCCTATGTCACCCGGGATGGTAAAAGGATTCTAACGATACCACACACGTAAAAATCGGCTCAGGCGTTTAGAAGTTATGGTGGAATAAAGAATCATTACATACATACGTACTATCGAACCAACGGAACCCTGACCCACCATAGAACCTTGTCACAGTGATTGACGTTAGGACTGTCATACGAAGCTATACGACAATCGTACGTCAATCATTGTGACAAGGTTCCATGGTGGGTCAGGGTTCCGTTGGTTCGATAGTACATGAAGCCTGAAAACATAACACTCCTTTTTTTGGGCAGTCGTGTAAAAATAGTAGATTTTTCAACAAGGGACTAAAACAAGCCATAATGACACGAGATGTTTAGCCAAGCGAGCGAACTTGCGAGCGAGGGTGGCTGTAGTTCGAGTGTCATTATGGTTGTTTAGTCTCGCGTTAAACACTCTACTTTTCACTTTGAATGCGAGGAAAAAAACGACGTCCTAAACAAAATTACAACATTTATTATAAAAAAGTTTCTAACAATTAAAACTAACAATCAGGTATCTTAACAATGTACGCTCAATACAAGTTATGAATCTATTCAAAATACAAATAGGAAAAAAAAGTTCCGCGGTTTTTTTGTAAAGTGATGTTTTAAATGCTTGCATATTTAGCCATCAGATTCAAACTTGGAAACCATTTTAAAAGTAATTGGACCACGCATAATAAAAGAGTTCCTCCTTAATATGATTACATAGATTCATATTCATAATAATTAATCGTGTTTCACGAAATTAAATCCTTTTTTTTATATATTTGCACAGTTGTCATTTTGAGGTTATTTCGACACCCAAAAATATGGTCCATACACAATCACTGAAAATGGCGATAATCCTTCATTCACAAACACCGTGATTGGTTGTTTAGGGGTTTCCAAAGCAAATTTTAAAAAATAATACTTTAATCCCTAGAGATTAACAAGGAGCTTTAGTCCCGATTCGCAGAGATTTAAGTACCTAGCATTTTAAGAGCATGAGAAGTGAATAATACTTTATTCTCCGTTCGTGGTCTATCTTGATTGACGAGCATAAAGAGTGTGTTAGGTGTTTTTACCCGACTGCCAAGAAGGGTTCTTTGAGCGTACTTATGTAACTATGTTATATTTTTTTCACTTCTCATGCTCTTAAAATGCTACTTAAATCTCTGCGAATCGGGACTAAAGCTCCTTAGCTCTAGGGATTAAAGTATTTTTTTTTAATTTACTTTGGAAACCCTTAAACAACCAATGACGGTGTTTGTGAATGAAGGATTATCGCCATTTTCAGTGATCGCGTATGGACCATATTTTTGGGTGTCGAAATAACCTCAAAATGACAACTGCGCAAATATATAAAAAAAGGATTTAATTTCGTGAAACACGATTAATTATTATGAATATGAATCTATTTAATCATATTAAGGCCGAACTCTTTTATTATGCGTGGTCCAATTACTTTTAAAATGGTTTCCAAGTTTGAATCTGTTGGCTAAATATGCAAGCATTTAAAACATCACTTTACAAAAAAAACCGTGGAACTTTTATTTCCTATTTGTATTTTGAATAGATGTTCATAACTTGTATTGAGCGTACGTTGTTTAAAAATTTCACCAATTAATTGTGCAACTTTAGAAATTACGGACCAGAAATGTCATCATCATCATCATCCAGTGAGGAAGAATTAACGCCTAACTCCAGAATGGAGAAGAAAGCAAAAGAGGTGATAACAAATCTTTTGCCGCCAAAATCTAGTGGCATTTATTCAAAAACATACCAAACTTTTATTGATTGGAAATGTGAGAAACAAATAACATCATTAATGTTAGATTAACGATAGTAATAATAAGATTCCTAATTGTTAGTTTTAATTGTTAGAAACTTTTTTATAATATTTGTTGTAATTTTGTTTAGAACGTCGTTTTTTTCCTCGCATTCAAAGTGAAAAGTAGAGTGTTTAACGCGAGACTAAACAACCATAATGACCAGGGGTCGTAATTTTGATGCCGATGACGTCAAAATGACGTAATTTTACACACAGGGTGCTCTGCCTTCATTTGGCAGGTGTTTAGGTATGTATTAACTGGTACAAAAAATAAATAATAAGAAACGGCAAAGTGATTTTAGTTAAATACAGCATAATCCCAATCAAAATACGGATCACGGCAGCATCATATTTTTTTTCACCTCTTATCACTAAAAAGGGCAAATTGAGACAATTTTCTTTTATGAATGTCAATGCGATAATTGTATGTATGACTATTTAATCGTATATTTTTTTATTACAACAAAAACTATTTTTTTAAATGATAATGTTACTCGATGATTTTAGCCACGGTCCTTCTCAATCAAATAGTTTAATTTACGTGTTAGGTATAAAGCAGATATTTATTTTTCTACGCGTCAATACATTAAATTCATTTGTACATGATTAAATGATTGACGACTAATCGTTAATAATTACAATAAAACCATATCGAATCATACTCTATGTTGCGTGACGTCATTTTTGCGTCAACGGCATGAAAATTACGGGCCCTGATAATGACACTCGAACTACAGCCACCCTCGCTCGCAAGCTCGCTCGCGTGGCTAAACATCTCGTGTCATTATGGCTTGTTTTAGTCCCTTGTTGAACAATCTACTATTATTACCAGTACCTCGTCACATACAAACGGCTACTCACGTGTCCTAAGATAAGTGACAAATCAATACAGCGGATTTTAGGTGGCGTGATCTTTTTTTCTTGTTCCATATTAAGTGATTGGGTTACACCAAATGAAAATAACTTTTATGCATTTGCATTTTTATTCGAAAGAATAGCTGTTTCTAAGCATCTAATTTGAAGCATTTATCTAGTGCAATGAGGTCCGAGGAATAGGCAACATAGTGATCCAGTGACCCGGGATCCAAGCCAAAATAACTTCAATTCCTTGATGAGAAAGAAAAATAATCTTCCTGATATTTAAAATAAAATAGAATTTGGACTTGGATCTGAATTGGTTAGACACTATTACTTGTAGGCAACTTCTAGAATCTGTCAGAATGACAGATTTGTTAAGTTCGTGAGACTCAATATACATAAGAGCCTCAAGGATAGCGATAGATTCACCAGTGAAAACAGATGAAAAAGGAGGACACTTGAAATTAAGGATAATACTATACCTAGGAATCCAAACTGCTCCACCAACACACCCAATGACAGACAGTTTAGAAGCATCCGTATAGACCATTAGCCAATCCCTGCAGTGTTCGCCAAAGTATGTGTTCAGATTGGCATTAGCAAATGCGGAGTCCTTAACAATTCCACGATCCAACAGAATATTAGGTTGAAAAGCTTCAAAAGGGGTATCAAAAAGAGGGAATACCTGACTTTGAAAAACTGGACAGGGGAGTCTAACAAACTTTCTAAAGCTATTAAAGAGGCAGGGTACTTTTGTGAGACCAGAAACACTATTACAAGGTTCAAATAGAAAAGAACCATAATCTAAATGAATTCGAAATAAAGCATTTTATATTCGTTTCTGGGTGAATGGGTGAGAACCCCACCAAACACCTGAAAGTGACCGCAAAATATTAATGTTATTTTTACATTTATTTACAACATAGAGTGGGGCATACAAGTCATCCTAGAATCCAGAACAACTCATAGAAACTTTACCTTATACCTTTTGTCAATAGAAAGGGAAAGGCCATAAGCTGAAAGCCAATCATTAAGATATCGAATAGCACAATTCTGCTATTCGATATCTTAGAAGAGCAGAGGCCTTATCCTTATTGCTAGAGGAGATATACTTACAAGGCTATGTCATCAGCATATTGAAATATGTTGCAAAAAGGAAGGACAGAGAGTTCCAAGTCGTAAGTATTAATACTGTAAAGAATAGGACTTAAAACTCACTCTAGCGGAAGTCCTTTCCAGACGTCTAGGAGGGAGAATGGAATTTTTAATATTAATTTAAACAGATCTACCTAAGGAAAGATTACACATAAAATTATTTAGTCTTTGTGGGTTATTTAATTGTAACATCTTCTGCCTTAGAACTAGGAGGAGGACATTGTCATATGTTGATGACACATCCAAGAAAACTCCAACAATAGTTTCTTATTTAGATAAAGATATGTGGATATCAGTTACCAAAGAATTGAGACTATCTATAGTATTTGACCCCTTACGAAAACCAAACTGGCTACTAGCTAAAATGCCAGAACTCTCCACAATCCATTCTAGACGATTCTTAATTAAGTGTTCCATACTTTTTGACATGGTGCAAGACAAGGCAATAGGTCTGTTACTACAAGGATCGCTGCTTGGTTTACCAGGTTTCAAGAAAAGTAAAACTAGCTGTTTTAAAAAACGGAATCTGGAAATATTCATTTATTATTAAAAATCGGTGTTGGTATCCCAATTCGAATTGCTGATTACAAAAATATTCACAACTCATATGTTTCATTACATTAAAAACTAAATAACATTGCAATCTATTATTAATTGAATACCTAATTCCACATTTACCTCGAAGTGTGAAGACTCAAGGGAGATCTCTCTGAGGTCTAGCTGTCAGTTTTTATCAGCCTCAATAGTTGGTAAATCTAACCCACGATCAAAATCCACTTAAACAATATGACATCTTACGCAATCAAAAAATATAACTAAAAAGTTTAAAGTAAATTATTTCAAAAAGAAACAACCCGGCTCCTAAAACTTGACTATTACAAAAGACAAGATTTTGCAGTTGGATTGTTTGTTTTTGAAATAATTTAGTTTACCTATTTTAGATTTAATTATTATTGTAGGAAATTATCTGGTAAAAATATGAATACACTTCCTTTATTTTTTCTAACAGAAGTTTTTGGGATGATACCTAACGATTTGTTTAGTAACACTTACTTGTACAGTTTTCATTCCAAATACGTCTTCATACACCATGCCATCGTAATATTGGTACAACCGAGTCATGCCGGCCGTAAAAGCACTTATTATAATGGCGAATATCGTTAGATACTTGAATATATCCACAGTCATCTTTCCTAAAGATACCTAGGCAAAAGATTTTTGAACATTGTTATAAAAATTAACTGTCTCTGATGTTACTGCGTTAGGTGTGCACATACTTGCAGGGGTCCGATGTGATAGTTAAGCTGACACAGGAACATGAGCCTCAAATATGCGAATATAGTTGCCAGACAGAAGGTGCCCTCAGCTAAAAGAGTTGGGTCGTGTTGGTTCCAATATTTACGCTCTGTCAACAATAAAAATGGGTGTAAACTAGGTCCGCTTACAAAATATTATTTAGTCGCTTTGTATTTACTAAAAACGATAAGTATGTACATCCTTACCATTTTTTGGCCTAGTTTATAATGCTAACACATACGTACTTTTGTAACATTACAATATTCTTAAAAACAATTATTCCTTTTAAGAATTTCTCCACTAAAAAAGACCAATCATCTTAAAAAGACTTCCTCTTCCATGCGAGTTCATTATTGCAAGACAAAAAATGTAAATTCCTCTTTAAAAAAATCAGTCACCCAAATCCACATCATCGTTAACGGCAACGTCGTTGGCGGCAGCGAGCCAGAACGCGAAGGTCAGCCCAAACAGCGAGAGCATGGTGACGTTGAACAGGTTCCACGACTCGGAAAGGTACCGCCGCAGACCCTGCGTCACGCACATGCGCGCGGCGGACCACGCGTAGCCGCACACGTACAGCACAACTGGAGCTTCGGCCCCTAGGTTTACAGGACGTGTTCTTTGACCAAGTTGTAAGTGAAGTGTGATATAAATCTTAAAAAAACCTGTCAATTTAGACCAATTCTGTTGATTTAAGTTCATTTTTGAACAATCCGTTACGATAATCATGACAAATAATCTCGCACTCATTGTCATCAGAATGAAAGTGAGCAACCTGTATTCGGCGGTCCTCGTTTCTGTCTTGTTTTATCTTGATTAGAGATGTAGAAGACCAGGGCCAGGAACACGAAGTACGCGGCCGCGTGGGTGATCAGCTTGTTCAGCGGTATTTGGAAGTGCTTCACAAGCCGGTGCCTCGGGGCTACCTGGAACGTGCTCAACAACTGTAGAAACCGGCTGCGAGCGAGTCGGACAGAAATACAGGGACAGCTGTAGTTTAGTAACAGGGTCCCGATGGAACCCTTTACGAACGGACACCTACAAATTGTGACAATCTGACAATCATATTGAGCTCTGGAATGGATAATGTAAAATGCCTTGTGCTAATTCAAAAAAATACCGGATGGTTTGTAACTATAATAAATAATGTATTTCTATTGAGGTAGGTACGTAGTATGATTATCCTGGTTTAGTATGTTTATGTACCAAACTGTTGGTACGTAAAGAAGCTGTGACCTTTATACTGATAAAGGCTCATTAGAACCACCCGGCACGCGACCCGCACCGCCTCGCCTCGAGGCGGATAGTATTCTTTATATGGATTTGTATGGACATGCGTGCACTTCATCAACTACGCTACGTAACGTTTTTAATACTAGCCGCGAGGCGACGCGGTGCGGGTCGGGTGCCGCGTGGTTTTACTGAGCTTAAACTTAGAGCTTAGCTTAGACAATTTGTGTGAGATGATGATGAAGGGTCCTTACGAGGTCAACCAAATCTTATCCGATTTTTGGGTGAGAATAGAAAGAAAGAAAGAAAGAAAATAGTTTTATTTCTGCAAAATGATACATTTTTCTTAAAGCTAACATTCTGTACCTAGTTGTGGCAGAACATTTAAATGTAACAATTTGCGAATACTGAACCCACTCAGCATGGTGTCGCGGCACTCGGGAGTGTCACGACGCTGATCTTCCGTGGATCCAGCATTGTGATACACGGGACAGCAATCGGAACGCGTAGTTTAAATATAATGTTTTCGTGCCGTTTGTTAGTAAGTTAGCGCAGTGTGTAATGAGTTGTGCGAGTGCGTTAGAATTAATTGCAATGTTAGGGTTAGTAATTAGGTGTGCTCCATTATATGCCATTATACTATGCCATGCACCTGCCACTAATGTTAATATCCTAAATAAGAGTAAAAGCAATGCATGGCATAAGGTGAATAAATGTAGATAAGCATTATATCAACAGTTATTATATACATAAATATATATATATACATATATTTTACCGTTACATATACGATGCAAATAAGACGGCTATAAGCAGTTTCGTTGTAAATTCATCAAATGACTTTTTAATTTATTTTTAAACTGGTATAGAGAAGATGCCTTCCTTATCGGAGGAGGGAGATTGTTCCAGCATTTCGTGGCAGCGTATCGAAAGCTGCCACGAAATGCAGCCGTCCTACATCGAGGATATATTAAAACAGGGGCTATTCTTTGATGAGAACGGGGAAACAATAACTTGTCATAGAGATAGGGAGGTTGTTTAATCCGAATAACGTCCAACAAAAGCAAGGCCAAGTGCAGCTTCCGACGAGCCTCCATTTTCAACAGCCCGCCTCTATTGAGAAAGGGCGTGACATGTGTTCGCGGTGGTATTGGGAAACAAAACCTGGCACAAGCGTTCTGTAATCGCTGAATTAATAACTTGGTCCTAGAAAGCGAGCACCCTCCAAAAACGGAATCGGCGTAGCTTAACTTGGGAAGAATAAGAGTGTCGCAAAGTTTGATGCGCATGTCGACGTTGAGAAAGTTCCGAACCTTATATAATACACTTAGACGAAAAAAGCAGTATATTCATTGACATACATTTTGTTACTCATAACCGCAAAAAAACATTATTCTTTTTGCGGTAAGCTATACATGTAATCGCCATTGGGCCACTTCAAGAAGAGAAAGAGATGGTGAGCCGACCTTAAATAACTAAACTAGATGACCTAATCAGGGATACTGCCTACGAGCTTGGGTCAGCCTGAAGTCAAGTAATAATTTTCAGGCAAATTCAAGGACAAAAAGGACGTCTAGATGATGTTTTCTAAGAGAATACTAAGTACAGTCAGCGGCAAAAATATAGGTATTATATAACATTACATTGGCGGCAAAAATATCTGACACGTCTTTATTAATAGAGGTATAAGAGCGTGTCAGATATTTTTGCGACCATTGTTGGATAATATATTATTGCGGGTGACTGTACCTACAGTCGGCCTTATAAGAGTAGCAGCAGACATTTGTATCTTATCGCTTTAACGCCTTTGACCGATCAAACATGACATTATGTGTATTATATTATAACTACTATAAGTGATAGAGCATTATTGCACTGCTTACATACTAAATATTTACGAGGAAGTACAGACTTACCACGCACATAAGTAAAATAACTGGAGTTATGAAAACTCTGCTAAGTATAATGAATCCTTTTTCTAAGAAAGATTTACTTTTCCAACTAAACCAGTCTCCTAGCCAGTATGATTCAAGGACCTGAGAACATAGTAACGAATTTAATTATTTCCATTTTGCCCTTTTATAGCTACATAAATATATGAATCTTATTATGTATGTACCAACAGCAACACAGCTAATTGTGCACTAGTGAGTAGTGAGCAATATTTAAGGCGACCAAAATCACATTAAGTCACAATATGGTCAGTTAACTGTGTTGCTGTTTGTACAGTAAATACTTTCTTATTTTACTTTTACGGAAAACGATTCGGCCAAGAGCAAAGTCCAAACTTCGTGTAGGAAGCATGTGGGTTTGACCTCAATGGAAATTGCTCCATATTACTTGTTTATAAGTTCCTTAAAGAGTGATACGTATAACAAATAACTTCCCACGCGGCCCTCTGGACTAAGGCGCCGGCACGCCCGTTTTTCGTTGTGCCGACCAAACGGGGTGGCCAGTGTCCTTGGTTGTTAAAAAAACATCTTTCAGATGTAAAAAAAATGGGTACGCTTTTTAGGGTTCCGAAGTCAAATTAGGAACCTCTATAGGTTTCGAAATGTCCGTCTGTCCGCGGTCCCTTAGAGACTTTTAGCTCAAAAGGGGGTGTGGATGGATTGGCCGAGAGCAGAAAGCTTGACTTCGGAACTTTGTCGGGACTAGTTAGGAGATAAACATACTTAGAGTGCCCGCCCGCGCGAGGTGAGCCCAAAGAAGGTGTTCCGTTTTTTGGTTTTTTGTTTACATCTTGAAAACGATGCGTCATAGGAAAATTGTTTATATTGCTATATTATAGCGGATAACATTTTCTACAACATTGATTCTATAAATTTTTTCAATCGTTGTCTAGATTATGAACTCCAAAAAACTGTCGATTTTCAAAAATGTGTTTTTCCCGCTTTAATTGAAGCAACATTTCTCTAAAACTATATATATTTGGGCATGCGATTACGTTGCCTGGCATGTTAGTAATTTGGCACAGTTCTACATTTCAATTACACCGACAAAGAAGTAAAAAATAATCTCCTGTTTTCCGGGTATTCCCCATACAAGTAAAGTGAAGGTCATTTATCATCTTAACAGCACCATCAAATCATTATGGACATGTTATTATATTTTTTTGGATTTGGATCGTTTATGTAAATAGTGAGTAGTAATGTTTAGTGAATTTCGCTGGAGTTAATTTTTCACTTACAAAAGACACTCGTCCGAACTTAGCGAAAAGAATGGAAAAAAACGCAAAAATGATTGCAACACAACAATGTAGGAATGTAGGATTTACAATTTACAATGTAGGATCAAGTACAATTTACATTTTTATTTAGGTACGAGTACCTACCTATAGTTGCTTTATTTTCTTTTTACTAATTTGTCGGGTTGTGACGTTTAGATAACAACCGTTTTGCAGCTTTACAAAACGGTTTTATCGTACAAAGTGATAATTAACTAGGTATATCACATTTTTACCAATTTCTCAGATTGTGAAGTTTAATACTTCATACGGCAGGTCAGCAGGTTTAAGCCGCAGCCGCAGCCGCAGCCGCTTTGGGCTAATGTGATGATGAGGTTAATGTTTAACTTACCAATTGCGTGTTGGGATGCGCGACAAACGCCTTCTGGCTGTAGTCGACCGCCATCAGGAGGCGCGGCAACTTGAAGTGGTGGCAACTGTGGCAGCTGCACTGCTTCAGTATCAGCTCTACCTCTTCCGAAGTGCGGCAGCAGCCTATTTCGTTATTTGACCATAATGAATCGAGTTCTAATTATAAATAACATGGTGCAACAAAACAAGTCAACACTTTTTCTCACTGGAATTTCAATTTTCTTTATTTTATATTTTACACAACCATCCTTACAGGCCATTTTGTCAATGTGGATGAAATATTATACTTATAATATTATTGAAACAAAATATTTGTACAAACGTGGATGTAGTAACATCCACGTTTTGGTAGCATAAAATATACAAAGCTACTTTTGTGAATTCATACAGAGAATAACTGAATGGGTCAGCCTCGACCGTTACGCGGTTTAATGTGCGCAGCGCAACAGCTGCGTGCGCGCGCGCTGCTCGGCCAGCAGGCGTAGCCGCGGCTATGTTATAAAGTAAGATTTGAAAGATTATTTTCTCCAAACCATTTTTTCACAGTACCGAATTTTCACATCGCGTTCTTAATAATCTAGCAAACTCCATATTACTGTATTGCTGTCCGAATTGCATACCCAACTAACAGTTTCCTTTGTGTTAATACAATAATCAGAATATTTATTCCCTTGCCGGGACCGAAGACTATGTTACAAAAAAAACTGCAGTCGAATCTATCAGCGGTTTCAATATTTGCAAGGGGCATAAATTGAACGCGTCGTAAGCAAACGACAAAAACATCACGATAGTGGAATGATTTGAAACGATACTTACCCAATAAGTCCACAGCGAAAGTGCTGACTTCGTCCCTGAGCTGCAAGTACTCGGCCGCGAGCTGTCTGTGGGCGGCGGCGTTGTCAGCCAGCTCCTTGGTGAGCCGGAAGGCGGCCAAGATGGGGTCCGCGGAGACGTGCACCAGGAACGCTGGCGCCGCCACGGCGCGATACATGGAGAGACGGGCGCTGCTCGCGCGGAGAGGGTCGTCACTTTCCATGGATTGTCTAGGGGTCCAAAAAATAAATAAACAGGCAAACTACTTGAATTAGTTTTATTTTTAATTTTCCCATCAATGTCACTGCTTGACCTATTGGCTTGAAGTTAATTTTTGGGATACCATGTATACTACTCTATTGTCTTGTAAAATACACTCCCCAAGAAAATCACGATAAATGAGCTTTACGCAGACGAATTTGCGGGCATAGGTTAGTTCTTAATAATAACTTGAGAAGATTGAAGTAATTATGAAAAAATAACAAATAATACAACTCCCACCTAATTATTAACCTAACCTAACAAGCTGGGGTTGGCTAGGCGTACTATGCATCTTACTGACTTGCATTGTTCGCAGTTGCACTTGGGCGAGTGCGGGTGCGGGACGGTGTGCCCGCGGCGCACCAGCAACGCCACGGCCTCGTAGTCCCCGTTCTGCGCCGCCAGGATCAGCGGCGTCACGTGCTCCGGGAAGTCCGGAGAGTGCGTGTTCCCCGCGAACTCCAGTCCCGGGCAAACCCCACGCTGAGTGTCGAGCAACTTTACTGAAACAATATTTAGCCAGTATATGGCGCCGCTCGATGTTACAATGTGTAAAACACTAGCGGCCCCAGGTGATAAGTTAAGACGTTTTAAGTTTTTCTTGGAAGCCACAAACAGCCAATAACGTGTAACGGTCATTTGTCAGAGGGCGGAGGTAGGGCCGTAGAGGTGGTTGGACGTGGAGCTTGTGGCGGGCCAACCTGTCCTCCAGCGCCCTCTCCGACGATATAAGCAACATCTAGCTGGCTGTTTGTGGCGCACCATCGCCGCAGTCTCCGTTTTGGAAACATTGTGTATGTACCATTTCAGAGACCAGAATTTTCGTGGCATCTTTTAATGAAGCTATACTTAGGTAAAAAACTCAACTAAATGACCTTTTGCATGAAGTTGGGTACTAAACGAATATGGATTTTACGTCAAATTTCAAAAATACAATGCCAAACGGTCTATACAGATGTGTTACATTACAACTACATGCAACAGTTCTCATATTAACTTCCGATATTTAAAAGAAGATTAAAAGCAGAGCTAAACAACAGCTAAAGAGCGATCTCTTCCAGATAACCTTTTGGCAGATGAAAATTTGATATGACATGTTCATTTAAATATACAATTCACTTGGAAAACAATATATGTATGTGTCATAATTAAGAAACTTCCCAAAGACGGTTAAAAATGTATACCTCACCCGTTACTGCCTTTTCAATGTCATGTTCAAAGTTCTTGCTAGTCCTACCAAGCGTTTCTTTAGTTTCTTCATAAATAAGTCCTATTTGATCCGTAAACTACATGTGGTGATAAGTTACTATCAATCTATAGGCATACTTGAAGTTTAGTATACTTATTGAAAAGTACATTCAAAGTCGATAAATGGAAAGTCACTACAACATCCCAAAAGCGCCACTTCCCTAGGTATACCCGAAAAAACAACCGTGTAGCTGTCTGTTTATAAATGTATTTAAGTGACGGATAGTGGTAAAAAAATAGTGTTGTAGGATGTATTTTTTTTATTTGTCTATCTTGAAATGAATATTTTTTAATACTGGTCGTATCATTGTGGTTTCTCTTAGGTCTATTATATTATATCGCTGTAAAGACAGAGATATTGTAAAATGACATAGTAGAGAGTACACAAACAAGGCCTATGCAACAAGTCTTCAAACGGCGGTCGCATTTGTACAGTCGATTACAAAGAGATTTATTCACTCTATAACCTCTTTGCATTCTAATAAAATAAAGTAATAAGGGGAAAAAGTGAATACATTGCTTTGTAGTCGACTGTACTTCACTTTAACTTACTCACATACGGTCTTTTGCGCATCCAAAAGTCTTGACTAGTGGCACACTGTTACGGCATGTATTAATAGAAGCATTCACTTTTACCATTTTCAAACCGCGTCGTGGATTAATATGTGTGACGTTATCACGTTACATAGCATGTGGTGTAACATATAATATGGCGACATGAGTAAAACTAACTGCTAATTAACTTAATATTCATTACCCTTAAGCGATGTGCAGTCAAATTCATGGATATATTTATCATTGTAAATAATTATGTACTCAACTAAATTCATCGATCTTGTCAGTGCCATTTCAGTCCCGATATCCTAATCGTAGGAACCCAAACGTATTAAGAACTTGACTGCACTGAGAAGGCTCAAGTTTTTACTACGCTACAGTTAATTTGAACGCAGTTATGTGTAAACATTACCCAGCACTTTTAAGTTTTTCTCTCGAACGGCGTGCATTATTGTGTCACCGATTTCTATATTTGGCCGTTCCAAGAGAAATTCGACCATTGCTTCGGATCGGTTTTTTACAGCTATGTGAAGTGCCGATACGCCCTACATTTAATATTAAGTTTGTGGTTAATGCAATTTCAACGAGCATGTCATTATAAGGTTAGTTAGCGGGTGACCTGAAAGTTGACGCAGTTGATGTTCAGGCGCGGGTGCTCCTGGAGGAAGGCGCTCACGGCCGCCACGTTGTCCCCCGCCACCAGGTGCAGGAACTCTGTCTCGGAGGGCAGCAATGTGGGCAGGCTCACACTCTCTGTCACTTTCAACACTAGAATGTCTTCGTTCGACTTCATATGAAATTATTCAACAAACTGAAGCGAATTACAAGGAACTTAAACATATATAATTTATTTTAATTTACTTACCGAATCTAGTTTTTCGTAGGGAATAACTTTTGACCATCTATTCCGCAAGTTAATTTTAGTTCTTATATTATCCGGTTGATTCCGGCTAGAACTACTGTCTTCTCTTACTGTCAAACCACTGCTTATCATCATAAAGTTATTGTGAGCTGCATATGCAACGTTTGGGGAGGAGGTAGTTTCGGGGAGGGGAATGGAGTACTTATGTTTTTGTACATGTGGATCTGCGTGTGGAACCGGATTTTCTTTACTTTCATTGTTAGTTAACTGTTGCCTATGTATACCTTGCTGCGGAGCGGCTCTTGGTGGAATGCTGGGTAAACTTTTATTTTCTATAGACTCCGTAATGCTAGACGCAAACGATTTCATTGTTTTACGAAGCGTTTGAGAATTATATTTTTGAGCTTGCCGCTTTTTAATAAACGAGCTAAGTCTGTGACAGCTCCAACTACATCAATATTCTTAGCAGAGCTGAGCAATGTAGCAGTTCTCTGCCTGGAAAACTAACATAACTGCATTTATACGTACTTTTATCAATACATTTCTTAACAAATGGTTAACAGTTGAGAACTCTTGACTTGTAAACACGTCAAGCGTCAAGAGCATGCTATGGCAACTTAGTACATTAGAGGTGGTTCGCCTTTTTTTTTTAAATTATGACAATACTAATATTGCGCGTAGATTAAGCAATAATGGACTCTTGGCCAACGGTGTAAGCACTTCGACGCACGCCTTATTAATTGTGTCCTGATGTGGCACCATCTTCATTAGGTGTCGAAAAAGTTAATATGTGCCAACAGCGCGTCTTAACTATTATTGGCCTTTAAATACCTGTTGTGGTTTTGAATGAATAAAGGGGTGCGAATAGCTTACGTATGTGGTTATGAATACGTACACGCTTACACACACATATGCACAGTATTAGTCCAATTAACACGAACTAGATGGCAGGCATGGTACAACATACTACAATGTTGCTACACGAACAGAAAATAACGCTGAGTTGCCAGTCTATATCTCAGTATACAATAGTCTTTGGTCAAAAGTGGCAAAAAAATCAGCTAACCTCTGTGGCTTTATGGTTATATGGGTTTTAAGACGACAAATTTGAAAGCACCTCGATAATAATATGATATGAATATGATTAATATGTCAGCGAAGAGACTTGTCACACGAACTGCCAGCAAGCTCCAGCAGTACAAAATCAAAAAAACTCTATTGGTACATTTTATGTCATTTAGTAGTGTAGTTCGCCGCGACTTTGTGTTAGATAAAATTGTGTTTGGGTTAGCTTACCCTGAATATTTGCAGCCTTTGCAACCTGCAAGCAATGGCTTGTGCGATGGAAGGCTGTAATTCACTCTCGGGGTGAAAGAAAAACTCGACCTTAAGACCCCGTGCCTTAGAGATTGTCTTTTCTTGAGTAAGTATTACTTCTTGCCTTCAGTTTTAGGCAAAATCTATAAAAATGAATACAAATCTCGTGTCACGGTGTTTGTTGTCGAATTCTCCGAAACAGCTCGATCGATTGGTTTTTTCTATATACATTTGGTAGGTATAAGAATAGGTCGTAAAGTATATTTCATAAAGTTTGTATGAAAAAGATAATACTCTCTGGCGGTGCCGCGCGCGACAGTGATCATGTGATGTGCCTTCGTAAGACCCTACTTGGTCTACTGAAGAAATGTCATCTTTGTTCTCTATTATTTCAATATCTAGAGGTTGTACCTTTATAACTTTCTTATTTTTAAGTGTTAACTTTCAGGTATTTGCCAGTGTTTATCCCTTTCGTAAACAAGTTCTTCATAGTTTCGACCTTCAAAATCGTTTTGTGTATAACTTTTATGTCTCTGCTCGTCACTACGCCATCATCTTCAGTTGTGTATACCCTATAAGCCTTTGAGGTCATCGGTCACCCAATGAATACACCTTCGTTTGTTATTCTGGGTTAGCTTTCCAGGCTTGTCCTTTTTCAAGCCGACGGTCTTCCTGCCAAAAACGTGAAGATGACGTCCGCTTGGTGTTCGGCCTCCCATTTCATGAACAGTATATCACCATTTAGTGCTGTTGAAGGGCTACGATTTATAAGGTAGTTTGCGGTCGCTACCGTATCTGACAAGAGCTTCTTGGGTACATTACCCTGTCGAAGACATGTGGTGTTTAAAAAAAAGGCTATAAATATTTTTTCCCTTATCCCCTTTTATCCCATTTTGTTGGGGGGTACTGGGGTCCGACTTCTTTGGATGCCATGCGATTTGAAGAAATCGTCAAACTCCTTGTTGCGGAATTTTGTAACATTGCCTGTCTGCAGGTAGTTTATTCTTTTGTTGTGGAAAACCTCTACTTCTTTTTTATATTCTTTAAACACGTTGAATTGTCGAATAAACGGCCCAGTGAAAGTCGTCTCCTATTCGGATCTTAGGCCATGACTAATAGTCAAATTACGGTCACGTAACATTTTCATGTTTGAAAATCAACCTATTAGTGCCTCTCACCTAGGTGATAAAGTCCAAATCGTATTTCACCTGTAATGGTATTGTTTTTAACTCGGTCGCTATACCTACTGTCAAGTAAATAAGAGCGATCAAAACGTTGGCAACAATATGATAGCAGGTCAAGAACGATTTGGTTTTTACAGTGTTGAACAGAGGCCCAGACGAGTAAGAAATTGAGTATGTAACTAGGGATATGATCGTAAATAAAAATATTTCATTTCATTCTTATTTAAATAAAAAACAAAAAAAAAGAGTTGTAATTTACCTTGTTCCTACGTGACCCCGTACACGTCCTGGGCTTCTATTCAACACGGTAAAAACCACATCGTTTTTGACCTGTTATCGTATTATCAACGTTTTGGTAGCTCTTATTTACTTGACAGTATTTAATGGCAGCCGCCGTCTTTTCGCCAATTACTTACCCCAATGCTTTGTCGTTTTTAATTAGGACCGTTCGCGCTTGGGGTACCAAGTATCATGATTCGACTTGGTCAACGGTTCTGTTGCGGTAACTCGAAATAGATATTATTCCTTATTTATGACAACCACGCTCACGAGGCTTGAAGTCTCTTACCAATCGATTGGATTTGGATTTGGGGAATTCAGGCCTCGTTGGAACCAGGAAATGATTACATCCAAAACCATTTAACTTTTTAGGATGATGATAAATCAAACCATTACCTTCAATTATTTTGTTAACTAATCATTCGACAAATAAAACAGTCGGGGGAAAAACCTTAAGACTTGCGATAGGTTACCTTTTCAAAGAAAAAAAACAGGTAGCTTTATAATACGGCTATATAATTTAATTTACCACTAGGTATGGAACACTACACGACTACTAAACCTTTCTCCTTTCTACAAAATGATTCAGTTCCTTCTTAACTATCACTGTACATTGTGTACAGAAGTGCAAAGTAGGAGTAGGACCTCGTCAGGATCTGAAACAAAAGCACCTCCATTACCAAAGAATACCGATGGATGTCCCAGATGTCCCAGAAGTTAAAGTAAATATTTAGGAGTTTAAGAAGCCCCTTTTATACTGTTCCAGAATATAAGATTAACTTTCCAATATGTTAAGTAGTTTAGGAGTTATTTAATGATACTGGTATACAGCCCTTTCCTCCGTATGTAAGTTATGATTCCAAAATTTGATATCTATATGGGCCCGGCTACACGCAATGACTTGCATGCGCAAACGGATTGTGCGGAATTTGGCATTGGATGGAATTGGAATTGTGCGGTATACCGTTTTGCCGTTTTAACGGACATGCTTCCTTGTGCAAATTGGAATTTGCGCAAGTATGATTGAGCGTGTAGCCGGGCCCTAACCTTCAGTAACGTAGTTATGTATTTAATGACATCAGAAATCCTAGAATCCTTAAATTCCGCACCCATTCCAAAATGCTCAATGTTGAATTTACTTAAAAGATTTTCTTATTTATTTATTATTTTATTTATCCATGTATTAACATTAAACGGGTATTAACTCGTTACTTTTTACAATTCCAGGCAATTGCTATTTGATGCAATTCCACTTAAACTGCTTAAGTCAAAATATCCTGCGAACCTCGCATACCTTAGGTTTAAATTGACGAAATTCACAAAAATATTACGTTTCCCGTAAAGTAATGAACAATTAATTATTTTTATACCTACCCAATTAATAATTACATTTTGTGTGTTTTTGGTCTATCCTAACCTGAGATATTCTGAAATACGAAGTAGCCAAGGAATTCTAGTTTGGACGGATAATTGCAATGTTTCATCTGTATCGGTCAATTTGCATCAAATTCTCTTAATCTAAAATCTATTAATCTATCATCATATCATCTACTGTTTTATTCGAACTTTGAGGATTTTGGGATGGGTGCGATATATAACTGAAATAAGGTCGCTTGGAAGAAAAGCAACTGTTATTTCATAAGTAGTATTAATTGTCGAAATAAAATGCCACCTAGATCTAAAACATTTTTTTCAAGTACTAAGTGTCAAAGATGAATGAAAAACGAGAAAAGCTTTAGTGACTTCGAAAGTATGGATTTATTTATATTTTGTAATAGTGGTGTTTTCGAATAGTTGCTACGTTATTGTTATTCAGGGCTTGGTATCAAGTGTGGGAATCACAAATGATAGGTATTGGAGCCCAAGGAGTACCGCGGGGAATCGTTCTTTAACAGTAGGTATATATAATTAAAACCTTAATAACCCCAAAACTAATTAGCATATTGGAAAGTTAAAAGTTTTTTCTGGATCGGTATGGAAGTGGCTAACTTATAACGTAATATTAAAGTCAAGTTATTGGTTGTGACTTTGTAAGTAAGGTTAAGTAAGAATATAATAATACAGATGTAAATACAAAGAGAAAACTGCATCCGAGACCAGAATTATAGTTTTAGGTAGGTACCTATTTTTATATTCTATATATCAATCTACTTTTTAATTTCATGAACAAATTTGCTACGCTATGAAAACTCCAAACCCTAGTGCAGTAAATACCCCGAGCACGAGCTTTACCTTCTAAGGAATAAGTACGTTAACGTATCGCCATCGAGAAGTAAGTGTGGCGATTGATATCAGCGTCCTCTTTGATTGTGCAGAACATTTGTACTTGACTATTTAAACAAAATAGTATTAAGGCATTTAAGAGTAAATAATACCTAAATCTGGAATTAAATTCAAACTGTTTATGTAATAGTACATGTCGAGCAGGTACAGTCAAGTGCAAAAATATGCATCTAAAGAAACTTCTCATAAAAATAATTACACTCGAATATGCATTGGTACATATTTCAGAGATATTGCGTTCTCCCATATTTTAACACTTGCGTGTACGTACATACAAACTATTTTTAAACATTTAAACCATTTATTCGGACTCACCGACGAATAGGTAACCAGCGACAAGTTGGTGAATTTCATCGCCGTAAACGCTATTGGCTTTTGAGCTCTGAAACAGCGATTAGATGACGACTACAAAAAAAGTCTAATAATTTCCGTGAAGCGATATTTTCTTTCGCATTTTTCCCATTCTTAAGTTTACCCTACATAATTTTCCTCGTTCGAGTTTTATCTCGGTCGCATTTTTTCCCGTCTGATATCGATCCGACTGCGGTTACTCAAAAGGAGGGTTATATGTTTGACATTTATGCATGTATGTATGTATATGCGTTCCTATATCCCCTCGTAACTGGGTCAACCGATTTTGATAAATAATACGTCATTAGATTCGTCTGGATGGTGCGAGTGTCGTGGGGTATATAACATAAAGTTACATTAATTAAATGGTCATTTTACAATCGGATTTTGTGTTATAATGTTTTTAAAATTCAGTCGGGCTTTTAAAGCTAATTTTTTATTTATTTATTCCCAAAAGTAATTACATCGCGTTCTCGGTCGGTTTAGGTTAGGTTAGCTTTGCAGCAAATAGCAGCTCCGCGAGGGCAGAGCTCCGTCGACTCTATCAAATTAGGTTTAAGAAAAGGGAAAAACACGGAAATAAAAATATGATGCTAGGAAAAGAAGCGACTGGACAAAACTCGCAAGAGGAAAACCGCGAGTGTGAATATAAACTGCCGGGACGAAGGCGACTGGTAATATCGCGAGCGGGAAATATACGAAAAAAAATACCTTCAAAGAAACAAATGCGTTTGGGGTTCCGTTTGCATCTAACAAATAGTCCGTAGCGGTAGTTGAAACTAAGGAAGCGGCTCTTTCGCCCGCACACAATACGAGAAGGTGCCTCAAAAGGCTATAACAGGGTCGTTCCGCGCTAATACATTCACAAAACGTTTATATCCGCAGTTCTAAATTTACCAAAGCGGGTATTTGTGAATAATCATATAGTGCTGGGTTCTACTTGTAGAGTTGTGTCTACAAAATTGAGATTATAGTGCACATTAATAAATGAATTATATAAGGCGAGAACTCGAGACTCGGCAGCTATTAAAAAATCAACTCAATTAAGTACAGAGGCGAAGATTCTGTGGTTACCTTCCGGCACCTGCAATACACCGGGGGGCCTTTATTTCACTGGGTAAAACCATATTGCCTTTGACGTGTTATCGTATTGTCAGCGTTACTATAGCTCTTATTTACTTGACAGTAATGGAGGCCGAGTTAAAAACAATACGATAAAAAGTTTTACGCTTTAGAGTAGACAATGACAAATCAATGACACTACAACATTGGATCCCATTCACGTTCAAATAGGTAGGTACAGTCGAGTTCATGAATATGTGTACACTTTATTAACGTATCTTTAATCGCTGTTACAATTCATATATGACATTTTAAACATGACTTTAATATACAAGCTACTAAAGTGTACACATATTTATGAACTCGACTGTACAAAAGTCACCATAACTGAACTACCTACCTAACCTAACCTAACCTACCCAGAAACCAGTGATGAAAACAGATTGTAGGATAAGTACATAGGTACATGTTATAATATACTTACCTAAGTGTTAAAATACAATTAAAGTGTCATAGCTGGGTTACATGTAATTGGAATATTCTTTTAATTTTTTTCGATTTTTAGCTATAAAATTATATCAGAACAGAATGGGCGTTACCTATCATATTATTTCAGAAGTTAAACAAAATAAAAATATGCGACGCCATTAAAACGACGACAGCCCTAGCTGATTTCTAAAGTTCTCAAAGGAATAATCACGTTCTCGCCGTGGGATATAATGCGTTTACACTTTTTTGTCGTAGCAGTATCCAACCGACCTCCGAATAAGGAAAATCAGGGCGCGGCGGCACCGTGGATCCGTACGGTGCCACTCGCTGTTATAGACTGCTAGCGCCACGTCCGCATTCTGCAAACAATATTGCGCTGCCGTAGAACTATTGTAACAAAGCTTTAACAGTTTCGCAAAAACTATAATAAGTAACAAGTCCATAGCAGCTAAAATTTTACCGACATCGGATCTGGCGATTAATCTAAATGTACGTTGCAGTTCGATAGCGATCACGAGATTTCAATCGTCACATTATCGCACCAAGCTCATGGCTTAGAAGGATGGGTAAACCCGTATTTAACGTGAACCAACCTTGAAACGTTAAACACGAGATAAGCATTAATGGTCCGACTCGCACTTGGCCGTTTTTCACTTCTTCTATTAAAGGCGATAATAGCGTTCTGCTCTGCTAAACTAACTAGCGGCATCGCCTACGAAACATCAGGGCCCGTATTCTACATTGTTTTTAACCCCCCACGTAAAAAGAAGGGTGTTGAAAGTTCGACCGCTTTGTATGCTTGTCTGTCTGTGGCACCGTAGCTCTTAAACGGGTAAACCAATTTGGATACGGTTTTTTAATGAGAAAGCGGGTTTTGTAGCGGAGGTTCTTGGCGAGGTGTCCACGACGGGTGGTTTACGAGATATCAGCTCTGGAAGGCGGTGCCACCATTCTATCGGGGGTTTTCATCTATCTAATAGTTATAGTCATTAATACCACTTTTTGACTTAGTTTCTAGCTCTACATACATACTACGCACTCATACCGGTAAACTCTTAGATTTAAGAAAACGAAACAGTCTTCTATTGATTTACTCATTTTGATTCCCTCTGTCGACTGGCCATATAAAAATTCGGATGTATTTTTTTTATGAGTTATCGGAAAACGGGAAAAACAATCCATTGGAACGAATTTTGCTTCTGTATACGGCATTTTTAAACCGCAAACTATTTTATATGCAGCAACGCGTAAAGTGCGCTGGTTTCGGACAAGTTTTACTTCAAACGGATACCGTTAATATGCAGCAATGTTCTAAATAGATGCTGTGGTGGCCGTCGGGTAAAGCAGCGCATAGCTGAATAGTCGTAATTATTACCTAATCATAGTTGGCGGCTACGTACGGAATGAAAAATGTCGTCAGCATACCAGCACAGCATGCCAATTTGAATGAGGGCCGAGCCCAGGAACAGCTTGTTGCTGATGGCCACGAATGGTTCCAGAAGCTGAAAAAGAGGGTTGTAGTAGGTATACAGTACATAGGAAAACGTGCCGCAAAAATGAAGGCCTCGGCCCTCCATTCTACTTGGTAAAACTGATTGCTTGACATTGTTATCGTATTGGCGAGGCTACAACGATAGCTCTTATTTACTTGACAGTAGTAGCGGCGAGTTAAACCATGTCAGAGATAACAGTTAAAGGCAGTTTTACCAAGTGGGACAGAGGCCCTGTGCAGTCTCATCGCTGTACTAATTTTAGAGGCAAATACCGCGTTCCTTTTCAAAACTTGACTATAAATAAATAGTTATTTTCACCTCAGCAGCTCAAACAAGCAGGTTTTGCTCCTTTCTTGCCCGTGGTACTACTCCGTGGCACAACTGGCCAATGATTTCTATTTCAAAATCAAATTTAATAGAGTCGACGGAGCTCTGCTATCGCAGAGCTCCTATTTCTGGGTAGTTTGGCCCTCCGGGCCTGCTAAAGAACTAACATAACCTAAACCTACCTCCTATTAATGATACTAAGCACGTTAAATCCAATACCGTCACTAACTTAAAATGTGTATTTGTTCAGGAGAGCCACTAATTGATTTTAGATGAATAAAATTAGTTGCAGCGATTTCATTATGTATATTATATGTGCAGTTTTTTTTTATTGTAAACTTTAATGGTTAATTATCTATTTTATGAAATGAAATGAAACGTTTTACTTATTTTATATATATATATTTAATAAACAAAATTATAGTGACTTTCTTCCACTAATTTTTTTTCATTAAATGCCAAAATTGTAATTGTATTTACAAAAGATATGAAAAATAGTCAAAAACATTTTAAAGAAAGGGTTATAATTTGACATTCTTATTATTAAATACAAAGAAAACAATTTTTTGACCAGTAAAAAACTAGTAAAAACTAAATAAATCATGTACTTAGAATCTCTTTAACAAAAAATATTTAACTTGGTATTAGACAAGACTCATATCAGATTATAATTCAATTATTTCCCGTAAATCAGTTTAGCACTATTACTAAACAGAAGATTAAAATATTACGTTAACTTATGTTTAATCAGTCATCATAATTATCGTATAAAAACAGCCTTAAGCCTTAATATAAAAATTCTCAAAATCACAATACAAAGTTCAAACGTAAAACATCCTTTAGAAACAGATAAAATTGTAAAATGAATTAACATTATAACGCATACCGCGTTTTTAGTAAAGGTTACCAAATCGGGGTTCTCTGGATCTGTGTTGAAAAAAGCAATGCCATGATGCGAAACATTGGAAGCCGAAGATGAAGAAGAGAAAGAAGTAGATCTAGAGCTGGAAGAACTAAGAGACCGACTTCGTTTGTGAGTATTGAAAGTTGAAGCATTAACATTTGCGTGCGTTTCTGTTGTTAGAGGTGGAGATGAAGTAAAAGGGACGTGATCCGCATGATCTTTTGATTCTAGCTCCGGGTTAATCAATGCATTTAAATCCTGGAAAGCGTTGAAACTGGGACACAGATCAGACAAAGAAAATCTGTCGGAGCTTGAAGTGCTAACCGATCTTCTTCGTGCTGCATTTGCATTAATGCGCGTTTCTGAAAGCGGTTGCGATACTTGCGATATAGTACGATTGGTAAATTCGAATACCTTTGATGAAACCGACGCATTTTCTTTGTTTTGTTGACTTTCTTGTGCTAGTTTTAATATTTTACTAGCTCTGGACATGATTGATCCTTAAATAAAGAAAATGAAGCTTTAAACACTGCTAAACCATAACGTCATAGAACGTCGTTCCTTAATTATTAGTTACCTACTAGATTTTGTTCGCGACTCCGTCCGCGTAAAAGTCTTTTATGCTGCTACCTCGGGAATCGTCGGAAATTTTGCGGTTTAAAAAGTTGCTTATGCCGTTCCCCGGGACAAAAGCTATCTCTGTACCAAATTTCATCGAAATCGGTGCAGCAGCTTAGCCATTAATATGAATAAATAATACAAGTCCCTCAACTTAAGTGTCGTTAAGTTATTAAGATAGGTATTAAATATTAACAAAATAAAAATACCACTGTCAATTTTAGAATAAGAACAATAAACCTAGTGTTTTTTAATTGTAAATTACCTGCAACAATTTATTTAATTGGAAAAATGACAGTCATTATACTTAATTTTATAATGAAAACGGTTAAAATTATAATCAACACAGTGACTTTAAAACCAAAATGACAGTGTTCACTTTAACGGTTGACTTTAATATTATTAAAATGTTGATTTGTTTTGAAGTTTATAAAGATGATGAGAAGAATCATATGCTTTTTATTTATTCGCTTAAACATTTCAAAATATATTATAAATATATAAACATAAATAACCGTATGTATAATTAGTTTAGTACAGAGTAAATCATTTAAATACTTATTTACATCTAAAAAAATACGCCGTTTACACCAAAAGTAACCAAGAATAGTAAAATTATCGTGTAATTCTTCGATTTAAAATAATTTGCAAAAAACCGGTTAAACACCGGTTAACCGGTTTTGAATCCGTCGAGTTAGTTATTAACCGGTTTTTTATTTTCACCGGTTTTTGCATTCCCTAGTGCAAACACAACTTTATATAGCTTTATGTAGTCTGTGGCTTTAAAAAAAACCTAACTAGGCCTTGTCAAATGCGTTCTGAAACTGCCCCCGCGGTTGATGTCACGAAATTAAAGATTGTTAAAACGATACCAAAATTATGTAGATAGGTACATGATAAACTTCTTATTTTTTATTAAAGTTGTCTTCAAAACATTAAATAAAGAAGTTGATTGTACGAGGGTGAATCAAAAAGTCCTTAGAACTGGCTGTTTATAAAAAGTTTTTAAATGAAGTTTTTATTTTATTTTGAACTGTCATTATAACGTAATATTTGACAGTTGGTTTCATTCGAATTGTTCCCGCCGTTACATGGTAAATCAATATTTTGCGAAATAAGTCGACTAAAACGTCCCATTATGGAAAAAAATTAGTTACGTGCCGTGATAAAGTACTTGTGTATGAAAAAAATGACTACCAAGGATTTTTTTTTGGATATTCAGCAAACCGTAGGCACTAGTGCTGTACCCTATTCCACCGTCGCTTTCTGGGTTGCCGAGTTTAAAAGAGGCAGATCTAGCTGCGAAGACGACCCCCGCTTCGGCCGGCCATCTACCTCAGTTAACGCAAAAACCGTTGAAAAAATTGAGAAAATGGTTTTGGACGACCGGCGACTAACAATTAAATACATGGCAGAGACTCTAAAGATTTAGTTTGGTAGCGTACATTCAATACTAACCGATGTTTTGGGTTTTAAAAAAGTGTCAGCAAGATGGGTTCCGCGAATGTTAACGCAGGCTAACAAAGACTTGCGTTTAGAAGTTTCGAAGCGGAATCTAAAGAAAATCATGCATGACCCGGACACTTTTTATCGTCGTTTCGTAACAATGGACGAAACATGGGTTCACCATTTTGACCCTGAAACAAAAAAGCAAAGCATGTCCTGGAAACGACCATCTTCCCCTCCAATAAAGAAATTTAGGGTATTTCCGACAGCAGGTAAAGTTATGGCCTCAGTTTTCTGGGATGCAGAAGGAATTCTTTTTATTGATTATCTGCCCAAAGGAAAAACCATTACAGGTGCCTATTACACCGATTTGATACCAAAGTGCGTCAAGCAATTAAAGAAAAACGTCGAGGAAAATTGAGTGCGGTAGTGCTTTTTCACCATGATAATGCTCCGGCTCATCGATCACAAATGGCTCTCACTGCAATCCGCCAAGCTGGTTTTGAGATCTTTGATCATCCGCCCTACTCGCCAGACTTAGCTCCTAGTGATTTCCACTTGTTTCCGAAACTAAAGGAGCACATTCGCGGAACTAAATTTGACGATAACAACGCAGTCATGGGTGTCGTAGAGGAGTTTTTTGAGGCTCAAGAAAAATCGTTTTTTTATGATGGATTAAAAAAACTTGAAAAACGGTATAATAAATGTATAGAACAAGAAGGAAATTATGTTGAAAAGTAAAAAAATAATATTGATATTCGTTTGTTTTTACCCTATTTCTAAGAATTTTTTGATTCACCCTCGTACCTACTGTATAAAATAGTTATAAGTTATAATAAACACATTTCAAACTTTAACAGATTGTTTTATTTGCAATTTTACGGTTATGTGTGCATCCGAACCTGCGTTTCTTTTGGGCCTACTATGTGTGGAATTTGAAAATCGAACTTCGAATCAAGTTGTTTCTATCTCTCGCTTTTTTCCTATCGAAGTGAAAGTGACAGAACAAAGTGAAGTTCAATTTTTTCGAATGTTGTGAGTAGCCCCAGCACTGCTCACGACGGTATTTAAAAAAATAATTAAAAGCTACTTTGCCTCTCGCTCGCAGCAAAATTGAATTTTGCTCACTGTTTTTAAGCAGCAAAACAGTGTATTCCCCGTGGCACAACTATTTGGCACTACTGGTCAATATTACGCACGTTAAATCCAATACCGTCACTATACAAAAAATGCGCAATTTTGGCTTTTAATGCCATTTTACGACGCTTGGTCTAAGCTACACTGTAATTTAAACGAAACACTCCAATACTTATCGATGCCGCTAGATGGCGTAGGTACCCGAAGGACACTACGCAAATTTGTCCGCCACTTGTAGTTCAAGGCTGACCTTATACTAGTAACGACACGCCACTAAGCGGAGTTCACCATAATAATAAGTGGAACAGTGTCATTTTGTTTTTAGGGATGGTTTCACCTACCGGTATTTAAGTAAATTGTAAGTGGAACAGTGAAATATTGTGTTTAAAGACGGTGTGCCATTAAAGGGAAAGGTGAGTTTTATACATTTTGTAATTGAATACTGTCATATTCGCTTTAATGTCATTTTGTAACTAATTCATCTACATAATTTCATAGTGTAAAGAATTGCAATGTGGACATGTAACGGATAAAAACAGTCTTGCGGTTATTTAACTTTAAAAAAATACGAAAAGTTTTGCAGCATTCAGATTGCGATAGTTAGGTATTTTATTTTATTATTATTATAATGTCACAGCCATACCTTGGTTACACGTCAGGAGTTACCTACAGTGGCGAGATAGTTTTCTGTCGAAAAAGTGACTCGGTTAATTTTGTACGGTAGTACCACTCGCTGACGCTGATGTGTTTATACCTACTCAGCGACTACTCGGTGCGTAGGTATAAACACATCAATTACAGCACTGTCTCGCCGCTGTACTATTAACGTTTAACCAAGGTTCTTTAAGAATTAATAACACATTAAATTTGTAATATGACACTGTTACATTTTTAATTTTAAGTGACGAATTAAATTATAAAACTTAAATTATACTTATATAAAAAGTACAATTTTAAATTTTAAAAGTTTAACAAACTTGTAACTAAAATATTGGTTTTACTTATACTTATATGAAATTAACAATTAAACATGTCTTTTTGGTTTGGTTATTTTTATTGCAATGGTAAAAATAAGAATCGACAAGTTATTACTTGGAAAGTAAGAACGTACACTATATAAATAATCAACTTAATAAAACATATTTCTTAAAAGCATAACGAAAGACCATGTTAATAATAATAAAATGTGAGGTATTATTTATGCGATAGTAAACAAACAAACCCTTTCTGCTCTTTTTTTTAACGCGGCCGCGGCATTACTTAAACTGAGTGGGGGTGGTTAATGTTTAAAGCTGTTCAATTAGTATAGGGAATAAGTACTATATCAATTAGCTCCAGCAATGTAAATTTTTCATGTAGCTCGTGTATTGTATCAGTAGTTCAGCACGTTAATGAAGAAATTAAATTAATAATACTTCTTGCTATTCGCTACACGAAAAAATCGAGTAAGGTGACTGTGGGTAAGACCGGCATACTTTATTTTTTTATTAACTCGGAGTGATCTAGCTGCTTTAATTATTCACCTACGTTAACGCTTGTAATCGCAAACGATGCAGAATTTCATAAGTAATAGTTAAGCTATAGTGACAGGGAATTTTAACCACAAATTAAGTAACGCAATAGTATTTTTTAAAATCCGGCGAGTAGACGGACTTCCCTTGTAGTTTAAGGTAAGTCCGTCTAGTAATGATATCAGCCATACTATGGCTGCTTATATGTTCGTATTCGAATCTTTAAAAAGAATGAAACAAGACAATGAAAAGTCTATTTTAAACTTGTTAATATATGGCTTAGATTCGAAATAAACACGTTTTTTCATATTCAAAGGCAAGTCCGGCATATAATACGTAGATGGGGTGGTAAACCTTTTTTGGCAAATGATTATAATATAAGTACTTATTTTTTTTCGGGTTTCCCAAATAAAAAATCAATAGTAATTTTAAAATGTATTTTAATAATTGTTTTTAATTAACTGAGATCAAAAAAGGTTAAGTAAAAGGCCCTAAAACTACTTTTTTGGAGTGAAAATGTCAAACTTTTATAGCATAAATCTCGATATCAGTTACTTGTAAAAGTAAATTTTAGATGGCAGCTAGTTTAAAACAGCAGTGTTAATGCAAATAGGTTTTAACAACAACTGAAAGTTTAGAGCTTCAAATCGAAGGTCACCTGCCCATGGAAGCCCCTTAACAAACACAAACATCATGTGCAATGTCGAAAGGATTAATCTATAGTAACCTTATGTAATCGTAATAATATTGAAGTCGTAAAAACGGTTGGTAACCTCTGATTCAAGGGAAGTCCGGCATATGACGGACTTACCTTGTACAAAGTAGACGGACTTTCCAACTTAACGAAATTTTAATGTGATAAATGATGGAAGGTATAATTACAAAACTAACCCAATTTCTGATAATTTAAACACAGAATAAAGATAGCCGGTTCTTATATTACTTACGTAGTAACTTTCTGGTGCAAAATCTTGTCACTAACTATTTTTAATTATTTTATTACTAGAGACCGTCGCACTATCACTTCGAGTTCCATACACGTTATGACTTGTTTAGGCGGATTGCTCTGAAGTTAGTTGTCGCAGCGCCATCTGTTTTAGAGTGAGAGAAATAGCGCGACAAACTGCTTTATTGACTGGACGCTAAAGCGGGAAACGCTTTAAAATTAAAAAGTTATAACGTGTAGACGGACTTGCCTTGTAGACGGTCTTACCCACAGTCACCTTATGTATTTTTGTTTTTTACAAAATAAGAATACGTTTCCTTTCCACGCTATAAGTATTCGTCATTTTATAGTCTGAAGAATATTCTGGGGTATCTAATTGAGGCAATTTACAGTCTTTAAAGGGCAAGTTCCAATTCGGTTAATAACCGGTGAAAGTTATAAAAAACCGGTTTTAACGAGATAAAAAAGTTTCGGTTAATCGGTTTTTCGGTTAACCGGCTAACCGGTTTGCATTCCCTAGTTTGCACTACGGCATTATCAAGTTGAGTGACAGGTTTTATCTGTTTCATGTTTATTTTTTCCACTTTTTATTTTATTAGTATTTTGCAAAAATGCTTGTGATTGATGCATATGCGATCGTGTCGTTATTTAGTCATGTATTCACCAAATGGTCACAACGGAAGACCTGCGTTGGCCCTGCCAGCTTCACGCTGTGTTGTTCTCGCTGCTGAGGTGAAAAGTTGTATGTCTCACACGAGACCAAAGTTTTTTACGTCTCGTATCTTTGAATCCCTCGCTGCGCTCAGGATTCTAACGTAGAATCACTCGCTACGCTCGTGATTCAATAATAGAATCCTTCGCTTACTCGGGATTCAAAATCATCACTCGCAGCAAAAACCAACTTTGCTCTCTTGTTGAACAAATAACTATACACACGTTCGTGAATTAGGTTAATGTACCTACCGTTACCCATGGTTACTATCATCAAATTCAAAATGTAACACGATTTTTTATAAAATCTACAAGATAAACCCATAGAATAAAAAGATGGAATAATATATTTTTCCTGTTCTTTCGTATTTGATAAATTGATAAATAAGATGAAATGGAGATGTTTACTTTCAAATAAAAAATAAAAACACTACGATCAAAGTTAAACTAAGAATGGCCTGAGTGGATTACTTTGAAACACAGCTTTGAAAACACTTAATATTTGAATAATTATCGTTAGTAAGACCCGCTGAAAATCGTGTAATTTTTTTATTCTTTTTCGTTATCACCAATTAGGTTTGCACCTCGTAAGGCCCACCATACAACGAAATGAATCAATGGAATATGAATCTATTGTGAATGAAATAAATTCGATTTTCTAATTTGATCATTAGTTATAGAAACAAAAGAAAATCCACCTTACTTTCTTTGCACTATACCTTTATTTGAATGGCTGGACGAAGGCCTTTTAAAAGGACTTTGGGCCTTAGGAGGTTAACATAAGACACATACAAATAATATTCGTTTTTGGTTAACATACTATTAGGTCCATGTGAAGTTTTTTATACCTAAAAATCAATGCAAAGAGCACACTTACAATTTATATCCCACTATCAGTGTTGCCATTGGAGAAAATTTATATATTAAGCTGTTTTCCAACTCCTCAAAACTACACGTTTTAGTTGTAGAGTGGTACTGAGTTGTTATCAAAGCCATGCCGTAAATCAAAGTAGCCAGTTGACGGTAAGTCAGTACCCCCCTTACAACGACATCATATCGTAAGCGCTTTTACTTCTGTATAACTCTTCGCTGTATGTTTTTCTATGGTTTTTCTCAAAATATATTTATTTATTTCCACGTACTTTAGAAACTATAACATTAATGACCTGCATAGTGAACGTCCAATCGTAAGTTATGAACATATGAGTGATTTGACGACCTATGCAGATGTATTTAATTTTACAGTTTACAACAATATGCATACTCGTCCCAAAGTCAATTAAACTAATAAAGCGGTTATTGTTACAACTAAAATCTAATTATGCAGAAGTTATCTCGCCATAAGACTTTACGAACCTACCATAATAACGAACACGACGCAGCAGATATTCACGGAGCTGAACACGACGTTTATGAGGTTCACTATTGTGAACGCTTCCTCCAGATCGCTGCAGTACCTGTAATTGACGGAACCCTAATCAACCACCATCCTATACATCAGGCAAGGTGGCTTGCAGTGCTGTATTAAATAAACACTACACTACCTACCCGCTACATTCGTATTACGGATTTTAGTTTTTAAAAATAGTATTTCTTTAAAATATAGGTACTCTTGCAAGCCTTTAATGTTTGTATAGGTAGGATTTAGCAGTCTTAAAATGTAGTGAGAGTATTAAAAAAACATTTCCGAGATACCTATACTGTGCCGATAATTGCAAGTGAGATATCAGCTGAGTGTTGTTTTGATACCAGTTTTCAAAATAAGTCCACTAATTATTAAATCATAAATTAAGCAAACCTGATGAGTCGCTGATGCAGTTTGATGTTGTCGACAATCTCTTGGTAATACTGTTCCTGGGTCTTCTCTTCCAGGGCCAGGGACTCCAGCCGGAGGTGCAGCAAACGCAGCAGCAGCGCGATGTGGCTCGCAAGCCCCGAGAACAGCAGATCCGTGCACAGCATTATGAACACGCACGTCTGCCCTGGAGTGATATACTCTTGACAAGTAAATATCTTGTCGGCTATTTTGACGATTGTCTTAACTTGTTAATTATACCCGCCTGTCCACGCAGAATAAGCGCATAAATTAAGCCTTCTAGTCGCGAAAAATTAAGCCGCTCTAACCTCTGACCTACATCTCTTTATGTCTGCTTGTAAGCATTACACGGCGGTAGGTAGTATCTAAGAAACGCTAACGTAATACTTACGTGTACACAAGTGAAGTTTTGACTGGCGGTCGCGAATATCGCGGTCCCCGACTGTGTTTCTCGGGAGGATGACGTCTAATCGTGTAATGTGCCTTCGATGCGATGAAAACGCCATGCGATTATACGCACGTAACCATTGCGTGGCCAGACTAATATATAGAATTTTGTATCCACTTAAGACTGGAGTCTTCACATTTAAATTACTACATATATCTAGTCTTTATGCGTTGATTTTTCCGCGGTAGCTTTTTATTATAGTGTCCATAACCAGTAATTAGAGCCGCGTAGAACTGAAATAGGTTTCTTGAAGAGCTCGGGTCGCTAAACATCTTCTGTAACTATGGCCTATTTTGGTCTCTTGATAAATAATCTAAGTAGGTACTATATTATTGAATTTGGTTTACAATTTAGCCTAAACAGTTCACTTCAAAATTCGATTTATGAAATAAAGCAAAAGATAGGTGGACACTTCTGGACACTTCTGTGGACAGGTACTATTTGTTATTTTTTGCAGATTATCATTTTATTCACAGCGCTGTAATGAAGATGCTGGCAATTTAGAAACAAAAAATTTGGCACTAACTGTATGATTGCGTGATGACGATGACAGCAGGAACCAATTTTTAAGCTGTCGAAAGTGGATTAAGTAAAGAAAGTGAAATGATGTTTGTTCTGAGCACATCATGCGATAGTAAATTGCTTCGTATCGATTTTTTTGCTACTTAATAATGAATATAAGCTGGCAACCAAAACGCTGAACTGGATTAATTGTTACCTACGTCCGAACAATAGTGAGCGCTGCTCTCATTGCGATAATTGTTATCTCGGACACTTCTGTGTGTTCCTAACTTAACGCGGACTTTCACTTCTCATTCTATCAATTCGGATGGTAAATTAAAATCATTAATAGGAATGATTAAAATTCTTTAATAGCGGACATGTTGCGAATGGTGCTCCCATGCAAGTAAACGATTTATCTCAATCAAGTGGCACGTCATTACTCTTCATTGTGGTTATTGGTGCGTGGCTTACCGGCGAATATCTCGAAGATGTAAACCAAGACGTGGTTGAGAGGCTTGTGTTTGTCGAAGGGGTACCACGAGACCCAGACAAACCCGATCTGGGCCTCCTGGCCCTGCCACAACTCGAATAAGTACACGCAGATTGGAGTCACATTGTAGAACAACACGCCTCCCATGTTCATCGCGAAATACCCTGTACACAAAACAATGCCGTACATTGTTAACTCATGGTAACTAAATACACGAGTACAAGCGCTCGTGTTCGTAAATATCCTGAGTGCAATAAGTAGATCACTTTGGCCCCAGTGCTGCACTTTTGGTTTCGTACGTATAAAATGTTTATTTTCCAAAAACTCAGTAACTTTTTATCATGCTTATTATGAATTATTTAAACTTCCAACATAAAAAAAATCGATATGAAAATGTAGAATATTGCCAATGTCTGCCAAAGTAATTTGCAGATATTTAATTTAATTGCATGCTGCCAATCGAGTTTGCAAAAAAGTCTTCTCTGAGTACCAGTTCCAACAACCATATCAGCTCTTGCTCACCGCTCTCGATCCTCATCCTCCCATACGTTTATAATGCGGTAAGCACACTTTGTAACATAAAAAATGCTCAACAATGAAATAATTAAAGAAAATATTTAAGAAGTAGTTTATTAACCTTGTTAGTATGTTGTTGTGCTCTATGTATGTTGTATGTCTGTTTGTTGTTGTATGTGCATGTGTGTGTAACAGGTATTTGGTCTATGTCATTATTTTGATGAGTTTTTTTTGTCGGTTTAACACGAATAAATGTTTTTTTCTTTTCTTTATTTCTTTATGTACGAGTATAATACTTAAATGATAAGAGGAAATTATTAGTCCAAGAGCATAAGAGTCTCATTTTTTTCACTTAAAGACTCGCACACTCTAAATATGTAACACACACACATACACAAACACGCGCGCGCAAACAGCCACTTATTGCAATAAATAATAATATAAATCTTTAATTTTAGAATCTGCCAATACCAAATTAATTTCGGTAAAATATTGTAAACCATAGATTCGATTGTTATTAATTTTGTATTTTATTTAATGATTTATTTTAAGAGGGTACTCTTTTAAATGTAAACCGGCTCACAAGAGTCACAGGGTTCCAAGATACCGGCTCTGCCTAGTTGGGGGTCCACAGGATATCGTACCTTGTTTGTAAACTCTTTTTTTTAAATAAATTTATTAATATTCATATTGTTAATTGATTTTTAAGATGTTGAGATTAGCATACAATTTGACCTGAGCGATTATACTGTCTAGGACAGGATTACGTTGAGGGACGACAAAGGGATAATTTTGTGTAAATCTCAGTACTTAAATAGGTATATAAAGTAATAAGTAATTGGTTTAATTCGTTGTACGGCACCTGAATAACTGGGGTTCCGTACCCGAATAGTAACCCAACGGAATCCTATGAATATGCCTACGCTGTCCGTCCGTTTAAAGAGCTGTATCTCTTAAACCGTAATAGACAGCGAGTTCTATTTCCTAAAATTTAAGGTGGATGCACGAACATTTTTGTCGAGTACCTAAGTGAAATAATCAAGTTGGTGTATAATGTATATACATATACATGAAATATTTTGTTCAACGTTTTTTTTTTTTTTTGCTAAGAACAGGAAAACATACAAGCGTCAAGTTTGATAAGGTTATAGTACAAACCCTGAATAACAAAGAAATACTAAAAATGGTCAAGTGTGAGTATGCCTCAACGGCCACCCTCTCATAAATAGTAAGTCTGTTTACATTGGTGCACGAGCCTCAGCGCTGCGATGCTGGCGGTCTTGATGCCCTGCGCCTGCTCGTCCAGCGGCGGCATCGGCCAGATGCCCGACAGTTCCCGAAGGTGTTCCGCGAATACCTCTTTCTTGTACCACAGCGCAAACACCTTCGCAATACCTGCCGGTCAACAGTTAGGGGAAACTACGGATTATATTTACATTAATGACAAGGATACTTAAAGAGAATTTAAAATATATAAGAATAAAATAACATGTAAGCATTAATAATGTTAGAAGGTACTTAATTGGTCCGAAGAAACCAATTCAAAACGTTCAGTTCCTCAAAAATAAAGTGTTTTCATCACAATGACATGATAATGCAATAATGTACGTCCGTGATCTCTTAGAAGAGGATTCGCGTTTAAGAAAGAGACTTCGACTATCGGCGGTAACTCACGAAGGTGATACTGCTATTCTGCTTTCTCATAAACTCATAAAACTTTAAAAAGATACCTTAAAAAGTAAAAGGAACAATAAATATCAATATAAAATGAACCTTAATTTAATGATGCTATTCTATATTTTCGGTACTTAAATATATTGCGATTTGACTTTTTGTCATAATCGAAATAAAATGGAATTAGAATTTGAAATTTGTCCGGAGGTAATTTGAATACAGAATGTCAAATCTTCATTTATCGTTTTTCGGAGATATTATACAGAGTTGAGAATACTTGTCACATATTTCAATTCATAAAAATAAAATTGTAAGTTTGGAAACTTGCGTTTATATTCTAATTTTTGATAGTTTAATGTGAGCCTATTCAGCGTCAGAGTCATTTGTATTAATTATAAATTGGTCACTGTAACCATATATTTTATTTTCGTAAATACGAAAGTCTTCTTCACATTTCATTGTGTGGTGACAAACTTTTTTCCAATCTTCCGGGCAAATCATATTGACCTTTTCTTTCAAAAGATTCTTTATGCTTGTCATATTCATGTCAACATGACGCTGCGCTACGTATTGTTTTATTTGAGCCCATATATTCTCGATGGGATTAAAGTCTGGGTGGTACGGAGGTAAACGCAGAACGGAATTACCATATTCAGCTATTAATTTATCTATGGAATATTGTATTATGTTCTTGTTTGTTTTGCAAGATAATGTCGTAAATGTCTGGTTTGTTTTGGTTGGGGTTTACTGGGATGTTGTGATTTTTTAACCAATCTATCATGTCTTGTTTCCGGGTATTAGAATTGGGCAGTTTTTCAATATATTTGTTGTGATATGGGGCATTATCAACAACCAACACTGGGTTGACAAATTTGGAATAAGCTGATTTCTAAGCCATCCAGCCAGCCATCTCTTTATAGTAATCGCCTGTTGTGTCTGTTGATTTGTCTGCAGGTCTAAAGCCATTTTCACTACCGGCATGAGCTATAATAAGACGTTGCCCTTTGGAAATTGGCTTTTTAATCCCAGCGTTGCTAGAGTCTGACCAACCTTTCCCATTAACGTGTGACGTGTGTATGTACCATTCGTCTATATACACTATTTCTCTACCTTAATTTTTTTTTTTAATTTTATAGGTTTTTTGAAGTACTGGATAGGGTAACTTTAAAACTACGTACGATAGATAAGGGTTACATCTGGTAAAAATTTGACATTCGTATAGACATACCAAGAGATCTATAATAGTACAGTCCGTGATCTCTTAGAAGACGATTCGTGTTTTGGGTGAAATCGGACGAAATCGTGTATTAGAAATTGACAAGAGTCAATCAAATCAAATCAAATCAAAAAAGTTTATTTGCTGAACACAGTTTCTTAAGTGGTAGTAAACATTATTATTTAAACGTCCAGTGTATTCAGCCTGCATGCAGGCGTGCAAATATTAATAAAATGTCAAGTTAAATTCAAAGATATAAATATAAAATAGTAAAATAATAAAAATAAAATTCAGTTATAATCAAATGTCAACAAAATTAAAATAAAATTACAAATTAACATCAATATTACGCTCGAGAAAATCCTTAACACTGTAATAGCACTTATCAAAAAGCCAGTCTGTTAACTTATTCCTAAACATATTTCCCTGGAGCAACCGTATGTCCTCAGGTAGGGCATTATAGATGTTAATGCACATGTTAAACACATTTTTTGAGTAGACGGCTTTAAAGCAACGAGGTTTATACAACCGGTTCATAACGTCCACTCTCGTACGACGTTGCATGACTTCACCCCGAGTTTTAAAGAGCATTGGTTTCGACTTAACAAAGATACATATTTCCCGTATATATAAGGACGGTAATGGCAGAATGTTAAGTTGTTTAAATAATGGGACACAGCTTTCGTCAAACCAAGCCCCGCAAATGACCCTTACACACTTCTTCTGAATTTTAAATACCCTGTCCACGTCCACAGAATTTCCCCACATGATAAGTCCATAACGAAGCACGGATGACACATAGCCGTGATAGGCCGTCAGCGCGGCCTGAACTGAGACAGTGTCCCTTAATCTTTTTAGTGCATAAACAAATCTATTAAGATTTTTGCAGATATGATCGATGTGATCCTTCCAGTTAAGGTGTTTATCAAGCGTTATCCCAAGAAATTTAAATGTATTTACCTCTTCTACACTTTCATTTTTTAATTTTAATAATAAAGGTATATCGTTACAATTGTACGAACTAAACTGAATAAACTTTGTCTTACTGGTATTAACACGTAAGTCATTTGCACCCAACCAGTCTGTAATTTCTAATAGTGCAGCGTTAATTTCCTGCTCAAAAGTACCCCTGCTAACGCACTTTACAACAAGGGTCGTATCGTCGGCAAACATGATGGTCTTGTGTGATGAAGCATTGGGTAGGTCATTTATATACAGAAGGAAAAGCAAGGGGCCCAGAATGCTGCCTTGTGGAACCCCAATATTAATTTTCTTAAATTCTGATGTTGACTTGTTTTTAAGAATTATCCTTTTTGTTTCTGTAATTTTACTTATTTCCGTGCACTGCATTCTATCTTCTAGGTAACTTTTAATCTAGTCAAGCGCCTTCCCTCTAACACCATAAATTTCCAGCTTATAAATAAGTTTACTGTGATTTACAAAATCAAACGCCTTTGTCATGTCGAGGAAAATTGACATGACTGGAGTTTTTTGGTTAATACATTCAGTGACATACTTAATTAGATCAAAACACGCAAGACCCGTTGATCTACCCTTACGAAAGCCAAATTGTTGTGGGCAAATAATTTCATATTTATTTAGAAAATCGCTTAATCTCATATGCATCGCCTTCTCGAGTACTTTGGACAATATCGGGACTAAGGTTATAGGCCTATAGTTTTCAGGACTGAGCCTATCTCCCTTCTTAAACAAGGGCTTGACCACGCATACCTTTAACTGTTGTGGAAAAACCCCTTCAGTAAAAGACAGGTTTATAATATGCACAAGTGGTCGGCATATAAATAAGGCACATGACTTGAGGATTTTTGTTGTAAATTGGTCATATCCACTGGATTTGCTGTTCCTTAACGATAACATTATTTTAAAAATCTCATTTTCATCAACTGGCTTTAAAAATATCGTATGTTGATTAATTTCAGGTAAAAAAGATCTAAAGGATGAATTATCATTCGATAAAATAGCTTGTTTCGTCGAGTCAATAAAATAATTATTAAAAATATTGGAAATAACTTTTGGATTAGAATATATGTCATTATTAAATTGAATAAAATCTATGTCATTTTTGTGTAAATTATTTGAAACGGTAGAAGATATCATGTTCCAAGTTGCTCTACACATATTTTTATTGTTTTGTAGATATTGGACATTTTTTATTTTTTGGGCATTTAATAAACATTTTTTTAAAATGGAATTATAATTTTTAAATTTGATTTTATGCAGCCGTTTGTCGATATTCGTCCTTTGGTAGTTAAAAAAAAAAGTCAATTACTTTTTTTGACGGATTTATTGGCAGTCCAACACCCAAAGAGTGCAGTCGTCTTTTTTGCCTTGAACTTTACAGAGTAGTTAATACCACCATATTTTTTAGGTATTATTACTGTGGATATTTTTCGATAGTTGATTATAACGGGGACACGTATCAAAAAGGGTATTCCTGTAAATAGTCAATCGCGGGAAATTGTATATAATGTATATAAATATTTTTTGAACGAATCGGAAATTTTTAAGAAAAGTGACAATTGTAAATATTTTAATAAACTTCAAGAACGGGTGATAGAGGCAACAGGGATTTCGAAATGTACATTAGGAAGAATATTAAAAGAAACCGACCAAAAACCTCCATCTATGCCCTTTGAAACGCCACAGAGAAAGAGACCGAAAAAGGATTTTGAATTAAAACTATTACTAAGTAGTTTTGATTGCGATGTTATCAGGCGGATGGTTTATGATTTTCATTCTAAAATCAAAGAACTTCTTAATTTAAAAAAAAATGCGATTAAAGCTAATAGAAGCGATAAATTTCAAGGGCTCTACCTTCACGCTACGAAAAATTCTACGAAAATTGGGATTTAGGTATTGTAAAACCAAAGATAATCGAGAAACTTTAATAGAAAAGGATGACGTGCGAGTCGTGCGACCGAAAAGGACAAAATATTTAATAAACCATTGATTGACTAATAGTAACTTTCAAGAGCTTATATGATTCCGCCCGAAGAACGTGAGATTGAGATAGTTTGCATCGATCTGTTTTCCAAACTCAATAATTCCGATTAGCAATTTTTAACGTTTTTCTCCATTCGGGATTTTACTCGCTCAAATTTAGTGCCAGTTAAGATTTTCGCATATTGAATTACTGTTATTACAATGGAACAGGTAGGTAGGTTTATGTTATGCTAGTTTGCGGCAGGTCCCAAGGGCGAAGCACCTGGAAACAGGCGCTTCGCGGTAGCGGAGCCCCGTTGACTCTGTAAAATTAATATTTAAAATAGGCCACGCGACTCGGAAATGTAATTAATGCGTGTTGTTAAAATTATGAATGGGAAATGCGACCGAGTAAAATCACGCAAAGAGAAAAACATGACACAAGTCGAAGTTGCTACGCGGATCTAGCTGCTTAAAGACACGATTAACCAGGATTAAAATAATCGTCAAAGATTCGAGCTTCCAAGATTCGATCAATAACATGCGGAAACGGCTTCAGAGTTTCAAGGAAAAAATATAAAATTAATTATATTAAAAAAAGAGACACATAGGCGTCATGGTTATTGATATCCAGACCGCGGAAGATTATCGACTGTACCCGTGGTCTCTTAAACCGATTCAAAAAGACTACAGATAGTACAATTATTATAGTACAGTCGCCATCAAAAATATCTATATTCTTCAGGGTGCTCAAAAATATCTGAACATGTACTCTAACAGACGTGTTTAGATATTTATGAGCACCTCGTTCGTTGCGATATATCTGATGGCGACTGTACCTACTTAATAACATACTGTCTTTAACCCGGAAAAAGGAAATTAAAAAAACCAAAGGAACGTTGCTAGGCAATTTGAACGCAGGAATCGGCTAATATACTTACAACAATTAAATCCCTAAAGAAATGAAGAGTGGTGAGTTTGCTAACGCTACCCGCACCCAACTTACTCAGAGCGCCGTAGCCGAAAGTGTGAAAAAGCGGAACAACTTCTTCGACTCGTGGCGAATTGGATAACGTGAGGCCAATATAAACGATTTCACTGAAGACGTGGTAGACAATGGTGCACACGGACAGTATGAACATCAGCTTCTGGCCCAGGCGCGCGCCTTTGCTGGCCGGCGGCTCGAACGACACGCCTATTCGCCGCATGCAGAACGTGCACAGCGTTAGCGTCCCGTCTATCTCGCGCCTCGCTTCCTCTGCTCTAGAAGCCATGTCTACGTCGCAAGTGGAACAAACCGATCCATAATCCACTTTTAAAGGCCCAGAAATAACGAATTATAAATCAGTTTCAGTAAATAATTGGGTGTTAAACCAGCTGAAAGTTGGAGTTTCTGACAAGGTTGATTAGATGCCACGCCTCGCGATGTAAACTTTGCGTGTGAATAAATAAAGTAGTTTGAACTATTAGTTTATAGCGTTGCTAGAATATTTTAAAGACTTGTTTTCTAAGTTTGTGTTGGACACATTTAAATGCTCCAGACACTTTTTTATGTAGCAGTATTATAAATTTATATGTACAGTTCGTACAGCCGTTAATTTTATAAACACATCCTACCAGATCTATAGATGTAATCATTTATCATTAACATAGAGATATGTGGATATTTTTGACGTCTTTAACGCGTACCTATGCGTTTATGACCTTACCGCAGTAAGACCTAGATATAATTAACATAAAACCTGCCTCCGCATCGTGTTCTTACGAGGGAGATATAACTGCATCCATATTGGAACGCGAGTACGCCTTCGCGTGATTAGATAATGTCTAACAGATGTACCGTAATGGGATAAATCTCATAGTTTTCACGGCGCCGTGATTGAATTGACGTGAACCCGCCGTTCCTCATTGTTGCGGTGCTCGCGCACACGCAAACCAGATTAATTAATATGTGACAGTCTATAACGCTGCTCTACGTGGCAGGCGGAACAATATTAACATTCATTCAATGTCTATTCTTATGTTCAATGTGAAATCGATTTATCCCTTAAACATGTTTTTAAAGAGCAATTTTAAATTAACTCTTACATTCCTATTTATCACACGTGTAGGTTGAGTCGCCATCTTTTTTTACCAACTTAGCTCTTTGTTAGACGTAAGAGTTCCAATACTACACCAACAACTAAGCCACTAATAAGTAATAAGTGTCGCCAGTATTTCACACTGTGTTACGGAAGTTGCAATTCAAAAGATTGTTCATACAAAAATAATATGACATTGTTTTTATGTTTCTGGGCCCTTATTCTACATGGCTTTTACCCCTATTGTAATCATATTGTTTTTGATTCGTCCGCCATTATTTTGAACACAATATAATCCATCGTAACGATGCCAATACGTTAACATGTCAAAAACAATTAGAAAAGAGCCCCTGGTTTGTACAGGAAAAAGCCCATAGTGGCGACAACAGCAAAGGCACTTGTGGCCGCCACAAGCGGCGGACGAGTTTATTCATACATTTTGTATAGCATTTTGGTGCAAACTGAGCGTTTGCGTGGCCGCGTCCGAGCCACAAGCTGCGGGCATCGTCCGCGCTAGCTAGTAGTGGTCGCGTTTTGTCATTCAATTCGCGGGCACACAGGACCGCATGAACAATATATTTTAGCTACTAGTGACTGCTACGTGTGGCTGCATCCCACCACCTGTGGCTGCCACTGGTGGCGGCGTGTATGGTTTGACTGAACCACAAGGGGGCGCGTTTGGTGGCGGCGACTAGTGGCCTAATGTGCGGCAACTCTAAGGCAAGATTTGTGTGTCTCTGTTTCTCGTTTGAAATTATATCCTCTATTCATTTATTTAGACAATTTCATCTTACTGAGACAATGTAAAACGCATTTTGCTTTCATATAAAATAGATTTAAGTCAAAGAAACAATAATACTCATGCCATACAGATGAGAATGTTATATGTTTTTATGTTTACCCACACTTTGTTAGTTCCAAAGTACACAACTGCTCATAGAAATAGTACGAGTAGCTTGCTCATCGTGTTCGCTTTTTTATTTTATAATTTATACTTATTCTATATTGACTAACCGGTCGACTATAAAATAATATTGTATGTTTTGTACAAATATTACATATACATTTTATTTATCAATCATGGTGTTACTATTAACCTGTATTATATTTAATTAATCGAAAAGCTTACGTTGTGGTGTTGGAGTATTGTGCCATGCGCCTGCTTAGCAAGGCGACGACGGTCTAGTCCGACCGAAGCGCAAGTTCGAGTAGATTTATTCCGTATTACCGACTAGTAAGTAAATTAATAACCTTCAATTTGTATACTTTTAATGACTCTTTTAGATAGCTGCTTTGTTGATAAAAGGATAATGTGTCGAAAGAGCGTTAAACGTCAACACATACCACGACACATACACATACGACCCTAGCCTAGTGTGGGGTCAACGGTAATATATATTTTTGTACTGTACTTTTCGGAAAATATTTCTTTTACTTACTGTAATTACATGGACACAATATGCGAATGTGACACAGTATTAAAAGGCTTGTTTCCATTAGAGCATCGACACGAATTAGAGTGATTTAAGATGTTCCCGCTACGGCGCTGTTTCGGCAAATTTAGCACGAGGCCCGCGGTCCGTGGCGTGCTTTACAGTTGGCCACCGTTACGCGGCGATTAGGCTGCGCACGCGCCTGCCGCGCTTGTCATCAACATAACTGCGACTACGTAAATGTTTCTTCCTTGGTTACATCACTAGAGCGTTATCAGTCTCACATATTTTGATCATGACCTACCTGCTTTTGGTTGGATAATGAACCTGTTCAGAACATATGTATACCTAACCTCTGAAACAACCTCAATCGACGATCAGGTATGGACATTAAGGAGCGTATCAATAAAGTGGTCTGGACTGAGATGCCCGTATTATGAAACGTCAAGTCATGTAAATCTGTCAATTCAGACGAATCTTCGGACGGGCATCGTATTCATCAGCCTGAGAGCTTCCTGCAGGCGCCCTGGGCTACTTATACAAACAAACAAGTACTTAGTGTTCTCCCTACATTCTAACATTTAATACACAATACACCTAGGTCTACTGTAGTGACTTCGTCCCCGTTGATCATCCCACGGTAAAAGTATTTCTTTAGGAATCAAAGGTAGCTTAAGTATTTCAAATTTCAAATCCCTCAAGACATTCCAGCGTGAACTTCCTAACAAACATACTCACACAAACTTTCGTATTTATGATATAAGCAGGATGTGACAACGGCGTTTAGGTTATACTCTTCCAAATTATTTTCAAATTATCATACATCAATTATTGATTTAAAATGTACATGACCTCATATTTATTGGTACTAATAACTACGAATTAATTAATGCGTAATTATAAAATTGAATGACCAGACAGTCATTCAGGTGGTCTAATTTTCCAAATGTTTATCGATTTTCCATGTTTTGTAATAAAAAATGTATTTATTGTATCCCATATAAATATCACATGTAATAAAACCGATTACGGAACCTTACATCACGATCGGCCCGACATCATGTTTGACATTATAAATACAATACAACTAACCATAAGGAGGTAGTTACATTGAAATTAAACTTTATTTAAGCATGATACTGTAACATTATTAATTGAAAAAGTTAATTGATCAATTCGAATTAGGAATTTAAAAAAAAATAAGTTCGACGATCTCTCCCCGAAGTAAAAGTGATATGTATTATGAATGTTTAGACAAGCGAGTAGCGACCCAGTTCTATAGAGTAACTGACATCTAGAGTGCCAGAGCAAAAACATCTCCCGCGCACGCCGAACCGACCAAATAATAAAAGGTGCGAAAGCGAAGAGAATTCGGCAGGGGGAAGTAAAGCAGAGCGCGTCATGGAGGGTTTACTGCGAGACACTGAATTTGATACTTTTTATAATTCTGTAACACTCCTTCTCAAGTCTCTATGTGCTTGAGTAACAGAGATGGTGTTAGCGATTTGTAATTCGTGTATCGGAGCTGAGGCCCAGCGCGCGCGCCGTGAGCGTGCGTTGGATCAACCCGTAATGGATTAAGTGCCCAAAACATTAACACAATAACCCACATCATGTGCATTAAAGTAACACAGGAAATTGCTCTCATGCTAAACAATTGTATAGTATCGCACTGAATGTACTCGGGCTCGGCTGGATCCCACATCGTAGCTCCAAATTAAATTCGAAGCGTAAGTCAGACGAGCGTCTTCCGGGTATGGTATTATTATTTGAAGTGGTAGCTCTCCTCCCGAATCACAAGTGAGTAGGTAAGAGACAATAATATTATATTTGACTATCTGTTTGGTCAGCAGCTTCTATCATGGCAATTTAGTTACAATTTTCTTTACTTATATAGATAACCTGCGAATCAGCGTACTAATATGATTTGTATAATTTGTTTTTCTATTGACCTCTTATTCATAAATGCACTGGTGCACTAAAACAGCTAAAAAGAGAACAAACATGACTGTTATAAAGTACCGTTCGTCATTAGGTCCGCAATTTTTAGTTTATTGTTCAATGCTGCAAAAGCCACAATGTGAGATCTGTCGAGATGTACGTAATAGATATATATTAATCTATTTAAATGGTACTAATACGATACACACGCACTAGTTAAGTGCACATTAACCAACATTAATGTACCATTTCACCTCGTTTACCTGGTTAAATATTTACCTATCCGGACAGGACCTGACAGTGACCCTATACTCGATCTTCCAAACTACATGATTAGTTTGGTAATTATAGATTTTGGCTATAAATAAATATTTTGTCCATATCTGACGTTAGCACAGATGTCGGCATTTTATAGAATTCCAATTTTATATTTCTAATTAACATTTATTCAGCAAAAAATATTCGAGTACTTAGTTTCAGATTTGATCAAAAATCTTTGATTGGGCGAAGTTCTGAGGCGTTGGCTGGTTTTGGTAATTTGGGGACGTACGGGATTTATACTCGTCCATTTTGCTTAACTTTTTTTGAGCATTGTCTTGAAGAAAAATCTGGCCAAAACACCACATTAGCTCCTCAATGTACCGATTTTATAAAATCCCGCACAATTGGGAAACATCGCTCTTTGTATCGGTCGTCGGCATAAATGGCTAACCCAGATTTAGAAAAAAACTGCCTGATACATACCGCGAGGGCAAATCGCAAGCCACAGTAACACCTTCGTATGCTCATATATATCACTATTTCTTCAGTTAGGCCGTTGCTGTTTAATTGGAATAATAACTCCCTTGCCATTAATTTCCGTCTAATGTGAAATATGATTCGTCATTAATTACGCACAAGATGTTTTTAGCGTGGAATGTATATTTGACTAAATTGCGAAGCCGGATTTTTTGAGTAAATTCTTGATTTTCAGATACAGTCGTCTTGACTTTAGCTGATTGCTTTTCGATAAATGTCTTTAAGATACTTTTTAATTAATTTGCCGGCGCATTTTAACTCTACCTAACTCTCTATATGATTTTGCGAGACGGCCGGCGGTGATTTTCTATGAGCGACTCCTCTCAGTAAACTGGCTTAAACTGGATAGTCTTCCAGAACTGGGCTTTGTTGTATTCGTTTTTCTGAGTAGGACGCCAAAATACTATGCTTAACTGTGCTTTGACTCTCAACCTTTATGAAAATGCTCCACGCATTCGACCAGAGGGGATGTGTATCTAAGAAATTACAAATAGTTTCGCGACGCATTTTTTCTCTATTTGCTATATGTAATGAATGTGAAGAAACTCTTAGACCACGTTTGTCGCAATTATTAACAGATGACTTGATAAACAAATTTTGTCCAGATTTCACCACGCATACTTTAGTTCCACTTCTCAATTAATAGTTAACTGTAGGATATTTCAATCCCACCGAAACCAGTGCCGCGGAAAAGTCAAACTGTAGTATATGTATATTTCAATCATGTAAATGTGCTTCGTCATAGTCTGTAAACTATTTAAACCGATATATCTTATCGCCACTCTTGAAATTTGAGGAGTTCCAGTGGCTATCATGTGGTCTTTATCATCAGTTCTTCACTACATGATACTTTTTGAATAGAAATGCTAGATTTGTTACTAAAAATAATAAAGACATGACAAAAAGGCTAATTGAAACAACCGTTGACCACAGAGCTGGCAGCTTCCTCGGACAGCGTATTAGCATTGCTATAGAACGAGGAAATGCTGCCAGCATCTGTGGTACTTTGCCACGGGGGCCCTCACTTTTCTAGTTTTTATTTAGTTTTAATTGATTTGTATTTAGTTTAGTTGTAATTTGGTTAATAATAATTAGTGACATATTTAATTGTAACTTAGTATATTTGAATAATAAATGTAAAATAATTGAGGAGTTCCCCCAATTTCTCACGGAACTCCTCATCAGGTACTGATTTGGTGATAATGGGACCAGCTCGGGAGTCCCGGAGTATGACTATCAAACAAAATACATTTTTTTAAATCGGTCTACGGTGACGGAGTACATAATCATACATAAAAATTACATACAGCCAAACAAAGAACCTCACCCTTTTTTAAAGTCAGTTGAATAGGTAAAAATAACTGAGTGTTCATTTCAGCGCTATCTACGCGAAGTAACTAAGAGCAGTCTGCTTTTATTAACCTATTTATAAATGACTTCTTTTAAGTTAAATAGCCAACAACCTTGTTCATTTTAACACGTAATTTAAATAAATGGCTAATAATGAATCAATAAACGTCGACACGAATAGCATGTCGCATGTTCATAATTATAAAAAGTTCCTACTATTTATTTATTAGGATTAACCTACTTACTATCTAGCTTTTTTTCTATTCTGTAAGGTACAGATGTTAAACTCAAGCAAGCCAATCCGTTTATATTTTGCTTATGTATTGTAAGCTGATGAGGTTATCAATAATACCACTTTTAAACGACTTTGAGTGAACAGTGAATACGCTTTTTTAACGAATTTAGAACCCAAATCTTAATAAGAAGAAGTAAACCACACACCAAGAAATCGCAGTTTAAAAATGAGTTTATTGCATTGTTAGACTTATTGTACAGGTCTCTGCATAAGTACAGTCGACTACAAAGATATGTATCAACTTTATCAGCTTAACCTATTGAAATGAGGTGTAAAGATGCATATGCCTTTGTAGCCGACTGTACATATGTGCCTTAAAGGCTAAACGAATCGGTGCTTAATCGATTGTTACAAAATAAAGGGTAAACTCGAGCATAATCTTGTTAATAAACCAAATGGGGATTCTCAGACTTGAATTAATACGACTTCCAAATAAGAATAAATGTATACTTATACGGGGGTCCTAGTGATAAAGGGTATGTCGACTTAACTCGGACTAAAAAAGGGTACTTGTAATAGACCTAAACCCTTTTTCACTTGCTCTTCAGAGAGTTATACCCTGTTTCACTAATACCCTAGCATTCATTATCACCGTTAGCCCACTTCCGTCCATTGCTGGACCAAGACCTCTCCTATGGCACGCCACTGAGCTAGGTCTTGAGTTTGAGATGAGAGTGATGAGGTGCGAGATGTATTCGCCATTTATATTTATGCCACGTCCGTTCCAACGTAGAGTCTTGAACATATCCTCCAGTGCATTTGAAAATCATTTGGGAGAAATCACGTCCCCTTGTCTCACGCCTCGATGCAAGAGGATAGGTTCAGACCGCTGGATCTGGTGGTGGACTAGGACCAAAGCATTAAGTTTAGCTTACTTTAAAAAAATAGTACAAGGAGGCCTTCGTTACAGTAAACTATTATTGTCCCTGACACTCACTGACCCGATTCTCACTAACTGCGTGAAATCCCAAATTCTACTTTTACTACTTCTCAGTTATTTAACTTCATGAAACATGTTTAGAAGATATAGGCGGCTGCTAGACTCGTATACAGTGTGTTACCGGCATGAGGGATTTCCTTGATATAGAGTAACAATGGGCAACTCCGTAATGTACCTAGATGATTATTTTAATTAAAACAAGACAAAATAGTACACACTTGTTTTCTAACAAAAAATAATTACAAGCAATGTACGCGTAAACTGTGCATTAAAGTTAATTAGTAAAGTCACTAAGACTTGTTTAAAAGTGACCATACCAGCCCCATTTGACGTCTGACCGAAATCGAGGATCGAATCACGTAACTCTATCTTTTCTCTCGCTTTGGTTACGAATGGAGAAAGAGTGTGACGGAACTTTTCGATTCTTCGGTCAAGCTTGAGGGTGCGTTACGTTTCACTGCTCCTGCGCTTTGACATATGGACAATGGCTCGGATCATTCGATACTTTTCAGCATGTAAAATAATTTTGTTTTAGGATTCATGAAGTATCTATACAATTATATTTTGAATTATTTTAGATTTGTTTAGATTTCTAAAGCGTTAAACAGTAAACTAGCGTTACCGACAAATCTGACAAATTCAAGGACTGTTAATAACTCTCTATGTGTTGCCCTGTACCAATGTATGCCTTGTACCAAGTAATAACAATACTGATTACGATACTTACTTATAACTCCAATACATTGATGGTAGTTAAAATCTAGAAAGGTAAAATGCAGCGTTACGTTACTTAACTTCGACTTAATTATACCTGCAAATAATTACTAATAGATAATATTATCGTTATTTAAAGCAGAAGACCTCATGCCAGTAACACACTGTATTTATAGCCCATACTAGTCCTGAAAATCATTAGTTGCCATGGCATTTACATGTCTGACACTATACCGAGTGGCACCCAATTTGGTGCATTAAAAATAGTGTTATGTTTTTGGTCTATATTATTTTCTTACCTGTCTCATTTTATTATAATGTTTTGTGTTTTGCACCAAATAGACGACTTTGATTTGATTTGATTTGATTTAGTCCTGCAATGGCTTTCTTTCTGGTCTCTGCACTATTAACTCAATTCATAAGATGTCATAATTTGAACAAAGTTATCTGTAGGTACATAACCTTTTTAATTACGCTGAAAATGTGTGAGGCGTACCTACCTATGTTGAATTTCATCATAGATTTTACGGAGGATCGAGTATTTGACAGCTGCAGCTGTTATAAGATGTGGACTAATAAACCTTACAATGGTCTAACCTCTTAAGAAACTTGTTAAAGAATCCAATAAATTTTCTGCCGTGCTACAAGTTAGCCAAAAAGCCGTATGTACAAAATTTACCAAATTCTTGAAAGACATTTTTTTTTGGTTCGGGTCCTTAAGCTATAAGGAATAAGATTATATTAACAAAAAAAGGTTTTTTATCAGTAGTAGCTATAATATTATAAAAAAAAAACAACTTAATTTCAGTTTGAACAAGTTAACTTTTGTTTGTGTTTGTTTATAGTATATTATTAATATTGTTTTTTTATTTTTGTTATAAGTAGGTAATTGAAACGATCTTTTATCTCGATTAACATGTTTTTTTAATGTAAGTATATTTTTTGTTGAGGTTAATTCACAAGTTGATAAATGATGCCATCATATTTTGTAAATCGGTAAGTTAACCTTAGCATATAAATAAACATTTTTCATCTCTACAACTCTCTCAAAAATTCATCGGCTCGACAATTATTTCGTAGATTTACGTCACAAAATTGGTGGAACGGTTTTTCGTAGAATAGAGGATTGAACGTTGTTTAGTTTCCTCTTAAGAACCTTCAACCTTATTTCAATGGATCCAAGTTAGCAATTGAATCTTATAAATAAAACAGCGCGGAGAAGATTTGAATCCAGCAGATGAGCAAATGAGCGGCACCACGAGTCTACGCATTAACTTTCACAGTAGGCACTGGCCTTAAAGCCTCCTTTAGAAAACCACAGGAGCTCATTATAAACATGCATTCCGAGTGTGTTTTATTACTTACAAAAATAGTGGCGGCTCAAGTTAATATCTCCATAAAAACTGGAAATAAGCTTTTGAACATCGAATTGCAATGGTTATTACCACGGGTTATTACCGACGCTATTATGGGCGTGAAGCCGATTGACAATCAGCGCAAAGATAGAGATATACTGCAGTACAGCTCTGTCTGTACACAGGAAAAACACCACTTCTTTAGTTGTAATTCTAAGTGGTACATTCATATTAGCGGCATTTGCGAGTCTACATAAGATAATATCAGGGAAACACTTCACTCAAACTGATCTAGTCCCAAAATTAGCTCTAAGTTTGTACTGTAGACTAGACTAGGCACAGCAGTGCCCCCGCCAAGATGAGCCAACCGAAGCGCTAGGGCAGTAACTACGTTTTCTCGAAGCTCTTAATCGGTTTTTGGAACCTTCATAACTTTGGATTATACCAGATAAACAAAATTCTCGGGTTATGATATCAATAATAGATTTATTATACTTGTAAAGTTTCATTTGCATGCTCTTGTACTTTAGATTTTATAGATATCTAGAAAACTCTGATTTCGTCACTGACTCACTGATGTTCATGACAATTCTTAGGGTACTCCCGGAAGTTCTAGAAAGCTGAAAATTACTATGTAAGCTAGTATTAGTACACAAAAACCATGGTACTTTTACCCCCCCCTTTAACCCCTTAAACTAGGGGATGAAAGTTTGTATGAGACTTTCGCAAAAACATGTGCTCGCGGTCTGAAAATATAGGGATTCCTTGTTATAAATAATAAAATAACAATTTAAATTAGGAGATAGAAGCAACTGACAAAAAGAAGCGAAATCCCAACATGAAAAATTTCATGTAAATGTACCATTAAAAGCTTGGCTCTACATTACATCTGACAACTTTTTGACAATGCGATCCATATTGTCTCGTCTTGGTAACATTTCACATACAATTTTTTTTGTTGGGATATTCTTTGTCAGTTTCAAATTCAAATGTCACTATGAATTTTGCGGTGTTTGATGTTAAAGTTTTTCTTTTGCAACATCCTTACGACAAAATTGATTCAACATTCTGATGACGGTATTTTTTAGTGAAAGAATATAGAAAAAATGTACTTACGATATAAAAATATCCTAAAGCCACATTTTTAAAAAAACATTTAAGTAAGACCAAGATTTTTCATTTCAATTTCAAATAGAGTGGTAGCATGATGATATTGATGACTTATTCGAGTGCGGTTTGTTATTTAAAAGTAAATCCAAATTTACAGGATAGCGGAAATATTTGAGTCTCGCAGAAAATTGCAAAAAGTGTACACAAATCTTTATTTTCGTCTAATGTTGTCAGTCTAATCCACTTTATAGTCCTCTTTCATGTTACTACATCCGAAGTAGCCAACAAGGTGTAACCTTTTCAATTATCAGTTTGGTGGACTCCTATAAAGTAGCACCCTTTAAATAAGAATATTTTTGGATCGCCAAGTATTCAAGTGGTAGTAGGTAATCCGAATTCCTGCCTCGTTAAAGCTCAAGTTTTCGAGCTATATACGTAGTGCTGGCAAATTGCAGTGTTCAGCTTCGGGCGCTTTATTGAAAATTCGATCTATGTATTCCGGTGAGAAGGGGTGCATTAGGAAACCGAGTTTGAAACATAAGAGGGCTGCATAGAGTATAGGTTAGCGTGGCTCGCGGGCCGGCAAGAGCCCGTTATCCGGCGTCAGGTTACGGTCACGTCTATATAAGCCCGCGGCGTCTTCTTCAGTATTTCATTCCGTTTGAGACGCTGGCCGGTGCGCGCCCGCCACTCGCGCCCTCTCCGCTCCGCGCCCGTGCCTTCCGCCACCTTTTGTTCGTTCCCCATTACTTCTATTAGCCGGTTCACTCGCTCGACCACGGTCTAGTGCTCGCGTGTCGCCGGACACTCGTCAGTTCGTGTACTCTAAACATTTGTCGTGAAACAACTGAACACAGTAACGCGGCTGCCTGCTCAGGTAAATAAGTGATGATTAACTATCTATTTAATTCATTATTAACCCTAACCTTGTAGGGCGAAAGGTTCTTCGCTTTTCTTTGAAAAATGGTAGAGCAACTTAACGGCTAGCGTTTTTATTTCATTGTGTGTATTTAGTAACGGCAACACGGGGCGTCTCTTTTATTGGATTTCTTGCAGATTTAGTCACCTTCAAGGGCTGACCTTCATTAATAGGCTTGCCGAATCTGCTTCTCGAGAATGTCTTAGTCGGCGTCAATATTTCGGAAAACTTCGCTTTTATTTCACAGTTTTTTTGTTTTAAATGGTTAAAACTCATCGTTATGTTTAAGACATAGAAGTAACTGACGAATGTAGCGTTGTGTCCAGTTACAGCTTAAAGTTATAATGCTGAACTGAATACTATAGGGTCTGTGTTTTGTAGCGAGTTGTTTTGGTTAACTATTTATTAATATTTTTAAATAAAACATACAAGTGTTTTTTGAATTACTAAAATGTGTAAATCTATGGTTTACTTCACTTTCTGATAGTTCTTATGTATCCTTTTTGCTGCCAAGCGAATTTTTTAATAATTGTAGGTAAGAAATATTTACAAAACAAGATACGTAATGGGCCATGTATGTAACTCACTATAAATGCATACCTGTAATGTTAAATGCGTTGAGATTTATGCCCCCACATTTTTACAAGTCTTAGTCTGTTAGATGTTTGAATAGAATCGTTTGCCTGCCATAAACTTTAGTGGGTACTATTTATTTATTGGCGGCGATATTTATAGTAGGTACGTTTTTGCTGTAGCCTATAACTTCTTTAAGGCGTCATTAAAATCGTGTCCCCATAGAAGTAACCTTATTCTATTTTTAAACGACTGAATAAGGTTGAAATAAATCGTTTAGTCACGATAAAGAAATGACGTGTGTAAGGAATCAGGTCGGAAAATACATTTTGATGGGAAAAAGTACATAAAATGAATAAACACCAAAATTTTTAAATTACTGATAGAGTATCATTTCTTGCAGGGACGCGACTTAATTTTCTCATTTTTCCCCACCTACCTTCTTGCCCACGGTTATAAGAATAAATGTAAAGCGCATGTAAAGCCGCGTTGAATGCCAGTGCACTTTGACGACGCGCTTGCCTAGTTGGTAGCGACCCTGCCTACGAATCTAGCGGCCCCGGGTTCAAATCCCGGTAAGGGCAGATATTAGGCAGATGTTCCTGAGTCATGGATATTTTCTATGTATTTAATTATATATTTCCCTATATAAGTATTTATATCGTTGTCTAGTACCCATACTCCAAGCCTAAAGCTTACAATTAGTTTGGGAATGGTCAAATGGTGTGACACTCTCCCCTGATATTTAGTTTATTATTTTATTTACTTTGTATTTGGTAAGAGTGGGACGATCTCCTATAATCACAGAGCCCTAAATACCTCGCAAAGTTTCGACAGTTCAAAAATATTGAGAAAGGTTAAATTGTATCTTATGAAAACCCCGTTATCAGTGTTGCAGATTCATTAAAACTTAGTCATAGGGTTGTCGCACAATATTTAATTCATTTTCAACATGACATGTGACATATTGGTATGTACTTAATACGTTTTTGTTACGAGTAGAATAATGTTATTACATGTAAAATAAAGATTTGTATACTTTCATTACTTTTCTGAATAAATTATTAAGAGTTTTTCTAGGTTACTTGGCGTTATTTTGGTCGTCTATTACTGTAATATCCATTTTAAATATGAAAACGATCCCTCCACTTCTACAAATGTAATTGGTAAATACTTCAGGTAATTATAATGTTTCACGGTGTTTTTGTTAATATGTTTTGTTATTTCAGCTTCTCCATTATTTAAGTTATATTAAAGTAACTCTCACTGTACGGAAGTTGGGTTTTTTTCAAGACTGTGTTCAACTTCATATACGCAATTATCCCTTTGGGGTGAAGCTTTAACATGGACATACTTCTTAAGATACCGTTAACAATGCACATACATTCTTCTAAAGTTAGATTGGAATTATGAAATTGATCAATTGCAATGGTTACGAAAAAAAATTTGTCGGCTATGAAATCAATGTCGTGCTTTATATTTGGACTGCAAAAAATTCGTTAAAAATATGTGCAGTGCCAACCCTACCTCTAGCGTTTTCAATGATTCTGCAACACCGATAACAGGGTATGCTATGCCGCACAATATACCTAATCCTAAATTTACTTAATACTTGATATTAAAATACAAGCTTAATATAATTCATTTTACATAATAGCGTATAAAGAGAATAAACCCGACTTTCCATTTTAGAATGTCTCAACTAAAGCAGTTGGTACAAAAGCCTAAACCTAAATATAACCGAAGACAATTTAGCCGCCCGAGATAGTGGTCAACGAAGAGACTAAGCGAGAATAACCATTTTAGAATAATCACTTCGAGTTTTACCGAACGCAATAGTAGTTAATAAAAAAGACCGTGCGGAATGGAAGGATCTTTAACGTAAAGCCTCATCCCCTAACCTCGGTGCGTCATTACGACTTGGTTTTATAGCGTATACCTACCACGATAGTATTTCTTCACAAGTGTTTTTCTCTAATAGTAAGCAAAGTAATCTATGGGGTTGGAAAAACTACCGTCCGCAATGAAATGAACACCTTTTGCAGTTTTTTCAAAGTACATGTTTTGGCTAAAGAAAGCCTATTGTAACAAGAGATAAAAAAAACGTATTTGGAAATCTGTATAGAAGTATCTATTTATTTATTTATTCTTTACATAGTTTTGCGTACATTGACGCAGCCGTGTACCGTCAATTTAAAAAGCGAAGCTCGCCGTGTCGTCGGTTGCAAACACCATCTTCGTATAAATAGTTAGTAACAACCCGTATTAACCGTACGCACTTATTACTTCGTGGGATTGGTTTCAATTGCATAACACGATACCATACCACACACCACAAAATAACAGCGACCACCCCGGTGCTCAGGTTACTTGGAGGACCGGGAACCACTCATTAGAACTTGAATTTAAAATAAAATCTCATGGAATAACTATGAGATAGATAAAGCCCCTTATAGTAGGTACCCCTCTTTTTGCGTCGAGTAAAAGAAATTAATTTTCATAAATATATGTTTTTGTGTTTGTCTTGTATATGTTCCTAAACCAATGATCATATTGTGATTAAAGTTTGGATTCAGGGTGTTCTGAGGACTACTTTTTAATTTATATGGCATTGCAACGCATGCGCCTACGATACAGCTGGTAATTATAATAAATGTGAGGGGCCCATCTTACGCAAATTGAACATGTCGCAAACTAAGCTCTAGGCTTGTAGTGGGTACTAGACTACAATAAGCCACTTAAATACATAGAAAACATCCAAGGCTCAGGAATAAATACTGGCGCTCATCACACAAATAGTGCACACTAGCGACTCACGCAGGGTCGCTGCCAACTAGCCCACACCCGGGGTCACAGCGCATAAGGTTTAGTCCAGTTCGATACTTCAATCATCACAATTAAATAACGATTATGATTATTTTAAAACACCCTAGTTATTTTTGTTAACGATAAAATCCATTTTGTTGTCTGTAAAGTCATAGTCATAGCAATGGAAGAAAATATTTACAAAGTTGGAAATATTCCAAACCAATGTGAGTTTCCTTTCCACTAACATTGACCATTTAAAAAAAAGGAAAAACACTTATTGTAGTCTAAATATGAAAATTATGTTTTAAGCATTTTGTAGAGTTCGTACGTTCTCTTTTATTATTCGCAGCCATTTTGTCCTATAGGTACTCGCTACGCAACTGCTTTCTCTCTATTATTATTTTTATGCTGGCGGTTAGGCACTGTTACCCAAATTCGTTATTTGTTTGAGCACTTAATCAGTCCGTACCTAAATGGTCCCATGGAAGGTCCCGCATAGCTCGCATAAACTTTAACAAACAAAATCGACCTTTTCTCATCGGCACGAGGGCGGATCTAATTACTTGTTTTTTATTTATTACCCTCTTGAAAACAATATACTGATTACCGATTATTTATTTAAGTATTTATACCATACGGTCTTTAGTAGGCGGAAAATGAGGCGATTTTCGCTTTCCTCGTCATCGTCGTCGTCGGCCACCTTAACTATCTCACTTATACTTACCGGGGTCACATCAGCTTACAATAATGAAACAATATTTTTATGGTGAAGGTACCCTAAACGCAAAAAAGGATTAAAAGTAAACAATGTTATAATAAAAAAATAAAAAAAGAAAAAAAAAAAAAATGTGACGGAATCTCACTAGTATCGTGTCATATAAGGAGCAAAAACTCGGCGGCATTATACCTATAGCCGCACGCGTGCTTAACCAGTTGGGCGTTTTTTGCGATCAAGTGCACGCGGCCTTGACCGGGTGCTCCGCCCAAACGCGCGACGCGCCCCGCTTAGCACTTCGGCGAATACATCTACATACGTTACACGTTATCTACAGCTCTGAGTGTGTACATCATAACGTAACAAATCATGGCTCTTACTTATTACATTCTACGATGTAACACGTATTCTCCGGGTGGCTTATAAAGTCTTGTTAATTATATATAATCAAGTTTATTTGTTAAACAGTTAAAGTTTGAAGCAAAAACTTTAATATGAATTTCAAGTTGAAATATTTCGTCGATATAAAAAAAGTGATTACGTGAACCCGATTCAAGAGATTATTTGATCTCAGTTTTTGCTTTTCTCCGTAGACTTTACGAGTAACATAACTATTATACGAAAACCCAACCCCAAAGAATACGTCATACATAACAAATATTTTAATCAATGATAGTGGATCTAAGTTTGTTTATGAAAATACTCTTTTAACCAGTAGCGGCTTCTTTTTTAGCTGGTTTGTTCTAATAGCTCAAGAAAGAAGATTAATAGGTTTGTCATTTTGTCGATATCGATCAGTGTGAGATTGATTGATAGTTTGCAAGAGAACTTGGCGCGAGCTATTAATCAATCTCACACTGATCGGGCTTCTGCTCTGATGGGCGTCAAATCAACACGGCCGTTACCTCCCGAAGCCGCCAAGCCCGCACCATTAATAGTAATGTGTGTTTATATACAATCTGCGGTATTATAAATTATCAATCGACATGGTTTGATCAATTGACTATGGATCGGCAAAGTAATCAATGTTTTAGAATTAAGAATGCGGATGTCAGTTTCTTTTGTTTTGGCTTAAAGTGGCATTCTGTCAGCATGCTCTCATTCCTCGTAAGAAATAAACTCGTAAGTAAAGTTTGAGCAAATCTGCTTTTTGAAGCAGAGGAGCCGTCTGTGATAGATAAAAGTGTCTTGGATTGTGATAATGATAAAGCATACGTCTCTTACATTTTCTTGGTACAAGTGAACATACGACTGTTGGCTGGCATTCATCGATATGAATGCATGTAGGCATGCATTGTTTTGACCCCAAAGCGCGTTTGAGTCCCAGGCCGTCGCCTTTCTACAGCACGCGCCCGGCAGCGCGCGCGCAGGCCCCACTACTTTCCCCCGACCCAGTGCCCTCTCTGCAACGTGTACCGACCCGTCCTACAATTCCGTAATATCTCACATTTTATTTAAGAAACAACGTCGTTACACGATCAGGCTACAGTTAACTTAAGGTCCACGCCAACCCACTACGGAGCAGTGACGTCACAGCCCCGACCAATGGTTCGCGGCTCAAAGCGTTGGTTCATAGTTAGTAACTTTATGAAACATGGTGAAGAGTTATGGTTCTTAATTATGTTGATCTTCTAATTGGAAAAGAATTATGGATTGTCATAACAACTTCATTCAATCAATAAAAAAAAACAGGACAATCTCATTCAGTGCAAGGCAACCACTATAATTGTACAATTTCCATGGGCTAAGAGGGCCTGTTGGTTCTAACACTTAGGTACTTGAACTTGATTCGCTACTCTTTTATTTACAAGTATTAGGCTCTTTTTCTTTTGGTGTGACATTACATTAACAACAAGTGGGTCAATTGAACGAAGTAAAGTTTTGAGACAAGCAATGCTGCGTCATTTCAACTTGTGCTTAAGTTTATTCAAACCAGCCGTCAGTTAAAAAACTCCTTCATGTTGAATTGAATAGTACAATGAGAAGTAAAACGACGGGTGTCCGTCAGAATCCCTAACAGCGTTTGTCCTAAGACATCGTCTTTCCGAATTTTCATCTGCCCTAAACTGGTTTTCAGATGAGTCATATCTGCGGTTCGATTAGTTTCGGGCTGTATTATAAAATTTATAACAACCTTATAAACCTTAAACGGAACGGTTTTAAAACTTAAGCGGAAATGGCTTTAGGATAAATGAAAATTCGGGCATACGATGCATGACGATCGATACAAATGACGATTAGGGATTCCATAGGGGAACCAAAATGACAGTTCTCTACCATGCACGAATTCTAAGCACACACAATAATTGTATATCAACTTATGAATTCACTAATATGTATGTAAGTATATGTGGGATGTGGTTGGTTAGGTATGTGACCCAGAGGTGCTATTCTCTATAAAACGGCCTCTTGTCGAACGGCCGAGCCTGCATCACAAAATCCCGGGTAGCTGTGCTCTCATCACTGGGGCTCACCACCCACCGCCCTGTGAAGCTGTAACGGTGCATGGAACCAACAGCATGTCAATAAACAAAAAAGGCGGAGCCAGCGTACGAAGTTATGCGAACTACCTAATAGACAATGTTGTAAAAATGTTGATTGTACATTTGTACGCTCAGGTAGGTCAAACTCTTGAATAACACGTTCTTGAACTCGACGCACCATATATTAACCGGCGAGTTGACGTTGCTTCGTCGGAGCGCAAAAAAATAAATGCATTCTCAGCTCCAAGCTCCGCTCAGCTCAGCTTCCGCTTTAACCGTCAAGTGAATGAGCTTGCATGACTTCTCTCACTTGATCGACCGTTCGACAGAGATTCGTTTTTAGGATCCCTTAGTCAACAAGCAACTCTTCAACGTTTTGCCATGTCCGTCAGTCAGCGGTTTGACTCAGAGATGTAAGGCGAGGTGTTAAGAAAATTACCTACCAGCTTAGGGCCTCTCTATTCTACGGCGTTAAACAATATCGCATGACCTGTTATCATATTGTCAACGTTTTGATAGCTCTTATTTTTCTTATCTTATCTTATAGATGGGCCCTTTCAGATACACTTTGACTTCAGGATGTTTTTTTTTTTTTTAATTTATTCATACATCAAACAGCCATTTAAATTAATAATTACATTAAACAAAATTACTTAGATAAGGCCTAAAGTTTCCTATATTAATAATTATTTATATTACTAGTTTTGCGCAATTAGGTATCCTCTTACACACTCAGCTGTTCGAATGTGCCGGTTTCCTCACGATGTTTTTCCTTCACCGTAAGATCAATGTTATAATAAGTTTCTATCAAAAAAATCTTCATTTGGAAAAATCTTTTGTAGCCGACTGTACTTTTTGTTGCACATTCGTCATCTACTCGTCAAGACGATGCGAGCCCTAACACGACGGGTTTATCATGTGTGATTTAGGAGTTCCTATGGCTATCCTGAGTCTCCATCATCAGACCAGCTCGATGGTACTATAGTATAGTTTTGTCATCAGAACTAAAGGTGTATGCAAATTTTTAGCTTCATAGAAAACCGGGAAATGGGTCAAATCGAACTTGCAAGACACATACATACCACATTTCAAGTTAAATAAAAGTTATTAAAAACTCATTGGTACGAGTTACGAGTACATGGTGCCGCGGGGGTTCGAGCTCGGTACCTTACGATCACGAGTCGACGTTAGGACTGACTTCATATAAAACGTGGAGTATTCATGATTTTTGGATGTTTCTCGATTTCTCCACCAATTGTCAACCGATCTATATGTTTTTTTTATGAACTCATGAGTGTAACCATTATTTTTTTTATTATTTCTTTTTTATATATTTATATTAAATAAAATAAAAAATGTTTTTTAAACATTTTTTTACTAATTAACCAGTCTTACCGTTTTTTTTTTTTTAACTTTTAACTAACGTACCTAATAATGTTAATACTGGACACTTGTACAGTCACGTCTAATAATATGGACACAGTTAAACTTTCAAAAATATGTAAACACGACTCTAATGCAAGGGCTTCTATAGGTTGTATATATATTTCTGAAACCTTGTTAATGTATACATATTTAGGATGCTGACTGTACATTCCAAAACTACCTATAGTGCCCGGCCGATAAGAAGTCAATCCTGACACATTGCGCAACCATAAAGTTTCTGAATATGGATAATGTTGACAGCCGTCAAACAATGCTGTTATTACTTATTAAGTCACACGCAACAAATAAGTTTAGCATGGTTTTATTGCTGTCAACAATGTCAATTGTCAGAAGCTTCACGGTCGTGCAATGTCTCAGTAATTCAGGACTGACTCCTTATCGGCTTAGTACTGTAGATGTAGGCTATACTATATACTATACATATATTCCTAAACTTAACTATGATAACTTCTACCTACATACCACACACTAAATGTACTTCGAAATATTTTTCGAAACTCTTTATTCATCTCCTTTGTTACAACTATTCCCAATTTCGTAGTGTAGTAAAGCGTATATTGGTACTATATAAATAGATTTGTAACTGAGGTTTATTAAATAAAAGTGTGGCATCTGTGCGCTAGTTCAAACGCTCGTTTAACTCAATTTCGTATATTATTATGACGCGAAAAGTATCTTTTTCTAATCACGTACGGTAAACCGCTAATATTGATATCGTTATCGGTATCAGAATAAGACCTATAGCGTAACCGAAGCAGGAAAACAGTTCTACAATAAGCTTTGGCATGGTAATAACAGTTCTATAATTATTAAAGTTATTATTACACATTTCATCCACTAACCTCGGCACTCATACCTAAAGAAGCTTCATTATAAACCTGTTACATAAATAACTATCTTAACATAATTTTTATATTTATGTTTATTTTATTTTTATACTACATCAAGTATATCGGTCAAACTCGATAATTTATAAATGCACCCGTAGCTCGTCCCCGCGAGCTGTGACTGGACTAGCGGAAGGTTACTGTTATATGCGATTAGGTTTTACCAAATCTGATTAGAGCGGAAAATTACTTGTGCACAGTTTTTGTTCAGCAGAACCGTATTCCTATTACGTTAGCATTGGCCTATAGAAAAAGAAGTAAATTTGATTAGCGGGCACAAAAAAGAAACGCTTCGAGGCTTCTTGATTTATATACAATACTTTTAGAAAAATACAACGGACGTAGTGTAGCGTTGGCAACATGGTTGACCTGCTAAGGTGGCAGATCAACGGGCCTGGACAAGAGGCATTCGAAGAATCAAAGTCAGGTGTACCTGCCGGACGGTCACTTCGAGTTGCTTATGTTAATTTTGAACAGTTTGACAGTTTCAGAACGTCTTTACCTTTCTTAGAATGCCAGTTATCTAAGACCGCAGGGTTGGCACCGCGCAGTTCACCGGCGACCCGTCACGGCGCGCCGGCAGGTCGGCTGAGATCAGCGCAATCGCGCGGAGTCACGTGCGGCGGCTTCTGCGCGGTACAATACGCCTTGTAATTCATTCGGCGATATTTCAATATTCATGTCGAATAAAAACAAAATTGCTAGCATATGCCTGATCGCTACGAACACAATAATATGTTGTGATCAAGGGCGCCAACGCAGACTTGATTTAGAGGTGGAGCGCGATGAGAAGACAAAGGATAGTACACTAGCAATAATGATACCGCCGAGTTACTGCACTCGCGGATCATTTCCTACCAATGAAATATGTTCCTAATAATGTTTAGTGTGGATGCAGCCATACACTTTATACGAGGTACGAGTAGATAGCCATCGTCATCCAATTAAACGTACTTTTCAATCAAAAGCTTCCCACATTACGAGTTTGCTTTATTGAAGAAGCAATTCACAGAAGTTGCTGCGTACTCGAGCACATGAGAAAATAATATATTAATATAATGTGTCTAAGCATTAGAAAACCGGAAATTCAAGATCAAAGTTGATAGCGAACATAAACCTGACGTGCGAGTCGGCGGTGCATTTATTTTCGTAGCCGGCTCGATAGCATCTGCGAAGAAGCGACGAGTTCTATCGGCCTCATCTGGCACTCGTCTCGTCCGGACTCAGAGAACAGTTATTTATACAGATTTTTGTCATTCCGCCGTAGTCGTTAGCCGGACAACTCGAGTGCGTAGGTAACGCGCGCCGTGGGCGGCTCCTCCGTGCAAGAATTCCGACGCTTGTTTGACTTTTCTGTCGACACTTATATGAAGTAAACCACTTATCCGAAACGTTATTATGACCTTCGCTTTAAATTGTTCAAATTTATAGGACTTCTTGAGTCTTTTCGTTTCCCCCTTTTACGTCTACATATTTAACATTTGAATATAAGATAGAAGAATATCGTTTCACTGATTTTTTTGGCAAGTTAAAAGGTTGTCATGCTATTTGAAACTACTCAAATTCTACTTTCACTGACAGCTTAGAGCACGTAGTCGGAGGAAGAAGCATCACATTGTTAGTTGTAGACATAATGGATGTACCGCAGCGTTGTGACCACCGTGACCCACTAAACTGACATGATAAGATAAATCAACCAAAGGTAGTAATGAGCGTTCGGTTGTACCAGTATAACGTAATTTTTAATCAGGTTCCTTATAATAACTACAATATATCATGAACTAAGACAATGCACACGCGATATATTGCGGACCCAGATTTCTAGGTTCATACTTGAAGTAGGTACTCGAAATGCCGTCGACTCGTTGATCAGTGTATCCAGCACGGCATGTTGCGGCCAGTCAGTGGCGCGTGGCGTCACCGGAGCCACCCTCGATCTCCGGTTTCGACCCAATTCCTGCCAGTAGTCGAGCTCGACGCGCGGCCAGTGACCCTGGCCGCCCACGAGCCTCCGGCGGTCCAGCACCAGTCATCTGGTCGACAAGTGCTGTCTTGTGTTGGATCGAGGAAACTTTCGAGACATGTTGAAGGACGTTGACCGGGGACGAGACGATTTAAAAAAGTTCTTTAGATATCGCGTCCAAATCGAGCAGTAGTCATCACGCCGCAAATGGGCCGTCTTAAGACGTTATCTCTGAGCGCCCATGAATGAAATGAGTAGATTAATTTCAATATAGTTGTTCACTGTTATGTAATCTAATAGTGTTATGATCTAACAAATCGTAACAGTGTTTATTTTGAGATGCAAATGATGCGGAACAGGCCGTGGGCGGCGCAGGAGGCGCCGTTATACTTTTGTCTCGTGTAATCGTCTGTGACGTACTTTAGAGACCTGTTTAGGTGTCGCGGTTGAATCTCTGTAAAGTTTTATTATTTATATCTCGTACAGCAATTTACGAAGTTATTACCGCGATGCTCCGCGTGCAGGCTGTGAAGGCGCTCATTAAAAAGCCTCGTCTTCTTGTTCGATATTTAACTGCTCAGTTAAGGCTTGGAATGCACGCTTTGACTGACTTTTATTAAATATTATTTATGGACGTCATAAAGTAATCACTGTTTTCTACTAACTTATTTCCGTATATTGTTCTTTGGATCTAAAAGATTCGTTTAAGGTGTAAAGTGCTCAAGCAAAATACGTATAAATATATGCATCATAGTTTTTTCGTTCAGCCCGAGTACGAATGACCTACCTACGATTAGGTCCTAGTCAAATCAAGAAATAGGACTACAATAAGTTAAGGGAAAGTCAAGAAATAAGCCTACAAAAATTTAAAGGGAAAGTCTAATAACATAAGATAAAATAATCTGCTACCAGCTCAGTTACATATACTCGTATATATACCTAGTTGAATCTCTGCTCGGAGCGCTACATTGTGCATCCCTGCAATCTCGCAGGCGCTCGGCTCGAAGCCGCATCTATTATTTTTTATTATATAATAATCGTGGGGACGTCGTGCGATGCGGTCGCCGACCCCCCGCCCCCCGGACCCGTCCGCGCCCGCGCGTGCGCTGCCGATCAGGATCGCTTCACGGCAACTTCACGGAAACGGAGGGAAACAAAACAAATCAATCCTATACGGAAAATGTAGCCTTTACGTCACGAGTAATAAACCCCATATTACGAAAACCTCACAGTCTCACTAAAGTGATATTATTAGCCAAAATAAGTTTGAATTTGATTCCCCGCTTCCATTTCTACTATTTCAAGAATTTAACAGTACTAGTTCGAATATAAATTACACCGTTATTTTTCTTACTGTTTTTTTTAAATTAGTTGCGTCATACATATTACTGACCAATACTCGTTTCAAAAAATAACAAACCAGTTTAATAGTATTTTCTCACCGCGGCGCTGTTCTCTAGGCGTCCACCTTGACTGAGGCACACAGCAGCGCAATATGCAAGCTATCAAACCCTGATGCCGATAGTAGACTATAATTTACATGTCTTCTATCACTTTGGATTAAAAATAGAGTAGGAAATTGAAAAAAAAAAATTCAAATTAAGTTTTTACACCAAATACCTACAAGAAACTATCACATGTATAAATATTTGGTTTAGGTGGTATTCGTTTGGGTAAGAAATAAACACGTAATTTCCATCCCCCAAGTCTCACCCCCTCTATTTAATTCCAGGGATATTGACGCAACCGCATGCAATGTCAATTGGCCGGACGGCACTTGCCCTCGTGCATTGTGAACACTTTAATATTCACGTTTGTGTGACACTCGCTTCTGTCCGGTTGACGACTCTTAGAGCAAGGCTCAGCTTGACACTCGCCGCAGTCTAGGTCGCTGCGGCTCAAGCTCAGAACGACAGAAGAACCGTCATTCGGCACGCCGTCGACGTTCACCGTCAGATTAAGTCACGTCGCGTTCCGACCACTTATTTCCTCAGGCTGGTAGATCTAATGCGTCGCCGTCAAATTTTATCATTATTAAACTTCAATCAAAGTAAAATTTGGTAACTTAAATTTGAGCAAGATATGAGTTTGAGAAAGCGTTGTAATTGAGCGTTAACACTTTCTATTGTTATTTATATTAAAATAGTAATCATATCCCATTTTCTGAAGTAAAAGACACGCTGTTAGTTCTTTAGAAATTTGTTGGATTGAGATATATTGCAACTTGTCTAGTTTTGTATTTTTAACCGACTTCAAAAAAAGGAGGAGGTTATACGTTCCACTGTATGTATTTTTTTTTTTTTATTTTTTTTTTGTGTATGTTCACCGATTACTCCGTCAATTGTGGTCCGATTTTGAAAATTCTTTTTTGATTTGATAGGGTATACTTCCGAGGTGGTCCCATAGCCACCAAATCGGAATCTGATAAGGGGATCAGTGAGGAATTGAGAGAACTCCTCAAATATTGTAGGCAAACATAAAGCGATTTTAGTATTTTTAGTAACAAGTCTAGCATTTGCATTCAGAAAGTATCATTTGGTGAAGTGGACCTGATGATGAAGACCACAGATGGCCACCGGAACTCTTCAACGGTACCTATTTCAAGGGTGGCGATAAGATATCTCTATTAAGATGGTTGAACGACTACTACGAAGTTTATTTACTTGTAGAAATATGACTATGTATTTCCCGCGGCGTTGCTTGCGACGCGCTTGAAATAACTTAAAGTTTCATATCAACAAAGAAGTGGGACTACGTAACAGCGTATTCTCATAATAATATAAGACAGACGTACGCTATAACTACACAACTGGCGAAGGAGCTGGGTCTGAATGACAAAGTTAATAAGTACTTTGGGTAGGACCTTGGGCCTTAGGAGGATATGATCAGCACACGTGGCACACGTTATTAAAATTTTAGCACAATCCTCTTAAACGTTGCATTTCGCACAACGCTTTTTCATCATGTGGTTTCTTTAGCACTTTATTGGGCTCTAAGTCGCAAAGAGCAATACCATTAAGGGTCTTTACGCGACTTAGAGCAACATAAACTTGGCCTTTGGCAAACATTTTTTTACCCAAATCTATTACAGCTTTGTTTAAGGTAGTGCCCTGGAGTTTATGCACTGTAACCGCCCAACTGAGGATTAGCGGCAGCATCCTTCGTTCAACATCCCCGTATCCTTTAGTTGCCTGATAGGTTGTTGACACAGGCGCTATGGCGACTAACCCGTCTCTGTCTTTCACTTTTGTGCCAATAGTGACATCATCAAATTTAATAAAAACTTTATTATCTAATAGAATGTATACTAGATAGCGCCACATGTACCGAATAATTTCACAACTTGTGAATAAGATAGAAGCGAACGAAACATTTGTTTGGCACCGACTATTAAGTAATAAGGTATCCGACTTCAAAAAGGAGAAGGTTATACGTTCCACTGTATGTATTTTTTTTATGTATCTTCACCGATTACTCCGTCTATTGTCGTCCGATTTTGAAAATTCTTTTTTGGTTTGATAGGGTATACTTTCGAGGTGGTCCCATTGCTACCAAATCGGAATCTGATGAGGGGATCAGTGAGGAATTGAGGGAACTCCTCAAATATTGTAGGCATACATAAAGCGATTTTAGTATTTTTAGTAACAAGTCTAGCATTTGCATTCAGAAAGTATCACTTGGTGAAGTGGACCTGATGATGAAGACCACAGATCGCCACCGGAACTCCTCAACGGTACCTATTTCAAGGGTGGCGATAACGATAAGATATGTCGATTAAGATAGTTGAGCGACTACAACGAAGAATATTTACTTGTTGAAATATGACTGTAACTTTCCAGTGGCGTTGCTTGCGGCGAGCTCGAAATTTTCTATAGTTTCTCATTTATTGAAAAGTGGAACTACATAACAGCATAAATAGGATCACTAAAAAGTATTAAATAAAATAAATGTTTAAAAAAACAAAAAACCGCCTTCAAAAATGCAAAAAATAACTTCTTATAAAATGATAGGTACCTATAGGTAGGTCAGTCCAACTGAAGTCGGCGTCTTATTATATTATTATATTATTCGTCTTATTATATTATTATATTATTATAATAATAGTATAATAATTATAACCTGAAGTCGGCGTCCCACAATATTTTAATGATAGGTACAAACAACCACACACTTAACTGCCCATTAAAGACCGAAGTTAGAAAATGTAGAAAGAGATGAATATAGATTTTACATAAGAGACAGTTTCTCTCTGTTCATCTTCAATAGTCACTCAGCTGTGTTGCTGTTTGTAAATCGGCTTTTGGTTTAAAATAATGTGGGACGCCGACTTCAGGTTTTAGTTATTATACTATTATTATAATAATATAATAATATAATAAGACGAATAATATAATAATATAATAAGACGCCGACTTCAGTTGGACTGACCTACCTATAGGTACCTATCATTTTATAAGAAGTTATTTTTTGCATTTTTGAAGGCGGTTTTTTGTTTTTTTAAACATTTATTTTTTGTAATGCATCGTTTGCTTTACATTGCTAGTTAATAAAATAACTGTAACTGTAATTATGTTCAAAGACCGATCACTATTGTGTGTATTTACAGCGAATGAATCATTTATTATATAAATGTCAAAAATAACATCGACAAAAACTTATTATTTTAAGGTATATTAAAAAAATGCGTTTTTACTAATTTTCTGAACTAGCAATAAAGAGCTCGTTCATCGATGGATTAGCCCAACAAGTCGATAGTTTGTTAGTCGTATCGTATGTTAGCATTTTTGTATCAAATGTCCATATCCATTATAGTGACACAGTAAAAATATGGTATGGAAATGTAACGTAAGTAGTTTAAAGAATAAAGAAAAATAAACGGAGCTGATTATGGTTCCTCTGCCATTTACGAATCTCATTAATGGTAATTGCAAAGCAAACATTACTCTTATAGCAACGTGTAATATGCATAATTTTGCACTCCATGTTCTTACTTAAAATGTGGTCGATGTTTAAAAACCGGAGCCTCTCTTCAAGACGGTAAAGACCATTTCGTCTTTGACCTGTTACGGTATCGTTTCCAACTCGGCCGCCATTACTGTCAAGTAGATAAGAGCTATCAAAACGTTGACAAAACGATAACAGGTCAAAGAAAATATGTTTTTTACCGCCTAGAATCCTGACCCTGTATGTTTATATAAATTAATATCTCAAACAAGGGTGGCAAGTTCATCGCGAAGTGGCTGCGCGTTGATGTCTGTAGCACGGCGGAGCGCGGCGGCGGCTCGCCCAGCTTTTTGTTATTTAGTTATACACTTCTTTCGGCGTCAACGTTACTATAGCTCATAATTTAATTAATGGCGTCCGAGTTATAAACAATACGTCAACATGTCAATAGCAATCTTTTTACCGCGTAGAGCGTCAAATTTAATAACGTAAAAGGACTAATAATCAAATAAATTTTAATATTAAAAGTGTTTGCTTAAATTTAAATATATAATAAGTTTCAATAAGTTTTCAAGTTTATCTTGCAAGTCAAATCAAACCATAAAAATGCTTATATAACGTCGGATACGGTTTAATTTTTAAAAACTTCAATAATTGTGGAATGTCTTAAGTAGGTACCTACCTAAGTAGAGGAAAACACTACACTACTAACATTTTGCTAGTTATCTACATTAAAAAGCAAGTTTATCACGACACATTCTAAGACATTTGCAAAAGAACGATTAAAGCTTTATTGTTGTCCTAGCGAGGTATCCTCCTGCGACTTGTGCGACCGTCCCGGGCGCGCCCCGCCCGACCGGCCGCACTGCGCGTGATGCTATCGCTCGCTTTTCTAGAGGGTCATAACTCATAAGGGTCATTTAAGAAAAAAGCGGCCAAGTGCGAGTCGGACTCGCGCACGTAGGGTTCCGTACCACTATACATCTCAATAAATGTTTTTCTTTATTCTTTATTATATTGGAGTTGATTGAATGAAAGGTAAAATGCGGTTTACGATTTATAACGTATTAAAAAAAAACTAATTATTAGATCTCGTTCAAACCAATTTTCGGTGGAAGTTTGCATAGTAATGTACATCATATATTATTTTTACATTTATCATTCCCTTATTTTAGAAGTTACGGGGGGACACACATTTTTCCACTTTGGAAGCGTCTCTCGCGCAAACTATTCAGTTTAGAAAAAATATATATTAGAAACCTCAATATCATTTTTGAAGACCTATCCATAGATACCCCACACGTATGGGTGTGATGAAAAAAAATAATTGAGTTTCAGTTCTAAGTATGGGGAACCCCAATTTTTTTTTGTTTTTTTTCTATTTTTGTATGAAAATCTTAATGCACTTACAAAGTTTCCATAGTACCTATAGCTCTTATAGTTACGGAATAAAGTGGCTGTGACATACGGACGGACAGACGGACGGACAGACATGACGAATCTATAAGGGTTCCGTTTTTTGCCATTTGGCTACGGAACCCTAAAAAGAAGTCGGGTTTTAAATGTGGTATAGGATTCATAATATTATCCGTTTAAGCAAATGTTACTTGCCCCATCCATTGACAAGAACACCACGGGTTCTTTTTGATCATACTAAATTAAGTATTTCTGTGTAGAAATATTTGTTTTGCGGTGTGCTTGACAGAAAAAATAATCAGCAATCTTACACATTTGGTCAGAAATGATTCAGAGCGATAGCGGAGCAGAAATGTTGTGAACATTCCTAACTTCACTTATTTTTGATATTATCTTTATATTCTGCCCCTTACGCGTAAACATAGCTTTAGCAGAACGGTAGGTCAACTATGTTAGTACCGAGTAGACAGTTTTGTGTACACAATGATTTTCTAGTTTTGACTGATTTTGCCGCAATTTTTTAGCGGTTGGAACAAACCTCTGAACTATTTGTTAATCTAATCAACATACGTGTTTAGTGCTTTAAATAATCTTCTTGAAATTCACCCATTCAAACTTTTACGATAAATCATTAAAAATATTTATTGTGAAAACCTTATTTTACATTTCACATATAATTTAAATAAATATTGAGTTGTAAATGCATTATTTCAGAACTTAAAATAACACCACCAACTAACTTTTCCAAATTTCAAGTTTATACCTTCTGCAGTTGCTGAGAAAACGATTGTACCATACACACTGATAGACAGAGAGAAAGACAGACCTAAATCTTAGTATATGGGTTAATCATTAACCATTTTGATACGGAACCCTAAAAATGGCTGCTCGAGTGTTAAAATAATTTGTCCTTTAACCTATATATTGGAAGTAGTTTTTTGTTTTATTGCACTAACACACGTGACGTGCAGCGCTCGCGGGGTTTCGGGGATTAGATTATATTCAATAATGTGGTTCACTTTAACTATCCAACAGATGCCATATTAAAACACCGAACAGTGCCGACGGTGGTATGGTCGCAACAAACATTTGTTCATTACGTTGTTCGTTCGTTTGTATGAGTGGTTGTCGGTCGTCAGTGTTGCGCTCGTCGCAGGCGCTCGCGGAGACGGGGCTAGTCACCCTCCCGGCGTGTCATTCTGTTGCAGCGGCGGCGATTTCGCTCGCGGCTCGCTCGGTTTCAGTCCGGCCTCGGCTAACGTCATCGTGTGCACGTATCGTCTTGCGATCCTAACGCCGACACAGGTCAAGTAAGAGCAGTTCCAACGAGTAAACTTGCCTTTGCCGCGGGAATAACACCATAGGACTCACTCGGTAATTTATATCGGCCGTAATTGACATAAAGCGACGGACCCCGCCGACTGACGGTTACGCGAACCCCGGCACGGTGGAAATAAATATTGATTCTATGATGTTTGTAGTTATATTATAAGGAGTTAATTTCTGCTAGAAGGGGTTTCCGCGATTAAAGGAACGTAAAAACATATACCTACAGGTTCAAAATGAATTATCGGAGATTGGTCTAAATGGAACGTGTAAAAAATAAGTGGTATCCTGATTAGTTGATTTAATAAATAAATAGTAGTTATGCAAGTTTCCAAGCTTATTAGTCAGTTTTTAATTGAATTACATAGTTAAAAGTTATCTTGAGATCCCATATCTTACACCCATCCTGAAAAACGTCAATTCCCAACAAAACAAGTCGTTTGAAATGAAAGCAATCTCAATGGCAAACATAAAAAGTAATTTTGTAACGAGAAGTAGGTACGAGCATGCCTGTTTAATATTGTACCGGTCACGACTCCGCGGTGTCAGTGATCTGTGCGGTGGCGTTCTTATAGATAAAGTGATAGCCATTGCGCTACAATGTCTTGGTGTTTTTTAACAATTCGAGATGCTCCTGGGTTTCGTTACGGAATCAATTATAAGCGAAGTAGTTGGTGACAGCTCTAAAGAGGTGGGGAGACACGTCTTATCCGACAAGTAAATACCGAGGTTGTGGTCGGAATCAAAATGCTCTTTCGTTAATTTGTCCACTAACTAGTAGGTTACGTACGTGGATTTGCGTCACGCTCTTAAAAGCAATAAGCAATTCGTTCCTCTCTGAGAGCTTAAACCATCATAGTGTCATTCCAAATTCGAGTGGTTTTCGATAATTTGGTCAAATTTCCGTTAACCACAGTATAGAATGCCGTTAGTCTCCAAAAAGGTGTGCAATTGTTTGTTATTTTTATCAAATCGCCGATTGACACTACGAGCACCGGTGCTGTTCTCCGTTATGCTGAAAAATGATTGTATATTGCGTAATACAGTTTTATATCTATTTGCTAATGTTTTTATGACAACATCACTATTACTACAATTTTTTAGTGACTTAAGTGCTCTTACCATTTGGATCCTTTCTGATAATGTACAACTTCGAGGAGACATACTGTCGGCAACTTGCTTGTAGCGTTGAAACTGTGAGAAAACCAATTCAACAGCAAACTTTGTCTTTGTTTGCCGACTGTGTTTGCACTTTGTTCATTTTGTGTTTCCAAAGGTTATTGGCCTATTTGCATCGAATTTCGTTAGTGGGTGTGTGTCAGCATTGAGCTTAAGGTGTCGAAATTTCCTCAATGATGGTTGGTTGGTTGAATAAAGTTAAAAAGTGAAATAATGACGGAATGTAGGTACAATTGAAAGCAAAGTGGATCCAGTTAATTTAGAAAAGTTACTTATAAACTAAAAAAATAACTATTGATTTGTGTAGATTACCTCGAGCGATTTATTCTTCGGATCCATGGCACCTTCTTCTGCGTCTACGGGTAAGGTTGCCCTGAGCGCTGAGCAGGCGGCTCGATAGGTGGTCGAGGGCCGAGGCACTATCGTGACGTGGCTGGGAACAAGGGACGCGGAGCCTTCAAAAAGCGGGCGGAATGTGAGCGCAAGGTCGTTGCGCCCTCAGCGGTCATGCGCACCCTCCTCGCGCCGCACGCCGCACCCACCACTGCATTGTCTAGCTCGATCAGCTGCGGATAAAGGGGAAGCAACCGAACCGAAAGGGCGATAGGAACCATTTCAATGAGAACTCCTTTTATTTTTCCATTTGCCTATACCATCGGTCGGCAATGCACGAGCGCCGCCGGCGATATTGTTCCTCGCTCTAACGCTATTTTCTAAGGTACTCGTACTATAGGTGTACAAGAAAAGGACCATTTGAAGTCCGTCGTGGTTTATTTACGTTGCCCACGCTGACTATGTAGTACTTACGAGATGGCCCTGGCGAGATACTGTGCCGAGTGCCGGCTCTATACGTGGCTGTTTTTTTGGTTTCATTGTTACGAGTGAGTTGTTAAATAGTTTAACCTGAATACATTACGGATGGGTATAATACATATACTGATGAAAACGACTTCATGCACTCGACATATTACTTTCACACGTGAACGTTAATACGCTTTAAACGATGGAAATTAAAGCGGAGCTGTGGTCAGTATCGGGTGAACGGTCAACGTGTGAAAACCACAATTTACTGCCCATAACGGTGTCGTAAATTGATAGAGCGACTCGCGGAATTATCATTTTTGTAGAATTCCGGCGAGGTCGCAAATTCATCAGCATTCCAGTTATTGAGTTGCTATATTTATTGTGTTTTACTTTCCTCAGATCCTCAGATCCTCAGATTGGGATTGGGATTTAATACATACATGTCAGCTGAAAGACGTCCACTGCTGGACATAGGCCTCCCCCAAGGCTTTCCACTCAGACCGGTCTTGTGCTTTTCGCATCCACCGCGGTCCCGCGATCCTGACGAGGTCGTCACTCCATCTTGTTGGATTTAATGCCAAGTTTTATTTATCTCAATTCTGACTTATACAATGTCAGTAGGTAAATGTGTGTTTCTGGAAGCTATTGGTTATAGTATTCAAGTCAGATTTCAAGAATAAGGTAATTTTGAAAGTTCGTTACAAAAACACAAAATGTAGTCTTAGAATTTTTTGGCGCGTGACATATTATTTTTTACTTATTGATCTTTTATTCTATAGGAAATTTAATTCTTTATTGAACGAAATAATGAGGTGTTAAATGAGTCATGTAGCTGTGTCGCCGCAGGTCAGTGAGGAGACCCCTCTCGCATACTGATTAGCGCTGACGCGGTGGCGGGTGAACGAGTTGTTGGCACAAGTCCGAGAATAAATACTCTATCTGGAACAGTAGAAAGTATCGTCATATTCAAATTTGAGCCAATAACATGCGAACCGTAAAAACCAATGTTGTCCATTTGAGCGGTACATGGATATTCCGTTGTCGACCCGAAATTCGACAATACTCGAAAAACTTGCTTAAGTATTTTTTTATTGTTTCAGGTCTTAAAAACAAGAATACGCTGCCCTGTTTTTGAAACAGGTATGGAGAAATAAATTCTGTTTTTTAGTAATTAATGAAAGGTGATTTTTAAGATACAGATTTACATACAGTGGTCCAAATAGGTGGTGTCTAAAATTTGACACTTCTTCCTAGTAAGTATATAAGAAATAAAAATATGATTTAAATCCACCCCCTCAAATCTTATCAACCTTATTGTTTAATATCGTGCAAAGAAAACTCATTTGTAGGGTGGCAGACTGTACCTATACGTAGGCCTAGAACAGGGCCTCTATTCAGCACGGTAAAAACCACATCGTGTTTGATCTGTTATCGTATTGTTAACGTTTTGATAGCTCTTATTTACCTGACGGTAATGGCGGCCGAGTGATAAACGATTCCGTAACAGGTCAAATGATATTGTTTTTACTGCCTAGAACAGAGGCGCAGGCCCTCTATTCAACACGGTGAAAACAATATCTTTTCTGATCTGTTATCGTTATCGTATTGTCAACGTTTTGATAGATCTTATTTTCTTGACAGTAATGACGGCCGACTTAAAAACAATACCGTATCAGGTCAAATACGATTCTAATGTTACCCCCTAGAATAGAGGCGCTGCGCAATTGCAAGTCTATAACCTAAATCATGTTTTGTTTCTTATTGAATCTTCCCTTCTTTTATTTTTTCTTCGTTGCATATGTTGTTTCACGCAGTATGATGCCAAAGGTACTGTATAGGTGCGTACGTACGAGTATATGGTGGCGTTGAATGTGTCGCGAGTGGAGACGTGTACTCGTAATTGACGCGCGGCGCGGGCGCGGGCGCGGCCGCGTGTGACAATCGGCGGGCAGGCATTAGAGAGCACGAGTGACACCGTGGTACACATGTCAACAATAGAGCCCGTGGGACACCGCTGAACTCAGCGTCGACCACTTTTTGTTCAGCGTTCGACTAGCACTTGATTATATGTCCTAGAATAATTGACATCGAATGCGTTAATTTAGGTTATTTAGCTAAGCCGTCGATATAATAACCTTAATACCATGGTTATGCAAATAAATGAATATGAATATGAATATGAACCTTGCCGGCAAGTATATAACCGTCCTAGATTTTGTTTATTTCAAAGAAGTTGACGACAGTATAAAAGCAGTGTAACCAAAATACGATCGATGCTATTCTGTTACACACGAGAAATAAAGTATGTATCTGGCTAAATAAACCTATAGGTTAACCCAACATCATCTCCAAGCTTTATGAAATTAAGGGCAGTCGAGATATTTAGCTAAGGCCAAAATCAATGTCATTCACATATTTTCACCCGCACCCAAAAACTCAAAAAGTTATCAATACGACCTTAATCAAAATAAGAGATCATTAACTTAGTAGACAGTTAATAATGAGATAGATTTTTTCTTATTATATATATTTTAGATATCGTTAAGTTTTTGTTTAAACAACTTGTTAATAGCTGCTATTTATGAGATTAATTGTACTAAACTGGAAAGCTAGATTAATTGTACAAAGACGTGTTTAGTTTATGTGTGTGTGCGTGCCTAGGTGAGTGCAACAAAGTGGGCGAGCCAGTGCCCGCCGCACGGCAACCGACGGAATTGTACTGCCCCGGGTCGCTGCGATTCCTGCAGCTAACTATATTTTCCTATGAAGTGCTTAGAGTGAATTGGCAGACTAATACTATATAATGGCAAATATCACTATTGACACTGAACTGTCCGTAAACTGCACTCGCCATAATGAGAGCAAAATGAACTCTTCAAGGTGCCATTAAGAGTAATCGATGGTTTCTAAAGTTAGTAAAGGAAAGCTTTTAACTTAATAACGTTTATATAACGTTTATATAACGTTTGAGAGTCGTTATAAAAATGAATTTTCTTTCCAAAGATCACATAAAGTGTTGACGGTTTAGCGACAGATACTATACGAGCACATATAGGTTGACCGAATATCGCGGCATTTATGGCCAAAGCTCAAGTTGAAGTTGGCACTCCACGTAAGAATAAATACTGCGCCGGCCATCATATCATTTGTACTAGTTTGCTAAGGTTTTTTTGTTAAATAACCATCAAGGCCTGTTGAACCGTCATTTTAATTAATTAATGCAATGCTATAACTGGTTCGTTATGCGTCTAATCTAGTATGGGTTCTAAGGGAGTATTTGTAGTCAAGCGAGGAATCTACAAACGACGATAATTGTCCTCCCCGGCCGACTCAGCGCTAGGGGAACGCAAAGCGTGACCGTGCGTCGTTCTGTGGCCAGTAATTTCGCCAGACAGCGGAGTTCTTGGTTCTCACACCTCACATGCAAACTTGCGTGAAGAAAGTTCTGTCGGCCACGATACTGTGTCATTGTGTCCAATACTGGCCACTTGCCATCTAATGGCCGCGATCTCCAACACGTACGTACCCAGAAACTTAAATATCTATTGCGATCCTACCAGCGTCGTTGTCTTGAAATATCTAATCGTTATACGTATAACAAATTTAAATATTTAAATAAAAAATAAAGAAATAGATTATTAGAAATAAATAGGTAAGAGTACGATTAACGGATTGTGACATTACCTACACACGTAGAGTATTAATTCGATAGTAAAGTAATATCCTTAGTTCCAAAAAAATGAGTTCGCATCGAAACGATAAACGATTCGTTAACCATGGTTTTGATAATCTTCTATATCTCAGTCAGTAGGTACACTAGTGCTTATTTTTACGGAATAATATGTGTTTTGTAAAATCGAAACATGTATGTGGGACGGCTCCGAAAAAAATACCTCATTACATAAATATACAGATAATAATTATCCCAAAGGCTTGTATGGGATTGAGGTTAAGACGAGTTCTTTAACTGTGATCGTATTAAAAACTGCTTCCGGACAACTTATTAAAATATATATATTGTAAATAGTTTTAGTTTATTTGTCGGCATCCTTAGCCAGCAAGTATAGGCAACTTTTATTCCAGGCCTAAAAGCATAAAAGCTAACATGGGTATTAAAAGCTCTACTGCATGCAAAACTTAGTGGCAGTCTTAGGATAAAAAGGCAAGATTTTCCCTTGGCTAGGTTTTATATTTATCGTGCGGGTGTTTCAGTGCACGCCGACCGCGTCGGCGCCTCGCCGCCGGCCACGACGCCTCGGGGGTATTCTCTATATGTCTAACCCCACGAGGGCATATAACTCCATGTGCTACATTAGGACGCCGAAACCGAGCGTCCGAGCGTCCAAGGGGTCAGGATAGGCCAGTTCGTGGTTGAGTTGATAGAACAGCTCTCGCAGCTAGTGTTAGAGAATAACATATCTGTAAATGATATCGAGGTGCATTCATTACTTAGCGGGCCCAGACATAGACGTTAAGCGTAAACGAATAAACATATTCATGAATAAAGGCATATTCACGGACTCGTTGCTTGATTATGAATGTGATATTGAAGCAACATTAAAAGATAAGTTAGTCGTAGGGCTTTACCATAACTGTACCTGAGCCAATAATTATATACTACTTCTATTTATTTTTAGAAAATTGAGTTATTGTAAGAAATATGTAAGTAAAAGATAAAAAAAACTTATTTTCGGACAGAACATTACCTCCCCCAATTAGCCCCTGAATACATATATTGTATATAGGTACATTGAAATGAAAAGTCATAAAACACTTTTGCTTTTCTTCGGTCCTTTCTTTGTTAGGGCCAGGTCAAGTAAATAGCTCAATTAAATACCTTTATTAAAGTAAAAATAATGCTATTTAAATATCGCCGGTCGCCTGAGCGCTGGGCCGCGGCCGCTGGCGGCGTGTTCGACGTCCGGCGGCAACGCGGCGCGGCCTGCATTCTGACCGAGGCTCCTTAGATAAACATACACTCCCTCGACCAGCTAAGCGAATAAATGCATTTAATTATAGAGTTCGCTTTAGGAATGCTGGGATACCAGCTACCAAGATAGCTTTACGTAGATATAGTTTTTGCGATCTCTTTAATTGCCTTTCCTTCGCACGTTTACTGAATACTTGTCGTAAGTGGTAGGTATGATATTTTAATTATGTTTTTAATATTTAATGACAAGGCCGCAAGGAAAAGCAGTAAGCCATTTACATTTTATTTTTCCTCGACGATAAGTTGATAATGTCCTGAAGCCGAATGATGAGTAAGAATACTTCTTAATATCCAACTCGACGATGTGAAAGTACGTAGTATTACAAAGCAGAATTTCACACGCGTTCGAAAACATATGGCCCAGTTGTGAAGATAATTGGGTCAGGCGAGCAACCTGCCGCTGGTTCGCTCACGCGCATTGTTTTGCGTCGCGGTGCGCGGTACCGTTACTCCGGTCAAGTTCGGCGCGCGCGGCTACCGCTGGTGACATACGGGACTCGCACGGCTCCAGTTATAGCCTTGATCTCGGCAATCATACCTCTAACAAAGTTAATTGGGCAATCGCGCCTAAAGAGTATTTGCCCTTAACGGGAAAAGGAAAGTGACCGATGGATTTTTGCTGTTCAACATGCGTATTTATTGTTTTGTGAGCGTAGATATTCGATTAAGAAGCGTGCGGTGAAACCATCGCCTCTGACCCCGTCGGCGGCGCTCGTCAAAGGCGCGTCGTGGTAAGCCCGCCTCTTACATCCTTTAGTACGGCGACGTGCTCTAAGCGGTCTATTGACAAAGATGTCACAGCTTTGTGATGATGTGTGCCCGCGTCAAATTGGTTGATCTCATTACTCGTACTTGACGTAGTCGAGCTTTTTACTTTTAACTACGTTACAAGCATATAATATTTCAAATCTGTTGCATACTCGTATTAAGTTGTTTTATTCATCTGGAAGAACCAATTTGACACTGTATGTAAAAAAGAAAACAGTTTTCATTTGATTTGTAGAGGTATAATCTGAGAAAGCTTCATAATGAGTCCTATAATGTAAACTGCATACCTACCAAGCTTTTATGCAACATCGACTCTGCAATATGAAATTATTTTCTGGGTAAATTCTGCTGAAAGTCAAGTTATATTTAGAGCATAGAAAAGATACATCAGACCATTGTGTCGCATGAATCACTATCTCGAATCTAGTAAAATACATTTCTAGAAATTACGCATACCTATTAACTTTTCCAAGCTTATTCGTCTTACGAATTAAATTGGCGCAGCGTCTGCTAAGACCGCCTTATTTCGGACTAGTACTCACGAACACGCGGGATGGGTCCCAGAATCTTCATAAATGTGAAAATGAATGGCCGTTCGTTAGTCTCCCAACGACTCGTTAATGGCTAGACCGATTGGAATAAAAATAACATTGCTGTGCTCGTAATAGTCAGGATAAGGTTTTATGAAAAAAAAACACCCCGGCGACGCCGGGTACGAACAGCTAGTCCATAATAAAGTACCAAAGGATATAATACCGAACCGAACCGAACCAAACCGAACAGTAACCGACTGAAACCGAACCGTAACCGAATTTAAATATAAACTATATCACTTTCTAGCAAAAAACACTTGTTACACAGTAAGTGAGTACTTTTGTGACTACAATTAGTTGACGAAGTCTGAGCATGTGCATGCCAATATGTCTAATAGTTAAATTTGGATAGATAATTCATAATATCTTAATTCGATGTTTTCGTTTAACATCATAAAACTTTATTTTTTCAAAATCTTAACTAACGGGACTTATTAGTTTCAAAGTAAATATCTACCGTAGATATAATTATTGAAAAATGTACCATTGATGGTAGTATGCCGCTTGATAAGAGCTTCTTGTTTCCAGGGAGCACTAGGTAAAAATGGCTTGAGTAATGTTGACCGAGCTCGTGTCGGCTACCATCCCCGCGGCCGAGCGACGGTCACGGTCACTAATTAAAGAGATCATTTGACACTTTTTGTTTCACCACACTTTCTATTTAGTGAGTTCACTTACTTAAAGCATGTGTAGTAAGTAGGTACTCAATACACATAGTTACTTTTAGTAAATGAACTCACCCATAACTAATAAATATGACAGCACAGGGAACCAACTTGCATGCATATTAATGCGTCGTTTGCTTGCAAGATAGGTAAGTGTATTTATAACTTCTTTCGCAGTTTTACGAGTGTGTGAATCACTATTGAGCTGTATAACCCTTTCACATGACCGCGGCATCAGTAAGTGTAGGGACAGCTAACAGGAAATACAAACTGTAATTTCTTTGTACAAAGCAGCGTGGTAAATAATTACACAGGTCAGATAGTAGCACCTCCATATTGAAATTGCTAGCTACTAATCCATTTGGAGGCGGCATGGGAACTCGCGCTATTGTGAGTTTAATGAAAATCTTTTCGATGCATAATTAATGTAAGGTCAGGTTGATTACTTGATTAGGTTGCTAATTGCGTTCCGCTATTAAAACATGCGGCATTGTAAGCGTAAGCTTTTCTTTCTCCATTTTTAAGCGTTCTCTTCGTTAAGTTTGATTACAAGTTGAAATATGAAAGAGAATAACGCATCGCCTTACAAAGTAACTTCTGCGGAAAAAACCCATTACGGTGACATTTCATTAAGATGTTCAGTTTATGTGCAGTTACGTTATTACGTGACGCTCTAGTTCTTTGCCTTATAACTCGGAATTATGAAACTTTTCGAGTTATCGTAGCTGTTGTGATCCGCGGGTGACGTCGGAAGTGCGGAGCGACGTGAAGTAGGCCTAACCGTTAAATTGGGCTATTCGTGGACGCGTCTCTGCACGGTGGGTGCGCCGGCGCCCGCGCGCCTCTACCGCGATACGCTCTTGCGCATCGTGATATAACTGTTACAATCATTATGTGACATATGAGTCTCGTCACCCGCACACATCTTCTTTAATCGCGGGCGCAGTTATCACATCCCGTTTTGATGCCGTTTATAATTTAACCGCTTCCTCAATATCCCGTTGCTATTACAATATTTAGCTCGTTAGTTCACATGGCACGAATGCTTCTTTTATGTAGTTAATAAAATTAACGAAATATTTAAGAATTTATCAAGAATAATTTGTTTTGGCCAATTGTGATTATGAAGATAAAAGTCTGGGTCGCTTGTATTAAAAACCACAAAATGTGAAAATAAGTCATTAAACAATATCTGGGTCTGCTTAAACGGTCCTGACATAGTTTCTTCTGATTTCAACTTAATTCACCAGTTATATAACAGTAACTGCTTTGTTCCGTCTTGTACCTATATATTTTATTACTTTTAGTAGTAGGCCTCAAAATGAACTGACCCGCGAAATGTGTGTCAGTCTCACCAGATTTCCATTCAATTAACACGTGAGCTGGTCCGAAGACCGAACATATTGATAGCGGCGTGGAAGGTCACGCTGGGAGGACATCGCGGTTAAGCAGAAGTACGGTGCTATAGGTGAACTAACTGTCCAGTCGAGGCTTCGGTCGCAGGCCGGCCGCCGCACGGCGTATATAAGTATATCGCGTTTCTTCTTGAGTAACCGACAGTATACTCCTAAACTTATCAAAGCAGAGACAATTAAACTAAATGGTAAAGCTAGCCAATAGGCATTTGACGTTAGCCTTCGAATGTGGAAATCTGCCAATCTTCTCGGGCTAATCATAACTGATATTGACATGTTATCATATTGTCAACGTTCTAATAACTCCTATATTAATTTCCCACTGCATTTCATTTTATTATTAATGTTTTGTGTTTTGCACCAAATAAACATTTTGGTTTCTTCATTATTTCTTCCTTTTTTAATTACTTGACAGTAATGCGGCCGAGTTAAAACGATATAATTAGAATGTTCCCCGAGAACGAACCAAATCTAAAAAATCTCGAAAAAAAATCGATTTGCTTTGTTCCTACTACTACTATGTTTTCTTGCAATGTAAAACTGGCCAGGCAATTTTGTATCAATTTATGGAAAATCACTCCCAAGACGGTGTTCGTTACGAATATAAAAACATGTTAAATTCAACAGGCAATGCTATTGACGATTTTACTAGCAATAAATTTCTTGGTTCATAGATCAGTGAAATGTAGATTTATGCCCTATTGATGCTTACAGAATTGAATGTGTAATTGTATGTGTGTGTGTTGTGTGTGTGTATATGTGTTTATAAGTAATGATCAAATAGACATTGTGCACACAAGTTTATATAAGTATTTAATATACATATTAAATCGTGCATAAAGTAATTGAATGATGGAAAGTTGTCCAAATCATTAACTGTGTATAAGAATATTTCATTTCTGTTCTGTGTTGATGGTACATGCGGCAATCGCCTTACTTTCACGTTTATAAATGATCATTCATTCGGCTTGATAAAAAGAGTAGTGAAAGCGATATTGAGATGCAAAAAGTAAATGAAAATTCGTGTCACTGACTTTCCTATTAGCTTTCGTGTTTGAAACCGCGGTGATCTTGACCCGCATTCGAGCTGCAAATCACCGGAAATGAGTTTCAGCCAGAGTTCGCGCGTAGATGGCGGCGCGGCATTAGCCTAATGTGCCCGCGACGCACCGGCGGCACCGGCGCTGACGCCTGCGCCCGATGTGCTGGCGCGGCTGATCAACGATCGATGTAACTTTCAACAGTTTATCATATCGTCGAATGCCTTTCAGTACCGATGCATTTAACGGACGACACATATTAAACAGTTGATTTTAATAATTACTTAGCGGCACGTACGTGGGCCATTCTTCTTTCACATGCCTAAAATAGAAATTAAAAATAAGTTACTTCTTAACTAGATCTCACTCTTTATTGTAAATTTTCCTACTTTTTTTGTTATTTTTATATATATAACACGAATTTGCTTCTCTAATTTTACCACTTCGGTACCAGTCTGCTTACAAATGACGACCACTGCGTTACTACAATAACCAATAACTTTTTACCCAACCCGACACAGTTTTATATAAAACGTTAAGGAACGTCGATTCAAATTTGAAAATTATGTGCATTTCTCAGAAAATCTAGTTTTGTTGAAAATTATGACTTTAAACATACGTTCACGTAAAAAGGCGTTTTATTGGGTATCGAAAAAGTAGAATGGCCCTCGTGCTCGTCCACCTTGATCCATCACTTCCCTGTCCCTGGCATCTGTTTGGACATTGGCCCTGATCAAATGTATAAAAAAGTTTCACCAGATGATTTTGTAAAGGCAAAATTAACTTTGCATATTTTTTATATCATAAATCATAATTTACAAGATTATAACTGCAGATATCTCCACAGCAGGCTTTCGATGTTAGTCATTGTACGTGATGACAATACCGCCGTATTGTACATACAACCTAAGAAATTGGGACGATGAGTTTTAGATCAGAACTATGCCGAAACGTACCTGGTATCCGTTTTTTGTCTGACTTTCTATTTACGACATATTTTTATTTTTTATTTAACTATTCTCGTCGCCCCTTTCTTTAAATTTAGCCGCTAATACTTTCCCGCATTTAAATTTAGACTGCCGACCTGGTGAAAAGGAACTGTTTTGGTCTTATTACAACTACAAGTTCTTTATTTTATGTGGAATTGATTGAAATACTTACTTTGAGACTTATTAAATAATAATAATTAAACGAGCAATCCTTGTATAAGTATATATATATATATATATATATATATATATATATTGTATATATATATATACCTTACCAAAAAAAAAACCGCGCAAAGCTCGGTCATCCAGGTACTAATAATAATGTCTGTTGTTCTGTTAGTAAAGGTGCGTGTGTTGTTGCAGGTCGAGTGCAGCATGGGAGGCGAGGCGCTGCGCCCGGCGCGGCTTGTGCTGCTGGTCCTCCAGGCTTCTTTCGTGCTCAGTGAGTCACTTACCTTTATCGCATGCACATAGAAAGTTTATACTACTGTAAATAATTTTTTTTAAATGTCAGTGTATATTTTCGTGTCATTACAATTCCAACCACGAACCTATAAGCTGAAACCAAATCGGCCGGTTTGCTATAAATATTAAGTTTTTTTCTAGGTCGGATTGCCTTTGAGAAGCTGACTGATGTGGACTTCACGGGTACCGCGTACTACACGGTGCGCAACCTGTCGCTATACGAGTGCCAGGGCTGGTGCCGCGAGGAGCCCGACTGCCTCGCCGCCTCCTTCAGGTCAGTGCCTTCAGGTCCCCCAGTCCCTGCCTCATCATAAAATACTTCCACATCTCGCCATTATAATTAAGTTACTTATTTTTGTGTAAGCTAGTGCTTTTCAACTTTAAAACCGTGATACCAAAGTAACCTTTGTTTTACCTGTCCCTAAGTACTTACTGAAATATGTTGTGAAAACGAACACAAATAGTTCCGAGTTGTGCTATGCGCGCACTTAATTCATAAAAATCACTAACTAAAAATACTAACTCATAGGATAAACATTATTTTATCGGATGGGTTCTCTGTTCTTATGCACCTTGTGCTACAAAGTGGAAAACCGAGCCAGCAGCATGATTAAGGTTAGGTTATTAGCGCACCGCTTAGTGCTACGTGGCAGCGAATGTCATACCACACAAGTTGCGATCTGGTCTCAAATCTTACAGCCTCTTGGCTCTTGCGTTGGGCTTATACTCTATAAGTACTAGATAATTTAATTAACTAAGTCCCGCGTTTACACTCGCGTTCGTTTACGGTTAAAATGTATATAGTTTGTGATACTGAAGTATAGCTTTCTATATACTTGTGAAACAGTTTTCAGAATCAGATAAGAACCCCTTCCTACAAAAATCTTGTGAATATTATAACGTGTAAAATATTATCACAGCTGTGCTTAGAGGGTTTTGTGACAGTTAGTTGGTTCCCTTTTTTGATCTTGTGTAATGAAACATAGGCACTAACTAACAATAAGCTAAGGAACAACATTGTCGGCCACACGGCCGTTAAGTAGATACAACGCAAAAAAAGTTTTTTTGTTCGTGGGTACATTTCGTTTTCTAAGTGACTGTGTTTGTCCGTATAGTTAACTATTGTTGTTATTATATTTAATAGCACCTTGTTTTAAGACCAAGTAGAATAGAAAGCCACTCAAGTTCCAGAAAAAGTTCATGAATAAAATAAGTTATAGGTACGAGTACCTAACGTGCTTTGTCCATTAAATAATCAAAAACTAGCGAGAAACATGTTTTAGGTCAATATCCCTTCACTACGGAAATTCCTAGACATTTCAATTTATACTTAATAGCTAAAAAGCTAATGTTGCCATCATTCCTGTAATGTAATTCTGCGATGGCATTACTGTTTTTGTTCTGAGCTCAGGTGGTATAGAGAGACGCTACTGTTAGTGGCATAGATAGACGCGTAGTGGTAATTAGAGAGAAATATAATATTCAAATCTCAGTTTTACAATCTAAGTAACGAAAGCATTACTCTAGTGTATTAAATAATTAAAAATACTGAAGACGATTGCGTGACTCAGCAATTTTAAACAGTTGGTGAGCGGTAACTGCAATTAATGTGACGTTTGTAATTGTTATTTTCAATTTGTATCAGAAATGTACTGAACGATATTCAATTAATAAATTGAGCCATCAGAACGTCGACCTTTCGATCTGACCTACTAAGACAATCTGAAGTCGGATAGAATGCATCACATCTGATCAGTGATCAAATACATGATTCGTCATTCTTTGACTGCGCATCACGAAAAAACCGACGTATCAGAGCTCTGAGCACGAACCTAACCCAAATGTCCGAGATAAGCAATCTGATCGGTCGGAGTCGGAGATTCACTAATTCACGTGCGGCACCGATTCCAGTATTAGCCATTCGTCGAAACATGTAGTCAACTCTGGTACTTATTTGCAGGCGTATGTTTCACATGTTACGGTACCTATACTCTCAGATGGTCCACGCTGTAGGTATTTATTTATAAAGAGTTTCTCGGATATCGGTATTTTAGAGATTTGTAGTAAAATTAAAGAAACCCTACGATTACATGTCCGTTTCGCAATCTCTTTATTAAGTTACAAATCCTCCAAAAGAATATAATTCTCTGCGGGTGTAGCCCACTAGGACAGTATAGCCTTATGACCAGCCTCTAAAGACGTAACCCAACAACAGTCGCTAATAAACAGACATTAATTTATAATTACTCAATTACTAACTGATTTAAAAACTATAATATTCACGCAGAAAACATTTGTAAGCCACGATCTGAGGGTGAAAGGTTGTGATGGCATTCAATAAGGTGGTGAGGCTATTCGGTTCCGAGTGTGTGCAGTACAGCTCGCACGCATTAGACGCGGTCGCGGCCGCTAAGGTCGGGCTCGGAATGTGTGTCACTCCACCGCACGTCCTCCGCGGCTCAGGCATTCCACTGCCACGCTCTTGGCTAATAACAATGTGTCTCGAGACCGCTGGCCACAAACCGTGTAAAAGCGGAAACCGACCTCGCCGCGGTCCAAATTGGATAACAGTAAAAGTGATCGCATACGTTTGCAATAGATTATTGCTATCTATCGACGGTTTTCATGACAAATGGCGGTTAATATTTTATTGTACTTTGTTGATATCTATTGTCACGGATACCAATTTCTCCAAATGATGTTAAATGTAAATTAATGTTATGAATAGACCCCGGATTCGTGTCGCGATGACGTCACAATAGAGTAATTTGGGGAGCAAATGGAACGGTAGTAATTAATACGGATTTATTTAGATAAGATAAGATAAAAAAATGTCTTATGGTGTAAATTAATACGAAAGTGTTACTCATTATTTTGTGGTATATTACTGCGAAACTTCCTTTAAATCAATTGTCAATTGATTAAATTATCGACATTGTTCTTTCGTTAACTGACTCTCCGTAACAGATCAAAAGTTGTTCTAAATGCCTTGCCTAAATGGCTACGTCTTCTAGAAGAATATAACCACTTCAAAAAGGAAAAGCTTCTTTCCACTTCGACAGATGTTATTGGAGCGTATTTGAAAAGTTTGCGGTTATCAAAGCAGGATTTGTAAGGATTGCTTGGATTTATTTGTATACACCCTTTACAATATAATTAACTGTCGATTACTTTCAAAAAGTCCAATTTAGTATGATATCTATCGAAAGACATTATTTTATTTTAATTTAACAAATCATTAAAGCAAACGCCCTGTGAGACAATGTCTTGACACATTGATACAATCAATGTGACGTGCAGTTGTCTATAAAGCAAACAGTTTATAATATAAACAGTTTATAATCCATATATGTATATAGACATTATCTAAGGTCAATCTTTATTGAGTTAGTATAGATTGCATAAATTGATAAAGTTAATTTTAATATATTACATTGTGATCTACTATTTCATGTCCTGAATGAATATTTGGTGAAATGAATATATATTTAGCTTATCTTATTCTTTATGTATCATTTTGTGCCACCGTTCCATTTGCTCCCCAAATTACCCTATTGTGACGTCATCGCGACAAGAATCCGGGGTCTAGTTATGAATTTTAATTCATACTACTTTGAAAAAACTCGTACGTGTTTTTTTTTTAAATGGTTTTTTTGAATTAACCTAACGTGTATACATGATCTTAAAAATAAATTTATTCCAAACATAAACCCTGCAACGGCACTGCCATCAATCAAAAAACTACGTTATTAACTAGGTAATTCAATTCAAATACATTCTCGTATGCTGCACAAACGCCAACGTCATTAAATCGCTAGTATGCTATGTAATCGTTAGTTCAAAAATATCGTATCGAAACACATTATCGTCACTACTTTGAAAAAACTCAAATATGTTATTAATTTTGAAATTTTCGTTTCATTACACATAATTATAACTAATAAAATTACATCTCGTATGCCGCACAAACGTGCACAAACTCTTATATCACTATACAGTATGAGTATTACTTATTTGGTAGGTACTGGCTAAATAGCTTTAGAATATTTAAAACAATTGTGACATCATATAAACAATAGACAGCAATCATACAAGAAAATGTACTTATTCATATAAGATATACAATCTTTATGATGATACTCGTGCTTCCTATAACATTTGTCCAGAATAAGAGAAGCACATATGTATTTTGACTTATTACTACCAATAATGGTTTATCATATATTAAGAAAACCCAACTTTAAATTTATTGAATTAGATTTCATATTTATCTTGATTTTTCAGATAAGAGAGATGCATTTTATGTTTTCATCATTAAAATTACCCTTCAAAGTTATGTATTTTTCATATATCATATCTTTGGTATTTTTATAAATATCAGTAGTGCCGATATACCTAACAAAAAACACGTGTTCATATTTTTTTCATTTTCTCAAACATATAATCAAACCAGTAGGTAACAAGAATTATTTTTTAAATTCTCTGTAGAAGTTAGAGGGTTTTGGTCACTTTTCAGTACTTCCGAGGAAAATTTCTCCGAGCAGGTGGAGATTGGGCAACATGTTACAGGATGTTCATTGTTCCTCCTAGAAACTTGATGATTTTCAGATACGAGTGATTTCTAATCGTCTGTTAAGTGTCTCGTCGTAGTCTAAGACTGTCACGTCTCTTATGATTATGAAGGTAAGTTGATTTAAACTGAATAAGAAATACCTACTCAGGATTTTTTTGACTTCGAGACTACGAACACTTAACACTAATTCTTATTATACCTAAACGTTCTCGCACCTACTGCGTAATACAAACGAAAGTAATGGATTTCTGGATTAAATCAGTTTACCATCTTTATGGTAACCTTTTAACCGCTGAATTTTTGATCATACCCGTGACGCTATCTACCCATGCACACGCGCCTATGCATATTTACGAAACAATGAAAGCTTAGTACTTAGGTTTCACATAAAAATAAAATAATCTTTTGTCTTATTTATAAGTCGTCGGCGAATTCAACTGGATCTTGGTGTTTTATAAGTATAACACACAACAACGGCAGTCACGAACGCTTGCGCTTTCGCAGAATAGACAAGGTTTAACTGGAAGCAAACAATGCGCAAGATGTGAGACTTGCGGTAATCGTGCAGGTCGTATCGCTAGTGAACAGCAGCCACCGGGTACAAAAAAATAATTGCATCAATCTGAAGCGAAGCGTGTAACAGTATTAGAACGCTAGTTAGATTCCTCGAAATCAATTCGAACGGGATCGATCGAAAATCAATTCGGTATTCAATTGAACGAGACGGAACTTTCCCGCTCTTTTAATCTAGCTTTGTTACTTATACGGAGTATATAAGAAATAGCTTCCCGTCGAAGAATAAGACGGATGTGGCATTCAATCACTAACTCCGCCGATGTTACCGTTCACCGCGATGGTAGCAATTGGCGTCAACACATTCAAGAAAAGTTTACATTACGGTACAGAGCGAGCGACCACTTCGACTCCCGCGTCATATGTTCAACCGACATTGTTGTAACGTTACTGAATAGGACGTACGTTACTCGAGCGTAATACCATGTATAGCGTGTACCGCGAAGTCGCGCTGGTTAGACGTGTACCACAAGTACCTACTATGAAATATGAAAAAACGTATACAGTACGTACAGTCAGCAACCAAGGAAACCCTTACGTAGAAACTGCATTGTTCTCTACAACGCGTCCGTATATCTGAAAGGAACATTTTTATTAGGATCATGACCCCCTATCTTCTTTGATAATCTGATGCTGTCAAGGAACTGATTACATCTTTTCTTTACGACCGCTGCCCGTAACTGTTGCAAATGTTTCGGATAGTTTGTGAAGATCCGATTGGCTTAACTGTTTCGAATCCAGTAATTGTTATCGCCAACGGTTTAACTGGTACGAAACAATGATTAAGAACGGCGTTTTTGTGAATAAGTATGTGTTTTTTTTTTGTAAATATGACGATTATTTCATCTATCAAGTGAAATATTTGATTATGAGAGTGATAGAGTTTGTAGAGCGACGACTTGCAATGATGGATGGATGGATGCTACTACAGCGAGCGCGCACTGCCGGCTAACGGGCGGCGGCGGCGGCGGCACGGCGGCGTAACTGCGAGAAAATGGCGGCGCATATATACCAGCCAATTTAGCCATAAACGTAAACGTAGCATTGTAAAGCGCTATTAAAGCTTCCAAGTAACAATGTTATTTTGAAAGTTTCCTGTTGTTCCTATAATTATTGAGTTTAGACTTTAAACTATGTAGGTTTTAAACTAGATTGTACCTAACTGTTGTAATATTTTAAAAGTTCACTCTAAGATTGGTTTACGTACAATAAAAAAGTATTAAGGAACACGCACTTGAATAACTTTTGTTGTAGGTACTCACAGAAATCGAAGCCACAGTAAACACTTACCAAAAAATTAGCTACTTAGACCGTTCGTTCTGTATAATTATTATTGGTAAGGCAGGCCTGAATTAGTTAATCGGTATAATACGCAAAACGGCAGCCGGTGGCGGCAGCCGCTTGCAGCGCGGGTATCTGGCGTAGATCAGCACTCAAACCGTTCGTGTACTGCGTTTAATCATAAATCCAACCATTAACATAGTATAGAGTGGTAAATCGACTAGCTTCCGATCGAGGGATCGCAGGCTCAATAGCTGCATCTGATAGGATACAAATGCGCCATTTTGTCTATTCATTCTAAGCAAAAGTAGAGCCCCGGAAGGATTGATTTGTGGCACTAGCTTTCCCTTTAATGTTTAATAAGATACTAGAGATTACACATATTTGTACCACTAAGTAAAGGGCTTCTTTTAAAAATAACATATGTATTTGATTAACAATTAATATTAATTCAAATACGACGCGTGGCGGTCCTGGGTCCGAATCCCAGTAAGGCCAGATATTTGAGTGATGAGCGCGAATATTTGATCATGAGTCATGGATGTTTTCTATGTATTTAAGTATATATGTATCTATATAAGTATTTATATCGTTTTCTAGTACCCATAGTACATATACAAGCCTAGAGCTTAGTTTGGGACTGGGACAATTGGTGTGACATTGTCCCCCTGATATTATTTTTTATTATTATATTCGAAATCTCTGGTAGTTGCCCATTAGTCAAGGACATTATGAACCAAATACCATTCATTAAAAAACAACAAGTACCAATGTACTAATCTTGCGAGAGTTGGAAATGAAGCGAGGCGTTCGAAACCATGTCTATCTTACACATAATTATTGCTTTACGTTTCGAAAGATTTATTACCGACTCCAGCTGCGAAACCGAAATGAAATTCGATGTAATTATTCGTTTCAAATGTACTGTGTTAAGATTAAATTATTTAAGGCTAGCCTCTGCCTGCGGTTTCGTCTGTGTAAAATGTGATTTTTGATATTGTCTAGAGAAATTAACATGTACTCGAAGTGAAACGTCACCTATATTATGGTAATCCAGTTCAAATCTTATCGGCATGGTAAATTTGGAATTTGCACATGAAAAAGCGCTAACAAAGGTATCCACAAACTTTCACTAATATCATTCATACATCAGTCAATAAGTTCATATACAAGTCAGTAGAAAAGTCGTGTCTGTAATTGCATTTTTCTTTGGGAACTCACTCCATACGACTCGCTAAATAAAGAGCAATACTGAAGCTGTGTCTGTACGTCTGCTTATCCATTAATTCTCGAGATGATTTAAACGGATTTCTAAACAAAATATTGTACATGTAGATTGTATGACCCCGGTCAACCTTTAAAGTATTTTTTATCCGACTACGATAGCGCAAAATAGAAGGCTTCTGCTTTTGTCTATAGTTTTAATATAACCTTTACAATTCTGAGTGATGTGTATCCAGCATTATGAAATAAATCCATTTAGCCCGACGGCCGTTCCTCCGTTGCAGCAGACCCTTGCAGGTGTTGAATTCTTGGTTATAGGATGACTGGTCACCCTCACCCGAAGTAAAGTAAAATACACCCATGAAACTTACCCAGGACAAAAATGTCCTTAAATTATTTTGATATCTTACAACATTATGGTTTTCCAAAAATACAGGCCCTTGCCTAGTTTGGAGATCAAGCTTTAACAACTAATTATGAACAACTTACTTTAAGTACTTAGGTACTAAAAATAATTTGTGTCTTCTTGTACGATCTTTTTATTAATTAAAGAATTATTTTATATTTCAAATAATTTGAATGCACTTTTATAGTACATTGTGTAGTAAGGGTGGTAAAGGCAGAATTACAAACGAGAGTTTGTTAGAACTTTAATGACTCGAGATTTGTAATTCCTTTACCACCCGTGTAACATACAATGTTTTTCATCACAATTGCGAGGAAAAAATAAAATCAGAAAAATTATCATATTTTTAACTTATTTATTAATATTTCTTTGAATCGCACAATTTTTATCAGTACTTGTAAATTATAATTATCGGCACTTCGACAGACTACATCATTTTCTATGACTTACCACAGATAATGTGAAACGTGTTCAGGAGTCCGATTCTAGTGGCAATCGAGATCAATAGTTTATATGCGAGATTTTTAGAAAATTGTATGCAACTGACATTTCATCTCGAATGAAATTTCATATCTTATGGCACAAGAATTGGGGTCCTGACGATAATGATAGTTTGAGTCCAGGCATTATATTAAAAAAATTACGGTCGGTTTTTCTAGCATGTTAGGACACTATTTACGAGCAAGTGTGATGAAAAAATATTTATATTATATGTATATACATTGCAGGAAAAAAGGTAGTTATTAATATAATGGTGATCATTCGAGGAGACGGACATATTCTAGGGCGCATGTCCAACGAAATAGTGTTCAATACATGCCACCATACTTTTTAAGGATCCGTACCCCAAGGGTCTTTTCACTTGTCTGTCAGCGGGCTGTAACTCATGGAGCGTAATTGGTATAGTTGCCGGCAAACTTCTTGAACACGTAACCTTGCTTGCGCAGAAGCGATTTTTAGGTTTCGTTGGGAGGGGGGCCGCGGGGAGGTGGCGGCGGGGGAGCACGCGTCGTTCGCACCATTGGTCAATCAGTTGACGTTTGCGTCCCGCACCGCGTCTACGTCCCTCTGCCTCCCGAGTACACTTGCGTGCACTGATAAAGCCGATTGTTATCATTAATTTTCTTGTTATAATTTTTTGTTGAGTTTTTGTTGATTGTTTCAAAGTAACTTTGTTGTTATGGTTAGTGGTTGACTTTTTGTTTTGGCGTGACAACATAATGCCACGCCAAAGGAACGTAGTTTTAAAAAGACAAGCTCGGAAGATGGTGTACGATGTGTATTGTTTCTTTAAGAAAGACGGAAAGGGTTTTGTGGAGACAGTGAAAAACACTGCCGAAGCTACGAAAACGTCTGTTAGCACAGTCAGTCGAATTATTAGGGAAGCGAAGGGCTCCGACCTGCTCACTGTATTTCGGACCCCGGTGCCACAAGGTCAAGGACATCGAAAAAGAGTACATGAAAAGTGACCACGTGGTAGATTTCCTCACTGACCAATTTGTAATTTATGCCGACGATGAAAGCGACTCCGATGATGACTCCGATAAAAACTCCGATGATGACTATCAACATCATGATATTCATGATATTCATGATAGTCAAGAAACAATGACTACTTCCAGCTCCCCTGAACCAAGACCTAGTACCAGCGCTGGTATTGACCTAATGGAAGGAATATCCTTTTTAGTTCAAGACTAATCTATTTTAAATAGTTTCCTGTATTTTTTAGTGTTATTCTAATAATAATATAAACATTTTTTTTCACTTGTGTATCATTTATCCTAAGATTTGAAAATATTCTGTAACCAAAATTAGGTACTTTTTTTTGCACGAATGTGTACGATGCGCAAACTTTCCCCCACTACCTCGCCTAATGTTCAAGAAGTTTGACGGCAATTATAGAAGATACACTCTGTGTATTTTATATTGCCGCTATAAAATAACATTAAAAAAACCTTCGTGAGTCCATCTCGCACATAGCCGTTTTTAAGCATTTTCCAAAGTTGCTAAACATGTACCTTTTTTAACTAAGTTCGTACTTACTGCGAGTAGCATAGGGCCTCTGATCCGTTTTATTTAAGCTTATCTATACATATTATAGTCATCTATTGTATAATACTGTTGATACCGTTAACCCAGCTCTTATTTACTTGAAATTAAGAGCTAGTACCATATTGTCAATGATATAATTACAAACAAGTACGGTATTGAAACAAGATGGGCTAAAACCAACAAACAGTCCCCAAACAATTGCGTACGATGATAAATAGTCATAAGTTCCTGTTGTATTGCATCCGCGATGGATAAAGATCGCTCAATCCGGTAGGTGCAAATTCTTGTAACATATTTGATGTAAACATTGATAAAATTGTCTAACAGTTTTTTTTACAAGCTTTTATTTAACTTGCTGCAAGTATGTATGTATGTACGTACGAGTCAAATCTTGCAAATAAAATTTGACCCACTTCCCGTCAACGGACTGAAATTTGGACCCAATGAAATATTATGGTATCTAATAAGAGATGATCTGATGATGGCGTCGGAAGGTGGCGACAGGATCTCCGCTATACTTACTGTAGACCTACCGTGTTAGGATAGGACTCAATAGTTTGGTCTTGATAAGCAGATAAAGATTTTGACAAAAAAAGTACAGTCGGCAACAAAAGCTTGTCCCAAACATAAATGTTCGACAGAAACTTATTTATAGAGAAAAAGTACGGAATACTTTTGGTTTATATTAGCATCACAACTTAAACCTCCTGTGAAGTTAAATTAAATACAAATGTCGAGGCGAACCGGTAAACTGCCCCGTTAGCCGCGCAGTGTAACGCGCTGCGTAACAATTTAATGTCGTTTAATTCCCAAGAAAACATGCTGCTATGCCGCGTGCAGCGGGCTCCTGGCTCGTGGCTACTTCGCTGGTTCATCTCTCGAATGGTTGTCTTATTACGTGTATGCACCAGCAGGGCAGAAGAAAAATAAGTACTTTATACTAAATGAGAAAGCTCTTTATATATTTTTTATCATATTTGTAGACAACCTTTTAAGTGGCCAATCTAAAAGATGTTTGAGGTACTATCTTCAGATTTACAGTAGTCTCCTACAGTCAAATTTAGAAATTCAAATGTATTTATTTAATACTAGAGGACGCCCGCGACTCGTACGCGTAGAATTCGTTTCCCGCTTCTATTTACTTTAACCCCTTAGGGGGTGAATTTCCAAAAATCCTTTCTTAGTCCTCACTTACATCGTGAAAGGAACCCCTGTACCTAATTTCCAGTTTCTAGTCACAGCCAGTGCCTTTTATATGTATAGATTTGTTACATCTTCAGGTTAGTAATACTGTTATAAATTTTACTTTGTGGTTAAAGCAATCTTTTTGATAATGGTTGGAAATCATATATGAACGTTTTTGAATAAGAGCTTATAAAATCTATTACAAATAATAACTGATTGTTTCAGGTACCAATGTTAAGATCTTGGATAATTTAAAATATCTTAGTATCTATTCCTGTAAGTATCTAAAGGTAGCTCCTGGCTAGACAGGCGCGGGCGGCGGGCCCGGCAGGAGCTACTCGCGCTCGTTAACATACCGGCCTCAGGCGATTTCCTGCACTGAACCAAGTAATTACTCCTTTGATGCCCTCGCAAGGATAATAACATTACTAACACCTTTCAATCATAAAAACGCCGTTTCCTTCGTCATTCCCAGCGCTTGTTTTACGCGTATAGATAAACTACATATTACACACACAGTTCCACGCTCGCTGTGTTCCCATACAAAATGATCTCCATGAAGGCTCCTGGGCTCTGAAATTGTAATCGTTGAAGTGACCATAAAAATATTATCACCAGATAAAAATAATCGTTTACATTAAGCTACATAAAAAATAATAGAAACCAATCAGCATGTTTTACTGATACATTTTATATACAAAAAAATAGTAGTTACACCTTTTAGTCACAGGAGTAAATCATAAATAATAAATTAAGTAATTTTTTTGCCATGTACAAAAAAAATACTAATAAACATTTAGAAGTCCGTGGATGGTTGTTGTTAAGAAATAGACAGGAAAAAACGAATATCATGGCACTAACGAAGCATTGCTTATAAGTTGCATACAATTAATAATTGGAGGCAGTGAATGCATTAACACATTGCAGAGGTAAGAATAAACTAAGTTTTCCAAGAACTAAGGATTCCGGCATTTTATTGTATCAAGCGGGTCAAGTAATTGGTAAACAATATTGCTCAGGCAGTAAGTAGGTACGAGTAATAAGGCTTTCTAAGGAATACTTCAGAAATGTTAGGTACAAACTCGACTAAAATTATTTCGGGATAACTCGGGCGCCACCACTGTTTGGAATAAAGTTATAAAAAACTTAAACCATTTTTTACGCATATATGCAGTGTGCTGCTTTATGATTATTAAAAAGGTCAAGTGTGTTGGAGAATAGTTTTCGCACGCGAGCTACTGATGATGAGGCCGAGGTCGCGATCGCGTTACTCCCCAGTGTCCAGTAGCCCGATACTTCCCGGGGCAACGCTCTCCCGCGTATTCCCGGTATTCGTCTCTCATGTGTCCCGGCAAAATGCTGCGAATAAGCTATTTCTTATGTTCCGCCATGATCTCTCATAAGAACAGTCGCGACATCTGGCGGTGGTGATGCTCGCCTAATGACTTCCTATCTTGTGTAGGTAGGTATATTACTTATAGCAAGGATGAAACGACATACCTTCTGAATTAGTATGCATTTAATACAATTTTTTGCCGTTCATGATTCGAGTTCATGACTGAAATAAAACGAATTTAAACACATTGGCCTCAATAAAAAAATAAGGATTTCTCAACTTTATGCTAATTTACACAGCAATTAGAAAAAGTGGAACAAATTTAAGTTATCGTGTGATTTCCAAATAGTAAGAATAATATTCCTTGAATTCTAGGACGTCTATAAAATATTTATGTTTACAAATTCAACCGGTTACCGAAAATGAAGCTCTTTGTATGCAGAATATAAATTGATAACCTGTGTGTTTTACTAGCCATACTAATGAAATTGAGATTAAGATACGGTATTTCTTTTAAAGATATTTTTTGTCATAAGATATTGAGATGATATGAATCATGATATGATGTTAGGTGCCTAGAAATAACGGTTCTTCTACATGTCACCAAACCGGACGGGAACATCGTGCCGAATATGAGAAAAAAAAAATAAGATCACTTGATCGCTTAAGGTACTTACCAAACAATTTAATATACTTACCTACTAGTCTTTTCAGAGTAGATACCCACTCATAGAGTACTAAGATACGCGAGACATACCCACTGTACATCGTGACAAGTATGTACAGTAGGTGTACATTTTATAAACTTAAGGTAGGTTAAACCCTAAGCCTGGGTTTAATTAAAACATGTTGGTAACCTTTAGCAAATTAAAATAGTGATATCCACCTGACTTTTTATAAACTGATGGGATCAGCCCAATGACTCGATTTGATTAAAGGAATGTGTTGAGTGCCGTATCCCATATAACGACCGCGTTGTTTGTTGCAGCTTCGTGCTGAACCCGCTGACGCCGGTACAGGAGACCCGCTGCCTGCTGCAGAACGACACGCAGGCCAACAACCCCATGGCTACACCACAGGTAACCACTGATGACATACAAAAGTACTAAACTATCGAAAAAAGTACTTCACGTGAAAGTTGTAGTTACCAAGAAGGGGTTGAATTGATTAAGAAAAAATTAAATCTTTGCGAGTACAGTCAGCAAATACATTTATTCTAGGTGACAGCGGAACTATGTCAAAGAGACGTTAAAAATTCAATCGTGAATAATATCTAACGAGTTTATTAAAGACAATAATTACAACTCTTCGAAATAGTCCTATTGTGGTCCAGAAGTCACTTTGGTTAATTATACCTACAATGTAAACATTAATCATTTTAATTTATGCATGTGATTTAGTAAGTCGCTCGAAATACAAACAAAATAAGCAAGATGGTAATTTGGTTGGATGTTGGATGACAAAAAGTAGACGCATAATCTTGATTGGTAAAAGGATTGACATCTCTAAGCCAGACTTTTCCCATTCTTCAAAACAGCCGAGTAATGTTTTCCAATTGGTTGAGGCTTCAGAGATTCAAATAAGCAGCATTATTCGCTGTGCCTGTGTTAGACTACAAAACAACAAGTTGTTTTCTTAAAAGGCAATGAGCAAGAATTTACAAATGAGACGCTTTCCTAAAGCCCCGGTATGGAAAACAACGACCGAGCTAAAATGTGGCTGGGGTACTTATCGGTATCGAAGCTTGTACCCATTAGACAAAAGTCGAGGAGAACGGCTTGCGGCACCACGGGCAGGTTGCTTATTTATGACTAGAAACAGAAGTTAGTGAGCATCGCTTTGGTATAAGACTCAACTAACCCTCGGCTGATGTTTGTGAATATTTGCGAGGCAAGTTGTGCGCTGGCACCTCGTGTCATGGGTGTGATTGGTGTGAATAATGATAATTGCTAGGAAAATATACCAGCGCCGATTATGAGTATTTTGAAATACTACCACGTAATTTACCTCAACCCACGAACACGCGTAGGCGTTCTGATGTACAGCTGAATCTAATGAAATGTAGACATTTATATAAACATAAAATAGGCGAGACTTATCGCAAATGTGCTTTATAGAATGCGTCCTCTATTACTTAGGCACGCAGACCGATACAGGGCTCAGGTTAATAGCCAAATAAATCTCTCGTTAGATAGCAGCCAGCATTCCCTCGGCTCTGCCAATTAGCCCGGCGATGCTGCGATCGGATTAACAATTCAGATTAAATCGGTCAACCAGTCTTAGGGGAATCTAAGCAGAGATAGAACATCGTAACTGTTCAAGGTATATAGGTACGTGAGACAGTTTAATCGCTTTTGGACCTAATGAACTGTCGCTGTCCTAACGTACAGATGCTTACCGTGCTAGGAATGCGGCACGATCGCACCTTTCACGATCCTTATTTTGGGTACTAAAAGTAAGTATTAATTTATGAATTAGCACTATTACAGTCGTTAGTTAACCTAGGCAAATCACCTCGGTGTTATTTTTAAGTTTTATATTGTTACTAACTTACCCACGTGGAAGTCACTTGGGACGTATATGGGAAGCCGCAGCGTCGCAGCGTTATTGTTTGCAAAAGCTGGTTGTTCAGACCCGCCCCTCCTTGCCGCAGCGGTCGGTGAACACGTACTACATGGTGAAGCTGCAGGTGCGCACGGAGAGCGTGTGCCTGCGGCCCTGGGCCTTCGAGCGCGTGCCCGGCAAGTCGCTGCGCGGGCTCGACAACACCATCATCTACACCTCCACCAAGGAGGCCTGCCTCGCCGCCTGCCTCAACGAGGTAAAATAGCTCTTCTTATTATACACATTTGACTCATTTTATAAAGGAAAGCTCCGCAATGTAATTTAACGTTTATCTATTCAATTTATATTTTATCGTTTCGCCCTACTTGCACGCCAAGATACAGACAAAGTGCATTTAAGATATATTTGTCTCTAGGCGAGTTATAGGGGCCTTAGTGCGGTGCCTAGCCTCCATCTATTAGGTATACATACCTATAACATGCGAGGATTGATTACTTCATTGACTACCTAAGTACCTTCATTTGGTTTACATTACGCGTTTTTATAATTTCGTGTATTTAGATTTTTAATCTTGATATTTTAATCCGTGCATTGACCAATATATCTGCAGACAACAATAGGAAACCATAACTATATCGCTTAAATTTTCTAGTTGTATTAATTAATTTACTAGCCGGTTAATTATATACTTTTATAAGTTTTGAAAGTACGTACAAAGTGTATTAAGCACCGAGAAGCGTAATACTAAGTCTTAAGGCATGCAGAGACTATTCTTTCGTACGGTATTGATTTTAACTCGGCCGCCATTACTGTCAAGAAAAGCTCAATACGTTGAAAATACGCGATAACATCCCTGATCAATTAATCTCATTAAGTCAAATGTAATTTATTATGATATGCATATAAATATATTTTTCACTTCTCATGCTCTTAAAATGCTACTTAAATCTCTGCGAATCGGGACTAAAGCTCCTTATTAATCTCTAGGGAATATAGGTTTTTTTTAAAATTTATTTTGGAAACGACTAAACAACCAATCACGGTGTTTGTGAATGGAGGATTATCGCCATTTTCAGTGATTGTGTATGGACCATATTTTTGGGTGTCGAAATAACCTCAAAATGACAACCGTGCAAATATATAAAAAAAAGGATTTAGTTTCGTGAAACACGATTAATTATTACGAATATGAATCTATTTAATCATATTAAGGCCGAAATCTTTTATTATGCGTGGTCCAATAAAATTGTTAGTTTTAATTGTTAGAAACTTTTTTATAATAAATGTTGTAATTTTGTTTAGAACGTCGTTTTTTTCCTCGCATTCAAAGTGAAAAGTAGAGTGTTTAACGCGAGACTAAACAACCATAATGACTCTCGAACTACTGTGTGGCTGTAGTTGGCTAAACATCTCGTGTCATTATGGCTTGTTTTAGTCCCTTGTTGAACAATCTACTATTGTAAACTCAATATTTATTTGTTTATAATACGTACGTATTAAAAATAGGATCTGGTTCGTTATTTAATGAGACCTATAAAACCATGAGGGTCTCAAATAAAAATCAAAGGAAAAGCTTTGAAGTAGGTACAGTCAGCTGCAGACATAAGTATACCCCCTGCATACAAGTTTCCGAGCAAAGGCGGTGACATTTCTCTCCAGCTGACTGTACATATAATGTGATGTACGTGAGTAACGGGAAGGTGGTGTGGACAGAAGCGGTTCCCGTGCCGGTCGGCGGAGTACGAGTACGGCAGCATGCGGTGCGCGCTCAGCGACTCCGACCGCCGCACGGCGCAGCACTTCGTGCAGCTGGTCGACACCCCTGGCACCGACTACTTTGAGGTAAGTTAGCCCACTTTATTGCAAGTTAATTTCAAATTATAATCGCCTACCGAGGCATGAGACTTGCTCCTACTGTCAGTCTACGTAGTCTCCGTTTAATATGTGTACACAAAAAAACGTGAACATGCCGAAATATTTTGTTTGAATGAGTTATAAGATAGGTACACGTATTAGTTTAAATCACGACCTGTATCTCATGGTATTGTTATTGTGTGTAATTGGTATGATTGCATGTGTTATTTGGTCGTGCAGAACCTGTGCCTCAAGGCGTCGCAGGCGTGCAAGGGGCAGCGCGTGTTCACAGCGCCCCGCGTGGGCGTCGCGGAGGACAAGGTGGCGCAGTACGCCGGGCTACACTACTACACGGACAAGGAGTTGCAGGTGAGCGAACCTGCGCTTCAGGGGGGCGCAGGCGAGTCAGGAGACGCGCGTGGGCGTCGTCGAGGACAAGGTGGCGCAGTACGCCGGGCTACACTACCACACAGGCAAGGAGTTGCAGGTGAGCGAACCTGCGCTTCAGGGGGACGCAGGCGAGTCAGGAGACGCGCGTGGGCGTCGCCGAGGACAAGGTGGCGCAGTACTCCGGGCTACACTACCACACAGGCAAGGAGTTGCAGGTGAGCAAACCTGCGCTTCAGGGGGGCGCAGGCGAGTCAGGAGACGGGCGTGGGCGTCGCCGAGGACAAGGTGGCGCAGTACTCCGGGCTACACTACCACACAGGCAAGGAGTTGCAGGTGAGCAAACCTGCGCTTCAGGGGGGCGCAGGCGAGTCAGGAGACGGGCGTGGGCGTCGCCGAGGACAAGGTGGCGCAGTACGCCGGGCTACACTACTACACGGACAAGGAGTTGCAGGTGAGCAAATCTTATTCTTAATACTACCTATATAACAAAGATTCATTTAAGAATCTTGCATCTTAATGATTTCCGTTTCTCAAATTGTTTCAAGCTTTACGAATACTTTGCAAAGTACTGACACTTCAAAGGTTTATAATTCTAAAGTCTTTTTCTATAATCTTTGACACAGATTGATACAAATACATTGTCTAACTGACCATTTTATCAGATCTAGCAATTTAATGTGGAGCAGTAAGTCGATCGGAATTGTATCTGAATTGAGCTTATTCAACACGAGTTGAAAGCACTGCCCCGTGTTCGTACGTGACAGCCTGCTTGGTTCAGATACTGCAATGTTGAGCGCGTACTTTTTGTAGGTCGTGCTCCTCCCAGTTTTTTTTAGAAAAAAATAACGATTTACGAGAGCGAAATTGCATTGTGCGATCCTTTTAATACCCCTCGATGTAGAGCAGCTCGCTAGATAGTCACGATTGAGCTTCATATATTTCAAGTAGCGCACAGATATTTAGAGCTAGGTAAATAAACTTTATACAATATGCTGCAGTAATTTTGTAGCCTTATAATAAAAGTTTTATTTGTAGAACTTTACTGATACACTCCCCTATATATAAAAGTAACGTTTAGCTCCAGGGGCTGTTCTTCATGACAGGCTAATATTAAATTAATCGAATCCAATAGTAAATATTACAATATGAATGCAAACTCTGAATACATACTTGCATTTTCAATACTAACGAGCACGAATGTAATTAGTATTTATTTTCTTTATTTCGTAATGTCTCGTTGAAATGCTTTTAAATGATACGCGCGCACGGGAAATCTGCATAGTCATTGCTGCATTTTTATCGCATTATCTATTTAGAGTAAGATTTTAAAAATCATTTAAGATGCTGTTTATTTGATAAAAAGTCTGTTTTCTTAAAGTTCAATTTCATTTTATTTTTTTATTTGGTGTACATACTGGACTGAAACTTATCAGCCTACCTATTCGCCATATATTACTTAACATATTAAATTTTATGTAAAATACCTTGTATCGAATAAACAGCCCGGTGAAGGTCCTATTCGAATTCCCTACTATACTCGTAAAACATGAAAGTTTAGACTTTTTTTTTAAAAACTCGTGAAATAGGTAGGTACCTTTTAATTTAAGAAAAACCGCTCTGCCGCTTTCCCCAGACAGTCTCTCTTTTAGAAGACTTCACTTCAAGTGCGCCTCGCATGCCACAAAGATGCAAACTGAAGTAGTGATGAATATGTAGGTGACGTCAGAGGCAGCGTGCCGGCTGGCGTGCGACATTGAGTCGGAGTTCCTGTGCCGCTCGTTCCTGTACCTGGGCGCGCCGCACTCTGCGGCGTACAACTGCCGGCTGTACCACCTGGACCACCACACGCTGCCCGACGGGCCCTCGGCGTATCTCAACGCCGAGCGTCCGCTCATCGACGATGGAGAGCCCATCGGGAAGTACTTCGAGAACTTCTGTGAAAGTAAGTACCTTTCACTTATAAATAAGAATAACAACTATTACTGTAACTAGCAACTCTTATCTGCAGCGCGTACTGTACAATAAGGCTCTCCTTTTTCTGTCATGTAAAACATATGGCCAGATATAGTTACAATTCTATATGTGTCAAGTATTTTTTCTGCATTCTGTAGATGTACTCGCATAAATCAGCCCCAAGTACCTAGTATTCTGTTAAAATATCAAAATATTATGATCATTATCTAAATAGGTTATTTAATAATCCATTTTGTAACATTTAAGATCAGTAAATTTAGGCAACCTTAGCTAAAGCTAACATATTAGTCACTTGACATGTAATCAAGTAGAGTAAATAACTTTTAAGTATTTTATTGCTAACTATAATAAAGTTATAGTGCGGTATTTTCTGCCCCAGCCTAGATTTTACAGCCTACAGCAGTATTAAAATGTTAGTTTTAATGGTTAAATTATTATCTGAAATACTGCATTTACTCATTTATATCTCTTCGTTTTATATTTATTACCATATTTTTTTTGAGATTAGCGTTGTTACGTTTCATTAATAATCTGAGCGCCCGTATTACCACCAGTACATATGTGGAATGATTACTTAAATAGTAACTTGTGAGCGGCATATAATAACCGACTGATCAAAGTTTTCCTATTTTTGTCGTGTTTGAATATTAAACCTACTCGCATACAAAGGACCATGCGTCAAACAAAATGGGTCTGAAACCAACAGCATTGAGAGTTATGTCAGCAAATAGGTCTTAAAATCTACTTTATTTCATTATATGGGTACCGGTACAAAGTCAAATTCCATTGCAGAACTAAGATATTTGTATTTTAGTCACGGTGATTACGAGCTACGATAAATGCATTCGGAGAATATTCATATTCTGGTAGGTATTGTGAAAACCCAATTTAAAAAATGAAGGTAGGGATATCGACCGTTCCATTAATTACCGTGAAAATGATATGAATGACTTAGCAGGACGGGGTCTCCAGGCTGAAAATGTTTGGTTGATTAGAGGCCGTGTGCAATCTAGACATGTTCGAACACGTTAGTACTACGTCTACATTCTGGTTGATAAAAATCTAACTGGCACCGATGCCACCCCACACTATTACTGTTCATGTTTGCCTGGCAGACGAACATTAGGATCTTGTGCACACGCAATTTCTATTATATGGTATTTAGGGTTAGGCAGGCACATACCATTTAATCATCCTGCAGGTCATTTAAATGACTTAATTATTGATGTAATGAGGTAACAACTTGCTGTATATATATATATATATTATTAATAAAACCATCAATTTCTACAAAACGTATGTTTATTTCACACGGACCCTACCCTAATAATTCTGAATTTGTATTCTCAAAGAGAATCTGTTTTTTAATAGATCCTATTTACTCTAACTTAAATATGAATATCTCAGTTCTGCAATGGAATTCGGCTTTGTGCCCATATAATGAAATAAAGTAGATTTAAAGACCTATTAAATGACTTAAGTTTCAGCTCTGTTGGTTTCAGAACCAGGCTCCATACAAAGTTGCCCATGGTCCTTTAAATTAATTATGTTATTTAAGATTGTTTTCAATTCTGGTTGAATATTACTTTAGCTTTATCCATTGTTAGAAATAGGGGCCAGCTAAGTATTACCGTAGTTTTAAAATGAGACTTCCAAAATATTGAAATTACCTTTTCCTGAATCGTCGTACGGCTGTAGTGTCCACGGAGCGCGCATTAGCGAGTCGTCACCTCGCTAACGATGACCTCGGACGCTCGGAGTCCGGCTGTCGCATGTCGCCGCAGTTGAGGCAACTAGTTCTGCAGCAGCTCACTTGCCGTTTTATAAGATAATACCGATTCTTTCTCCTGTTGCCTCCAGATTAAAAAAATACTACCTATATAATAACTGCGAAAGTATATGTGTATGTGTTATATTTTGAGAGTTTTAATAACACTTTGTTATGTCGATATTCGGAATGTATATAGCGAAGTAAGTGATTCAGAAATCTATTGAATCAAAAATTAGTATGGGTAACAATCGAGCAAGTTTGCACTGCGACTACTACCGGTCAATTAAATCGAAATTTAAAATGCTAATGATAGCAAGGTAATCATGTGGTAATCATGTATACATAGAACTTCCAATACAACTGTCATAAATATATCAGACACTTCCTTGAACGGCGGAGTATATTTAGTGCCTGTCCGCTATAATGCGAATGGGGGTACAATTAATATTTATCTCACGCTAATCCCGCGACGCGACGCAGACGTGAAAGTAATTTATATGTCACGATACTTTCTTGTTCTCAGTATAGACTCGTGGTCGAGTCAAACTATTATTAAGCCGACTCAATATGGCTACCGATGCTTTTTCATATGAAACGCCGTTTAAAAGGTCGTGAGAATAAGAGATAAATAGGGTCCGAGAGAACACGTACACATCATTCGAAAGCTATTACTTGCATTCCTGCCAATGTAGAAGCCGGGAATGGCTAGTTTAAACTGGCCGACCGCAGAGTGCGAGACAGGTATGAGACTGAAGACCGCGTTGTGAGTAATAAAAGCTATGTACAGTAGTCGTGTAGGAATTGCCCATGGGCGGAATCTGGAAACCTATTGCGGCTTGAACACCATGGACTGCGGGACGCGGTGTCGAATCGCGCGCGGGTTATTTGTCGCGAACCTAATCAGCGCAGCGTTAAGCTGGGCATTCTCGGTCGCGCCGTTTGTCTCAGTCACAAATTGAATGTAGGTATACAATTGAATGGGCGTAATATTTTGACCACATTCACGGGTGCACCACGCCACCCCTTAACGGTGCGACATCACGGAGCTGACTGATTAGACAATGGCAGCCTTCGGATGGCAGATTCACGACGACGCCATTTGACTTGGCGCGGAGGAGCGGCGTGTTCCAAGTGTTCCAACGTTGAATTTCGACATTCACGACAGTTGCGTTCAGATTGCGCGTTGGCGATTAGTGCCGCCTTTCCATCCATTCGGAAATCCAACGGACCGCGCCAAGTACCTGCTTTTGAACGCTACAGTTTTGACATTCACGGATCGATTTTGGCGCGGCGCTGTTCGCTTCAGCTTGTTGGAGCGGTCGTGAATGCCTAACTTTAGCGCGAGTACAGCTGTGCGCCGGCTAAGCCGCGGCGACGTTACGCCTCTTGCCGACACATTACCTTTGTTGTTGGGCACTATGAACTTATGTTCATCCTTTTATCTACCGCCGCTTGACAGTGTTCACGTTATTTTGTTCCGGACTCTGGTGCAGGGTTTAGACATTTGCAGTCTTGAGATTGCAGTATCTATGGGTCTCAGATTTCATTTACTATCAGTTGGCCTGTGTGCTAGTTTGCATTCTCCGTCTCATAAAATAAAGTTTAATTTTCCTAGCAAAACGCACGAGTACCAATATATCAGCATATTTGTATCTAATAAAATTGGTGACAACAATGTCAGGGCTTAATTGTATTTGTATTTAAAAAGTCAATATGAATCAGATTTAGTTCGACTATAAATAAAAAGATATCATAAAAGCCTCAAGGTTGTATTACAAAAATCTAATTTAAAAACGGTCGCCTGTTTGTTTGTTTGCACACACACACACCACTAACACATACATATGAATATAATGTACCTATCTAACAGCTCTAGGGTGAGTTTCTGGCGACTCTAAAAGACAGAGTTGATTTTATTTTATGCGCTGCTAAGCATGATTCCTTAAGGTAAAATGCCGAGTTTTGAATAACACGACTACCTGGTATGTAAGTACACACTTAAAATACGTACGAACCCCTCGGTACTCGTAGAAATGATTCATTACCACATTTACCACATATAATATCAGTCTCGAGCAACATCTACATAAATGTGATTGGGCGTGGGTTTTATGGCAGCTTGATTCGAGCTTGAAGGACTAAACGGGGAGCGGTACGTTAAGTACAAAGTCAATAATGCAAGAAGTAAAGGACTAACATGTGTACAATTTTGCACCAGTTTGCTTGTGTAAACAATAAGGTGCAAAATTGTTTACATATTTTTGTACTCTACTGTACGATGAGAACCGGTTCTTTGATTGATTGATGATCCAGGCCAATTGAAATGATGAGAAAAACGGCTAATAGTCCTTTACTTCTTGCATTATTGACTTATGGTCTCCCCAGACCTATCGACGCGGAATCGGCTTGAGCCGGTGAGAAAAAGTTTTATGTCGATGCAATAAGAGCGAAAACGATATCGTTCAGTTCGCAACGCCGAATCAATCCGAGCCGAGCCGAGCGACGTCATTTCGCTCTTATTGCATGGACATAAGACCTTTTCTTACCGGCTCAAGCTGATTCCGCGCTGAGGTCTGGGGAGACCTTTAGACTTGACTTAACGTACCTAGGTTCTCCCCGTTTAGTTCTTCAACCACATAGTTCAAGCTCGAATCAATCTTGGCCATAAAACTCACATCATATTTACGTAGATGTTAAAAGCCAATTATTAACTAGTTAGAACAATAATACGATATAAATCTTGATAATTATTACCCCATTAGCGCACGGTACTCTTGCAACGGAAGTTAATTGTTAGAGGTACTTCTGGTGCGAACACGAACGACGTCTCGGGACCTGTAGTCGTGAGAATGTGTACCGTTTACAATACTTTGCAGTTTTTGCGCTTTTTAATCATCAGATTAAATATTGAAACATAATTGTGTGAGCGAGGCACGTTGATTCGGGCTGTGCAGTTAGAACCTGCTAGTATAGTTCTGATGTAAAGTTGTTTTAGTTTTACCGCGTGTCAGTATTGTCGAACAGTTTTTGTCAAAACTGGATATTGTTATTTCTCACGCTGCGTCGCTAGGGCTTGGGTCAATGGCAGAGCCGTGATGGCAGATACCGCGCGGCCGTTCGCGGCGTCGTTAACCATCGCCTGCGCAATATCTAACGATACGATCGATTTGCACGGGCTCCACTCGACGCGCCGAGCCAAAACTAGTCTTGAATTGTTAGCGCTCAGCGCGCAATTTCTTAACTCATATTACCAACAAGAGTACCTACCTAGGTAGGTACGTAATTTTTTTTCATAAGTAGTTTCTATTTCACTTTGCCATGCGACTTAGAACGAAATTTTATATGTTTTGACGTCACAAAATTAAATGTCATTGATTTTTTTAACTGAAAGGTGCAATGCGAACGTGTGAAATCGTAAATATTTATTGATTTCGGGAAAGTAATTGTACAGCCCGCTATAGCACGGTTTATACAGGGTTTATGTTTCGTTAGTGTTAGCGTCTTGTGTTCAAAGCGAGCTAATAGATGGTTGCTCTCCCACGCCACGTGCAATATTTATTTTATGGCCAGAGGGCGAGCCGAACAGTAGGTTTTATATGTTACGACTGCTTACGTTCGAAATAGGTAGTAAATTAAATGAGAATATTAGGCTGATGAAACCAGTAATAGACAAGGATCAATGATGGATATTTGATTCCTATTTTACAAAAGGCAAGGGTTGTTCATTTATTTTGCTTGCAAGCTCCAATTTATATTTTAGCCTTTGTTAATTGTAAATTATTGGTGCCTTCAGCTAAAAGTGTCCCCTATTTAACCTTTTATTACCCATTTGCTCTTTTATACCCATAAAAGAAATGGTAATGACAATGAGATGTAGATTTTTGTGTGGATTACGTATCGTAAGATGTTTACTTAGTTTCGCTTTTATCCACACCGAGTTCGTTCGCCCGAGTAGTGAGTACCCACCATGCGGGCTAATTACCGGCGGTGACGGCTGTCGACGACTATCCCGTAATGGATGAATGGCCTATGGCTTAGTTCACACAAGTTCGATACAGGAAGTACTAACAATAAGTACCTATGCAATAAATATGAAAGAAAGTCTAGTGGATTTCTTACCGAAGGCTTTCATTTTTACAAGTTTAATTATTAATACTAATATTAATATTCATCTGATTAGATAACAATGACATTGTAGAGTCTACCTATGTATGACATAGAAAACGATAAAAAAAAATATTGCAATGACTCTCCTTTCATAATAAATATTTTGCATTATTGTGCCCGTTTATATCTTTTACTTCAAACATCCTAAAATACGAAGAAAATATCTAGGACAAGTAGGACAAGTAGGTAGATATACATCTATTTATTATACGGACTTACATACGAGTCCGTATCATAAACGTATTTAGCATTTGTATGTATTCAAAACAGATAGAAGCTATTCTTATTATGTCGCTGTCGATTAGTTCTCTAACTAGGTACCCGTAAGCAGTTGTTGTGCGAAAGGGATGAACAGAGTGTCAAACGAGAATCTGCAAGTTGCGGCCGCCGCGAGCAGGATGTAGCTACTCCATTACGCGACCGCGGTTATGGCAATAAGATTGCCATCTTTTGCTCCAGCCAGCTTCATTATAACGCAAAACACATACAATATAATGAACCGCTCAGGAGGTTCCCCGCTTCGCCAACAACCGTTAGATACATACAGATTCTATTTCTTGTATTTCCTCCTTTGGGATGGAAAGCGTATTTACGCCTACCCAGTTATCAAACGACGATAACAAACGTCGTTATCTAATACTATACTTGCAAATAGGAAGCTATATTAACATAAAATTATCGTATTTAAGATATTTACTTAGGACTCTGATGTAACGGTGTACCTATACTACATAGGTACCACCTACCTACAATTACCAGCAACTACACTGAATAGCATGTGCACCCGTAGGATTTATTCTTTAACTTGCAATGTCATTAAGATAAATAATATGAAAACGACTGCTCGTATATGACACACAAAAGATACAAAAAGGCTTGTGCATGTGGAGCATGACCGCAGTCTATTTCCATTCAATCAACAGACGCGGCGATGCCGTGCCGGTATTGTCTGCGTAATTCTATCAGGCGGGTTAGGGCGGAATGCGCTGCGTCACGGCAGAGCTGCACTCGGATATTCCCTGCAAAAACTGACAAAGCAAATGTCAGCCCGCGGAGTCGCCGGCGCCGGCGCCGCCAACTAGCTCCTAACGGTGGTCAAACTCAAATTTAATAGGTTTTTTGCACAACCCGTGAGCTCTGTTTCGTCTTGGTTCTTGAATAGTAAAAAAAAACATGGAAATAACCCTAAATTTAGTATAATTGAATCACGGAATGCGAAGAGCCGGCGTAGTACCCCAGGCCACTAACGATTTTTTTGGTTATACGTAATTCGGTATCAGGCTCAATGTTTTGAAAAAGCTGCTTGAGTATGATACGATACGGTACTTTATTTTTGATTTTGAATCTACCAAAATATTATAACAGAATTTGCTAGAAAAAAGTTGTAAAGCCAAAATGTTTTAACTATTTTTACTTTTGGTGCAAATGTATTGATTTATAAGATACCTACAAAGGAACGAAACTAACATCGAGAAATAAAGAAAGACTATAAAACATGTAGGTACTCAAAGTGGCTGAAGATCCCTGTTTTTGATTTTCGGCTTGGTTCAGTTCAATCTATAGGTACAGTACCTACCCCAACGGAAATGTTAAGCATTTTAGTGCGTTGTCATAGTAAACTTCAAAAAGAACATCAAATGACGCACATGATAATGACAATGACATTCACAATGAGAAGGTTCTAAGTATGCTGAACATTTTTATTTTGACACTACTTAAAATAAAGGAAAAAAAACCAATAAAAACTGTTTTCAACAAAGCCAAAAAATATTTCTTATAAATTGTGGCTCAGTCAAACTGACTTCGGTATGCCACAAAAAACTTAAACTTAAATAAGGCTTTTTTTTTAATGTTGAATCCTTTTAGTACTTTTTAGTGATCATAACATAACATGCTGATAGGCAGTCTCACTTCTTGATTAATAATAAGAAACTATAGGACATCATATGCTTATTTAGTCATTATATTTAAATTATAATATTACGTGATTCTTAATCGAGATATCTTATCGCCACCCTAAAATAGGTGCCATTGAGGAGTTTCGGCGTTCATCTGTAGTCTTCATCTAAGTTCCACTTTATCAAATGATACTTCTTGAATGCAAAATAATATATGCTAGAATTGTCACTAAAATATTGTACGGCCCGTAATGTTTGAGGAGTTTCCACAACGTAAACCTGATTCATGTACATAATATCTAAAAACAGTTAAAAAAACATTTTTTTTTTGAATAGCTATAATAATATCCAAGAAATGCCAACAAATGTTTGTTCTTGTCTCTTCGTACAAAACGGAATTAAACAGGGATTCACATGGCCGACCTGTTGCATGACGTCACAGAGCATATCGGATCTCTCCGTCTAATCGCTGCCTAGTTAGCAGTTTAAAATGCTTTTATCATCCGTATTTCTTGGCCGACTACTTATAATTTCATGTTGACTTTTGCTTTCTGATGGGTTATCTCTTTTACGGTATTTACATATTTTGTTGAGAAATGCCATTTATAAATCCATGCATATTCCCTATTCCTTAATCAGATACCGATTTCGTGGCGATGGGACCACCTCGGAAGTTACCCTATAAAAGGAAAATCATTTTATGTTGGGACACAATGGACGAAGAAATCGGGAAGTTTGGAGGGAATATTCCTTAGATATCTTAGGGGTGCACTTAGAAGGGATTTTTGGACATTCATCTCCTAAGGGGTTAAAATAGGGGGAGGTAGCGGGGAACTAATTGTACGCGTACAAAGTCGCAGGCGTGCTCGAGTACTGTACGAGTAGGTACGTGACAGCCAGCAGCGGCATCAAAAGTTAACATACCGAAACTGAACTGACATGATTTATTTCTTCCGAGATAGGTAGGCAAGTAATTGAAAATAAATATTTCAACGTGATACCTAACTAAATATAAAAAAAATGAGTTATTTACTTATTTGTTACAGCATTTTTGCTTATGTAATTTCGTATTTTTTGACAAGCAATGCAATTTATTTATATTACATTGTAAAACTTAAACTAAACATCAAAAATATCCTGGGATAAAAAATATTATTAATTAATTATATTTGAATTTTGCAATGCGTTTCGATACACTGAAAAAGAAGGATACTTTGAATCTCTGGACAGTTTTGATCAGCGTAGAATTCAAATTATTATTATGAACAAAGTAAGGTAGGCCACCTCATGGGCATCTTGATTACAAAGGTTTTACGTAAGAATAACTTACATTGAGAATAACTCATGTATGAATGTCGGTATATATATACATATATATATAAACACTATTGTACAAAAAACGAAATGGTATATGATAAGTATTTCCAAATAGGAATATACAAAGGCAAACTTGTCCTTTAAAGGGATCAATTCTAGTTAACCTATGTGTGATTGAGGAGAAAAATGTGGCAACGAGTAGACGTAAAGTACCTATGCATAGGTACAAAAACAAAGTTTACGGAGACTACGTGAACTAAATTCTAACTTGATTTGAACTAGGATACCTAAAAACATACTAGCGCAACAGAATGGTAGACAAGACAATAAATGTATAGTAATCTACAACCTGATGCATCGTTCTACTAAGCGAAGTAAGTAGGTATTAATATTAATAGTTATATGCGATGCCAATCGTGATAGTATAACGGCCTTGGTCGGCCTTGCCTTGCCGTCACTTAGTTATAGGTCATTGGCCGCGGCCCCTCCGCGGCCATTGCAAATGCAATCACTGGCCTGACTTCTTCTGCAGGGTTTAACTGCCTGGAGTGCGTTAAGGGAAAAAATCGCATAGATCATCTGTTTAACAATCAGCCTATATGTACAAAAACCGGTTGAGTGCGAGACGGACTTGCGCTACGAGGGTTTCGTTTTCGTATTACCTAAGTCCGCATTTATTATGGACATTATGGTTAACCAATTGGGGGCCGAGGCAGTAGTCTCACTTCTGACTAACTAGTATACACATATGATATATCCTTGTAATATAAATGCGAAAGTTTGTGTTCGTTTGTTACTCCTTCGCGCTTCAACGGTTGGTCTGATTTGGAAGGAATTTTAACTTACTTAACACATAAATAGGCTAGTTTTCATCACGAAAAAATTAAAGGTTTCGGAAGGAATAACGATAAACGAAATCTATGCGGTCGAAGTTGTGGGCAAAAGCTAGTAATATTATAATTGCGAATCTGTGATTTTTGTTACTCAGTCACGCCAGAACGTCTGAACGGATCTGGATAAAATCTGGCACAGAGATAAATTATAGTCTGGAATAATATTTTATCAATCAATCAAATATTTCATCCTGGAAAATTGTACAATTGAAATATTCACCCCAATATGGTTATAATAAGTAATGAAAGTTTATGTAGGTACCTACTTAGGTATTATTTGGATAAAAAAACTTTTAATTTATTATTATTATTTGTATGTCTTTACCAATCACGGGGCTATGGGAATCCCGGACCTTTGGAAGGCGTACATGGAGCCGAAGCCAACACGCAGAGGCGCTTTAGACAAGTTTAATTTAGTAAAGTTATGGGACACCAACCGGCGATTGTCCCTGAGTTCAAACTAAAGAAGTATGCTCCCACGGACAACCACCGGTCAGAGTAAAGACTATTTAAGAAGGATGGGAATACTAATAATAGGTTCTATGAATGAACTGATATGGATTGGTGAACTAGGCTATTGATGAAACTACGGCGCCTGCCTGGCCAATGCTAATTACTTTGGTTTAAATGGCAGGCGGTGACTCGCCAACTCAATGGAATGGACCTCCCGAAATAGCCACATATATATAGCAGCAGGGAGGCAACAGTTCCAGAGGGGCTAAGGGTGGAGAGGTGCTTCTGGACTTTAAACGACCGTAAGGTGCCCACTCACCACTTATGCAACACATCCACCCTTCGAGCATATAGCTCTTGCGACTCCACTCTGACCGGCCAATAAAGGCAAGCCAGAGGTGAGGGTCTGTTCCTCGTCATTGCACACCGCAGCCGGCCGGTGAAGGCAAGCGTGAGGTGAGGAACAGGACCTACCCTCGGGAGCACTCAGGTCCGTGGTGTCGCCACTCACCACAGCTCGCCACTAGCTGCCCTGCGGCCTTATTATTATTATTATTATTTATTAATTTATTAAAAACGAATTAAGTACGAATAAGGCCTGTCAACAAATGAGGGCTGATGTCGACAAAAGTAACAAAAACATATACGAAACAAAACAATCTTCGTGATCTTAAATATAAAACTCAGGCTACCGTGATTCAAATTCCATGTGCAGTGCCATGTGAGTACCATATATATCACCATAATAAAATTGAACTTTAATTTGTATTGTAGACTAGTGACCCGCCAGCGGCTTCGCCCGCTGCAAATTTCCGACATTCCCGGTGGTTTTTTTTCTTTCATACAAACCTTGCCCTGACAATAACGAATACAACCGAAAAGGAATCAGCCGAATCGGTTCAGCCGTTCTCGAGTTTTAGTGAGACTAACGAACAGCAATTCATTTTTATATATATAGAAGATAGAAGATAGCGCTAACCGCACTCAATCACACACCTACAGCCGTGTATTGTCAAACTAGCCAATTTTGTTATATCTCGAAGAGTGATTTTGATGACTTCGTTTTAGTTTTCCTATAAACTATTGTGTATTAGTTTGAATTTCCGATACTTTCAAAATGATTGGGGTGTACGTTTTTGGGGACTAAACATTAAAAATAAATAAAATAAATAATAAATATAATAATAATAATAATATTATATAATATATATATGTATATATTATATTATAATAGAATACATATTTTATAAATCGTTGTAACCTTAGTAAAATGCCTAGATTATTTTTTAGGTTAAGAAAATACCTGAAAACCTGTTTGTATTGTATGGGCTTGGCGTTTGTCTTGTAGGAAGACGAACCTTTTAACTAGAGAATTGGCATACGGTGTCTGCCATCTAGTTAACATGAAGTCTCCAGAAATAAATTGATCGGGTCGTGATCACTCTCGTAATGGCTGGGTAAGTAAACAAGTCTATACTTCAGCCAGGAGTGGACCGTGAACGTAACGGTGTCCCGGTAATAGCTAGCATTGCCTACAGAAATCCCATCTCAATACCGAACAGGACCGTTATAGCCTTCCAGACACTTCTGAACGGCTCTTCACTGCCGCGGAGCAAATAAGGGGGGTAAATGTTTTTGGCTGATGTATACCTATACCCTAGAAGGTCCCCTAACTCAAAAAATCATACTAATAAGTACTTAAGTAATGACTTTTTAAAGTTATTCAATAGTAGATACCTAACTCGATTACATAATGTAAACATTTACCTTGGGAGGTAACCGAAACATTGTTTGTTTTTTCAAGATATTATTTAACATTCCTGTTCGCGTAGTTGCCATGCCAAATTACAGCTTTGTAGTACCAAGAGAGTCTGATCTGAGTTAAACCGCGGACAGACGAAGATGGCGAAACTATAAGGGTTCCTTGTTGGTTACGGAACTCTAAAAACCAGTTTGACGGAAGTTCCACGGAATCTTAGAATAGCTTTTCTAAGTAAGCAATATATAATCTTGGCAATCCATTTAGGGCAACATGAAAAGCTGTTTGTTGCGCGTTGCATGTCAGTGACAAACGAATGTTAACAAACACGTACCTGAGTCGGATTATTCGCGGTGGTTCCTTTAGATATTCCTTCGAAGGAACTACCTATTGCGTTTATTTTTCGCACTACTTCCTTCACGAGTTGAAGGACGTACTGCGACTTATTTTTCGCCTTTGTTCCTTTTAAAAAAAACTGAAGGTACTACTTGCAACTTTTCCTTCGCTTTTGTTCCTTTACAAGACCTGAAGATACAAAACCAGAATTACCTTCAAATTACCAGTAGGAACGTTCTTGCAAAGGACGTACTAGAAAGCTGTAATTTGGCATGAATATGCTATACATATCAGTCACACCAACAAAGTGGTACTTATAATAAAATCTAGTTAAAACATTTTTTTTAGTGTACCTCCCCTACACGTATCTTAGGGATGTATATTTTTTACCGTGTTCCCCATAGCGTGGGGTGTTGTTGGATTGGTCTTTCAAAAATGTTGCGGGTTAGTTCAAACAATTCTTCGAATAAGGGATCCGTTTATGAAATATTAAGCTTTAAAGTGCTAATTAGAGTCAAGTGTACCCCTCCACTACAGCCAAAACTACAATTACTAAAGATATAAAAAATATCTTAAATGGAAGCACATATAATTAATTTAATAGGAAAACTGTCACGACTAAGTAGAAGTCATTGGTTCTTGAGTTACAAACGGTGTAAATGTTTATATCTACTTACCGAAAACTAACTTGTGGTGTAGGTAAACTGACCGCGATCTGTGTTATTCCGACATGTTACCATCAATTTGTTACCACTGGTAACAGCTGGGATTTTTTTTTCCCAACTGTTACCACTAATGTACTTGGTGGTAACAAGTGGGAATATTTTTCCCATTTGTTACCACTAAAATATTTGGTGATAGCTACTGAGAAAATAAAATCCCCGTAGTTAGTGGTAACAGCTGGGAAAAAAAAACCAGCTGTTACCAGTGGCAACAAATTGGTGGTAACAGTTGGGAATAACCCTGTGATCTATGTCGATGTATGGGGATAATAGTTTTCCAACGGCAAAGTTGTTTTGACGCGAGGTCTTATTTGATTGTAGTAAGGCTTCGGATCGGAACCTTAGGTACACTGAGGATGGTCCGTCATGCTCTTGCCCGGATTTCTCTTACCGTGAGATGCAAACACCGAACCTATGATATCCACGTCTATCAATACGATGTCTTTATTGTCTTCGTAAGATGCGAGTGCAAGTGAAAGTGGGTTTTAAAGGAGTCAGCTGTTCGTTATTTTTATTAGTTATAGCTAAATTATTAATAGCTTACCAATTAATTGCTTCGTGTAAGTATAGTATTAGGTAGTGCTTACGGTAATGAAGTTAGCGTGAGAATTGTTGATCAGTTGGTGTAAGCCGTTGAGGCGACGCGAATGGACAGTCCGGCGGCTCCCGTGTCATCGACTGCGTCGCGACCGCAGTGACTCGCCTGTCAACTGCCCGGCACACCAGAAAACCCAGTGCACAAATATTACAAAAACATGCTTTAAGAATAATATCTACTTGTATGCGTTTATAACAATGTTATTCTTGAATTTAACATGCTATTGGCTAAGATTTAGAGTAATATAATGACAAATTAAAAAATTATAAATAATATGATAATCGTTAACGAAGTGGTCATTTATCGTTGCCATTCACAGTTACCTTTTCAGTTTTAATTGATAAAACAATAAGAACTTAGGAATCTATAACATCCACCACCAGCAAGATTATTAGTAATTTATACATTTAGCTTGCTGGGCCCACAACCTATTAGTAATTTACATATTTACTGTAAGAAAAATGCGAGTGTCTCCTTCTCCATTATTTTATTGACTGAACCTCGACAGAACAATTAAAAGGAATATTAAGACATTGATATCTCTCATAAAAACGGCCAGCGTCTCGCTTCAAAAACAATTCACATAACGTTAAAACATTATGATCCACTTCCTAGTGCAATTCCAAAAGCTGTTCTCTGTAGGGAAAGGGAAGTAGATAATTCATGCACATCACGTTATCTGTAACCATTGAACTGCAAAGCATTGTTAAAAGAGAACTGCAGTAATTACCTACGGAAAATGTATGCGAAGATTGGCGTGGCCATAAGACAGGAATTAGGCAAAGTAAGCAAATTATAGTATGACTAATGCGGCTGCACGCTCCAGTGCGTCGGACGGTAAGGTAGCTGAGGCTACTTTTGACTAAGAAACCTAATAAAACTTTTTGCAACATTGCCAATCTCTTGAAAAAATCAAATCAAAATCATTAGGCCACCTCTACGCGTGCCCAGTGCAGTGGGGTTCATAGGTAAGTACATCAAAGGTTTATTCAAAATCTAGTGTAGGCATCCTCGTTATGATTGCATTCACCAAATTAATAAGCATTTTGTTAAATCACACATTCAATCGGAGCCGGTTTTCAACCCACGACTCTGCTTGATCCTTTACATAATCCGATTTAAGGCGGAAATGCAATCTACGTATGTACTTAAACTATAAGTAAGTGTACTAAAAATTAAAAAAAAATACGTAAGGTCAATTTGCGTAAGACCGTCTACAAGGCAAGTCCGTCTACCCGCTATAACTTATGTTGTTGAATAGGTACATCGCCGGCGGCTCGCTCGGTAAAACAGCATTTTGTTCTAATTCCATCACTTCATAACAGATGTCGCTACGACAAAAACAATGGAAGTAGTTCAACTGTCAAGTTTTTTCGTGTTTTGAACTTGAAAGGTAAGTTAACGATCTGTTCAAAGAAAAATCATAAAAAATAGAAATTCAAGGTGTTTTGGATCAAACAGTAACTATGTAAGTAATTTGATAACCACCTCACATATTACCGTTGTTTAATAATACAAAACTGCCCTAGTTTTGTAATTATAAATATGTGAATCTCAAACCTTAAAACTTTTCTAAGTTGGAAAGACCGTCTAGAGTATTCGCGGGAAGTCCGTCATATGCCGGTCTTACCTCAAATCAGATATTGCCAACCTTTTCCGCATTATGAATTTTATTCTTGGTTCTTATGTTGTTGCGTCCGTTATAACAATAAATCATTTTGCTCTTAAAAGTTTTTTTTTTATTGTAGTGTAGTGTACATATTATTATAGTGTAAATGTGTTGGAATTATCAAATTACTTACCTAAAATAGAACTACATAAAAAACTTGGTGTCTGCATCCATGCACACTTCGTAAACTGAATAATACACGAAATGGTGCAAGAATCAAGTTATATTACTATTTGTTTACTTGATATTTCATGCATATTCAGCCCACAAAACACTAGATGCAGGAACCAAATAAGCCTGAGGCCCACCATAGTATAAACAGTGAGATTTTTGTAAATTATTAGAATCTACCAGTAAGGAAATAAAATTCAATTACCTTTTAGACTTAAATGCTTCTATCAATTTTGAAACAACTTGAACTTGCAACTTTAATGCCGTTGCAATATGGTTTAAATTAAATTGATTTTGTACCTCCTACGGCACACCAGGTCTCACGACATTAAAACAGCAAAAGGTTTACGACTTCTGATCTTAGATATATGCCGGTGTTACCCCATAAATGAGAAAAATGTTTATATTTATCACTAGGAACCTTATTTCAATGATCTGAAAGTAAACATTTCATCGGCTTAAGCTATTAAATCAGCCAGCTCGTTTCAATGCGTGTTTATACATCTAATTATGTGTCAAATCTCCACTAGACGGTCTTACCCGAAATGCAAGGGAAGACCGTCGACACGCCGAGTTTAAAAAAAATGCTTCTATTTAGTAAAGTTTTGACAGATCCACTGTTTTGTTATACCTTCATCGTAAACTACAAAATTGTCTATGATATTCGATCACAACGGTTTATCTAGGTTGTGTATTTGCTGCGTTAGATCCGAGCAAACTTAATTTAAAATGAAGTGTGCTGGTTTTACCCACATTGACCTTACTCCTATTAATCAAGAATGTGGCAATAACTATATTTTTAATTTCGTGTTTTTGTAATTTTTTAGGCTCTGTACCAAGATTTCTGGTGTCTGTATGTCACAACAGTTTTTTTCTGGAGTTATAGTAGCTATCAAATTGAAATTTGCCACAGTTGTATTAACTTATTGCTTGCCCGCAAGTTAAGTTTAAGTAAAAATATTTTTTTCTTCTAATTATTTGAAAACGGATCTAGAATGCGAGTTGAAAAATGAAAGTGATTTAATTAATTATAGCAAACGGAGTGTCAATGAAAGGAATCTGCAAATACCAAAACCACTTGAGTAATAGCCAAAAATGTACAATGATGCAATGATGATGTGTGCGGTGATGTATCTATTCGAAGTGTATGGACCAAAAAGATAAAAGTCATTTATTCAGTAAGTAGGCTGCACGGGCACTTTTACACGTCAAGAATTTACCAGCGCTTCCCCAGAGGCGCCCCCTGCTGAGAAGAAACACCGCAAGAAACTCACCATCAGTCATTTTTTAAACATATTTCCTATTAAAATGGTAGGTACTACTTAGTCTAAGCATTATATAAAGCTATAAATATTAAATTAATTATAATATCAAATAAGATGCGTAGTTCAGCAGGAAAACATGCCAAAAATCTTGGGAGAGAGATAGAGGGATAAACAAAAAACACCTGCTTGTGTATATAAGACGATGCAAGACGACCACATAAAAGTTTAGATATGTTTTCCTACATCAACGGTGTCCCCTAGACAAGACAAAGTATTTTTGCATTTGAACAAATTATTATTGACTAAGTTTCGGGTTTAGGCCATGCTATAATACGCTTTAGACATTAACGACTTTAAAACTACGTCGAAAGGTCTGTAAAATTCCTGATTTAAAGATTAATTTAATTGTGCGCGGTAAATAAAACGAAGTTATCAAAAAATCTGTATTTTAATTAAGGCTAGTCAAAATGGACGTTGTTGCATAGAAAATAAAGTTCGTAACAAAATGGGCATTTTCTTTTGCGTTGTTAAATACATATATTTTTTAAATAAAGTACCCGGTGACATTCGCGACGCTAAGAAGAATCTAGACACCTTGTTTAGTGGAAATCGTTTAGCTTCTATGAGGGAACAAAGAACCATGCATATGTACATACATATAAGCCAAAAATAATACCCTCCTTCTTCGGCAGTCGGTTAAAAATAGGCAAGTTAAAAGCAATCCGTAATAGACAGTTTTCTTTGCACAACGTTGATCATAACCGCAGGCAACGAGCCTAGAAAACTACCTCTATTATTAAGTAACTACCCGTGTATCTAGGATCTATTTAGATACCTGCTAAGATACATTTTTAATGATATGCTGGCAATGAATGCACTGAAAGACTAACAAACGCACCTGCAGGGGTAAAGCAATGGCAATGACTAACCATTTGACGACATGTCTTATTTCTACCTGATCATTTTTTTAGTATGACGTTTCAAAATGTATCAAATACGGACAAACGTTGCATTTCATTGCTGTGATCCAAGACCTAAAATGATAAATTACAACTCGTTTTGATGCGAAATCTTATTTCAATTTGGTATGAGAAAGTCGTAACATAATTTATTCTTTATAACGTTGAATAAGCTTTTTTTAGACATTTTAGTGTGTGAAAAAAGCATATCTATTGTGTTTGTTCATGCTCACGGAGATAACACGACCGTTAGCTTAATTGTCTCATCTGCTTGCTAATTGCGGCGACAGAACAGTACATCACATAATGGTGAGTTATTTTTCTCGCTCATGAGGTTTTAACAACGAGCATTCGTTCTGGGGATTAGTAAGCGAGGCTCCTCGGTGCGTCCAAGTAGTTTTCAATTGCGTGTGAAAATTTAGAATTGGCCGATGTGGCGAGATGCGCGGAGCACTGTAATTGTAGCGGGAACGTTACCGCGTCGCCGGCGCCGCAATCTCGCTCGATTATGATGATACGGGCGCGCACTTACACCGAGCCTAATCAAAGGTTCCAATGCACGAGTACGTGCATCTTATACCTTTGTTCAGCATTATTAGTTTTTTTGTTGCGTCAGAACCTTCATTAACCGGAGAATGCGTGCCATCAGTAGTCCCCGCATTGTCGTTCTCTATTTGTTACAGAGCCGCCTAGCAACACCAATGGGGAACTGCCGGTTACAATCGAGCATCAACAAGACAACAACCCGTCCAGTAACTTAACCAGAAACGACGCTAACTGCGACAAGACCGGCACCTGTTATGATGGTAAATGTGTACTTACTCGTAACTTTAGTATTTTTTTAGCGGGTAAAAGATAACGCTATTTTTGTTCAGTTTCGGTGCTGTGCAAGGATACAAGGATCGCAGTTCAAGTGAGAACCAACAAACCTTTCAATGGACGGATTTACGCTCTGGGCAGATCGGAGACGTGCAATATCGACGTGGTAAACAGCGACCTGTTCCGGCTCGACCTGACCATGGCCGGCCAGGACTGCAACACGCAGAGCGTCGTGAGTACCTGTACACCTTTGATTATTTACTCTAAATAAATACATAATCAAAGCTGTACACCTATAGTCCTTACCTTACACTCCATTACCAACCCCGATAGGGGAATATTTACTATGTTATAGTTGTCTCTTTCTCCTTTTCCTAACTCGGCAGAGCAAGAGTAGGACATAACCAAGCGATATAAAAAACGGTTCGTAATAAGTAATGTTGTATACTTACCTTAATACTGAATCCACACCCAGTTGATGAACTACTAACGATACTTTCAAATTTCAGACTGGAGTGTACTCTAACACTGTTGTCCTGCAACACCACAGCGTCGTTATGACTAAAGCGGACAAAATCTATAAAGTCAAGTGCACTTACGACATGAGCTCAAAGAACATTACCTTCGGAATGGTACCAATAAGGTGAGTGTTACAATGAGAACAATTTCAATCTTCAAATTCTTCAATAGTAACAATTATGCGAGTAATTTATACAAACAATAACGCGTCTCGGCAATTTCACGTGAGAACTGTGCTAGTTACAAATCCCCTCACATACGAATAGTTATTTAAAATACAATCGCGCTTCCCGCTGCATTCAAACAATATATCAATTAGATTAACACAAGCGAGAAATGGTACTATATAACTTCAAAGCGGCCCACTATGTCCCTACCTAATTAGTAAAATGAGCCGGCAATTTACAACTTGCAAAGTAAATAAATGTCAAGGTTAAATTCGTAAATTTCAAAAAAAATATCTTTGATAAGTGTTAAATATCCAAAGGTATTATTTTTATTGAAGGGGTCTAAAAAGAAAAGTAATAAACCAAAGTGACTTGTAACAGAGACCCGGAGATGATTTCCATCACGGCGGCTCCCGAGGCACCGCCGCCGCGCATCCGCATCCTGGACGCGCGCCAGCGAGAGGTGGAGACCGTGCGCATCGGGGACCGCCTCACATTCCGCATCGAGATCCCAGAAGACAGTAAGCAAACATCTTTACAACCACACCTGACCTTATTACTTTACCAGTGCTTAAAATAATACCGTTACGTCTGCCTTCTAGCTCCGTATGGCATCTTCGCGCGCAGCTGTGTCGCTATGGCTAAGGACTCGAAGAGCACCTTCCCGATTATTGATGACGAAGGGTAAGTGTTTCTACGACACAAAGTTGACGTGATCAGTCGTTAACAAAAACTAGCGGAAACATTATATCCATTTTCTAATTTTAAGGTGCCCTGTTGACCCTGGCATCTTCCCGGCCTTCAACCCTGACGGCAACGCTCTTCAATCAGTATACGAAGCTTTCCGATTCACAGAGTCCTACGGAGTTATTTTCCAGTGTAATGTTAAATATTGTCTCGGACCTTGTGAACCAGTAAGTACACACTCCCTTCTTCTATAGTAATATTATACAGAGGAAAGATCTGATTGTTTGTTTGCGTTGAATTAGCTCCGAAACTACAGGACCGATACGAACAATTATTTCACCGTTAGAATCCTACATTATCCCTGATGAACATAGGCTATGTACCTATTATTTTTCTGCACGGACGGAATCGCAGGCAACAGCTAATTGATTAGTATTTAGAGATGGTTGAACTTGTTAAACACTAAATAAAAGAAAAAGGACAAAGACATATTTTGCAATATCTTTTTTTTTAACATCATGTATTTGCTCTCAGGCTGTGTGTGAATGGGGCAGGGAGTCCCTGGAGTCCTGGGGCAGGAAGAAGCGTTCCTTGCCACACAATGAAACCCGCGAAGCCCGCAACAGCCAGGAGGAGGACATGAATATTTCACAGGAAATTCTTGTTCTCGATTTCGGTGACGAGCGACAGAGTACAGACTTTCTACGCTCTGATAAACCTGGGGGAACCGCGTCGGAAACTAGCTTTGGCGGTGCGTACTTGACTGGATGTTTGGCAATGTATCTTAAGAGTTTATCAGGAAGATGGATGCTTTAATGTGAGGTGATATTTACAGAAAAAACGGTGACGATAGTGGAGCCGTGCCCGAGCAAGGGCTCGGTGCTGCTGCTGGGCGTGGCTTGCGCGCTGCTGGTGCTGCTGTACGTGGCGACCGTGTCCTGCTACTGCATGCGCAAGTGGCTGGCGCCGCCCAAGCACATGTCGTAGGCCGCTCGCTCTCTGTCTACATCCCATTGCCTCTTCGTCAACGAGGCATATGTGATACAAATGACTGACATTCAACAAAAAATATCATAATATCCGTCCATTTGATGTACGCAATGTTGCCGTGTATTACGCAATATTTTGTACCTAACCACCGCGGCTTTTGCATTTACCTTAGCGGTAATCTATTGCATTTATAAGCATTTATTACATATTAAGTAGTTTAACGATTAGATATATACAATGAAGTACCTATTATGGGTGTTTACACCGACAAATTATATAGAGGCAGTACGGTAGTGCTAAATTAGACTTTAGGTAGGTATATGCCTTTACATATTTTAGTGATGTTAACAATGCATTTATTAGTATAAGTATTTAATACTTTTTATACAATTGACCAGTGTTTGTACACTTATCTGTATTTAAGCAGACAAGATATAAAATTGCATTTTTGGAATAATCCCTGGGAATTTATAAAAGTAAACTTGTGCAGCACAGAGGCAAAGCTTAGCTCGCCAATATTGTACAATTGGTTTTTGGTATGTTAAATAAAAAACGTGAATTCTATGGTACTCAAGAATTAATAGTTTTCTTCTAAATGTTATTGCGTATAACAATAAACTGAATTATTCATTACAAATCATGATACGGCTGAACATTTTCCATCGATGAAATAAAACAACATGCTAGTTAAAGCAATGATTGTGGTCTATCATTATAGAGCTTCTGCTAGCCTATTAGTTAATGATGAAGCCTGCTTCACGTTATTTAATATTGATTGCTGGCACAATCATAGATCTTGAGGGATTATTCTGAATCCAAACAACCGTTATTAGATCATAACTATGCAGCTTTTCAATTATTTGTATACTAGGCAATAATTACATAGGTTAGTTAGTGTAAATGATGTATGCAGTGTGAGCGTAAGTACCTATATACGCTCGTGCCACCTGGAGCGAGGTCACTCCGGCCACCCCTTGTGTAAATACGCCGTTACCTGTAGTCGCGGCGTCAGTTTGTCTCACGAACTTTCAGTTGGGTTCCGAAGAATAATTAACACGACGAAGTATTTGTACTAAGTACATAGCTTTTGTATCTTGTCGAGATATTGTTTCTCCTAACCCAACTTGAGACTTCTTCTTTATTTATTTAGATTAAAATGAACTTATTTATTTTATCATTATTTAACAAACGAAATAAATTGGTAGAAATTTTATTGATTTTTATTTTAACATTCAATTTCAACATAAATATAATTTTACAATAAGTTTGTGATTTACTAAGCTTAACACAGATCTTGGTAACGAAGCATAGTAAAAGTCATACTACTCTTAGACTAGACAACATGAGATATGTAATATGGCAACAGTTACTGTTTCGCCTCTTCTATCATATTAGTCATTAGGTTACTGTAAAGACTATTTAATATCTCTTCCTGTGATTTTACATCTAATTGCTCAGTTTTGCAGTCAAATACTTCATCGAACTTTTTAATAAATAGTGAGGTCATTTTACCGACGGTACAGTTCACACCGGTTTCTGCGCTTAAGGAAGTCACACCTTTATCGTCTATTCCGCAAGGGTCAATGTGGTCGAACCATTTCAGGTCGTTGTTGCAGTTGAGTGATATCCCGTGGGTTGTGACATACCTGCGGGCATGTATCCCGATGGCGGCAACCTTGTTATCCTCTATCCAAACACCCGTGTAAGGCGACCTTTTTGCCTTCAACCCTGAAACCGGAAGATTATATTACAAATAGACCAGCAATAATTAATCTATATAATAAAACATATATTTAATCTAAACACAGTACCTAAACCTATTAGTAATATGAACAGGGAACTAAATCATTCATTATGAAAGCTGAGTAGTTCTACGTATTCGATGCCCCATACATTAAACGCCAGTCGCCACATCCAAATGATCTAGGATCCAATTACCCGGGGCCGTTATTTTGACATAGATATGAATATGACTACAACCCTGCGATTCTTTTTGTTACCTACCTTTATAAAAATGGTAAATAACTTTTAGTTTTAAGTAGTTTTCACTATAAAATTAACAAAATATTTAATAATAACAAATAAATTACAGTACGGTATAGAAGAATTGAATGTAACTTGCAAGTCTTATCTTTTATGGTATTTTAATTATTTTTATCGGTTTACCAAGGTATAGAGGTAAAAGTAATAATAATGATAACTATTTTATTAAGGGCTCGGATCACGAGTCACATCCATATTCAGCATAACGTTTGAGGTCATTCACCCCAAGTTGCATCCTAGATCACTGATCATATCACACAAGGATTGAGACTTTATTAATGTATTTGTCCACACATCATAAAATTACTTTAGTGTAACAATTCTTGGCATGATTGTATGTTGGGAGTAATATCTGGAAATACTATTTTATAAAATATTTTTTCTTGAAAATATACACACGCTCTATTATCCCTGACTAATATAGAGATTATTGTTTATTTTATTAAACCGGAGCAAAGCACGGCGAGTCGCTAGCGTTAATGTTAATAATGTAAAAATACAGAGAACATTTGCTTAGTAAATGTATAGCTGAATGTAAAAAACTATCCGCACAACACATCAAGCTGTAACTGTGCTGCCCTGCTAAGCCAAATAGCATCTCAAATATAACTCTTGTAGCAATCGTAACCTCATTATTAAGAGTAGAGGGTTTAATCCACTTTGGCAATTTAAGAGGGTTGTGAAGCGGCGCTAAAATCGCGAAGCGATCAAAAAAAATCCATACAAATGTAGCTCCGGGCGAAAACGTTTCTCACCCCCTAAATCAAGGCCGATTTTCACGATTTTTGAATATATGGTAGTTATAATAAATATCTGACCTAGGTCTGAACTTTTCTGTTTTACAAAGTCTTTTCGGGTATAAACCAAAATAAATGTCCAGTTAAAGAAGAGTTTTGTCACCGTAACAAAACTGACGATTAACGTCACACACATATCTCTTATTAGCGTAATTGTAAGTTAGACATCATTTAAGTGACATTTAAATAGCGTCTTTATGTACATTTATTTAGATTTTTACCCTTTCACACAATTTAGCTAAAGACAAACTAAAATAAAACACTACCCACTTTGGCACTCGCATCAATTTCTTAAAAAAACATAACTAAACAGTTAAAAAGTAAGGTATGGGTTCCTTCAGTAACCCCTTAACATTAAGCAAATAGCAAATTACCTATATGTAGTGTGTTGTAATAGTCTAATACAAATATATGCATAAACTTTTGCACGTTATTTCAAAGGAATATGATGCAAAAGGGAATATCTTTGGATTTGTAAGAGTTAAGTGAAATAAATATTCATTACATATACAGCAAAGCAAAAATAGATAATTATCATACTAAAATGAGAGGGAAGGGTCTAGCAAGATAAGGATGGGGACCTGAAATTGTCGGAAAAATTAGCAGGTAATTCACTGACACTAGATATGCTAACTATTTCTCGTAGGAGCCCCATCCCATTCTTTACTCAAACAGAACAGAAATCGCAGCTGCTAGTCTCGTAGAGCGTAATAAGTATAACATGATAAACCTTTTTCAGGCCAAGCTACCTTGTTAACCATACTTTATTATTGCATTGCTATCTAATATTTATTCTGTACACATAATAAACTTGGATTTAATTAATTAACATAAGCAACTAGAGGATTATAAGTATGTAGATACAAATTATACAATTGCTGATATATGAAACTAGTAAATATTACTTGTTACTAGTTATTGAAATGTATCAATTTATAGTTATAATAATAAAAACTATATTGAAGGCAAACCCATATAAAAAAATCATTTTTTTTATACTTTTTGTGCAGTGCCAATTGCAGTCATAAGCCATACAGTTACCACAGAAGTAATTCTTATTTAAGTGTATTTGAAAATCTACTAAGCTTAGCATTAATGGATTGCTTCACAAAAACAAAAACAGGACATTTTCCAGGAAACTATTTACCAATATTACCAGATATCAAATGCTTCGAACTTATAGAATAACTAAAACAATGTACAAATATAGTGCATAATCATACAACATTCTATTTGATCACAATAGTTTGTCATCATCTTGCTTCCTTAACTAGCTTATCAATTGGTATTGTTTATTCACTACATAAGATTCAGATATGTAATGCTCACCTAGCTCATCACACATCTTTATGACCGTTTCTTCCAAGTTATTGACATACCACTTGACGCTAGTTCTAAAATGTTTTAAGTTGAGGACAGGGTAAGCTATTAGTTGGCCTGGCCCATGAAACGTGATGAGACCTCCTCTATTAGTTTGCCTAAACTCGGCACCGAGATTCTGGAGCCTTATACATTCATCATGAGGCATGCCATTCCTGATACCTAAAAAAAATACATATTAAATTACAGTGTTGATTTCATTATCTAAGTCTTAAGTCAAGGTTTTTTACTTATTTATACCATCAAGGCTATACAAAATATTTAAGGACTATACATAAGTAAATTATATGTTTAACCTCTCCTATGCGGGAGTTCAAAAAAGTACCAAGTTCTAGTCTCTTCTGATTACGATATAGTCCATAAAATGAAGCTATAAAAATATGAAAAAAGAGATCCAAATTTTGAGCATGGATCCGTGTCTAATCATATGAGGGGTTTAATATATTTTGTACCTATCTAAAGTTAGATAATATAGCGTAACGCCTAAATGTTATAATGCACACAACAATATTGAGATTGTGAAATAAAGCCTGAAAATAGCTAGCTTATTGCATTTTTAACTTAATATTCTTTTTAAAATAGGTTATTATTGTTCACAGCAGAGCCTTAGTAATAGGCATCATAACTGAGAGGGATGAAGGCAACGTAACTTCGAACTTCGATTTTCAACTTGCCTAATTGACAACACACAAAATGATGGAATTCTGAAAATGAGCATAGTTTATTTTGGTTTCTTAAAAATTAGCCATAAACAAGAAGCATTTCATACATGTTTGCAGCATCAAGGAAAATATAACAGTGGGCAGAAAGGGAATTGTTTAGAGGGGTTTCGGTTCAGCAGGACTTAGTTACATTTTGCCATTGTCTGTGCAAAATACTCGCATTGCAAAATTCCAAAGTAGGTGAAAGGGCTTTGTTGTAAAACATCTTAATGTCATCACAACTTATTAAGCAAAAGGTCCAAATGATCATAACAACTAATCTAGCAGAATGTCTTGGTAGCATAAAAACTATATAGTCACACACAGCAGTCATTTGATACAACAGTTGTTGTAGAACCAAGACCTATACAATTTGATTGTTCTGCCTACTTGTAAGTAGGCAACAACGACTTAACTTAAACACTTAGAAGTTTTGCTTGGTACTTAAGTATTTATAAAACGTAATACCATTTTCTAAGCATGCCATTATACAAACAAGTCATTTTGATTACTTACTGCCACACTCAGAGACGTCAATTAAATTTAATGCTTGTTTAGTGGCGTGTTGTCTTATTCTATTGCTATAACAAAGAAAGTGACAGCAGCAACTTTAATCAAGCATTTAATTTAATTGACATCTCTGAGTGCGGCAGTTAGTCATTTTACAACTGAGACATTTTGCTTACAAGGGCAAAATACAGCTCAGTCCTTCTGAACCAACCCGATTAGACGAGCCTCCGGTGCTCTCCCTAGCCAAACAGAAAGCTTTAGCAATACTAGTACATAAAATTTATGTTTACTGGTGTTGACGACCAACGAAAAATAACCGACTAGACTTTTAAACAAGATTTTACTAATTTTGTAAGTACTACCCAAGAAATAGACAGTGAATTGCGGAGATAAGGTTAATGTAGAGCGAAAATACTGTAACTGATACATACCTACGGTATACACCGGCTTATGCTCCACAATCAGTAGAGTATCCCAATCCGCATCCTGTCCTTTCATAACAGCATCCAAATGTTTACGAGCAAGAGCCCCTTGTATTTTAAAAGCGGTATCGAAGCTCATTAAACCCAAATTCCAGACCTTCACCATTTTGCTAAAAAAAAAAACTAATTTCTCAAATTGTTCTAAACATTGAATTATATTTTTACTGTTTTTTTATTACTTTTTCATTATTATTTGAAGTTTTCAAACTATTTTTCATAACAAAAGAACATCTGCCTCACTCGTAGGTTTTAAGCCGCACAGATTATAAACTAAATACGGCTTTTTTTTTTTCTATCGTGGTATAGACAAGAACGAAGCAGTGCTTCTTTTGTTGGATCTAGATTTATCAGAATCCAAAATCCGAGGCACCACTGATAATTGTTTGAACTGTGTTATATCGTTATAATCAGATCTAATCAAGGACCTTTTGCTATAAGATCCTTGTCAGTATTCAATGTAAAAGATGGCGCTTAGTTTTTCCCATAGAGATTTTTCCGCAATGTACAAGTTTTTTTAACCGCCACAGTACAGTACAGATGTCGATGCCGCATACTGACGTTTATCGATAACATGTTGATTACCTTTGAAAAAATCGCGTATATTGTATACATTAATGATACATTATGCATAAAACTGTATACATATATAGGTACACGTCTGAACGACATTTAGCGCAGTTTAACTTTTAACATTGCAATCATTATATTATAATTTTATACGTGGAATAGAATAGACTAAGTAAACTTATTTAAATACCATAGATGGCAGGTCACCCGCAGAAAGTTTGTAGTTTTACTACTCAACGCTAGATGTCACTATATTCAATAAAAGGGTATATTTTGTTCTGCAGTAGGTATAAGTCGCACGAAGCATGCTTACATCTTTTCAGTCAATTCAGTTTAACCGTGTTCTCTGGCTGTAGGGCGGTGTTTCGTACGTTACGTAAACCAGCTGGCAGTATAAACACAACTATTTTTGAGTTAAAAGAGCACACAAATCTCAATTTACTTGTTTAGCCCAATCATATTTATGGTCGAGTTTATTTAAAAATATTATCAATGTAATGTGCGGTAGTTGGACTTCTACAACTTAATTATCGTCAACGATCAACCCAAATAAGTTCGGATGAAAAGTAACTCTAGTGATACCGGTTCAAGAAGGTGAAGTCGGAAATGTGGAATTCTTTGAAGCGATGACAACAGGGGTAAGCGATATTTTTAAATATTTTCTTTCTTTTGAGATTTTTATTGTTATTTAAGCATACACCACGTTTTTGCATAACTAATTCACTGTCGAATAATTTCTTGCTAGGGTAAAGTCACCAGTGGTCGGCCAGAGACCAGTAGTCGACCTTATATGAGTGCTAAGAGTGGGAAATATATCTTTCGTACTCTTCCCACTCATACAAAGTATAGGCAGAGGCTGACTACAGGTCTCTGGCTGACCACTGGTTACTTTACCCTACACTTTTTTTATTCAACATGGTACAAAGCAAGACACTTTTTATCTCATGCATTGTAGTAAGGTCCAAAAGTGGATACCTACATCTATTTGTAGTCGATGTAAGTACAATCACAAATACAATATTAAAGAGAAAGGCAAAAAGCGGCAGAACATCCCAACACAACAAAATAACTTGCATGTTACTGCCTCCAACGCCAACGTTGTCAGATATTTCTCGCAGAAGTTTACTTGCGGGTAGAAATGATGCCTATGAGAACACGAAACCGAGAGAACAGAACCCTACCACCCCGTAGCGTCACTAATGAACGACTTATGGTGCGTGCGTTCCTATATTCAAACCGTGGTGGATAGAGTTGTGATACATCTCGTTAAAATTTGGCATTTGCTGCGTACAAATATGTCAAATTTTAATGAAACGTTATTATTACTCTATCCGCGGTTTTGAATATACGAACGCACCATTCATTAATAGTCATTAGGTACTTAACTGGCTGAGCTCGGCTGTTAGTGACGATTTTCCAAGCATTTATTTAACTTGCAATGTAGCTATACTGTGTGTATATGTCGGTTCGAAACTTGCAAGTCAAATTTAACTTACAAGTTTTGACCCACTTCCCGGTTTCCGATGAAGCTAATAATTTGCATACATGTGTAAATTGGATGACAATGCAGTACTATTTTGACACGGAGCTGATCTGATGATAGAGTCAGAAGGCGGCGACGGAATTTCCGCTAGTTATACTTAATGTTGGGGTTCATTTGTTTGGTCTTGGTAAGCAGATAATGACGGTCTAAAAAAAAGTCAGTACAGTCGGCAACAAAAGCTTGTCCCGAGAGTAACATTTTTGATAGAAAGTTTTCAGTAGGTACACAAGTTTATTAAAAAAGACGAGTTAACTGTCTCTTAATGTCCCCGGGTACCTATGTAAATTTGGACATATACTCAAAGAAAAAAGAAATTATTTCCACATAAATGGAATAAAATCTTGTACAAAGTTAGTTTCGAAATAAGTTTTATAGCCCGTCAACTTAACGTAAACTATAAATATACTAAGTACAGTCAGCCAAAAATGTGGCATACCACCCTTTGGTTGAAATTCATTTGCATGTCATGATACAACAACTTCGATTTTCCCTTGCAATACCTAATATTATGACAGTGACAAGTGTCAACCTTAGCGATAATTAAATCTCACAGAAACTTTTCTCAAAACTGGTAGACCACTTTCTTGGCCGACCGTACCTACCTAGGTACACTGGGTGTCATTTCCAGTTTGTCTCATTTAAACCATGCCTGCCGTAAGACCATACTACGGTGTTAGCCTGCAAAAATAGTCCAATTTCACTAAATACATTATTCTAAAATACGAATAATCTGCTGCAGCAGCTGCTGCTGCGTATATAATAATTTCATCTTTAGTACTAGGTAGGAACTCTAACCATTAATTATGACTTTATCGATATGCGCTATAGGTGTTTTGAAGTCATCCGTTAAAAGTTTAGATACCAAAATAAAACCTGGTTGTAGGTAAACAGTCCAACTAAATGGTGAAGCAGGAAGAGAGCGCTTCCTGGCTCTGACTATTTATAGCCGGTGGTGGGCCGAGGGTAGCGCCACAAAAACTCGCCGCACTCCTGCTACACGTCGTATGTTGAGTTAAACGGTCCTGATAATAGTCGGCCACCCTGCAGACAGATTACTTTACTAACAATGTACGCTTTTTGCAATACCACCGGGTGGTCATGGCTTTTAACTCCGAATCGTACTAGTTAGATATCGGTTTCGTTCCGTTAGTACAACACATTTCACAAAATCTAAAGGAATCTTGGGAATCACATGCCTGTCGTTCAAAAATGGTAAGATGTAAGTAGATCTACATGTAGGTACATAGTACCAGATTAAATAAGTCTTATCAGTTTTTGTTGTAATAAATGTAAACAATTTTGTACTTTCTAGTTATTTGGCCACAAAGCGAAGTTTTCCTAGCCTATTTTCGGCATAGGTATGTACAAACTCACTTCCATGTAACTGCAAGTAAACAACAGCTGTATCATCTGCATATAACACAAATATTATATGTAAATACAAGCATATCTCCCTTTATGACATTAGTAATAGGTCGTTGCTATGGCGTTTCAATATACTTACTCACTCCAATAAAATGTAAGAGTTACTACGTAAAATTAAATTCGACATAAAGGCTTGCCTTACTTTGGATGTCATCGTAAATTTTGTATCTTACATGGCGCAAAGGAGCTACAAAATGACGAAATTCCTTGCAGAGGCTTAGTTGGAAAGCTCATCATTGATATATGCTGATTCTCACCTCTCCATTCCCAAAGGAACAGCTTTAAATGAATTCTCAGTAGAGCTATAAAACGTCGCTAACGAAACATAATTATGTATTTATTATATCATCCTTTAGAATCTACCATAAATCCAATAGATAAGGTGCTTATTACCATGTTATGTTATTTAAAGTACCTAAACCGTAGCATACTGGTAAACAGGGCAAACACGACACTTCTAAATAGTTGCTGCTCATAGTTTTTAACTTTAGTTAACGCATTGTTCGAAACTGCAGACACCTTCGCGATCGCCAGATAAGTCGGCGGAGCCACTTCCCGGTACCAGAGCAATATATTTAAACTTCATGAATAACTAATAGGTAAATTTAATTGGCATCACATATAAAATGTCGAGGGGTAAAAAAAACCCAAGTTACTTATTATGCAACGAATACATTGCAAAGTAACAAAAACAATCAAGAACTTTTGGAAAAAATAATTAAAATATTGATAAGTAGGGAGATCGGAGTAAGTCCGTATATTTCTGAACACAACTATATTAAATAAATGTACTTAACTAGGCTGTTTCATATGGGACGTAAACAAATCATGAGATTTGTAATAAACTCTAGATTTAACAGAAATGTTGAACAAAACTGAACATATTCTGATTTTGCCCCGATGTACACAATATTTGTGTCAGTTTTATTAGAAGGTCATAGAACAGCCGATGGCGACGGTGTTGGTTAAAAGCATTGGTTTTACGACAGGTGAAATTGAGTGGATGTAGGATCAACGAGAGGCGCAGCCGAGATCAATAGTAGGATTAGTAGGTACCAAACCAGCGATAGTCGCAGCAGAGACAGGTGTTCGGTCGTCGAGTGTAAACATAGTAAATTTCGGTGCCTTTCCGTTGTATCTGAGGTACTCAAAATTTTCGTCACTTATAAATAAAGTTCCGATTCACTGAACATGCGGCCGTTTATGGCCCGATTTTACTCCTAACGGTTTAGAGGCTTCTGTAATATATCTGTTTTATACCTACCTAATTTAATAAAATTCGCTGGTAAAAATATTGTAAATGCACACTTTAATATAGTCGACTGGTAAATTATCGTTCATATCATAACAACACAACTTTAAAATTATTGCTTAAATTTGGATGAAAATTAAATACGGACCACCAAAACAAAAAAAGACAAATATTTTGGTCATGTGCGGTTTTTGGTGATAAATAGCTTTTATCTATTCGGTGGGAACCTCTTAGCAGACTGTGCAAGTGAAATATGTTTTACCCCAGTAACCCGTCACGGTTTTTCCTATAGTCCCCGGGAACAAGACATTTTATTGAACGATATTAATGTGACTACAGAATGGGGGTTACTTTAAAGGAGCAAAAAGTATCTTTTTTTATTTTTACTTTTAATTCCAAGAAAAGGAGATAATCCTTTTTTTGGAATTAAATAATTCAAAAGTGGCTGTTTCAACTCGATTAGCTGACTGTTTACAACATTGTTTACAATTAATAGTAAAAGTGTATATAAATTTATTATAAATAAAACAATTACTGCAATATTATATAAGTTAACTTCTCGTACTCTAAACGGATAAAACATTTTTGACGGCATTTGTTTGGCGCGTCGTGTGTTGCCACGGTAACGGCGGATAGGCCCTCTGCCTTCGTGATGCGAATGCCAAGCTGCGGATCGATGCCGTAGACGGTTTTTGCAGCAGCCTTTGATCCGTAGTGATACTGCCTTCTCCCGAGCGTCCGATTCAGACATACTATGAATTAAAATGCCTTTAGTATAACTATGAATACGACAATATTTTGTCATTGGAAATCTTCTCAACACGTTAAAATAACGAGAGCTGATCATTGTATTAGGCTCAGGAAATTGTCGATGCCCAAATAATCTAAAATAACTTACTTGTATACGTACTATCAGCCTAATAGAACCTTTACCCCCTATGGAACTGTGTCACAGTGACGTTATGATTCAAGCCGTAAAAAGTGTCGATCAAATTGTTTCATCATGTCACTGTGACACCGTTCCATGGTGGGTTGAGGTTCCATTGGCCTGATAGTACATACTATATTATTATAGGTATACGAAACGTTTATAGTCAACCTGAAGTAGGTAAGTAGGTCGGCAACATAAAAGATGGATGCACACTTTTGTACCTTGCCTGATACTATTTTTTTCTAATGTAATCATGATTTTTATACAACAAACAACAATAAACTAAACTATATTTGTAGTGATAGCACTAATAAATGGTTGTAGATGTTTCAGCATAACCGGTGCAATGACGACGTCACAATGACATACCACAGTGACCTAGGGTTGTCGAGATGTTTAATATGATTGACGTTTAAAATGATGTAATATCATGTTGTTGTTGAAAATGAAACAGTACACTTTTTCTTAATCATTTAACCCTTAAATAATAAATAAATTTACCCTTCATTCATTATGCATATAGGGCTTTACATATAACATTTTCATTTTTGCACACCTCAAAAATATTTAAACAATACAGAACAAAAAGTAGAGATAGATAACTAGACGATAAGATAGACGGTCTTCAAGACTAAACTTGAATCGGGTTATTTTGTGAAATTGTTATTTAATACCAACAATATCTACGTAATTAAATAGTTCTAAATGGTTTTGATTTTATTTGATTCTAGGTTGAAACAATTTAATATTTGCCACTACTGTCAACCTTAGCACTTCACCAAAAATGCTGCAAACTCTACGATCACTGCTGATAATATGACTACCTTTTATCAAAATTAGTTAACTACAAAATATATATTTTTATAGCATAATGTTACAAAATATAGCACTCTTTTATTATAACAACGTTTTGCGTAACATTCATATGGAATAATGCCATTTGATATAATAATACCTACATTAGGTATAATTATTAAAAATACTTAATGTTTTGGAAAACGGTAAAAAATAATATATTATAAATAAAAAGATAACTGATAATTAAAACTAATATTAAATAATACTAAATCTATGACTAAAGATAGATAAGAAACATATAATAAAATATTAAATCTAAGAATGGCCCCTGCGGCATTGTAACAAAGACGCTGGCAGCATTTCCTCGTTGAATGGGTAACCTTATTCGTTGTACATCAGTCCTACTGGAGGTTCGTGGGAGATGTGACGGGGCTAGAGTGTACACAGGTTGCATCCCACACTGGCTCCCGCCCCCCGCAGGGGCACCGATGTGGAGCGCAGACTGGGATCCCGAGCCGAAGGCAAACTGAAAATCGGAGTGTGTTAGGGTCAAGGAAAGTATCAGTGCTTGGCGAGGGATGTGTTTGAAACCAGTATTCAGCTTTTTTGTACCTACTGCTAAAATTCTGGCACGATCCGCCGTGCAGCACTGGCTAAGCAAGGAATCTACAGTCAATTTACATGCTATATCGCCCCAGCACTACTGCGATTTAGCATTTAAAGGAACATTTTGCTCGGGGCAAGCAGTTAACCAAGCTTTTTTCGCGTCCTTGAGGCCCGAAGTCTCATAGTTTTTGGGTAAAGCCATTAGAATCTTTCCTATGAGACTAGAAGAACTATGGATCGACGACAGAAAATGAAATACTAGAAATTTGGCGGATCCCTAAACCACCATACTGAACGGGAAGGGATCCTTGAGTCAAGGAGTGTTCGCTTAGCTGAATACTCAGAATGGATTGAAAATTACTTTTGATTAAAATATCTCTATTGGTGACCAAAGATTTTGTTGTTTCCAAAGTGGACAACAGCGAATATACGTAAATTTGGGGACAAATAGTCAAAATGTCATCATCAAAAGTGCAAAATGCGGGGACTAATGTCAAGAAGCCGATGTGAAAGATTTTGAAATTTAGAACAAGACTTTGAATGTAATCTGAAAAACTCTCTTCAAAAATAGGGGATCCCAGGAGGCAAAGTGTACTTTTATCTATTACTTTTATGTTTGTGACAAGTTCATTGAATTTTAGCATTTTGTCGTCGTCAAAGCTTGAAGGATTTTGAATGAATAGTTCACACTTATTGAAATTTAAACCTAAACCAATGGATCCAAATTTGTCTTTCAAAGCTGAAAGGTCTGTAAGTAAAGTACCTACATCTCCTCCTAAGGTCCCATCATCTAAATACGAAATATTAAACTTTGAAGGCAAAATTTGAATTATAGGATTAATAGCCAAACTGAAAATTGCTGGCCCCAGGGATCTCCTGCTGACCACCAACTTCAGATGATAATTAATTTGATCGGTACGAGTATAACAATGGAGACGATAATTGTGAAAATAAGGAATGTTGGTTTTTATTTCAGGCGGCAGGGTATCCCGATTTACAGAATTAAAGGCATTTTTAACGTCAATTTTGAGTAACACTTCGCAATGGCCGTTGCTAAGATAGGTCCGAAGGGCATGAACGGCAGCCTCGTAGCCTCCCCCGAACACCGAAGCCTAACTGAACAGGTTCAAAACAAAAATAATTGGTAAAATATGTCGATTTTTAATTTTGGAAACAAGGCGGCGAAGCGTTGCTCCAACAGCAATAGGTCTCACCCCTCCGTCCTTTTTAGTGAGGGTAATGAGGTTTGCACCGTACAGGGTTGGTAAAATATCCGGGTGGATGTTGCCCGAATATATCAAGTTAAACTAGTGATGGAGTGGAACTGATAATTGGTTCTCCGGCATCACCAACACAGCGAGACGTTAAATCGTTCAAATGTTGGGGTGAGAGTCCATCCAGGCCTGCAGCAGAACCGGATTCAAAGGACAAAATCGCATTAGCGACGTCCATATTTTTAATTTGCAGGCATGAATGGTTTGCTATTGGAGGGTCGAGAAAATAAGGAGTTGCAGGAGCTGGGGGTGATTCGTCAGGGCCAGAAGAGCCAAACTACACTAATCTACAAACCGCTACCAGTGGGCATTGTTCCCAAAATGCTGGCAGCATTGCCACGCTGAATCGCAATGCTTAATCTTTGTGCCCAGTACAGGTCAGCATTTTGGTCACGAGTTGTGTCGATCAGTCAAGTTCTAACGATCGGAAGTCTATAAAATAATATTTTCTGTTTTATTATATCAAAGAGTAGGCAAACAAGCCACCTAACGTTAAGTGGTCTCAGAGGGATCTATTCTCAAGTTATAAAATAGAAGGGTTTTCGTAATTATACTGATTTCAATAAAGCAAGTTAAACGGATTAAACTTTCCGATATTTTGAACTTTTTTTAAATCGATCGAGCTGAAAAGGGTACGTATCTTCCGAAAAATTGAGGTTTTATTTAATAAAGACATAAATAAATAAAAAATATTATCGATTAGTCGATAACATCGATAAAGCGGTGTTCTCTCCCTACAACTTTGCGGGTGGTAGGACTCTGTGCAGAGTCCGTCCGGATCGCTACCACCATCTTATCCATTAACCTACCGCCAAACAGCAGTGTTCGCACTGTTGTGTTCCGGTTTGGGGATAAGACAGCCGGTGTAATGACTAGCATAAAGGCATTCCATCTTAGTCCTCAGGGTTGGCAACGCATTTGCAGTCTTAGTCTTGTAGTCTTGTGAATGCTAATGTCTATGGGTCACAGTTTCCGCTTACCATCAGGTGGCCTGTGTGCGCGTTTGCATTCCCTGTCATAAAAAAAAAAAAAAAAAAACTTGTCCAAAGCCGTCCCCAAAATTTCAGGCCCTAATCATTACATTCTAAACCTGTAAGGAAAGGGAGTTTCTTATCCCTTAATATTTACTTACTTCAAGTAAAGACACTGACATTCTGTTTTTGGCGGTAAAAACCATATTGTCTATGAGCTGCTGGCCTATTGCCTAACGCACTCGCAATCGCAATCAAAGTGGAACAATTGTTTTCATTTTGTATGCAGACTCGCCTTCAGACTGTCAGGCACTGGTCCCACCGCGAGCGAGTAAGCGATGAACTATCGGCGATTTTCCTCCCACGTAGACGCACTAACCGCATGGTTGTTTGCCAGTTTCACTTAATTGAGTTTGGTATTTATCCTACAAAAAGGTTTCACTACCGAAAATGTTTCCTCTTGATAAAAGGATGTGACTTACAACTAAAAAGGTCATTCAACTTGGACTACCTGTTTGAAGTACCTACCAGGGGGACTCCCACCTCAGCCACTTGTATAGATAATGTCTGGTTAAACTGTCCTCATCTAGTTGGAAGCGTAGTGAACGGGGTCCGTTCGGATCATAAAGCACAGATGGTGAGGTTACCTTGCAAGAAAAAGCATCCAGATCGCGTTATAGAAATATCAATATCTTACCAATGTATAATTAGGTACGGTCTTATTTTGTGGGGATCGGCTGCGGATATCGGTACAGTGTTTATTTTGCAAAAAAAGGGCTATTAGAGCTATTTATAACTTGGGGCCGCGTGTGTCATTGAGGGAATTCTTCAAGGAAATAGATATTCTAACACTGCCGTCGCTATATGTATTTGAAATAATCATCTTTGTTAGGAAGAATCTACATAATTTCCCAACGAACATTGATAAGCCAAAAGCAACCAGGAGCACAGGAAAGCTCAAAACCACATTTTATAGACTGGCCAAAACTTCAAAATCATTCTTAGGAAATTGTATAAAATTCTACAATCATCATCATCATCATTATCAGCCGCAAGACGTCCACTGCTGGACAAAGGCCTTCCCCAAGGTTTTCCACAACGATCGGTCCTCTGCTGCTGTCATCCAGCGGTTTCCCGCGACCTTTATCAGATCGTCAGTCCACCTTGTGGAAGGTCTACAATAAAATTCCAAAAAGTATTACTGAACTTACTGACTCTAAATTTAAATCTGTCGTAAAACAAAAACTAATTTCCCGAGCATATTATAAAGTAAACGATTATATCATGGATAGGGATGTTTGGCGGTGAGTCGTCCGTCCTGCATGAGTAATCTACGCATAAATTTACCTACGCTTAAAAAAGGTGCACCTACTGTACAAAAATACCGTGATATTGTAAACTATCTATAATTATTATGTAATGATGTAAACCTTTGTCTTGAAAAAAATATACCTTGCCGAGTTTCTTACGCCGGTTCTTCTCGGGGCAAAGGTTTTATTTTTCGAACCGGTGGTTTTGAATGCTTTTCGACATTCATAGGTGCATTATATTATGCCTAAATTGAAGAATAAAGAACTTTGACTTTGACTTTGACTTAAAATGCAGAGTAGTGCTTTAAATAATTATGATATCTAATCTTACACACTTTAATCACAAGTAGCTTTACTCTTTTCTCTTATTGCTAGACTTAGTTTTGTTCTGTTTTACCTTCACTGATAACTGGCTGATAATTTGAAATTGATGTTACTAAAAATGACATATTTCAAATGATTACTGAGTGTCACGCAACATAATAGTACATTGTGCATCAAGGGTAGTATGAAGGGAATTACTAACGAGAGTGTTAGAAGCCCGACGCCGAAGGCGGAGGGCTTTTAATGACTCAAGTTAGTAATTCCCTTACTGCCTGTGATACACACAATGGTTTTCATCACATTTGCGAGGAAAAAAAACAAAGAGAAAACACTTTAACTCTGCAAAATATAAAGAAATAACTTTTGATGAACGGGAACGTAAATGGAAACGATGTTTTTTTTGTGACCTCTACCACATATAATAACTGCGTTTAATTTCGACCTGGATTCGAGCCAGATTTAGCCAATTTGATAAAAATGTATAATTACTAAAATTAATGATAAATGTTGATATAAACTTGAACTAGGTATAAAAATAATGAAGTTTAATGAAGCGTATAGGTTTTGTGTAATGTAAGTTAGTCTATAGCTAATTTTTAAAGATGAAATTAGAAACCGATTTAATTTTTGGCTGAAAATTAAACCTCCTTAGTCAGAAATGATGTACGAAAGAGTTGCAAATTTTAAAAAGAAAGTCATTACTCCTTAGGGATGACAAACTCGCCATAATTCCCGCGGGAACAATTTAGGCCATTGTCCTTCTGTATACAGGCATGGAATAATACCATTTACGAGCAAGTGTGATGAAAAAACACTTTGAAATTTGATTGACTGTAATTAATACAAAATATCACCATGCCGCATTATCCTCCGGCTCATTTAGCGGATATTCACTTTGTGTACGGATTTTGTAATGGCAACTCCCTCCAGGCTGTCGCCAGAAGATACCCAGATCGTCGTATACCTCGCCATTCGACTTTTGCGGATATCCACAAACAGTTTCGGGAAAAAGGGCTGGGAAAGATTCAGAGGGAAAGGGCGATAAATCTAGATGTACAAACAGGGAATCGAATAATGAATTTGATTACAGAAGATCCAACGTTATCGTCAAGAGCTGTAGCACGAATAGTCAATGTTAATTACAGACTCGTATTAATGCTATGGTAAAGGTACGGCCTGCATCCCTTTCACTTCAGGAAAGTACAAGGACTAATAAATAATGATGGGCCAGCTAGAGTTCTCTTTCAATAATGAACCAGAAATAAGTGCACGACCCCGGATTTCTGAACAAAATATTATGATCAGATGAGTCGTTGTTCACCAGAGAGGGAGTTTTTATTTGCCATAGTCCACGTATGTGCCTAGAAGAAAATCCCCATGCCAAGAGGGAAAATTCATACCAACACAAGTTTTCTGTAAACCTGTGGGCCGGTATTATGGGCAACAAATTGATAGGTCCCGTCATATTTCTAGATAGACTAAATGAAGAGAATTATTTAATTTTCTTGAATAATGAACTAAATGACTTGCTAGAAGAGGTCGTTTGGAAACACGAAGAACTATGTGGTTCCAGCACGACGGATGCCCGGCCCACTTCAGCCTAGCAGCTCGTAGTTGGCTAGACGAACAATACCCTGACAGGTGGATTGGCCGTGAAAGCAACGTTCCGGCCCGCCCGGTCACCCGACTTAACTCCACTGGATTTTTTTCTATGGGGAACTCTGCACGATAAAGTATACTCAAAATCAGTGGACTCTAGGCAAGCATTATTAACAAGAATTCAAACGGCTTCAGAAGAAATAAAGAACACCTTCGTAAAGCTAAATAATGAAATCCGTTTAAGATTAAATATTTGTGCTGAACACGGCGGTACACATTTTGAAAACCTAGTTCATTAAATTAATAAAAATACTTCAACATAGTTGTTTATTTTATTTTACTCAGTATAAATCAACACATCGAGAATTTAAAATACGTACAGATTAGGATGATCGATATTACAAGAAAGTAGTCATCCCTTTCCAGCTGTAGACACATGTATCTGAAGTACGGTGCTTGTGAGAGTTATTCAGCATTTATGAAAAAAGCCGAATTGGACCTATGTTAACATAACATTTTTAACTCCAAATTAACCAAGGAACACGCTGTTAATATCTTTCGGGTTACTCGGGCCCACGGTGTATATATATACACACATATATCTTTATATATATATATATATATATATATATATATATATATATATATATATATATATATATATATATATATATATATATATATATATATATATATATATATATATACTATTAAACAAACACTTATAGTTGGTGGCAAAATATATACAAAATCTACATGCAAATACCTTACATAAATATATTTAAAGTAGAAATACGAGTACGTACTTAGCCAGTGTACAGCATCGAAAATTTGGCACAATTTCCAAAAACAAAAGAAACTAAACAAAGTGCTGGTTGGGTAATAGGATTTTTGGAGCGTCAACAAATAACGCTTAAGCTTACGCTTAAAGGTGTACTTGCTAGGCGCTCCTTGGATGGGAGGGGGTAGATCAGACGCCGCGAACTTGAAACTACTCCGAAACGCCGCGGTTCGGTGCAGCGGCACAATCGCCCTAGCTTTAAACCTGCGTACATTACTGGACCACTGGATCTTTTGAGAGAGGGTCATGTGTTGCACCACACCGAACATAAGAGACGCCAGAAGCTTGACCGCCTGCGCACGATCGGACAGGTTACTGTCCAACCATCTTAGCACAGCGACATAAGACCCGTAAAAGGACATCTTAGATAATAGCAAGGGCAAACTAATGCAATCGAACGCCCTAGAGAAATCTAAAAGACCTAAAATAGTACTTTTGCCAGCATCTCGAGCCTGTAAGATGTTACGAATTAGGACACTAATCGCCGGTCAATAGGTGATCGATTGACTGTCGATAGCTTATCTTAGGTCAGCCAGCATATTAGATTGGCGACAACGACCGACGATAAATCAACATGTGTACTAATAACACACTCAAATGTGCATTTAAGATCTTTAGCCAGGATATTGTGTGTTCTAAATTCGTATATAGTCATTACAAACAGGACCCACTAAAGATATACTCACTTCACTTAAACAGTATTTGGTGAATATAGCGTTCCCAGTCGCTTGCTTGACGGATGTGGAAGACCCATAAGATAGTATACATCAACCAGTGATCGCCTGCTCATGGCGCCCGCAGTCCCGCACCACCCCGAACCTCCCCGCGCCACCCCGCACCACCGCGCACCACCCGCACGCGGCGGCCGAGTGAGTTATCACCGCTATCCCCGCTTATAATTATTCATGAGCCGGCCCCGGACAACTTTCAGCAACTCCGGACCAACATCTGGCGTTCTTCTGTTAAAAATAATTTACACCCACTTCTTTTAAGATTCGTGAAATCAAAAGATTTTTGGGCGGCTCGGAATACTTAGATCTATCCATAGAGATTATTATTAACTTGTCCTGTATATACGAGTCCGATTTATGCTTTAAAGATTACTTGCGATTTTCGACCGGCGCGCACCTTGAAAGCCCTTGCTGGTCAAACATTACCCAGCTCCGTGGCTTACGCCTAATATAAAGATCTGCATCTCCTCTCCTAATAGAAAGCTGCCTCATATCCCTTCGGAGGAAAATCATCGTACCTATGATGCCCTACGTAATCGCTGCAATAGGGAATGTAGGGTAGGGATGCTATGCGCCGCTACATCCATGAACGTATCGAAACTTGCCCCCCTTCGAAATTATGGAAGTATTTGAAGTCATTAGGGTAGCGCAAAGTTCAACTAAGTTCTTCGAGCAGTATATCTAACCTCAATTCCCTTGAGTTGTTAAAATGTACAGTTGTCATATACCCTAGTTAACCTAGTGTTAACGTGCAAGTGGGCCATAGCAGTTCTACTTACGTTAATTTCTAAGGAGTTTAAATAGTACTTATAAATTTATATTACTCGCAACACCTAATACTTTAATAGTCACACGCACAGATTATTAAGGTAGGTCACGCGTTACAAATCATCGTATGCCAAAGTAACCAACAAAGCTAATAGAAGCTAGCTTTCACCTATAGCTTTTACATAATAATTTGGTTGTAGTAAGATATCTTGTATCCGAACGGATTCCATAACCTAAAAAAGATTGATTGATTTTACATTTGATTTATAAATGTTATTTACTGATAAAGTGATTATCTCTCTCTTTTGACATGGGTGAAATCACTACGAAACCGCTACACATTACAAAGATGAAGAAGAACAAACGTGAGAACTCAAGGCCCTCAAGGCTGCGTTATACGTGATTTCGTGTTGACAGTGCCAAAAAGAATCCACAACAATAAAAAATGTGTTAAGTACCTATTTAAGGAAACAGGTTAGGGTATTATAACATTTCAAGATTTTTCATTTGTTGTTGACACATGACACATGACAGATGCTGAAAAAATATGCTGCTTAGACCGACACTATCTTTGGTTCTGATTGCGTCCGTATACAAGTGGTCAAACTATAACATATTTACATAATGTACGTAAACTAACTAAAACCATCTCTTTCAACCAGTTGATAGTCTAGTTGAGTTAAGACAAGTGTTTTACCACATTTTGTGCTAGTGTGTGTCGGATATTCTTAATTTTAGCATTGCATAAAAATTATAAAATCTTACCTTTTTCAAAGTCGGTTAACCCTAAAAGTATCATCCTGTGTGCAATGTTTACATCGTCGTCCAGTGCCCATGACACGACCCGTATGTAATGTTTACATCGTAACCGATTATTGAACTTGCGTTCAGTGCATTATTTGTTGATTAAAATAACTTCTTTTTTCATACCTGTTTTACGCTTTTGTTAAAGTCAGTTGACTGACTTTAACAAAAGCGTAAAACAGGTATGAATAAAAAAGCAGCCAAATTATTTTCAATTTATCATAAACATTATCAATCCATGCCATTTATTTTACTTCAATTTCACTGATGTCACTTTATTATCAATAGATTTTTTCTTAATCATTAAAACAAAAAAATTTGGCTAGCAATCAAATGACAAGACGACAATCAATGTGACGTTTCTTTATTACAAACAAAACATTGTAGTTCATGATGCCGCTGATTTTTAGTGCTGCGGAGATAGTAGATATGATTCTTATTTACGGGGAGTGCAGAAATAATGGTGCGGCATCTCTTCGATTGTACGCCGAAAGATTTCCGCAGTGAAGACCGTCCTACGGACTCGCGTGTAATTATAAGGGCGATTACCAGACTGCGTAACAACGAGAGAGCGGTTCCGGTTAGTACTGGTGGCCCTCGTCCTCGTATTGACGTCAGAACGGAAGAAATGATCTTAAACCATTTTGCAGAAAATCCTGGCTCAGGCACTAGAAAAGCAAGGGGGTTGTATGATATTAGTCATACAGCCGTCCACAAAATTTTAAAACGGGACCAACAGCATCCATTTTCGGTGATCAAGGTACATGCGTTGAAACAATATGTTTTTTTACGGCGGGTCGACTATGCAAATTGGGCTTTAAGTAAGATTGCAGATAATGCTCATTTTATCAAAAAAATAATATGGACAGATGAAAGTGTGTTCACAAGAAACGCGATGTGGAATCGTAGGGTTATCCACCACTGGGCACCAAAAAATCAAAACCCTCATGTCGGCCGCGAACTGGCCCATCAGACTCGTTGGTCATTAAATGTTTGGGCGGGAATAAGAGGTAACGACATCATTGGACCCGTGTTTATTAACGGGTCGAATAACGGGCAAAGATACCTGGAAGTACTGAACCAGTCAGTAAGCTGCTATGTGGACAATTTACCACTGGCCCAATTGAGAGAAACATGGTACCAGCATGATGGAGCACCGCCCCATGTTGCTATTCAAGTGAGGCAAAGGCTGAACCAAATCTTCGGACGTCAGTGGATTGGCCGCTTCTCTTCGGATACTCCATGGCCGGCTCGCTCGCCGGACCTCACGCCTCTGGACTATTTTTTTTGGGGTTGGGTCAAGCAGTTAGTATTTAAAAAAGAATCTAGGACGGAGGAAGAAATGAGGACGCGAATTGTACAAGCTTTCAACATAATCAAGCGACGTGCCGGGCCAAATCCAGATTTGATGCGTAGTGTTCACGAAAACAACCGCCGTCGCTTGGTTCAAATAACGGCTAATGGCGGACGCCACATTGAACTACGTCGTATTTAATCGTAAGTGTGCACATAGCTTTACTTACTTGAAATGACATTGCATGTGTTTGACACATTTGACCTTGACTTGAAAACCGGGTAACAAATGTCACCATTGTAAGCAAATAAAGGATGTTATAGGAACATGAATTAATTAAATTTTAATTTTCGTATTTTAATTGTAAATCTGAAAAAGCGTTAAGATTTCAATAATTTATATACCCTTACCTTATCTATCGCCTAGACATGCCCGGGTTCAAATAAATGGTTTTAGTAAGTTTACATACTGTATACGACTAGATATTAGATAAATAAACGAAAAACTGCCTGAAAACGGGAAAAAATAAATATACTGGGATTGTTTTAGAAATTGTACTATTAGTTTCAGATGTGGCCGCCGACGGGCGCGCGCGGGTGAGATGAGCGCAGCGGCCGCGGCCCGCAACTACTCCTACGATGAGACCATTCAGGTATTACTTCATTGTTCGTAGATATTTTTTAGGTTGAGCTCGCGGGTAATATTTGTTTCATCGTAGTCAAGTTTAGCAGTTATATTTTTACACGGCGCTCTTGATATAGCTTCACTTGTTAAGTACTAGTTAACAATGCAAACAAATCTAGGAAGTCGATGGTAACCTACTTATGTCTGTTGCCAATATTGATTTAAACCGTGCATAGGTTTGATACTGTGGGTTAAAATTTGACACACTTTGTACGTAGAAAATGTCTTGTTTTTACTTGAGGTAATCTATTCTTGGAAAATCGGGAACAAGCATTTTAGTAATTGGATGGACTTGAAATTTTGCATGCTCTACCTATGTAACTATCAAGCTGGTATAATGGAGACGGAAGGTGGCCATAGGAACTCTTCAATGGCTAATAATAGATCGGGCAAGTTTCGATTCGTGTAACTCGTCTTTTAATAGCGTTAGAAGTATAGTATGCGTATGAGTAGGTATGTAGTCGAAAACAAAAGTGTTAATACAATATTACATTTGTTTTAACTTTATTTTAATATACCTACATATTCATAACAAAACCACGTCTGCATGTGCGGTGAGCTCAGGCGCCTCTTTACATACTGACGCCAAGCTCTCGGCGAACACCGTGTTGTCGCGTTGCCGAGCAAGGCACAGTCCCAGACTCCCCGCTTTAAATACGTACCTACCTATATCGTATTTGTGATCGAAATTTTTGGTAAAACACTTTAAAATAAACTCTATGGTTATAGCAATAAGGCATATTTAGAGGTGTTGGATATGCGAAAGTGCTAAAACTGCAGGCTCTTCATGGCGGGCCGTAAACCCGATTTAGTAGATGCCGTACGGTTAAATAGGGTTCTTATATTATTGGCTGCAGGGTTCTTTTTCATTTGTGTGTAGGGTTTCAGGGGAATAGAAGAAGTTTTTCAGGACGGGCCATAACGACACATTAGCCGTCACGGGCGCACTTACCTTTATTAATGCGGTACAGGACTCGGCGCTCCGCTCGCGGCGGCGCGGGCGCGGCCGGGCCCGCCGCTGCGGCTCGAGGCCTGCTCAAGCATAGTGAAGTACTCTGTATCGCATGTTCGGACTAAGTGAAGGATTTACAAACAGTATCTGTTGTATTATCTATTCATTTCGCTACAATTTATTCGCCCTCGTAAATAATGTTAGCTTATCGTGATAACGGAATAGAAATCTGCTACTTACCTTTTGGGGGGCAGGCCTATGTCCAGCAGTGGACGTCTTTCGGCTGACATGTGATGTGTGTGTGTGTGTACTTACCTATTTAAAAATAAGTTCAGTATACGCCACTTAAAGCTTTTTGTATAATTTATTTTTTTGTGTTGTGCAATAAATGCGTTATACTGTATGGTTGATATAGCTCTCAGGTGCGCCTTTACATTTTGCCGTAGACTCGACTCGATATTCTATGTTACCCACGACTCCGTCCACGACGAAAAACAAAACATAGCCTATGTTCATCAGGATTAATGCAGGGTTCTAATGGTGAATGATTTTTTTCAAATCAGTCCAGTAGTTTCGGAGCCTATTCCTTGCAAACAAACAATCAAATCTTTCTAAAGCTAGGAAAAACGTACGATAAATTTTCGTAAGATCATAATCGGACCGTTGCGGCTTATCATTCTGAGTTTTAAACGTTTTCCATCACTAAACGCTTTTACTTATATAAACAACTAACTAAGTTTTGCTTGCGATTTTTCCGCGTAGATTTTGCTTATCGTTATTCCCTCGGAAACTATTACATTTTCCTGAATAAAAACTGTCCTTTGTCCTATTACAGGGCCTAGTAGGTCACCTAACCTATGTGTGTTAAGTTTCAAACTTTCTCATTTAATATATTGTTAATAAGATAAGATAAGATTAGTAAGATAACAGTAAGATGTTCTATTTTTGTCGTAGTAAGCAATAAAAATTTACCAAATGCCAATTAAAACCTTTTATAGCACCTGGCTTCATAATCCAGATCCCGTTTTAAAATGGTGGGTTCTTGCGTTCCCTAGTCTCTGGATGGCCTTATCTCCTCCGATACAAGATTCCCTGGGATCCGCGACTATGTATCACGCGCGACCCACATTGCCTGCCATCTGCCGGGAACCGCGGGCCCTCGCAGTTATGCCGCGATGTTGAGTGCTACTCGACACTTGTAACGGATAGCAATGATGCGGTGGGAATCACTGCAACTCATCCGATGCGCTGTTATCATTATAACGCTTATATTTTTTGAGTCAAAAAATTCATTTTCCATGTTACAAATTATAATTCATATGTATAACACTGATGAATCTGATGATAATGAAACAGGTTCTTAAGTTCACTTTGACGATGTTGCAACCGTCAGTATTAATAATATTCAGTTATAAATAACACACTTAGTTTTTCAAACCGCTTGAAGAACTCGTCTTATTATCATCAATAGTACCAATTTCACCAAACGATGTTAAATTTAATCAATGTTAATCGACTATTAGTTTTTACTTTTTGACAGCGTTTAACGCTCTAAGCTTATGTTAAGTAGGTAACACCCTGTGTAATTTACCAATTTCACCAAACGATGTTAAACCACTTAACAGACGATTAGGGCGTTAACCGCTGTCAAAATGTAGTACCAATTTCACCACAAGATGTTAAATTTAATCAATGTTAATCGACAGTTAGTTCATACATTTTGACAGCGGTTAACGTTCTAATCGTCTGTTAAGTGGTTTAACATCGTTTGGTGAAATTGGTAAATTAACTTAACATTGATTAAATTTAACATCGTTTGGTGATTTTGGTTAGTCTTGCACAAAATGCAATTACCAAATAGTTCATGAATTATGCTTAATTTATTTATCTACCACGCTCCACTTTGCTTTGATGTTCTGACTTTAACTTTGCCAACTTAACTAAATAAAAAAAACATTCGACCCGGATTGCAAAGTCTCTTGATTACTTTTATCAGATACCGATGGCCATATATTCCGATTTCGCTATCTGTATGGGCGGAAATTGGCTTAGTGAATTTGATTAGCGGGCTGTTTCGGAAAGGGTTGCCGGACCACAAGCATTAAGGCTGCGAGGCGAACTCCAGAAAATCGAATTTTCCGCTCTATGCCCCCGGGTAGCCGCTCATAAACCTTTACCTACCTTTGCAAGGCTTTAGAGCGTAACGTTTACAAAAACTTTGTGACACGGTCCCCTAATAGACACGAATCTCAGGAGCCTGCCGATATTTCCCGAAAACGTTGGCGCCAAAATATGTTTCATCAAATTAAGCCCGGCAAGGTAAACTATTGGAGCACCGTCGTTTTCCTCTTGAACTATTTACTAATTGAACGACGTGTTACTCGTACTGCATGTAGTGTTTGGTAAAATTACCCGCTCTCTAAATAAAGGAATATGTCCGGTATGTATTCCACGTGTCGAGTATTCTCGTAATTGATAACAGTCTGTGGGTGTAATCAAAACACATTCTCAGAGAGTGTTGAAGTTAGGACCGAATGTCAACACTTAAAATTATTCAACACTGAAAAGTGTTTTTCGTGATATTGTAAGCATATTTGATATAATATAGGTACATACACCGTTACTAAAGTCACTTCAAAATTATAGGTAGGTATCGTATGCCATTGTATGCCATATTCGTAGTTTTCATGATTTCAATAAAAACTCTTCATATTCGTGACACTAACACAGCATAAGTTGGTTTTGCCGCCATTTTTGTCGTCAAGTCGTCGGCTTCTCAACGCATCTTAGGGCCGTATTAATAAACTCATCTTGACTGTGAAGCCCGACACAAGATAACTCAAAGTAAACGCCAAACCATGGAACACTGTCATTTTGACGCATCTCGAGAAGAGCATTAGAGTTGAAATCAGGTTATTAATACGGGCCTTAGAGTACTTATAATATGTGTGTAGATAAAGTAGTGTATCAAACTGTACATAATTAGGCCAACGGTCGTTTCATAAAACCACACTCGTACTTTAAGGGCTCTCATTATGTATCAGTTGCATAAACTACTATTAAAGCTTCCGACAGATTTTTGTGTTTAGTTTTGTTTTGTTTTGATCAAGTAACAAAACTTTTTGTTTATTCTGGATGTCAACTTAGACATACTTCCCTTATTTGCTTTGCAGACTTAGGTCCTGGCTGTAAAGGTGCCATAGAGCACAGCTAAACTTCTCAAAAAAAATTAAGTTCAAAGTTACGTTAACTTTATCAAGTGTGTGTACTGTATATTCCGGAAATCGTTTTTTCGAGTGGCGATTAATACCAATCGCATATTTTACCACTTTATTTTTTCTCAATAGCTACTTTTCCCGATGTTCTTTCTTAGCATTCGCATATTTTCCCACTATATTTATTTTTCAATTGGGTTCTTCCCCACAGCTCAACTATCATAAATATGAGGTAGGTAGGTTTAGGTTATGTTGGCTTTACAGTAGGCCCGGAGGCCCAAAACCAGCTCGACAATGATAAATTGAATTTTGATAAAAAAAAAATTGGTCAGTTGAGTTAGTTGAGCAGTTCAGTTGAGCAGTGCGGAAGAAGAGGAAAATAAATATAGCGGGAAAATATGCGAATGGTTAGAAAGCCCTTCGGAGAAGGAGCTGTTGAGAACAAATATAGTGGTAAAATATACTAATGGTATTAATCGCCACTTGAAAAGATGATTTTCGGATAAACTGTACACTTACGGTGGTAGAAAATGTTATAAATTCGAATACATCCGAAAGATAGAGCGGCGCGGTTACGGCGCAGCTCAGGTTTACGGGCCCCGAGAGCCGTCGCTGAAGCCTACGATTCTACGTAGCTCTAACGCACCCTTATCGCATATTAATAGACAAGGACGGAACATGTTAGGGTCTGACGGGTTTTAGTGGGTGGTGGAAGTCGCTAGGCGTATATACCTGTAAACATTTCGGGTATGAACCAAAATAAATGTCCAGTTAAAAAAGAGTTTTGTCACCGTAACGAAACTGTCGATTAACGTCTAACACATATCTCTTATTAGCGTAATTGTAAGTTAGACATCATTTAAGTGACATTTAAATAGCGTCTTTATGTACGTTTATTTTGGTTTTACCCATTTTAACTTTTGTTTATTAAGTAACAAGTTAATTTTGTTTTGGTCTAATGTTGGACCTGTTTGAATAGTTTAAGTTTAAGTCTGGAAATATTACGTGGATGAAGAAAGAGAATGCTGATCCCGTCCAAATGCTAATTAAAAGAGAACGCCGGCTCAGGAGAATCAGTACAAAAATCTTATTACGAGATTGATTACCCTGCGATTTTTTATTTATTTATGAACTGGAATAAACTGGTATTGGCTTCTTTTTCCCTAAAGCAAACAAGCAAAGGCATTTTCTTCAAAGCAGCCCACCCAAATTTCAACTACTTCTTAATGTAGTGCGCATAAGTTTTTTGTATGACCATAAAGTACTTTTTACAGTCTTATGATTATTAATAAGTCTGCCATCTAGTATCTAGTAGCGGCACTAGCAATAATGACCATTCCATCGTTATCGATTACGTCCAGTCTAACTAGAGGGCGTTAAAAGCCAAAATTGGTTAAACTCGAAGCTGTTAGAAGAGTTAGGTAACCCTGTTCTTGGAAAAAAATAAAAAAGGTAATGGATTCAAGCCTGAATCCATCAAAAAAAAAACAAAAAAGATACAAAATATAATGTTATGGTATACATGTAATACAGATCGTTAAAAAAAGGGTTAAGAATAGTAAGTAGAGTCGCGTCTAATAATATGGACACAGTAAAACTGTCAAAAATATGTGAACACGACTCTGCTGCACGGGAAATAGTTGTATATATATATATATGTTTGTAAAAAATTATAGTTTAATATAATATACCTTTTATATGTGTATTTATCCACGAGTAGTCGTTTGTAAGTATCTGTTGTTGTGCGTTATCTTATTATACGAGTATATAGAAAAGGTATATAGTGAGGTACCTAAGTCATATTACACGTGATAAGTAATTAGATATCCTTGCTTAGGCCATCAGAAACTAAAACTACTAGTAATTGTAAGTCGCTTACATACTGTGGAATCGTAAGTATTCATACACTTTTGATAGCGATTTTATTATTCTCCCTTGTTAGATTGACAGTGCAGTAGTGCCTGCCAGTTTATTTATTTTATAATGTTGTTCCTTAAATGGGATAATGCACATGATTGCAACAAGTCGACTGCTGTTATCAAATTTCGAGAAGTACAATGTACCTACTTATTATGAATAATATGAGGTTTGGTGGCACGAATGCTCACGAGCAGTTGAAACGCCTTTAATGTCTGTTATAAAAAGAAAAAAATCATGGACTTTCGATAATGTTATAATTTTCGTGCATCTTGTTATTTGTATCGAATCGTCCCTCAACCAGTCATTCTCGGCACCAAAACTTTCGTAACACACGGCAGGGCGGTTTAAACGTCTTACCCTTAGCCTGTACGGGAATATAATTTTTTTGTACTTACTAACAGAATATCAAAATCAAATTGAATACAATAGACATACACATACACAAGCAAAATTATCCCTAGCATACTCGTAGATCACTTCCAGTTAACATAAACAAATAAGTTCGCCTCCGGACTTGTTTTGTGTCTGTGTTTTGTATTTATTCTATTATAGTAGGTAGTCCAATAAAGGGTATACATACATTCATACCTTTGAGCGATTGCGAAATAATTAAAAACAAATAATAATCAAATTTATAATAGAGAGAATTAATAAAATATAGGCGTACTTATAATAATAATTATAACGATTTTTTACCTGCATATAATCGCACCGGGACTACACTCGAGACTAAAAAACTGCATCAATTTAAAAGATAAGTCCTGTCCACTTTGTATGGGGCTTCTAAATAATGAAGACAGCAAGCAGCAGTATGTTTTTTGAGTTCATATAATTCATTCAAATAAGACGTAGGAGTGGAACCATTCCCCTTTTATAATTATCCCGTTTTTTAGTCTCGTCTTTCATTACATTACCCACTCTAATTTTCCATACACACTCACTATGGTGTGCTTCTAAATCCTATGTTGTGAAGTTATGAAATGTGACTCCTTTTTAATGGGTAGGTGTTAAATTGGCAAATATCCAGTAAATAGCGTTGTACTTAACGAGCGTTGTGAATAGGCATCTCGACAACCGTTCGTCCCTGTTGGGAAAACAGGAATTTGCAATTCGTTTCATAATCCTTGATTTTCACACAACATAAATTGCTCCCGCCTGCCACCACGTATATTAACCCTGTATATATCTCGCCAATATGAAGGAACATTATTTACGAAACCATACGCTTATTATTCAGTAGCCATTACTCGCCGTTCGATGTCCATTTGTCGTAATTAACAGTCGAAGGTTAATCTGGCCATGTGTCGCGACGCACTAAATCACGCCCTCTCGCTCTGGGCCTCCATGCGCCAATCTAACTCTCCTTTTCACACTTCAGCCGTAAGACTGTGAATGAAAGAGAGCGCAGGACCAGGGCGGAAACGAAACTTCGAATTTTGAATTTAATAATAATTACGTATTAGTCTTTACTATTTTCATAAAATCTAAACCTGAATTTTGTAATGGACGGTGACTGATGAGGACCACACTCATTGCAATTCCAAATTGATTTTCTCTTTCTAAGAGCGGTTACAGTCAAACTATAAATTAGACGAAGTATTATGTATGTATGTATTTCTGTAAGGTAAGGTAGGGTAAGACTAACATAGTTTATTGGAAATCAAAAATCTGTTCATACCTACTACCTACGAAAAAAGTTCATTACGTTAGATTCGGGGCAAGTCTAACATTATGTTTGTCTAGCCCAAGATGGACCGATAGTCTTAGTTACCCAACCTCGTAATTTTGAGATTACGTATTTGTTTGTTTATACTCGATACCTATGCACGACTTCCGTAGTTTGCTATGTCGGTAAAGCAGCAAACACTCCCAAAAAGTTCCCGGTTCAAAACACAGACGTCGCTACATTACGTATACACGGAGAATATGACAACATTCTAAAATTACATTTGAGGCAACAAAACACGAGGTAAAAGAGATGAATCGATGTGCTATAAATGTAAGTAGGTACAGGTGTAGTGCATAATGGTTTTCCTTCGTATTTTCACGGAAACGTACGAGCGTGTCATGCTACTTCAGTCAACCTCAGTAGTTTTTGTACTGTGACCGACTGAAATAGCAAGACACGTTCGGACGTTTCCGTGAAAATACGAAGGAAAATAATTATGCACTACATCTGTACCTAGTATTTCCATAATATTGGCTTTTAATTAATTATATAAGCCCAAAGTAACACCAATTAATTCATAAACTATTACATACATACATACCCTCAAGAGTATAAGACTATCTATTCGTCTGAGGCTAGACAAACACAATTATTCATATAGCAAAAATAATAATTCGAAAAAATATTTGTAATTATTATACGAGTGCTAGTCTAGATCTATCACGAGAGCTAATCGAAACCTCTCATTTGAAACGAGTTTCTTCAATGAGCGAAGACACGAAGTCAATATTCAATATTAATATTAATCGTTGTGACAATTCAAATGTGTCAGTTATAATATAAATACATGACATTAAATAGACAAGGTACTAAAGTGTATACATATTTATGAACTCGACTGTAAACCATTACCTTACGGCCACCTGTTTTCTAAAAATATAAGAAGTATTTTCAATACCGAGTTTGGGCTCATATATAGGCTTAAGTAGTATTTTTTTGTCAAAATTACGCCAAATGTGTCTTAATACAGCTACTTGCTTTTATCTTGAACCTCATAAAGGCGATTATAGAAATATTACCATTTACTTTTTTTACAAAATTGTACAAAAGACGAAGAGGAAGTCAATAATTTACCCCTTTCAATCTCAAAAACAAGTAACAATTTTTCTGTGTCTTGATTTTGTTTTATCTGTGTAATGTGGTTTTGTTTTGTTGCGAATAAATGTCTCTTTATCTTTAAAAAATAGGGTAAGTACCGATCGAAGGTTCCAACAAGCTTCCGAACTCAATTAAATTAATAAATCAAATGTTCATATTTTTAAAATCACCTTTTTCATACAATAACGTTATGTATTTTTCGCTTCCCCAATTGGAGCATCTTATTTTCTCTAATTTCACGAGTAACAAATTTATATTTCCCAGACCTTTACATTTATGGGTTTAAATGTTTAAACTACTTATTAAAAACCGATAGGCTGTTAATGCACCTGTTTCCAAATTTCAATAACTTAGGGCTACAGTGAGACTCTGTGAAACGGTTGTACGGCTAGATATACGCCGGCATTTTTAACTAATTACCTATAAGCGAATAAGGGCTATCACTAGTTTCAAGCCCGCCAGGGCAGTCTTGAAACTAGTGATAGCCCTTTAGCAGATACTTACGTTCTAGTCCAATGACAGTGCGCTTGCTGTCTACGTTCAGTTGAGTTTATCGATTCCAATTTCCAGTTCTTATTTTAAAAATATCCCTTTACTAAATTGCATTTAGTAAATACCTTTCAAATGAGAGGTTTCGATTAGCTCTCGTGAAAGATCAAGAGTCGCACTCGTATGATAATTACAAAATATTTTTTCTAATTACTATTTTTGCTATATGAATCATTGTGTTGGTCCAGTATATTATTAGAATAGGTTCCTAAAAAAATAACTATTCTCTGAAAAAAATTATGGCGTCATTACTGCCCTCCCGTCTATCAAATTAATGGCTATCCTTTATATTTATTTGCGTGATTTTTCGTAGCCGGACCACTAGAGGGAAACTGCCTGTGGCTGATCCTAAATTTTCGAAAGCACTGTTTCGAGATGAAATGAACGGTCCCCTTCTTACATTAGTAATCCCAAAGTGCGGTGATATATATACAGGATGTTCAAACTCCACCGTTTCTCATTCTGTTTCGTAATGGTAATAGGGAATCAAAAGTTACATTTTTGTATCGGAGATGAAGTTGCTATTGAACTTAGCTTCTCAAATCATATTCAATTTTAGTAAAATCCTACAAACTAATACCTACAGCTTAGTATAGTTTCACTAAAAATATATATAATTACAGATAACTGTTTTTATACCGCTACATTATCTTTATAGGTTTATTATGAGTAGCCAAAGTTTTTTACAATATTCTGTCTTTACGAACCACGGGACTATGGGAGTCCCGGCCCTTGGGAAGGCGCACGTGGAGCCGAAGCCAACACGCAGCGGTTTCATCGGCGGGAGCTGATGATTTTACGCTTTATGCCGCTTAATTTGGATAATAATTCATCCATCAAACTGTACAAAGTTTTTACAGCGGTTTAACAACAAAGTAAGACAGAGAGCTCTCAGTAATCTTATTTAGATATATACCTGGTTTATATACATTGTATCTTATTAACTGAATATTTGTCTTATATAGTACGACATCGATTGTAAGGTGCAATAAAAATCAAAACATGATTTTATTAAAACGTAGTGGTCATAGTTAATATCGGCGAAAGATGCATTGACGTAGCAGCCTGTAGCTCTTGCAGTTAGGGCTTGCAATTCGAATATTCGAATATTCGAATAATTCGAATATTCGGTTCATTCTGATATTCGAATAATGCGGTGCATAGTATTCGAATAATTCGAATATTTATGGTTATTTGGAAAGACGGATGTAATATCGCATCGGTACTAATCGGAAATTATCGGGAATGGTCGGCTATCTCTGTCTCACTCCCCCATCCCATTCGCCGACCTTCCACCTACTCTGAGCGCGTTGTGCGAATAGTCAGTTGGACTCACGTTCACGTCGGGTCGCGTCGCGTGTAATGTGATTTGAGTTATGATCTCATGATTATTTTTGTTATTTTAATAACTTGGTTGATTATTTTTGTTTATTTGATTAGATTACCATTTTAATTACTTAATTTTAATTTTGTTGTTGATCAGTCTTTTTTATTTAATTGTTCTTATCTTTGCTATTTTTATCTTTAGTATTTTTAAGATAATTATTTAAATTCAAGTTATTTTGTTTTGATGATTTATGATTTGACGTTTTTTTTACTTATTTTAATCACTCCTTTGATTACTTTTGTTACTTTGTAAAATTTTGCAGTTTAAATGTAAGGTAGCAGAGAGAATTTTCAATCAGTAAACTTACGTGTTGATTACATTAATATTTTATTATTTTATTTTCATATTGTTGTTGATTCTGTCTTTTTTTAATTGTACTTTGATTAAAAAAAGACATAATCTTTGTGCGATTGATACTAAATCATTGTTGTTCGTATCTTCAGTTGTTTTTAACACAATAATATTTCAATTAAAGTTATTTTTTTTATTCATTCTATAAAGCCAAGGACGTATTATTATTTTAAAATGTTTATGTTGATTTTTTGAGCTTTCAGACTGATAATAAATGAAAATGAGCATCCAAGCCTGTTTTTTCTTTATTTTTTTGGATTATTCGAATAGTATTCGAATAATTCGAATATGTTCAAATTAAAAGTCGAATATTCGAATATCTGAATCTATCGAATATTTGCAAGCCCTACTTGCAGTGCACCGGTGCATCGGGGCGGCGCCCTAATCAAACCGAGCCGATTCATGGCCGCCGCGCGACGCCCGCCTATACCTACATACGCACTGCGTTTTCACCAAATTACTTTTTTCCTGGTTGGCGTAGTGCGTAGAAATGTGTTTCCTTTAATAAAATACGTTAATACACTTCTTAGGTACTTCATTATTTTTTAAAGGCTTGTTTTTATTGCTGCATAAAGACTGTCCTTTTAGTTCCTTTTTCGTCTTATTTCTGTCTTAAATAGATCGCTAAACTAGTGGAGGCTACGGTTAAATAGTAAGTATTTAAAATATTAATATTAGTAATAATTATCAAAACTTTGCACATTTGCTCGATCTAAAAGTTGCATAGATCTACTTACAAGATTTACTCGTATATTAGGTATTTACCACACCAGAGAAATGAATCGTTTTGTGGGCTGTCTCGCAATTTTTTCGTTGGATTTAGCGAGGTACCAATGAAAAGATAAAAATTGTAAATAAACCAATATTTTATTGTTTTATCACGACTAAGTCATATTATAATTGTATTAGAGAGTTTTTTTAACGCGGCCGCGGCATTACTAAAACGGAGTGGGGGTGGTTAATGTTTAAAGCAGTTCAATTAGTATAGGGAATAAGTACTATATAAATTAGCTCAGCAATGTAAATTTTTCATGTAGCTCGTGTATTGTATCAGTAGTTCAGCACGTTAATGAAGAAATTAAATTAATAAAACTTCTTGCTATTCGCTACACGAAAAAATCGAGTATGTATTTTTGTTTTTTTACAAAATAAGAATACGTTTCCTTTCCACGCTATAAGTATTCGTCATTTTATAGTCTGAAGAATATTCTGGGGTATCTAATTGAGGCAATTTACAGTATTTTAAGGGCAAGTTCCAATTCGGTTAATAACCGGGGAAAGTTATAAAAAACTGGTTTTTAACCGAGATCAAAAAGTAACGGTTAATCGGTTTTTTGGTTAACCGGTTAACCGGTTTGCATTCCCTAGATGAGACGCATGATGGTAAGTCAAACCATCAAGTACTATTTCAGTAGAAATACGTGTTTTGTAAAATGAATAAATCACAAACCCATTAAAATGTGCACTCTCAAAGCAAAGTGCAAGTCATCAGGGGTGCGTGCCAGAGCACGCCTGGGGCCGGGACCGCGTGACCATCTACACGAATATGATCCTTGATGTCTTGTTACAAGGTCGCAGAAGCCCGTCGTAGATGCAGACTGCATTCAGTCGTCGTAGTTTAGACAAGCGCCGATGCTTTAAACGAATGCTCATCTATTGCTTGTATTTAGCAACTAATTGAGAACGTCATTGCAAGAGGATGCTTGGGCACATATTTCTTCAACATTTCAAACGTAAATTGATCTTGTGTAGGTTAGGAATCGTTAATGTCAGTAAAATTAAGATATCATCAATCATCCTTAATTTATAGCTAACGCTTCGATGGTGATAAACACCCCAAACCAAACACTTTTCTCACACAAATTCCATGTTTTTAACGCTCTACTTGAAATTAAAGTGCCTGATAAAAGAAGTCTATAATGTTTATAGATAAATGTTAAAATATTTTTCATAATCCTTAGAGGTAACTTTTCCTAAAATATGTAGCAGGTATTTCATTTTTATTTCAAGAAGTGTAAATTTATACGAATTCCAATATTTCTAACTTCAATGTGATCAATTTGGCCCGCTTAGGAATGTTTAATGAATATTCATTCCAAATTTCAATTATATCTCTGGACTTAGGCAGGGCTTATCTGCCTATTAGCAATATTAGCACCCATAAACTAGATTTGGAAGACTATTATAGTATGTATGTATATAATAAAAGACAACACAATATTTCGATAACTTCGATCCATCAATGCGGCCAGACCAGACCGCAGACTAAACAAACTCTTCAGCACCTGTAGTTAGCTACATAGCAGTTGTTTCATCTATCTATACATATAAAATGCTTTGTCCTGAATGACTGACTGACTGACGGATCAACGCACAGACTACACCGCTGATCGTAGAGACCTGAAACTTGGATAAGGAAGGATTTTCCAAAATTTTAGGGGGTGAAAAAGGGGGGCAATGTTGGTATGGGACAACGTGATTCCTTGGTCCAATCTACTTCAAATTTTGCATAAACATGCTTTAACAGAATTTATGCAAGATGTGTTCCGTATTTTATCGAAATTCATCCCCTAAGGGGGTGAAAAGGGGTAGAAAGTTTTTTCGGGGGTGATTTGCTTCGAAGTTGATATCAATACTCCTTAGTGCGTTTGATTTAAATTACATTTTATTTGATACATGTTTAAAAACGCAATCCGATTTGATTAAATAAAGGTTGAACTCACGTAAAGGCTTGGTGCAATGCAAAATCCCAAACCGCAGAGTCTAAAGATTCCAAATTTAGTACATAAGTTCCTTATGAGGTCTGCGGGTGCAGTAAGAAAGGATTTCCCGATAATCGACCCCCAACGGGAAGAAGTAGGAGGAGTAGCGGGAAACTAATTCTACACGTAGGAAGTCGCGGGCGTCCGCTAGTTAATACTTTAATTTTTGATAGAATTATTATTATGAAGCAAGCAAGCAAAGAGGCAGACGAGCAAGCGGGTCATCTGACCTTGGCCTTTACTTTACCTAACCCTTATTTCTAGGGTCCTAGTGGAAAAGGGTAAGTCTTCTGGAGATCAAGAAGATCAAGTAAAGAAGGGCTTTATACTCCGTCGGTGTATAAGAGTTAAGTCGGCTTGTACCCTTTTTCACTAAGAACACAGATTTCTTAGTTATCTTAATCATATTGTTCTAAATAAGTTATATTGACAGTAACAACTCTGACACACAGTGTGATTATGATATTTACGATAAAAAAGCAACAGGTGCTGAACTGCTGAACCAAAGTAGAATAAAGCCCCAAGAACATATTTTCTAAAAGTTTTTCCATTTGCTGCATAAATGTGAATACTGAATACTATCGGTATTTATAGTTTCGAGTAGTGTATCGTGGAAGAGCCGCCTCTGAGCTCGCCGCTTTAATGGTCGCAAACCGGCGCGCCGTGAACAGAACAAAGCAAAGCCGGGAAACGCCGCACTGTCTCGTACCACACCGATAACGGCGATAACGTTTGGTCTACTATACTATAGTACATAGATACGGGGCTCTGCGATATAATTTAACTCATTTATAACTAACGTTAATATTAATTTTCTGCCAAATTCAAATTAATTAATGTTCAAATGTCCAACTGAACCATATATGCATTGAAGGATAATTTTGGTATTGTGTTTTCTTAAGAATTTTATAAGTGTACTATGTTATACATTTTGTTTGCTCTTTAGAACTAGAAGTGATTATCATTATCACCGGTAAAGTTCTGTTGTTGCATCGAGCATCCTAGGAAGCCAATAAACTTCGAATAGATGCCTCCCTCGACAGGGCTCGGCCAAAATTACTTTCACACTAATTTGTTTGGTGATTTGCTACAGTAAAAATGAAATGACTTGTGCTTTTTCTACAGTAAAGCGTCTGTTATGCAAGCATTTATGTTTTTTTCAAGAATTGAACCCCGTAAATATAACATGTTCGCGAGACAAAAGCTGGTGTATTGATTTGAGAACTTGAACAGTAAGATCAAAAAGCAATTTCCCCCGCTCTATGTTGTCAGGCCGAGTTATGGCGGGGTACGTGACTGGACCGCGGGTTTGCTTCGAAAATGTATTGTATTTGGCTTTACGGTTTATCCCACCACGGAGATTGTACTCTTTAAATCTGTAATATTTATCCTGTATCCTGTATTAACAAGCTCGAAGTAAAATTACAAATAGGTACTAATTCGGGAAATTAGGTAATATTATCTGATTTACAAGTTATTATTAGGACATATAGGTAGTGTACACTAATATTATGAAGAGGAAAGGTTTGTATTTTTGTATGTTTTTGTGACGAATAAACTCAAAAATTACTGAACCGATTTCAAAAAAGTCTTTCACCATTAGAATGATTTTTTTGTGCGCCGACTAGGGAATGCAAACCGGTTTTAACCGAAACCATGTAACCGGTTATAACCGCCTATATTGGATAATTTTTATACCCGGTTATTTAATTCAAAACCGGGTTCGGTTCGGTTATTTCTTTAAATTTACATTTTTACCCGATAATCATTATTTCTTAAATGATTTCAATGAAATAGACCATTATTATACACTTTAATAAATGAACATTACAACATTACATTTTTAGTGTACCTAGCTAGATATGTGTCTAAATAATTAAACACTACAAATACGCAATACAATAATATAACGCTTAATAGGTACGTTACGTACAAAACACCACGGCACACGGCAGTCGACACATCGCTTTCTCTTCCTTTGTTTAATACGGTGACAAACATCATTCGTCCCTTTCGCACTAAATGATATTTAACTATTGTACTGATAAGGGAGCGATGTTAATCCCTTTACCTCCTAAGCTACCCTAAGACCAGTAAGACCTCAGTGCTTGTTTTTTTTCCAAAGTGTGAAGAATAAAACCTTGTCTTGTAACATTTGTAACTACTGCCTATGGTATATCGTGCGTGTCATCGTGCTATTTTTTCTTATTGTTATTATGGTGACATAGGATTGGATTAACCGGATTAATACTGTTCAACGGTAAGTTGATTTTTTTACTGCAGAATATATTTAATTATTTCCTGAATGTAGCCAAACAAATCCATACTTTCACTATTGTATTGTAGTAATTAAAGAATAAAACAAGAATATGTACACTTTTTCAGGAAATGCCATGTTATCAATATACGCCCTTTAAATACTGTGTGGTGTTTAAGACTGTAAAAGGTAAAGATTAATATTACTTAGTAAAACTCTATCTTACCACTTTTATTATAAACGTTGATTGTATTTGTTAATGAATACAAGACATTTTGTCACTTGTTAAATTGTTATATTGATCTCACTATTTAATTCAATAATGAGGTTGTGAAACTTGTGAAGTGAAGTTGTGGCAATTTTTTCTTAATAATGTTATTTCTGACTTTATTTTCAGTGTTTCAAACCTTAAAATAAATATTTATGCATAGTGTTCTTATTTATAATTATAAGTCTTATAATTGATCATTTTGATTGTTTATTATAATATTTAAGTGCTCCAGAATTTTTTATTGAAGTTATCACTAAAGTTGATTAAAGAATATCAAACAAAGCCTCCTGTTTCATTTATGCAGTATAATAAATATGATTAAACTATGATTTCTTTGATTCCCACCGAAAAAATAAAATAACCGGTTATACCCGGTTATCGGTTATTTTTTAGCCATAACCGATGAAATACCCGGTTATGAAATTTTACCGGTTATTGCATTCCCTAGCGCCGACGGAGTCGCGGGTAACAGCTAGTATTGATATGATGGATAATAATGTACTAATGAGATGTATCGTACGTAGCAATTCAGTAAACTTACGAGTTCATGGTGAATCTGGAGTGCTACGCCACTTACTGCCGAACAGCTGCGCTACGCCCCGTAGAGGCAATGCTTACTTAGGCAGGCCTATGATGCTACGATGATTGTAAACATTTCTCGATAAATTTGTATAATTATTTTAGATCTTTCTCAGAATTCCGTACCCAAAGGGTGCCAACGGGAACCTATTACTAAGCCTCCGTTATCAAAAAAGGGGCCGCTGTGCACGAAACGTGATTTCTTCGGTGTTTCTTGCTCGAGTTAAACAATCGCTCATGTAACGTAATAGGTAGACCCATTAAAAAATATATATATTTGTCCAGCTGCTATTCTAAAGAAGAAAAAAGAGCCCACCGAGAGTTCCGTACAACGTTTTTAGGAACTTTTTTCATTCTTCGTTATAAATCGAAAACAAGACATCATAATTAAGTCAGTTCTGATAGAATATCTAGCACGAACAGGGCCTAGTAAAGACGTTATTATAAATTTATCGAAAAAAAGTGAATGACAATTTTAAGATACCAGACAAGTGCGAGTCGGACTGGCCCACCGAAGGTTCAGTACAAATTTGTAAGTAATTTTTTCATTCATCGCCGTAACGCCGTAAAAACGTCATAAAACGAAAATAATACATCATAAAAATAGTTCAAAATCTGTTTAAGCTTGTGCCAATGAAGCCCTTTCATGTGATACTCCACATTACACGGTTAACTCAATTCAAAATTTAGACCGCTTTCCTTGCAAGACCCTGTGGTTTTCTGTGATTAAATTATAAATGTATCGTTTTCTGATTTTTCCCTATACTTGTAAATTTTGATTCCCTTCAGAGTGTTATATTATAATTTTTTTGCGGCATAAACGGCCGTATCTTTTTTATACGTGAATTTAGAACTTTATTTTTTACAACTTCAGTAGACCTGAGAGTATGGTTTTAATTTCAACTCGATATTTCTACGCGTTTCCGAGATAAAGGGTCTTGACAGAAAGACAGACGGACGGACAAGAAAGTGATCCTATGAGGGTTCTGTTTTTTCCTTTTGAGGACCGGATCCCTAAAACTAGAGTTCGACTCGCATTTGGCTGTTTTTTTTAGGTATTCACGGTGAGTATGACAACATTTTAAGTACTTACAGACATACGTTGATTCTTGGTTAAAACGTAGGTACACTTACCTAATAGCATGTTGTAAAAGCATGTTTAAAAGTATTTGATTCAATTCCATATTTTTAATCGGCAGTTTTAGAAGTAAAGGGATTCGATATTGTTTCCGTAACGTAACTCAAGCGGAGTTACGTGTTGTTGATATTTTGATGGCTTTTGCTTGGAAAGTAACGGTTTCCCGATTGAAACACAAGGATGGAGAGTGCCTCAGAACCACCTCGTCAGAAAACCCCTTATTTTCCCAGCATAGGCAATAATGTACTATAATTTTGACTTCTGTTCTGATACAGCTCCCCAAACACTGTTTCCCAAAGCCATGTTTTTCAAAAGCGTTTCACAGCGAACGAGTCACTTGACGATTACTTGGCCTAGATATTGTTGAAGAGTTAAATGCATTGCAGAGTTGGTTTTATTTTAACTAAACCAAAAGGGTTCATGTTTCTAGTAAATTTACTGAAACATAGGCTCTTTTAAATTCGGTTTGGTCTCCATTTCTCCTCGCGAGCTCGTCGTCTGCAATTGTCGGCTGCGATGAAACTGTTACTATGTATGGAACTGACGTAGCCGCTCGACGAGACCATCTGACAGCTTACGTCAATCTTAGACGTTTTGGATAGCGATAACGAACGCCGATTGCATCCTGTCTAGGGCCTCTGTGCCATGGATGTGAACATTATGCTATAGACTGTATCAGATACGCTGTTTGAGTGAACAGTCGGTACGCTGTTATTATGCGTTACTGGTGCGATGGGGGTGAACTACGCTATAGCTAATGCAACAGAGACGTGCTCTTCGAGCTAAAGGGCAACACGTGTCTCCTTCGTTATAGAATACTATAATTTTGTTCGCTAGCATGCCTCAGATATTAAAATAATTAATTCTGATTGCATTTTTACTCAAAGTGTATTTTCTACAATAAATGGTGTTATTGGGTTACAATAAAACTTTCATATTCATATTAATATTCATTTATTTGCATAACAAAGTAGTCTTAAAAAATAAAAGTACATACATGGATATTTATTGGTAGTGCTTTCGGGAGTAATTACCAAAATATTTTTTAGCTCATTTGACTTTACAGTAAAAAAAATGCAGACTATTTTTAAATAACTTTCTGAAACTTACCTCAGAACAAGATAACATTACAAAATTATTGTACCAACAATAATTAAATTAATGTGATTTCACAAGGTGTGAAAACAAATTGGCTAAATTACCTCTACATTATCATTGTATTTCATAAACTTTGTTAAATAGTATTGTTTATGTTGTAGGTAGTAAAACGGGACATACGTAACCACTTACAAACATTAACTGAACATTGATTGAACATATCGTACACCAAAATACCTTTAAAACTTAGAAACATTAACATAAAAGTGCACCAAGCAAATATTTTCCGAATCGACCGCTAACAAGATGAAACAGTGGGAAAGTATTCGCCTACGAGGCCGCAGGCTAATACAAAGTTTCGTTGCCAAAACAAGTGCGCAAACAAGAAAGCGCGTGCGAGTGCAATTGCGCATGGGAGGCAGGGGCGGCGGAGGCTGCTGCCGCGCGGCACCGCCGCCCGGCCCGGCAGTGCGCCGCCCGCGCCCTGCCCGCCGCCCGTGCCCGCGCGCCGGCCGCTCGCCCTACAACTTTTACTACTCGTCAATTACTGCATCAACTCTCCGTACAAGTGTGAGTGAAACTAATACCGTGCGGGCCCCGGAACATGCAGTGCTACTTAAAATGTTCATATAAAAATAAAGTAAGCGGGATTTAACATAATAACATAAATTAGAGGCTTTATCAGATTTGTCTAAGGCGCCGGAACATCGTCCGAATCCGGGATATTTATGTGTATCATATTTCCTTTGAGTTTCCTCGTTTTCTTTTTTACGGCCTAAATGGAGTAAAGGGATCTTTTGAGGTTGCGATGTTTTTAATGTTCCTAAGGGACGTGGGTCACGCAAACATACGTTGAAAACAAAATTACGAGTTTTATAGCGAAACTTTTAATGTTTATTTAAGTAATTAGCGGGGCGTTTTTAATGCGAATTGAAAGCACATGTGTATTGATTATATGACCTATCTGAATACAAATTGAATTCAGTAATGTTTGGCCATGAAGACCACCGATGCAAAACCTATGCACACTTGTATATTAGACCAGTATGTTACCGTTAGAGATTTGTTAAAAGTCACGGATTCTTTATGATTCCTATTCGACATAAGAATTATTAGGAAGGTTAAAGTTGTTTATTATTAAACTGAATTAATTCTACGCTACGTAAGGTATTTTTCTACAGTTATAAAATGGAGATACGGAAGTTTCCAGTTAAGTATTAAATTGAGGGAGAACTCTATGCACATGGAAATGTAAGTTGTTGTTCGATGGTAATGTAGTGACATTATAGATCGTGCGGCAGCTTTTACTCCTTACTCTCCCGCTTGAACTTTAGAGTAGAGTTAGGGTCGATGGCTTATGTCTGCCGTGATCGTGCTTGTGACTGGCCTGCTGCTGCTGCCCGTATGATGGATCGAGGCGAGAAGGCGGTGACTCATCGCTAAAGTGACTCAATACTTTTATAACAACCTCTATGAAACTCCAACCGATTTGACAGCAACGGATTGCGGCAGTTATGTGCCTGCTTTTTATTTAAACAGGTAATCAGCACGATAGACAACTGCGGTACTAATGTTATTCATTCTACGTCTGCGTTATATTTATAAAATATAAATATGTTTACATTATGTAAAAGTAAATGTCTGTCACACATTTCAGAACATTTGCAATAAAAATTTAACTCAATTCTTGAATACATTCTACCACGTCTGTGAAATTAGTCTTATTCAATAATCTCGAGTGAAAATTGTTGCGAGCTCGAGATGAGTCAATGTAGATGTAGAAGTATTGGTCGGAGACGTGACCGCTCCGCGTGCGCGGAATAACAACACTGCGACAATATTTGTGCGGGGAACGTCGTATATCGTGGGCGGAACGTGTCGTACCTACCAGAACTGGGAATAAAATGCAGCAATATTTGACGGGATATTTTTTTTAAGTCCGCGTACTTATTTTTGCCGTTGTAAATAAAAATAAATGTAATATAATAACTTATATCACATTATGATAACTAAATAAAACCGATGTTAGTATAAGGAGAAAAAGGAGAAACCATAATGCTTTCTTCGTATACTGTATAATATGGCATGAAATGGTTTCACTTATAACGGTTCTTACATTAGATAGGGTTTTATTTTTATTATAATGAAAAACTAACCTAACGTAACCTAACCTAATCTACACAATAAACGTTTATTAAACTCTGCAATGTCAGGCTAAAAGGGTGTTATGTGAATAGATTTCAAGTGAAAAGATCACTATGCGAACAATAAATGCGTTAACAATGACACCCGGTTTCTGCTTTACAAAAGAATTTTCATGATCTATATTGGTAAGTAAGTGTTGGTATCCTATCAAAAAATCAAGTTGTTAATTAACCTTGGCGTTAGCCGCATCTTGAATTGAAAGTCCCAAAATTGGTAGGTTTATTTTTAAATAATTCCTCAATAATTTACTTTATCTACTTAAACACATATCATAAGTCTTCTATTATGGGTTCAAAACCCGTTGGCAATCTGATCAAATATTATAAAGTATTTAATGAATTTCGAATTTGGAACATCTTCCAAAACCAACACAATTTAAATAGGTCCAATTCTAGTATCAATTGAAACGTAAACTTGGTGTATTTTTTAGTATAATACAGAACGACATTTAATTTCGAACGACATGTGAATTCCGTTACTCCATTAGTACGAGTAAGTCTATGATTTGTAAACAAAATTAAACCATTCATATTCGTGACACAGAACAGGTTTATTTTGCCGCCAGTTTTGTCCTCAAGTCGTCATTTAATTTCATTTGTTTGCTGTGCCGCTTTCGATATTTCCGAAGTAAGGCATGCGCAAAGATAGTGAAAAACATGTTATTTCTCTGATTTGATTTATTTCTTATATCAGTTTAAACTTACATTAGCTTTGCACTCATAGATTATTATATTTCAGGTAGCACTGGTAGCAATGCAGATCATTTGCCTATCGGCTTCTGAACCCATCGTCGATCTTATTTCATTGAAATAAGGTTTAAAAGTGTATACATATCTTTGACCTCGGCTGTACTGTAATATGTGTGTAGGTAAAGTAATGTATGCAACTGTACATAATTCAGCTTTAAAACACTCGTGTGACCACTGTAGGTCAAAATGAAATATATTTTAATATTATATATTACATAAGTATAAACAAGATAAAACTGCGCACTGTTTGTGTATACCTTTTATTTCGTAAGTCGTCCTGATAATAAGTTACAAGCGGCGGAAGAGAATATTTTTACAATTGAATATTTTCTGTGGCGTTACGTCTACAGTCGTACTTTTAATAGCTTTGTTTTACTTCATTTTATCTTAGTAGCGTATGTACAAGTCAAGTTTGAAACCTACGGTTATTGGAATGGGCTAATATTTTGAGTACATACGAGTATATAAACCCGATAACATTGATATATTAAGGTGTCTAAGAGCTGGTTTTATGGTGGAATCAGAAGGTGGCAAGGTTCGACGTTTTTAGATCCACCAAGTTTTGGATTCGTTAGTTAAATCGAGATAAACAGTGTCTAACCAAAAATACCATTACCATTCAGCAATTTACCCCATGTCTTAACAATATCCATTAAAGAAAAGTATGCTTCACACTACGAACACCTTCTAAATGTTAAATTAAGCAGTTGAAAAAAAATAACAATAATCCGAAACTCCGTCAACTATACGCTTGTATATTAATACAAAATAAACACGAGAAAACAGCTCATGGTTCATGGTTCATGAAAAATGGCCGGCTCTGGGCGGCATTAACCACCCGCGGCGCGCAGGGAGCTCGTCTTAAGATTTCATTACACCTGCAGCTGCTGATAACGTTGCACACTACAACTACACTACACCGACTTACAATTATTATTTTATTTTTTTAATTTCCCGTATTCGTTTCAGGTATTTAGTTTTGTATTTTTAATTATATTATGTAGTTGTTTATTTTTTAATATAAGTACCTATAGTACTTTACAGCTAAACCGTGAAAAGAAAATCGATTGGAATATTCAACTTAAAATTTCAATTGATGTTTCCCCATTAACCAAGGCTGAAACTAATAAAGCCATTCCTGAAACAATGTCAATAACAAGTTCCACCGCATCGCAGTTATTCGCATGTTATTTCAGACCGATTCATATCCGGTCTGTTTTATGCAAATTAAACATTTCACCACGTTAGTTTGATCGGTTTTGTTGGATTTGGAGTTTATGCGTCGGCAACCCGGATTATTAGATTGTCTCGTATTCAAATCGATTTTTTTGCGGAAAAAATATTTGGCGTTTTTTTATTTCTCGGAGCAGGTTTATTAGCGTGGTTTTTTAGCCCGGAATGACATTCTGCTCAACAAATCTCATTGACAAAACAAAAAATTGTGTCAGGAGGCGGCGGTTCGCGAGGGAGGCTACACTTTGTTTTTGATTAAACAAATTGTCCGCGCACTTTATTGCTCCCCAGCGCCGGCTCAGCTGTGACTGTTGCTCTTTTAACAAATGACACCGTCGTATCTTTTGTTTTTGTTGTCAAGTAGATTAGTTTCAGATAAGAGGACGTGCGTTGCTAGGTTTTGCTACAACACAACGCTAAGACTAACTCTAGCTGAAATATTAGACATTTCAGAACACCTGTAATAATTTTACCGGCCGTTCCGATTTACATTTCCTTATTCGGTAGGTGAAAGAAGACAGAGGGTAATAAAAACAAAGCATCCGTACGTAACCGTGCTCGCAGACCGTCTGTCTGCCGGCTGGGCCTTCGTCCGGATAAAATTGCCCGGCCACCCGGCTAGCATACAAACTAGTTGAGCCATTGTCGGCCGTGCGCGGGTCGATTTGTCGGTAGATTATTACAGAGACATGATTATAAGGGCTTTTCTCGATAACGTGTTTAGCGTAGTTGGTAGTGACCCCTAAGAAGCTAGCTGTTCTGGGTACAGTCCCCGGTATGCGCATGTAATGAGACTGATGAGGACGACCATTTGTTCTTGAGTCTATGTATTATTGTTGTTGTGTGTACATGTATTTGAGTATGTACATATTTATCTTTGTAAATATGCTAGAGCGTCCTTTGGGAGTAGGTTAATTTGTGTGAAATTGTCCTCAGATATTATATATCAAGTTGGGCAGTTAATCAAAACATCCAACGGTCGCTTCATGTTAACCAGTTCTTGTTACACGATACCGATCTTGATTAAGTGCGCTAATTTTTGAGACTTTTGAGACAACATGCCACCTAGGTTTAAAGATTTTTTTTCAGTACGAAATGTCAAAGTGGTTTATTGCGAAAAGAGAAATGCTTTAGTGGCTCAGAAAGTATGGATTTATTTCAAATGCGTCTATATTTTCGAGTTATGGTTATCGATACTTAATATTTATTTCGTAATTTTTAATTGATATTTTATCAAGGACTAGCCGCCCGCAATCGACAGCGGCTTCGCCCACGCTGCTCTGACTTTCCCGGTGGATTTTTCAACTTGTCCTGACAATAACAAACACAACATTATTTTTTTATCCAATTTGGTGTTCGGAGGTTATACGCGTTCTTACATTTTGGCGATTATATTTTATTTATTAGATTAGACATTCAGTTTTAGAAATTACGGTTATTTTTAGCCAAGGGAAGCAAATGTGTAACGCAATGTAGATGTACTTTCTCAGTCCTATCCAATCTACTTTACCAGTATAATTAAAACCTTAATAAATCCTAAACTAATTAACATAATGGAAATTTAGTAGTAGTAGGCTTTCATATCCCTAAATATTTGCTTGGACATCCTGTATGTATATTGGCTTCGCAATTTTGAATACTCATTGTGGCAGTTGTTAAAGTCGTAGTAAAGTATAAGTCAGTCTAAAACATAATCGTGACTCATGTCTCATTCTGCTAATAATAGCATTCTGTGGGCAGTTTTCTGGTAAACTTTTTTACGACAATTAGGAAGGAGCAAAAACCTAATGCTTCTACAGTATTAGCAGTTAATACATGGAGAATGACTAATTCGATGCGGTTTGAGTCATTACGTAGTGGTACCTAACTTAGTTCTACTGATAGTCAAATAGATTAGTAGGTACATACACAGAAGTGTAAAGAAAATGTAATGCATTGTGTACCGCATTTGGATCCTAATTTTGCGCCCCCGTATGGTACCGCAATGTACATACAACCAAGATTGACACCCAGCTCAATGAAATGATGCGCGTAATATCGGGGGTATCTACTATACTTCAAAGTTCCACTTGTCTATATTAGCCAAGTTAATAAAAAAGATTAAAGCAATCAAACACTGATAGCGCCAAACTAGAATTTTCTGTAAGTACAATGGTTACTATGGGTACTAGGTAAAACTTGTATCCAATACTCGATACGCACAGCTGGGCCTCTTAGCAGAGGGATGGCGCACTGCCACTGAACCAAACGGCCAAGAATCAAGATTTAATCTTCTACTATGGACTTTACGTATCTACATAGATATATATATATATAGTCTAAGCGTAATGAAGGTAAGATCGAGCTAGTCGGTTACGTTATTTTGAATAACACTTCCGCTCACGTACTTTTGTATCTAAATCTAACCTAACTTAACACTTTTAAATAAATTAAAGTCCTAAAATAACAATTAGTTTTGATGTAGTAGACCAAGCTAAGTAAATACCTCGGGGATTTCTTGGATCGAGTTACGGCTTCGTGCGTTCTACTAATTAAAGTGCAGTGTAGTGAAGGTAATTAAAACCGGATATATTTACGATAGTTGAGACAACCTGGCGCCAAGGGTGCGCCATCATTTACGTTCGTCCTTGCTTTTAACCCCATTTTGCTAACCAACTTCGGAAGTAATATGTTTGACCGAGTTTAGGGGAGGTATACGAGTTTATCAGTGTATTTCAACTACGTATAATACCTAACAAGTTTTAAGAGTAATGGCGGCGTAAGAGAGATTGACAGTAATGGCGGCCGAGTTAAAAATAATACCATAACAGGTCAAATACGATTCGGATTTACGGCCATCAATAGAGGCGCAGGACTGATGATAGTGTCTGAAGATGGCGACCGGACTCCGCTATACTTAACTTGGCCTTGACAAGCAGGTGATGACTTTGCTTACAGAAGTACAGTCAGCAATAAAAGTTTGTCAAACAAGGCATATCCTTGTACAAGCATTTAGGTTAAAAATTGCTTACAAACATAGATTTACATTTAGGACACGCCCGCTCCGCATATCGATCGTGCCCTTTGCCTTTGCGTGTGTGTGTCTTTGTGTCTGACAATCAAAATTATTGTTACCAATATTTAATTATTTTTTTAAATTGATAAGGATTGTATTAATGCCGTTTTTTGTCAAAAGGGAGCTAGAAAATTGACCTATTTCTAAATAGCATACTCTGCAGACTGTGATAATCAAAAATATGTATCATAATTATTGACTCGTTCTTTTGTAAACGGAGTTGAATAGCCAGTCGCGATCCGCGGCTACAGTCTGCAGTCCGCGCCGCCACTCCGTAAAACTCCGATATAAATAGGACTCGAACCCGTCGGGGTATCGATTTACCATCAGGAAAAGCTATTCGTTAATTTTTAACGATAGAGCCGCAGCTCCCTAATTTCCGATGATATCTACACTCACTCAAAAGCATTTGTCATAGAAATGCAGCCCGGGATGCTCCTTCACGGTCTGAGTTATTCATCAACTGACGGAAAATAAATTAGTTTCCAATCACCACCGTGGGTCAATAACTTCCCGACCAAAAAAAGAGTAGGTACGTAAGTATTCTAATTAAAATTCCTTAAAAATCGTAATACTTTTACGGAGTAAATAGGTAATAAGGGAACTATTGCGGTGGTTTCCCATGTCTGCGTAAAACTTATAAACGAAAAGAGAATAATAACAATCAATTTTCCCTTATCGTGATAGTAAAAGCCAACACAAACCTAATTACTCTGATCTTCCGTTCCGTAGTGCATTTATCAAGGTCGTAAATCGTGGAATGGGAGGTCGATGTTATGTTAATTTATGACCTGCCCGGACAGCGGTCATTCCGGATCACGTTAATACCTGTTGAGTTACAGGCCGGCTTAACTGGCCCGCCCGCCGGCTTCAGCTCAACATCGGTCGTCCCTGTAATGAGAATCAGGGGCAAATGCAAATGCAAAAACCTACTGCCCTGCCAGTCAAACTGCAGTACCTATATCCAAACAATTCCCGTATAGTGTAGCTCCGTTTAAACTCGTTACGATTGAGAGTGCATCTTGAACTTATGTTATGACGCTTGCGGAAGTAAATAGTTCGTAAGTATATACTTAGTGTGTGCTCATTTAAGTTTAAGGGTGTTTTATATATTGAACAAAATTGCTATTTACTCGATACATGTGTTTATTATTATTGTGTATTTTTAAATTTAACAGAACGATAGAAATTTTTTAATTAGGTAGGCCAGCAGTGGGACTCTAGGCCAATAAATAAATAAATAAAATAATAGTTAGTAGGTGGGTTATTTTATCGTTATCATATTCTCATAAATAACTAACATTGCTTTATAACTTCGATTTGGTAGTTCTAATAATTGCATGCAAGTATGCAACTCTAGGTATACACCCGAGGGCCTTTAATGTTTGAGATGCTATTCGTGGCGTCATCAGTTTGGCGAGCGCCCACTAGACGGCCAGGCGCCGGCGATCGCTCAGTGTCGGCGACATTTACATAATATTAATTCGGCCGATTCCCCTTCAATTACAGTCCTGCCATAGGTGTACTTGTAGCAATAACGCTGCCCTATAAGTCTACATTACCCTGACTTGTCATAGTTAATTTGTAATCGTGGCGTGGTAATCTCCCTGCGCCATATTTTCATTACTTTCCCTCAAATATTTCCCCCTTCTAATATAGCTTAATTTAATCAAAATTTGCTTACTTTGCAGCAATTTCAACCGCAATGTGGTACGCAGGAATTTATAATTATGCCTCTTCTAGCGATTGAAAGAGCAAATGACCGGCGAAATTAATGGAAGCGCCTGTGTTAATTGCCTGGTTTAAACCTCCTGCGCCTGCGTCGCTCACCTGCTGGCCCGTGAGGCGAGCTACCTATTGACGCCGTACGTAACGGCCAATTATTAACAAAGCTTGTGTGATCATCTCATTTACCAAGGTTAAACAATCTCATAATATCATTGCAAAAAGCACCGTAAGTAGTTCTAAAGACACTATCGTGATCAATCTCGCTGATCCCGTCAACCGTATTCCAATAATTTAAAACAACATGTCGCCCCGCATTTATTCATTCCGCGCCGTTGATTTTTGCCTCGACTTGGACCGACTAAGTCCTATTACGGTAAAAATGCACCCCACTCGAGTACCTTATCCATTTATCCGGGCGTCATTAAGGGTATGATCCGGTAGCGTGAGCGGATAACTTATGGTTGGTCATGGAATCTGCATATAAATAGGAAAGAGGTTCATAGCGGAAGGATTAGGCACGCGGCGCCGACGGGTGCGAGCGGCTTGTTACCCGTCTTCACAACTTCGGCGGCGAAGACGAATGAAGACGCTCGCCGTTTCTTCTCACAACGGTTCGTTGCAATTAAAAGTATTTAGTAAAAGTCATAATATTTATTCAGTAAAGTTACGGAATTTTCAACGTGACTCAAAAATATAAAGTTACTCGTACCTTATATGGTTTTTTCATCGTGACAGTAATTTAAACTAGGATTCGAATGGTGAATTTCGACCTCACATAACCCTATCGAAACATAAACGCCCACGTACGAACACTAGTGATCCCTCGGTAATGGAACGTGAGCACCCTACGCGGAAAAATAATTATAGGGCGGCTGCGTGGCGTACATTCGGTTTGGTCGCAACGGCATGCCGCGGCAACGTTACTCGCAGCGCGCATTTATTCGGCTTCCCAGTTTGACTAACAACGCGTCATTGAAATTCGCGCACACAATGGAACTTCAGCCTCGGCCTCTATTCAACACGGTATAAACAATATCGTTTTTGATCTGTTATCGTATTGTTAACGTTTTGATAGCTCTTATTTTCTTGACAGTAATGTCGGATGACGTCAAAACAAAACCATAACCGGTTGTAGACGATATGTTTTTTACCGTCGGGAATAAAGGCCCAGCTCAAATACGATTTGCTTTCCAACCGACTTGTTTACCTTTTCATTTTACCAAATATAAGTAATCTATTAGACATTGCCTGCAAAATTACCTGCTTAAAACTCTGTTTCACCCGAATGCCCGAAAGATGGTTATATTTTTCGAGTGGATGTATGAATGTAAGTACGTCTATTTCTGGGCACGGTCTGCAACCGAAATGGGTTGACAGATTTTAACATATTATATGAGCTGTCATTCGATTCGTCTTTATTAACAAGGTGTCATTTAGGTGTATAAAACTTCTAACAAGCGTCCGAAAAAAATGGAATAGAAATATAATTATTACATTAGGTATTATAAGTTTATAACCATACAGATCTCAAATGAAAGCTAATAAATAACCCATTTTAAATATATTTACATTGCAAAACTTCGATGAAATTTGAAAATTACGTAATTAAAACTGAAAAGTGTGAAATAAACCAAATGATGAAAAAAAAAAGAAATGTTCCTACAGCTTTATAAATATCAACTGAGGAGTGAAAAACAAGCTCTATCTATTACAGATACCTATTGGCGGGAAGTCATATAAGCACGCGTGCCCTTACAATTTTCTATAATCTAAAAAGTCCACATTAACCCACAGAAATATGAGACAAAGACCAGTTGATCCAGTTTTGGTTAATTTCAACCCTAACTATATTATTTAAGAAGGTATAGAATCTTGAAAATATGTTGACAGACGTTACAATAACTGAATATTTGACTTATCACAATCTTATTAACGGGTCAGCTATTACTATTTTGTTTCTGATTGAGTGATGAAACAATATGAATGACATAATAATATGACATGTTGTCACATTGTGCTCGGGTCCCAACGGAGATGTATTGTCCGTGAAGGATTATCATCAGCCCGACGGGATTGTGAAGCGGAAACGGACTTGCCTTGCATGGAAATGCTGGTCCAATTGCTACATTTGAACGAAAAATTTCAAATAACGTCTGTGATATTGATATCTGAAACCCTGTTTTTTATTACATTACCATATGAAAGGATCATAAGATAAGAATAAAACGGTGACCGCTACTTTCATCAGCGTAACAGGCGTCGACCCCTACACAGCTAAACCGTGATAAATGGATCACGAAAAATCCAATCTAAATATTTAATCGAAAATTCCCCTACACGAGTGCATTGAGTGCACTTGTGTGCGTGTAAAACTAAGACTCGGCGACATTGTGCAGTGACGGAACTACGCCCTTATGGGATGTACAGTACAATACACTCTCCTTCTTTGACATAAGGCTTGTTTAACAATTACGTTTGCATTTGTATGTTTAAGTTGTAAGTAAAGCAAATATAATTACCAAGACCAAATATAAACTGCACGTCCGGAAATATACTCGTTAAGTAATCCTTACTGTACTCGTATATATGAGCAACGATGTAGATGCAGCCCCTAATACAAAATAATTGTCCGTCATTTCACGGATCGACGAGTATTTTGGTTAAAATATTCCCGGAAAATCTTTACCTATGCAGCATGCAGCTATAAGTAAATTTGTATACCATTTGGTGCGTTTACAAGCTTTTAAGTAACTTTCTGAGTAATGTGGCAGGCAGGGTGTTACGGTTCGGGACCCCGGAAGGTCGCCCAACGGAACCCTTTTACTAAACCTACGGTGTCCGTTCGTCCGTCCGTCTGTCCGTTCGTCATTCAATCCAAATGTTCCACCTATAAAATCCACTTATGTTTTGCACTGTTATAGATAATAATAATTGGGATACGTTATTTTTATTTATAAGTGTATAGGTTTAAAAGTCATTACTTAAAGTTGGAACAATAAGAGCAAGAGTAAGAGTTCTTAATTTATTTAAATTAGTGTTATGAAAACCTCACTAAGCACCCGTTAGAGTTTATTGAAACACACCGGAATTTGCATAGCTCAACTACTCTTAGTAAATAGTTGCAATACCAAAGGTGATACAATTTTGACATTAATTCAAGTTTTTCGTATTATAAATATAGATATATTTATTCTACCTATAGGTAGAATAAATATATCTATATATGCAATTTATTTTAGTTTTAAAATATGCCCGGCCATCTTAATCTCTGTTGTGTAAATATTTATTTTCCTCTTCGATCAGTTCGGTATTGTTTTGCAAATATAATTAGTTACATATCCGATATTGAAGGTGCATCCTTTCGATGTGTGCGTGCGAGCGAAGACGAGTGCACGGGTGCAGGAGTGCAGGAATGCAGTCGCCACTCGCCAGGGGAGCCACCCCTACATTTGAATGCAAATAATATTTCTTTCCGACAAATATTCTAGTGTTAATACCGCGCTAAAATGTGTAGACGCCCCTTTGTGTGCTTTGCGCATTGTGCTTTATTACTTATCCTTATTGGCCGCGAAAAGGGCTTCGACTAGTTTGTTTTGTCTCTGATATTCGTTTTGTGACCGCTTAGTTTGCATTAAATGAACATGAAGCGGGCTACGTGGCAATCGCCTTCTCAGTAAGTATCGGTTCATTTGATTGTGTTATAGCTGCAAGCTGGAGCAACGCGCGATTTACTTCAGTTGGCTAAGTGACTTAACTAGGTACTTGATGGTTGCGGTAGTACCAATCTCTAGTGCAATCCATTAGTTAGTCATTTACATTTGAAACTTGTGATCAATCCAATATACGCACAAAGTACATACGTAAGGTAACTAGGTAAAAATACTCCAATAAAACTTCTAAGAAGTTTCTGAGAAATTAAGTTGTAACACGCGGACTATACATGATAAGTATGCAAGGCGAAATTAAAAGGTTTTCTAAGTCTGGTTAACAAATTATGTTATATCTCAGTATTTATATATATAATGTGACTTATGTTAAACTCACGTAATATTATTGAGAAACAAATGATTTATCTTTATCATGTCTTTATCAAATTTTAGTAAGTTTGTACAATATTTGTTATTCCTGATAGAAGGTTAAGCCAAAGGATATTAATAAAAAACCTATTACATATCGAACCATAGGTACGTAGCTGCGCAGGCTACGTAGAATCCTACCGTTCGTTTCGTTCGTTATTACCAACAATAAAAGTAAGGACTTTTTACGAAGTTTTTACTTATTACGAAGCTATTACTCGTTAACTTGTAAAACCTAATCAGGTTTCCCCTCTTACTTGGTTATACTACTGTGTTAAGTCCCTGCTCAGTGGGCAGACCATCAGCTCGTGATCTGAGCACATTCGACAGACTGGTGCGAAAATATACTTATGTCAAATAACAACGTAAACAACGTTCTACCTTGAAGAGGGCGGAAAGGACGATTGACTCATAAAAAAGTCACAAAAATTACCATATTCAATCTTAATATTCCGCAAACTGATACTTGAATCGAAAAATGTTCTTTACTCTTAATATTTTTCAATTTCTTCCAACAAACGATTGTGTCGGTATAACCGTGCCAAATTACAGCGTATTAGTACCATGGGGCCTAATATGACTGCGTTTATCGTGTGACAAACGTACGAGAGTGATGGATAATTTATACACATTTTGTCACGCCATAAACGCATCCATACTAGGCAATGGTTAACAGACAGCCAGACGAACAGAACGACAGACCGATGGAACACAACTATAACTTCGGATAAACTGTAACTACGGATCCCTGAAACCAGCCTTAACCATACTGCGCTTAGTCGATAGTACTTTTATACTATTGCGAATGATTGTTTTCGACTTCACTGCGTCCTGCAGTCGAATCTGTTTTGAGGGCGTCGCAACTCCGGAATAATTTCCTAATTCCGGTTCTATAGCGCAAATTTTATCGCGATTTGGTTTCCCTAATGCTAAATTGCGACGTAAACTTCGCCTTCCTGACCCATTTAGCCGGATATCGTTGGGGAGGCAACACGTCTTGTATCCCGAATTCTCCAAGCTATTATGTTGCTGTCTCTGTTCTATGGGTGGAGTGGGATCGAGGCAGAATATTTTCCCTTGTTGGGGAAGTCTAGTAACCCCATTAAGGAGGTTTACCTTTTTCAAAGGCTACATTCGCGGGCGCACCGTGCCTCTAAATCACTTAAGACGGACGGGTCGGGGGCGCACAGCTAGGTGCCTAAAGTTTATGTTTTTACTTATGAAAGAATGGGGTTGTGATATAAATTATGTTACTTCAACATGCTACATTATTTAAGTAACTGGCTTATCGTTTAACATTCGTAAATTCAAACGTTTATGGTTTATTTTCTATGTATGGCTACACTCAGGAGCAAAAATAACGGGTCAGAGTGCGTTTTTCATACTAAAGAGGCTATTTCGAAGCCTTGGTTCCTCGCCAGGGAATGCTTTTAGGGATATCTGATGATGAATACCTCGAGCATCGATACAGGACTTCCAGAGTGCCTAGGATACCCAACTGAATAAATTTGCGGTTAACGCCGGAATTGAGCATGTTCAGAAAAACATCTAAAATGGCAATAAAATGTAAGGAAATCCAAGTGCTGGCCCAAACTCTCCCGCTGTGGTGTTAACTGATTGTGCGATCAGTTAGGTATCTTAAGAACTTTTGACCTCCTCTATTGAACCTCGCAGTATCCACCATTGAACCTCACTCAAAACAACCCCAGGCGAGGAATGAAGGCTTCGAAATAGTCTCGTTTGTATGAAAAACGCAGTCTGACTCGGTATTTTTGCTCCTGAGTGTATTAATAAACAAATTGAATTCAGACACAATAATAGGTTAGGTACAATGACTAGTGTTGCCTCGAGTCCATTACTTACGTTATGAATGTGCCATGAAAGCCACTTTCCGAAACACCTGAGTCCCCGAGGAGTTAAACTCCTGAACTTCGACAGCAGCTTTTAAGTTAGGCCAGCGAGGCAACAATAATTAAAGCGCGCGCGACGTGTTACTACTAACTTATAATAATAACCTGTTTAGAATTGAACCCTTTTCGTTTGTACATGTATTTTTATAGACTTCGGAATATGAGTATTAAGGCGAGTATTATATAGGTACCTACTAGCTTCTGCCCGCGACTGCGTCCGCGTAGATTACAAATATCGTTATACTATTCTTTAAAATTTCGTCCAAAACCGTCCAGCCGTTGCAGCGGGAATTATAGAGTAACAAACAATTCGTTTCAGTAACGCACCATTTACCTACTTAGTAGGTACCGGTGATTATTTTCTACCCGTAATGTTTCGAATCATTCTGCGATAGTCAACGTCAAGTCGACGTGCTAGGTAATTGTAGTACTAAGTATACACGAACACTTCCAATCGCCTAACACATTTTCTCGATAACGATACGATAACGATACTTACTCTATACAAGGAAAAACTAGGTATCGCGGTACTGCGCGCTTTTATGGAAGGGTTACGATAAATAAGTTCGGCAAGTGGCCAAGTGCAAATATTGGATAGTGCGCGTGAGACATTAGCAACGGAAGATCAATTAACGTTTCTAGACCACTATACAGACCAAGGATTATATCTATACAACATTGTCAGATACGATTTGGATTTTACCGCCTAGAGTCGTTGTAAAGTCGAGTATTTACAAGTGGAGACTCAAATGACTCGAGTCTTTACCAACACTAGCGCCAGTTCTACTGTTCTATTGGCTGGAAATAAGCACCTATACCTAAGCCTTACTTATTGGGGAGTTAGGTTACCGCGGGGAATCCGTGAGACAGAAGTTTAGGTATGAGTAGTTGCAATAATCCCTGAGCCCTCCTGAGCCAAATAAAAGTAGAACGGGTTATGAATGCAATAGTGTCGTTGATACAAATTTTGCATGATTTTTGGTATTCGTAGTTATGGCTGTGGGGGGTTCACCCTAACAAAAATTAGCGCTTTAAAGCTTAATATTTCATAAACAGATCCCTTTATCGACAAACCCACGATATTTTTGAAAGACCTATCCAACGATACCCCACACTATGAGGTACCTACAGGAGAAAAATAAATACTTTGTTGGCATGACTTAGGTATATGTATATTCATGCCAAATTACAGGTTTCTCGTACTAAGGGTCTGTGAGCCAGGCTGCGGACGCACGGACGGATATGAAACTGTAAGGGTTCCTAGTTTGAGTAAGGAACCCTAAACAAAAACTTTTTCTATTAAAATCCAAGATTTCAGTGCTGCGTCGGGCTGTACCAATTTCATATAAAAACGAATATGTTCACGTTATGTCAATTTTTAATCAAAGAATTCTAAAAAAAAATTAACCTATGCCAAATATGCGCACAATTAAGTCGTCGAGTTGCGGAAAACAGCCCGCCACAAGCCACAGACTATGTTTATCCTAAACTTAAGGTTTTAAAGCAAAGTTGTATCTTGTAGAGATATTTTAAAGACTAAACTGTGTGTCCAATTGAAATTGGGAAAGATGTAGGTAAACAAAATCCAACGAACCAATATACTTACCATTATTGCTCAATAATCAATCAATTACGCTCATTTTAAGGTCTCCTGAGTCCTTTGCAATGATTTACACCCTTGATAATTACTTTCACATTGAGTTAAAGATTAATATAATAGATACTTAGCTATGAAATGTATACGTTATTTTAAACTAGCGACCCGCCCCTTTTCTGTAACACTCGTGCACAACCCAAAATGTCTGTACTTAAAAATCTTTCTTTTACCCCTCTTATCTATTGATAAAAACCGCATTAAAATCCGTTGCGTACCTTGAGACATCTGCGAGTAAGCGTGCACGCCGAGAGCCAGACGGCGGGAAGCGACTTTGTTATTTATAGAATATTTGAGGTTATGTGTCAAACAGTACTAATTTGTTTACGTCTTTCCCAATCTCAATGGACACAGACTAAAAGTACATGAACAAATATCAGGGGACAGGCTTACACAATTTGGCCTAGTTCCAAACTAGGCTCTAGGCTTGTTTCATAGGAATAACACAACGATAGAGATACTAATTGAAAAATACATAATACATAGAAAACCTCCAAGACTCAGGAACAAACTGATCAGTGATCACACAATTTTTTGCTCATACCGGGAATGGAACCCAATGGCTAATTAGACTAAAAGTAATATAATAATAATTTGATTTTTAGTCATTTTTAAGTATATACCAAACAGTTAACGACGTGTGTTAAGCTAGGAGCAGTTAGGTTAGGGCTAATTAGCCAATTTTCAATAAATAGGGTGATCCGCTACTCAAGACGTAAGTAGCCTGCGTTACCACCTATTCAAAAATACATTTGTTTGCAAGATTCCCATCAAGTCAAGATGTCTGCACACTTTTATTTTTATTGCCCATCATTGTTGATCGAAGCACCTTCCTAAAACCTTACCACCAAGTACCGAATTAGCTGGGTATTTGATAGTAAATTGGGTTGGCTATTTAGTCAACGCGGCTTCTCTTTACTAAAAACCACCGGAACAGGTATCCGGCTCCATAATCAGTTCAGCTCACGAAATTAAATTAATTTCAAGGGACTGAACAAAGTTACGGCAGGGCATTAATTTGAAAAATGATTTCGGAGTTGGTTCCTAAGTGGATTTCAGTGAAGAAAGACACCTCGCTGGCCTCATATTTCCATAGAGCATGTGCATCAGTGTAGCACGTCGCCGTCACGTAAAAACCGCCTTCCGTCTCCGGTCTATGCCTCGTTCAGCGCAGTACTTTCTTACAAAACCGTTAAGGTGAGACCGTTATCTATCTATTTATCTAATACCTTTAAACGAGCAATTCTTGTATATATAATAAGAATATAAATATAATCTAAAACTCGGAAACGGCTCCAACGATTTTCAAGAAATTTAGTATGCTGGGGGTTTCGGGGGCGATAAATCGATCTAGGTAGGTACAATTATTAGAAAACGTCGTTTTACCAAAAAAATATAGAGAGCAAAGCTCGGGTCATCCAGGTAATATCACATTAAAGCAAGCAACTAGGGCTTTACTGTTAGGGCATCATACAAAAAGTACCAAATCAAATGAAATAAACTTGCTAATCATCAATTAATTTTCCACGAGAAGGTTCTGAGCTAGTAGTATTTAAGTATTTATTGTGAAATTAAACGCAAATTCTTCATATCTAGTTAGGCTTGTTTAAGAGGTATCGTAAAACGAGTATGTGGTCGCAATAGCATATTTTTATTAAAAACGAGCCTTTAAATAATCGTTGATTTTTTTCTCTTAGGAACTGTGTAATTTTCGGGAAAAACCATATCTACCTTATAATACCCGGTTAAACTATCGCGTTACCAAAGTTCTCATCAGTGACGCGTAAAGACGGAACCAACAAAGAAACAAAAACGCTTTCATGTTTATAACATTGGTAAGGATTTGTCACTACGATAGGTAGACGCCAAGCTATCTCTCATTCGCGTATTATCGCGAATATTAATTAAATTGAAACTCAACTCTAGTAAAAAATATGTTTTCACTTCTCATGCTCGTAAAGTCCTTCTTTATGCTGGGTATAGGCTGCATAAAATCGCATTTTATGCACTAGTAAAGTAATTTCTTCTTTTAAGACTAAGGCAATCAGGCCTTACAGCCTTCACACAATACACCTTCATTTAATTGATTTTTTTTTTGAGATTTTGGTTACATCTTAATTTTATTACGACATTTGTATAACTATCTAAATACAAATTTACGAATAATACCTACGGCGTGCATTTACGGTTAAAAATAACAACGCAAATATTTATACTAACTTGGCATTAAGCATCAGACCATAGTCAAACCTGTCAAACGTCACATAGTCGAAAATTAAAAAAATAAATAAGAAGGTAATCAGGCTTTACAGCCAAGCCAGCAAACAACATTTTAATTACTTACATTAAATATATTTTTTTTTATAAATTATCCTGTAAGTATGAGCTTCTTGTTTTATTTCCTTGCAATCGAAGTCGAAGCAGAGTGTAAAATTCGAGCATAAAACCCATTTTACCCTCGACGTGACTATCCACACTCGCCGTTCCGGCTCGTATGGCTATATGCACATCTTGGGTAAAATGGCTCGTTTTATGCTCTTGTTGTACAATCTACTATTGTATCGTTGCAGTTTATATAATCACAGTTTTATACGATCGATACGTATTTACGCGAGCAATGGTGATCGCACTCTTTTTGGACTGTGCCTTAACCACCCTTTATCGGCCCCGTCACATGACAGTGAATAACGGGCCGTTAGTTAGAAATAAATAGAAACATCGGCCGGTCCCGCGTAGCAGCGTCGCCTTGTAATTAGTTAACAATCGAGCCCGATACATGTTCGTGTTTGACTCTACCTTTTCAACGCTATAGGAGCGTATAGGATACCCATCGGACGATGTTCCGATAGACCACTATCGAGGCGTGTTTGTGACAATCAACAGTTTATGAACAGTGCAAATCTATAATGATGTGATTTCATAATAATGACTAGCCCGAGACGGTCTAAAAAGAGTGGTGCTCGTTGTTCGATTCAGAACTTGGACTGGGACTCGCCCTCGGTGGCGACGGGAACCGTGAAGCGCAGGTCGTCGTGTCCGGAGAGCGCGGAGAAGAGGTCGGGCCCTCCACAGGAACCCATTCCCGAGGCGCAAACCCCAGAAGCCGGCAGCGCCTCCAGCAGCGCCGACACCAGCGACAGTGCAGACTCTCTCCTACAAGTAGAACAAAGGATATCTTCCATCATCAATGAAAATCGATCCTCCCAGAGCAATTCAGATACTTCCGATATAGACATAGTTATCGACAGTATACTTGCCGCAGAAAATGACTTCCCGAATACTCAAATTGGATTTATGTCAGATCGTAGTAAAACTTTTATTAAAGTTCAAAAACCTTCGAAGCCCCAAGAAGAAAACGAGGCAATTTCTGTTGAATTACCTATTGATAAGAAATGTAGAGAGAAGAGACTGAAAACACCAACACCTTTAAAAAAAAATAAGTCGCTGGATGTTGCTGCTAAATTGCCTAAAGAATTGGTTAAAATAGAAGAGAAGTCGAGTATTTTTCCTGTATACAAAAGTACGATACACGTGCCAAAAGTTGATTTGAGTCCCAATGGTCAAAAAAATAAAGTGGCATCAAAACTGAAACTGCCCTTTTCACCAGTGAAAACGATGGAAAAGCCTAAAGTAAACTTCTTCCAAAGCAAAGGCAGTCCGCAGGGTAAGCCGTCTCCGCTTCTGTCTTCACCCGTACGTAGAACCATATCCAATGAGTACGTTCGTTTGAAATTTACTAACGATACGGTCGTAAGACGAACTATAGATGGGAAATCAGTGCCGAAAATAACTCCTAAAATACAATCCATAATACCAGAAAGTCCAGTAGATAGCGAAGATCCATTTCTAAATCTTAGTCCAAATAAAAAATATACCGTGACAGTAAATAACCAAGTGCGATGTGATAAAGATAATTACGTTATATTCGATCCGGAGACTGGATTTAAGCCGGATCAGCAGTCCAAGTCGCGGATCCCCGTGAAGTCCCCAACAGGGGAAAAGTGTCGGATACCTGTGTCGCCGCCGGGCGGGAGCTCCCGGGCGGCGGCGCGGGCGTCGGTCAGCGTGAGCGACACCGACAGCGGCATCCTGTCGCCCAACTCGTCGGAGGCCGGCGAGGAGGCGCGCGCCTACTATGCGAACGCGGCCGCCTTCAGCCAAAGGGCAAAGAGATCCGCCGCAGACCTCGACATCAAGATCCTCGACCCGGGACTTGCTAAAAAAGCCGTCGAACAAATAAAGGTGAGTGCGCGTTTGTATGAACATTTGGTAAACAAATTTAAACGGCCAACACTTGCAAAAGCAAGGGGCGAAGCCGTGAAATACTCGTAACGAACTATTTGTGTTTTGGCCAATAATTCAACTTCCGCTTGGAAGGCTCATTTTTCACGTCGCCGGTTAACAGCCGCGCACCCGCTCTGTTCCCCGTTTGATTCTACTTTTTGCGAGCTTCGCACTCGATAGCGGCGAATTTTCACTGAAATGACATGTCTATGTTGTTTTCTTTGCCGTCGATGTTATCGAACCATACGCTTGTTTATAAAGTGGTGGCAGCGGTGGCGCCGACTGTTTTACTAGGTTACGGTGGTTCTTCAGTGTGTTATTATCACGTCTAACAGTTTTCAGTCAGGGACACGCCTATGCGGGCTCTGCTACCAGAACAATTAAGGTTAAGTGTAATAATTACTTATTCATTCTAAAAGTAATTTTACGTTGGTAAAAAAAGCAAAATAAGTCCTTTTGACAGATATTAACGACAAGCCAATTTAAAGAATCTGTTTTAGTAAAGGTGAGTGAGTAGGTTAAAATCAGGGTCTAGATGTACCCATGCATGTCCATGTACCTATGCTTGCGAAGTTTAGCCATTGATTAAATAGCAATCAATCAAAGCTTTCGTACTTAGCGAAAGAATTTGTTTTAAAAATAACTGTAGATACCAGATCTGCTAATTGTCTCAGTCTATCAAACTCGGGGTTCTAATTGTGAATTATTGTAAAAATATTGCTAGAAGATTTGAAAATTGTTTTTGAAAAGATTTGTCTATTGGGCAGAGCCAGCTGATGAGGCTGAAGACCGATGACGGCAGGATCATATCGTCTAAACCTGAGCTTTTGGGAGAGATAGAGAAGTTCTACGGACAGCTGTACACGACAACACGCCCACCTGTCAGCAACCTAGCAGAAGACCCAAGAGCTAGGTTGTCCCGACACTACACCGAAGATATCCCGGACGTTAGCCTGTATGAGATTAGAGTGGCTCTAAAACAGCTTAAGAACAGCAAGGCACCGGGTGATGACGGAATTACGGCTGAGCTTCTGAAAGCAGGTGGATCACCGGTTTTAAAAGCTCTTCAGAAGCTATTTGATTCCGTCATAGCCCAGGGTAAAACGCCGCAAGCATGGCACGCGGGCGTGGTGGTTCTTTTCTTCAAAAAGGGTGATAATACCCAGCTGAAGAATTATAGACCCATCACGCTCCTGAGTCATGTTTATAAGCTGTTCTCTAGAGTCATTACGAATCGTCTCGCTCGCAGGTTTGACGACTTTCAGCCTACCGAACAAGCCGGTTTCCGAAAAGGCTTTAGCACCATAGACCACATCCACACGCTGCGGCAGGTTATACAGAAGACCGAGGAGTATAATCAGCCACTATGCTTAGCGTTTGTGGACTATGAGAAGGCCTTCGATTCGATCGAAACATGGGCTGTGCTGCAGTCTCTTCAGCGGTGCCAAATCGACTATCGGTACATCGAGGTGTTAAAGTGTTTGTATAGAAACGCCACTATGTCAGTTCGCCTTCAGGACCGGAACTCGAAGCCTATCCAATTGCAGCGAGGAGTAAGACAGGGAGATGTAATATCTCCGAAACTGTTTACTGCTGCATTGGAAGACGCTTTCAAGCTTCTGGACTGGGGGAGTTTTGGCATCAGCATAAATGGCGAATACATCACTCACCTTCGATTCGCCGACGATATTGTCATCATGGCTGAGACCCTGGAGGACCTTGGTACAATGCTCGATGGCCTCAGTAGAGTCTCTCAACAAGTGGGTCTTAAAATGAACATGGACAAGACGAAAATCATGTCAAATGTCCATGTCGTACCCACTCCTGTCAAAGTTGGTGACTCTACTCTCGAAGTTGTTGACGACTATGTATACCTAGGACAAAAAATCCAGTTAGGTAAGTCCAACTTCGAAAAAGAGGTCAATCGTCGAATCCAACTCGGATGGGCAGCGTTCGGTAAGCTACGCACTATCTTCTCGTCCCAAATACCACAGTGCCTCAAGACAAAAGTCTTTGATCAGTGTGTGTTGCCAGTGATGTCGTATGGATCCGAGACATGGTCGCTTACAATGGGCCTCATAAGAAGGCTCAAGGTCACTCAAAGGGCGATGGAAAGAGCTATGCTGGGTGTCTCTTTGCGAGATCGAATCAGGAATGAGGAGATTCGCAGGAGAACTAAAGTAACCGATATAGCTCACCGGATTGCAAACCTTAAGTGGCAGTGGGCGGGGCACATTGCTCGTAGAACTGATGGCCGTTGGAGCGGAAAGGTTCTAGAGTGGCGACCGCGAACCGGGAGACGAAGTGTTGGCAGACCTTCCACAAGGTGGACTGACGATCTGATAAAGGTCGCGGGAAACCGCTGGATGACAGCAGCAGAGGACCGATCGTTGTGGAAAACCTTGGGGAAGGCCTTTGTCCAGCAGTGGACGTCTTGCGGCTGATAATGATGATGATGATCATGGGCCAAAGGCCCGTTCGATACCTACCCTTTGGGTACGGAATCTTAGAAAGTGGGCATTTATAGATAATAATTAACATTGTATTAAGAGTTAATTTAACACTGGAAAGAGATGTATTTAACGTTATCATATCATAGACGAATTTTCGAATACAGTTTTCGACCAAAAGTATTGCAAAATTATATAGAAGTGCTGAAAGCGCCATCTGTTGTAGAGTAGTAGAACCACAAAATGCGATAGTTTTGTAAAGAAAGTGGCTTGTTCATTGCGAAATAAACAAACTTTTCTTTTTGTTTGCGAACGTATAAATTTATATTATATCAGTAGAATTATCCTATTATATAATTATATTTAACTGATGCTAAAAGCGCCATCTGGTTTTGAGTGCCGCAACTAATAACTCAACTTTATTAACAGAAGCAAACATCTAGCGGCTCTGTAGTTTAGCTACTTATCGCTTGATGGCGCTGTACATAACTTTTCCTGATAACCAATTTAAATACTGTTCTTGCATCCGTTGTTTTTACTTAGTACCTATTCTGTGCATCGTAATGAACTTAAAACAAGTTACCGCTAACTCATTACTCAAAAAAATATTTGAAAGTTAATTTCTAAACGGTTTCGTCTGATCAAAATCCATTAAAGTGGAACTCTTAATATTGTATCAATACTTACATAGATAATGCTGCAGATTGCGGATCTTTGATTTATATAATGTAGAACTAGTCTAATGCTTCTGATATTTTAAATAAATAAAGGTCGATGGTATTAACGTAATTTTGAGTCTGTATTAGTAAATATCGCAAAACGGTAACCTTTATTAAGACATCGCATTTTAACACCATGTACCTAGTCGTAAGTTTTGAGGTCGCCTGACAGTACGTTAAGAACTGCGTAAAACCTTCAGAGAAACTGATGGTCTGCGTTGTAAAAGTTGTACTTAAATCGATTTACTGACCCAGGCCAGGCCAATATCGCGAGTGAAGTGTTCGTTGCTCGTGTCATTGGAGATTAATACAATTATTAGGCAAAAGGTTTTTATTTATTAACCCCCTTACTAATAAACGTTGAGTAACGGTGGTATAGCTATACAATGTTTTGTCCTTATCTGACAAATTCAAATGTCACAACGAGAGATAAGGACAAAACATTGTATAGCTATACCTACCACCGTTACTCAAGGCTTATTAATAAGGGTAGGGTAGGTAAGTATCTAGTTATCCGAAAATTAAATGGTCATTGAAATAGTTGCACAGGTGTTACTGAACTTTTAAAGTTGTAGTTGTAAACGGATTTCGGAAATACAGTTTTTTAGTAAGTACTTAACTTTCTAATTGGAATACAGGTGTTCCAGAACTAGACGTAAATATTGAAAGATAAGAAAGTGAACTTTTAAGAGAAAGTTCCACTTTGGACTATTTAAATAGCTCAATTTTTTTCAGTACTTACGGAAAGTCAACGTTGCTGAATGAACTACAAGAGTATGATGGTAGAAAGTATGGATTGATCTTGAATGCGTTATTATTTTGGAATTATGGTGTAATTCAATTTGCTACGTTCATGTATCATGAGGATTAGATGGATAAATAGCTGTTAAGTTTTAAAATTACAAATAATAGCAATTTTTGAAATGCTGTAACCTACCTCAATGTATCGTTCTTTACCAATTTTAAACTAAACATGAAGTTAAAACTATATTCTGAACGGTAATAAAAGGAAGTTCCTTATCTAAAAGGAGAAACTGACTGACTGACTGACTGACTGACATATCAACGCACAGCCGAAACTACTGTACCTAGAAACTTGAAATTTGGTACAGGTGTTCCTTTCATGATGTAAGTGAGCACTAAGAAAGGATTTTCCGAAAATCGACCCCCAACGGGAAAAAAAGGGGGAGTACTGGGAAACTAATTCTACGGGTACGAAGTCGCGGGCGTGCGCTAGTCCTCTAATATTTCGTGAGGCCTATAGTCATGCCACTAATCGAAGCTAACTTCGATTGAGTTATAAAATTGTACTTGTTTCAATAGCGATTGAGTCGGCGATGGGGACTTTTGAGTACTCTACATTTTACTGCACAGTGGCACAGTAGAATATATGCTTAGATATGGCGGCAAAATGCAAATAGTCCCTCCGGGTTTGCAGGTAGGTACATTTATACACGGTACGTGTTGATATGTCATCATTGTAACACCAAGTAGGCGTCGGGACGCATCAGGATGCATCGTGTTCTTATTTGTAATTTAATGTGAGGTCGCGCGTCGGGAGCTCGTTACTTGCTGCGCACGCGCGAGGAATGGCATTAGGTGGACATTCCTCGGGCTGGTAATGGGGACTTTCAATTATATTTTGTCCCTAAATGTCAACAATGAGGTACTTACTAAAAGTGAGATAGCTCTTAGGTGTTTCGGGTTTATACTTGTCTCTCACTCGCTCTGACATGCTATTAATTAAGAGCGAGTGAGAGAAATATAAACCCGAAGCACCTTCTAAGTGCTCATAGACTGTAGCACAGCTTTATACTCCGAGAGGCAGCGGCATCTCGGGGTATAAAGGTCGTATGTACACTAGTCCAGTGCCCGTTCCGTATTTTAGGATACGTGAAAGAACCTTCTTAGGTAATGATTTCTGACCGCACGAAATAGTAAAAAGGCCAATTTAAAAGAATAAACTACCTTTTCATCACACTTGCTCGTATATGGTGTTATTCCATGCCTGTATACAGAAGGACAATGGCCTAAATTGTTCCCGCGGGAATAATGGCGAGTTTGTCATTACTCCCTAGGGAGTAATGACTTTCTTTTTAAAATTTGCAACTATTTCGTACATCATTTCTGACTAAGGAGGTTTAATTTTCAGCCAAAAATTAAATCGGTTTCTAATTTCATCTTTAAAAATTAGCTATAGACTAACTTACATTACACAAAACCTATACGCTTCATTAAACTTCATTATTTTTATACCTATTTCAAGTTTATATCAACATTTATCATTAATTTTAGTAATTATACATTTTTATCAAATTGGCTAAATCTGGCTCGAATCCAGGTCGAAACTAAACGCAGTTATTATCTGTGGTAGAGGTCACAAAAAAAAAATAGTTTCCATTTACGTTCCCGTTCGTCAAAAGTTATTTCTTTATATTTTGCAGAGTTAAAGTGTTTTCTCTTTGTTTTTTTTCCTCGCAAATGTGATGAAAACCATTGTGTGTATCACAGGCAGTAAGGGGATTACTAACTCGAGTAATTAAAAGCCCTCCGCCTTCGGCGTCGGGCTTCTAACACTCTCGTTAGTAATTCCCTTCATACTACCCTTGATGCACAATGTACTATAGTACAGATTTTAAAATCCGGGTCAGTGACGTGTACGTGTGCCGGGATGCAACAAATAGATACCCAGAATATTGCAGCAGTATTACTATGGTTCCTATAACTATATGTATAATACGATACAAATATAAAAATGTTAATTACTTATTTTTTTTAGTTTATTTTTTTTGAGTGTAGAGGGGTTCTTGAGAGTCTCGATCGATAAAGGGTTAAACATGTTTCATCAAAACGGTTATTAAGTATCTTTGCATATCGGAAGTTAATAATAAAAGTTAAACCCAAATAAGCGATTTTGCAGCACAATTGCTGTAACTTTTTTGTAATGTGAAAATGTATTGATGGATACGAGACCAAAACATATCCGTAAACAAACATTAACAGGAAACAATGAAATCAAAAGTAAAGTGGATGTTTTTTAGGGTTCCGTAGCCAAATGGCAAAAAACGGAACCCTTATAGATTCGTCATGTCTGTCCGTCCGTCCGTCCGTCTGTCCGTCCGTATGTCACAGCCACTTTATTCCGTAACTGTAAGAGCTATATACTATGGAAACTTTGTAATTAGATGTATTCGGTGAACCGCATTAAGATTTTCATAGAAAAATAGTAAAAAAACAATAAGTTTTTGGGGTTCCCCATACTTAGAACTGAAACTCCATTATTTTTTTCATCAATCCCATACGTGTGGGGTATCTATGGATCGGTCTTTAAAAATGATATGGAGGTTTCTATTTTTTTTTTTTTAAACTGAATAGTTTGCGCGATAGACGCTTCCAAAGTGGAAAAATGTGTGTCCCCCCCCCGTAACTTCTAAAATAAGGGAATGATAAATATAAAAATAATATATGACATACATTACCATGCAAACTTCCATCGAAAATTGGATTGAACGAGATCTAATAATTAGTTTTTTTTAATATGTTATAAATCGTAAACCGCATTTTACCTTTCATTCAATCAACTCCAATATAATAAAGAATAAAGAAAAAAGACTCGCACTTGGCCGGTTTTTTTTTCATTTGTTTCATTTTCGGCTGGATTCAGTTAAAGGAGCGTACCTACTAAGATACACCGTGACAATACCAAAACCGAACTAACAGCATATCTTTCATTCGTCTTATGCGATTGATTGGAACTTTTTTTCTTAGGCGTAAATAAACGTGATGCGTTAGCAAAAATACTTACCTATGGTGATACTTACCTAGCGTCGTTCGGCGTTCAGTACCGGGAATGTTATATTGAGTCACAATTTGACATTCGCGGTACTGAACGCCGAACGACGCTATGCTATGTTATATTATAAGAGAAAAATATATTAAAACACATATTTGTAGATATACCTAATTTTAGCATTTATCCTCTTTGCCCTATCACGGTTATACATATAATTGGGTGGTTTATTGAAGATTTACAATTAACGACTTGCCAAACTAATGATTGACATAAAGAGGACTGTTTGAGATATATTGATGTCTCCATAATAATATAAAGAAATCTTCACCTTCCAGGGCCTCTTTTCTACTGGGTAAAGCCATTACTGCCTTTGACGTGGTATCGTATTGTTTTGACTCGGCCGCCATTATTGTGAAGTAAATAAGAGCTATCGAAACGTTGCCTACACGATAGTCGATAAAATAACGTATCAAAGGCAAAATGGTTTTACCCAGTAGAACAGAGGCCCTGGGTTAGACTGGTACAGTCGAGTTCGTAAATATGTGTACACTTTAGTACCTTGTCTTTTTAACGTAATGTATAAACAACCATATATTCATTGTCACAGCGATTAAAGTGACATGGAACTAGAGTGTACAACACATATTTATGAACTCGACTGTAATACAGACTCCGTTTTGTAGCACGTGACTTTAAAAATATCCGTTTAAAACCCCTCCAGGCGCGACACCGGATAAATTGGCAAGAATATTGTGCTTGATTTTGGTTATCATTTCAAGCTAACAAGAGCCCAGGGCGCCGAGAGCGCCCGGCGAGGGCCCTCCACGTACCTGCACCTGCACGCACTATGAAAGCGTTTCAGCGGTTTCATTTTCAGTGGAGATAACCTCTAAATGTAAACCGCTGGGACACGCTTTTGTTAAATACGCGTTTAGGGTTTCAAATAAATGGCGGACAGCTGAGCAATGGTTAGCGTTAAATAATATTATAGGACGAGGTACCCTTTGAGAAACGTGTTTACTACGGAGACATGCTCGTGCGTGCATTGTCGGTTCACAACCTCACCACACCTACCACCATACATACCTTACTCATATTTGACGGGTTCTCATATTTTAACGAAAGTTATACGTTATTTTTACTTGAGATCATTATTTCTTCACTGGTACTTACTGGTCCCACCAACAAGGGCGAGTAACCGATTATAGCTATCGGCGACTTTCTCGCCCAAGAAACGAACAAAAGATTCAGTTCCCTGTTAGTAAAAGAGACATGTATATTAATAGTTGATCGCTGGCTGTACTCGCTTCCCGCTCATTGCCGGCGGGGGGACCAGTGTCTATTCTATACATTGTGTTCCAGTAATTTTAGAGATGTTAAGGTGAAGTATGTTCTATGCTTTATTCTGATGCAATATAACACTAGGAGGTGCAAAGCAGAAACTGCCAAGGAGTGGAAAGCAAATTATCGGTTGTTTTATATCTTACTATAAAGAGTTTTAATTTAAAACTTTGCGGATATTCGCTTTGGTATATGTAAGTAGCACAGACCATTAGAACAATTTGCAAGAGTGGCTTTGAGTCGCAATCAAAGGGGCGCCGCGGGCGCTGTAACGTGATTACCGTGCCGACGACGAGGCCCGCATACAACAGCGTCCCCGACTGTGCTCGTGGGGTGACGAAGACCCTACCGCGGCCGTTCGAATAGTCGCGGCACTCAGAACAGCCAGGACAAACAATACCCAGCACACTGAACACATGAACACCGAACACTTGATCGAGTCAGTGGCAAACCAATGTTATCGTATGAATTATCCGTTCTGAACAATTAATACAATGTATAAAGCACGAAGAGTTCCGTAAAATTCATGTGTTCCCCTTTCATGTTAAATTGAATAATATATACACACTCTGTGAAAATTTCATATAACAGCCTATTACGGTCCTGGAGATTCAGCCCGCTGTCAGACATACGGACGGACGGAGAGCGGTGGCTTAGTGATAGGGTCCCGTTGGCTCTATTTACGCACGGAACCCTAAAAAGAACTAGTTTAAGTCAAGTGGGTTTTGGTGACGAGGGTCAAGCAAATATGTTTGCCTTTTAAATTAGTTGATAATAAGAATTGGAAATAGTTTAACATTATCACTATGTTGAGTAGTATAAATATGCTGTATACTCGTATACTGTCATCTTACAACCTACAAGGGCCGAAAGGTAATCCGATAATCCTCAAGGACAACATAAACGAAATATAGATTAACGGCAGATCTTGTGAAACTATGGTCTCAATAAATGTTAATTCACTAATACGTATTAGCTAGTCAATACTAACAGATCTTTTTGATACTATCCACAAGCTTTTTACTTTTGTATCAAGAAAGACCGAGTTATAATAACCCTGACCATAGTTCTATAATCTTCGTCGCTCTATGGCATTATCAAGGCGGCTTCCGGCCGAATCTTGGGCCCTAAATAGCCTATTTCTCGACTGAGCGAGGGTGCATTCGCATTACATCCCCATCTATAGCTATGATTGTACGCACAAGCAGGTAGGCGGTACTCAAAAAAAACCGACAGACGTACAAAGTTGTGCCGTAGCGATTGAAATGTGACCGATATAGGTCTTTTGGTAAAAAGCTGTTTCTATTTGCCACGAGCAATCGGTTGGAGCGGAAGCGCTGGTTCATATATCAGTCGTGAAGCCCGTAAATAACCGCTCGGGGCGGATCACACGCCATGGCTCTTCTTGGTTTAATAAGGCATGAGGCGGAGGAACCTGCGCCCTCCACTCTCCGCAAATACGCAAAGTAAACTAATGCATTATTAAATACCACCCTTCAGGTGCCGCTTTTCGTGATCTTTGTTTGCCATAAAAAGGCAACTTTTCGCAATACCTTTGTGTTGTTTTAACGGGTGACGTAGTTTTTTACCCAGAAATATAAAATACAAACCTTTTTTTTATGTATTATCTTATCATTTTTATGTTACCTGCGAGTAGATTAGGTAAGTAGAAAGAAATGAAGGTTTGTGAAATATTTTAAATATAGAAGCCAGGAAAATGTAATTAAAAAAAAACTACTTAAGTGCTGTAAACGACTAATAAATATATGTGTACCTATATTAACAGGTAAACTGTTCTTTTTAACCGACTTCAAAAAAAGGAGGAGGTTATACGTTCCACTGTATGTATTTTTTTTTTTTTATTTTTTTTTTGTGTATGTTCACCGATTACTCCGTCAATTGTGGTCCGATTTTGAAAATTCTTTTTTGATTTGATAGGGTATACTTCCGAGGTGGTCCCATTGCCACCAAATCGGAATCTGATGAGGGGATCAGTGAGGAATTGAGAGAACTCCTCAAATATTGTAGGCAAACATAAAGCGATTTTAGTATTTTTAGTAACAAGTCTAGCATTTGCATTCAGAAAGTATCATTTGGTGAAGTGGACCTGATGATGAAGACCACAGATGGCCACCGGAACTCTTCAACGGTACCTATTTCAAGGGTGGCGATAAGATATCTCTATTAAGATGGTTGAACGACTACTACGAAGTTTATTTACTTGTAGAAATATGACTATGTATTTCCCGCGGCGTTGCTTGCGACGCGCTTGAAATAACTTAAAAGTTTCATATCAACAAAGAAGTGGGACTACGTAACAGCGTATTCTCATAATAATATAAGACAGACGTACGCTATAACTACACAACTGGCGAAGGAGCTGGGTCTGAATGACAAAGTTAATAAGTACTTTGGGTAGGACCTTGGGCCTTAGGAGGATATGATCAGCACACGTGGCACACGTTATTAAAATTTTAGCACAATCCTCTTAAACGTTGCATTTCGCACAACGCTTTTTCATCATGTGGTTTCTTTAGCACTTTATTGGGCTCTAAGTCGCAAAGAGCAATACCATTAAGGGTCTTTACGCGACTTAGAGCAACATAAACTTGGCCTTTGGCAAACATTTTTTTACCCAAATCTATTACAGCTTTGTTTAAGGTAGTGCCCTGGAGTTTATGCACTGTAACCGCCCAACTGAGGATTAGCGGCAGCATCCTTCGTTCAACATCCCCGTATCCTTTAGTTGCCTGATAGGTTGTTGACACAGGCGCTATGGCGACTAACCCGTCTCTGTCTTTCACTTTTGTGCCAATAGTGACATCATCAAATTTAATAAAAACAGATTCAGGTAACTCGCCTGATTCTATTTGGTCACGGCGAAAGGCAGGCCATTTAAACTTGGACACAATCCCCATTGCCCCGTTGACCAGGCCTTCAGTAACAGAAATGTTGCGTCTTAACATGACTCTGGAGCCTATGCCAAGTTTCAAAACGTGCATCAAACCACCACAGTTATTTGCATCAGCAGGAATAACATTTGATGGTGGTCGTTTTTAACCGACTTCAAAAAAAGGAGGAGGTTATACGTTCCACTGTATGTATTTTTTTTTTTTTTTTTGTGTATGTTCACCGATTACTCCGTCAATTGTGGTCCGATTTTGAAAATTCTTTTTTGATTTGATAGGGTATACTTCCGAGGTGGTCCCATTGCCACCAAATCGGAATCTGATGAGGGGATCAGTGAGGAATTGAGAGAACTCCTCAAATATTGTAGGCAAACATAAAGCGATTTTAGTATTTTTAGTAACAAGTCTAGCATTTGCATTCAGAAAGTATCATTTGGTGAAGTGGACCTGATGATGAAGACCACAGATGGCCACCGGAACTCTTCAACGGTACCTATTTCAAGGGTGGCGATAAGATATCTCTATTAAGATGGTTGAACGACTACTACGAAGTTTATTTACTTGTAGAAATATGACTATGTATTTCCCGCGGCGTTGCTTGCGACGCGCTTGAAATAACTTAAAAGTTTCATATCAACAAAGAAGTGGGACTACGTAACAGCGTATTCTCATAATAATATAAGACAGACGTACGCTATAACTACACAACTGGCGAAGGAGCTGGGTCTGAATGACAAAGTTAATAAGTACTTTGGGTAGGACCTTGGGCCTTAGGAGGATATGATCAGCACACGTGGCACACGTTATTAAAATTTTAGCACAATCCTCTTAAACGTTGCATTTCGCACAACGCTTTTTCATCATGTGGTTTCTTTAGCACTTTATTGGGCTCTAAGTCGCAAAGAGCAATACCATTAAGGGTCTTTACGCGACTTAGAGCAACATAAACTTGGCCTTTGGCAAACATTTTTTTACCCAAATCTATTACAGCTTTGTTTAAGGTAGTGCCCTGGAGTTTATGCACTGTAACCGCCCAACTGAGGATTAGCGGCAGCATCCTTCGTTCAACATCCCCGTATCCTTTAGTTGCCTGATAGGTTGTTGACACAGGCGCTATGGCGACTAACCCGTCTCTGTCTTTCACTTTTGTGCCAATAGTGACATCATCAAATTTAATAAAAACAGATTCAGGTAACTCGCCTGATTCTATTTGGTCACGGCGAAAGGCAGGCCATTTAAACTTGGACACAATCCCCATTGCCCCGTTGACCAGGCCTTCAGTAACAGAAATGTTGCGTCTTAACATGACTCTGGAGCCTATGCCAAGTTTCAAAACGTGCATCAAACCACCACAGTTATTTGCATCAGCAGGAATAACATTTGATGGTGGTCGTTTTCCATAGGTGAATATGACTGTAACTTTCCAGTGGCGTTGCTTGCGGCGAGCTCGAAATTTTCTATAGTTTCTCATTTATTGAAAAGTGGAACTACATAACAGCATAAATAGGATCACTAAAAAGTATTAAATAAAATAAATGTTTAAAAAAACAAAAAACCGCCTTCAAAAATGCAAAAAATAACTTCTTATAAAATGATAGGTACCTATAGGTAGGTCAGTCCAACTGAAGTCGGCGTCCCACAATATTTTAATGATAGGTACAAACAACCACACACTTAACTGCCCATTAAAGACCGAAGTTAGAAAATGTAGAAAGAGATGAATATAGATTTTACATAAGAGACAGTTTCTCTCTGTTCATCTTCAATAGTCACTCAGCTGTGTTGCTGTTTGTAAATCGGCTTTTGGTTTAAAATAATGTGGGACGCCGACTTCAGTTGGACTAACCTACCTATAGGTACCTATCATTTTATAAGAAGTTATTTTTTGCATTTTTGAAGGCGGTTTTTTGTTTTTTTAAACATTTATTTTATAATCATAATAGCATTGTTACAGTCTTTCCGGTTAAAACTCTTCTAGTGAAAACTTGACATCCTTATTTGTATATTAAACCGTAAAATATGTTTTAGTAACAATTGAAATTACGTAGACTAAAAACCAAATTGTTTTGAGACTAATGATAATGTGTTTAAAATTACATTTTTATTAAATCTCTAAACAGATGATTAATACTCATCAACTTGGTACCGTTTACTACGCGTTTCTTTCAGCGGTTACTAAACAGTTCTGACAATTTATCATAAATAAGTTTCCGTCAAAAATGTCATTTTTGGGGCAAGCTTTTGCTGCCGACTGTTGTTATTACCCGACTGCGGCGATACCCAAAAGGGGGATTATGTGTTTGACGTGTATATATGTGCGACTTTATATCCCCTCGTACTTTACCGATTTTAATAAATTATACTAAACATTTAACGCCAATAGAAATAATAAAAAATACTTTGTTAGCAGAAAAATCAAGGAAAGCATACAAGAAAAGATAGCTATGGTTTATTTTTATCACAGTACATAGGCTTAATTTACTCTATTTTAAAGACGCCCGTGCCTGTCATTAGAACTCTCGCTCCCGAGCCCCGCTGTCGCTCGCGCTCTAAGTTAGTGCCCCTAACCTCAGCACCTTATAGGACTTCATTATTTATTTGCATAAATACCTAATAGGTAATCAATAAAAGTCGTATACTTAATATAAAATAAAATTTTCAAACACTTCTCGAAATATGGCAAGATCCGGTTTCTTATCAGGGGATAATATTCGGTACTTACCTACATACCGAAAACAACTTACCTAATCATAAATTACCTTATTAAATGATTCATTTTCCCCTCGTTCTTTCTAAAGCGGTTTGAATGTAAGTATTTAAGAAACATTTACGTTTGTTCTTAATATCGATAGAGGCAGGGTGAATGTTAAATTCGAAAAATCAACGCATAAACTGGGAATACAATTAGGTAGGTAAATACATAACCTTGATTTCAGGCAACGAGGCACCAGTCGAATACCTCATATTAAATACAAAGTAATATAATCACAGAACTACCTACTCGTATATTATTCGGAATCAGTAGCCTGCAAACTAAATATGTATATGTAGGTTGCTCGGAAAATTACGCTTTTTTGCGGTATTCTCTTTCAGCACTTTGTGTCTTAGATGTGCCTACAAAATGTGATATGTGATTTATGTGGGTTCAGTTTTCGGTTAATACTGCGGTTTGGATTTAGGTTTGTAAATGAAATCTCTGTTCAATTATGCCCTTGCCCCTGCACCCTGCAGACATTCTAAACTTTTCCAGAGTAGCGTCCATTTAATACCGTATGATTCTTCTCATTAATCTATCTAAATTAATTTGGTTTACTCAAAAAACTTAACAGCTCACATAAAAGACAATAAAATATCCGTATCCTGTCTGGGATGTATTCCGGTTGTTAGGGCTTACGAGCTATAAATTATTATCTTCGGCTTGAGTTATGGCTGCTCGACGACAGATCGTTGTTTTAGGCCTTTAATGGGGTGACGTATATTTTTCACTTTTTAAAAATAGGTGTGTTTATATTTACCGCAGTAGAATGCAAGAAAAAAGAAGTGAGATGGGAACATACCCGCTAATATCAATATCTTTTAACAATAGATGTAGTATTTTATTTTGTGTTATGTTGTAATGTAATTGAAACTTAAACTGTTCAAATTTCATTCGACGGTAGGTATGTTATGGGGCGACGAATAATATGGTTCTCGTTTATTGTTGCACGGTCTTTTGAGAAAGCCTCAACAGGCTTATCCTTCTGTCGTGTTGGAAAAAGGGCAGAATAAGCTCATCTTTAACAAAAATGCATACTCCCAAAAATATTGAGATACAATTAAATATATTTGAGTGTGTTGCTTGAATTATCATTGCCTAATGTTATCTCAGCGAAGCGTTGAATTTCATATGAATTGTAGAAGAATTTATCTAGATCTCCCAGTAGTTGGGGAAGGGTGACAGGGGCGCTCATTAGTATGATGGTGCTATTCTAAGAGCTGGAGCGGCTGCCCTTCCTCCGGGACGGCTAAAAATGGCCCAATCAGTCAAACGGGAGCGCAGGCGCCGGGCTTGCACGCGGCGGTTGTTGTAGCGACAGGCCGAGCTGTACGCCGCCGCTAATGACACCTTACCTTACGTCATTATCAAAAACCTGCGAGCTTAAGCATAGATTTGAAAATTACATTAAGGTAACCGCCCAATACCTGTTAAATATTGGGGCCCTTAAAATATTTTAATACATAAATAAGTAGGTACCTACCTCGATACTTGTTTATCAGCAAATAAATGGGAGCATTAAAACAAGGATTCCATGCAGAAATCTAGTTTCGCTTTGAACGGAGTGATAAAATCCTTTGGGGCTTTAAGGCACCGTTGAAGGTGGAGCCTTGAGCCGGCTTTGCTTGAGTAGGTACGTTGCGTTTATATAAAAATAATACAAAGCGGTTCCGTTTATTAATGTCACGTTCAAAAATCTTTATTCGTATGAAATTCAGTAACTTTAGCTTAAATGGAAAGATAGCTTTTTCGCCGATGTCTTGCGGTTGTGTGCGTGCGAGCGAGTAAGCATAGACTGATAGATGACAATCACAAATATCACAATCGAGCGTCAGATAATCTAACGCCGCGCCGCCAAGAAAATACATGCAGTGAAAGATATAGGTACCTATGACTTCTTAAGTTCTATTCTTTTTAATAACTGGATTTTTTTCAGGTGTTAGCAGTTCATAATAGGGCTATGTAATGTTTTTTTAACTTGTGTCACTTTATTAAAGTCAGATTAGGTATTAATTCATGTGATCATCGTAATGGGGCAATAAGTTGTGGTACCTGTGATTAACTATTTAATAGACCAGCTATCTAAAGCAGTGGGAAAAACATTACAAAAAATACCCTCTAGTCAACTAAGTAACGAGTAACTCAATCCGCCGAGGGACGGCTGCGAATAGATGGTCCATCGTTCTTCGGATCCAAATACGTGAATCTTCTGTAAGTTATTCAATTTGTGTTTGCACAAGGATGTAGAAAAGACACTACACAAAATGTCACCATACGTATGATATGATAACTTTCGTAGGGCGGCATATACAGTCCATATAATTCTGTAATAAACTGATTGATTTCAGCTATAACACTTTAGGTATAAATAAGAATAGTTATACTTATGATATAATGTGACAATGATAATGGGCCTCGGGGTTAAAGAAAGTTTTAATAGGTTATAAATTATAAATTCATAATATTTAAATTTAATTAAAATATCTTGATGCAAATGTTTTCCACACGCAACCCGTGTCTTTTTTCATTACATTGCGACAACTATTGCCTTCATCCAGCTGCCGAAATGATCTCGTGCCAGCGATCTCGTCTCAGCCATACCACAGACAAATTATCCTTTTCTGAGTAGTCTATGGTCGCTGGCTGAAGCCGCGGCGCTTCCAGAGGGCCGTGTGTCAGGCGTGCATCTGCATCCCCGCGGGAGCGTGGCTGTGCCGCCGGCCGGCAGGGCGGATGGATCGATCCGCCCCAGTCGCGTGCCGGTCGCTTCGCAGGACGAACGCCTGAAAAGCCTCCCTTCCACCCGTTTAGGCGGGAACTCGTACGCGATCTTTGTGCCAACCCAGCGGCTTAATTGACTGTGCGGCTAAAGTTCGGGCTTAGTGGGACTTTTGTGGAGTTAGTTTCGACGTGACATCTCGTGATATTTATTTCTGTGACTGTAGTTATTTTGTACACGTTAAGAGATTTCATTGTCAATGTTTATAGTTTGTTTACTTTTTTACTAATTTAAAGCGATTGGTCAACACGGAGCGAGTTATCTGACAACAAAATTGTTTACAATTCTACTTTATGCCAAGTTGTTCAACTTACGTTTGTTTAATGATAGGTAATGCAATATATTTTATGTTGTAGGGTATGAACTTGGCGTTGTTATTTGTTGTTGTTGTGTTAAATTTTATTCAACTCATCTTTAGTCTTAGTCATTCGACGAATTAAATAGGTAACTAAACATAGGCGTAGAGTTTCGGAGTTTTAAAAATGTTACAACACCGCAAAAAAGTTGTTATAGCCCTTTTATTATTACCCCATCTTTTTCCTAGGTAGCTAGTGTAGTTCGAATATTCGTTCATTTACCTCCTATTTAAGCACTGCTGTAATTAATAACAATCTTAATCAGTAGCTTATAAAAACATTATACGTGTGCATAAATTCGTAACAAAAAGGTTTCTGGCATAGTTTTCACCATTAAATTCGCAATTTCATGATGTACGAGTTATTAAAGCCAAACGAACTTTTATTTGAAATAAGGAATGCGGCCCTTGAATTATTGAGGCTGTGCCATTATTATTGCAAACCCATCATCAACCCCGTGTCAGAAAAGGCGTCTCCACATCAGGAACTTGTCAGAGGCGATTAGTCGCCCTCCCCGCGACGTATGTTGCCGCCTTAATCCTATACGCACACGCAACACCCGCACAATTATATTAAACCATTTCATAGTTTAAGCTGCGCTGCTTTGGTTAGTAGTTTGGTTAGTCTAGTACTTGTATTCTTTTATCTGTGGTCTAGATTAATTGAACTGTAATAAGGTGCGACGTGTTTGTGATGTGTTCAGGAACTATTCAAATGTAAACCACTGCCGGCCGATTCGGCATGGCAGCAAAATTATTATTATCGCTTTTGATGATGTCGAACTCGATTAATGTCGACCGTTTGGAAGTAAGTACCAGGGTAGATACCAAAGGCTATGCTTGGATTCTTGGACATTTCTTGGTAATATTATGAGCCAATGAAAATCTCATTGCAATGCCCTTAGCATTTTCGCAATGCACCACGTTTCATACAAGATGTGTGCGTTCTACAGTCGAATGCACTGGTTAGTGACACTAGTGACTAGTTTAACAATTTGGGCAATTCTGTTGTACTTGTAGGTATATATTTACTAGTGCATCGCATCAAATATATGCATACAATCTCTATTGTTAGCGGAATAAATTCGTAACTATATTTTTTACGTCTTGGGAACGAATATATATGATTTTTACGGCACTTTAAACTCATACAAACTCTTAACATTTATTGACTAAAACACAATACAACACAACAGACATGGGACAAAAAATCACTTAGGTAGGTACTTACTTTGACTCACTATTAGTCATCTTATGCTGCAACAAATAAACTTGTTTACAAATAGGGTTGTTTGTAAACTTGTTTGTTTTATTATTACAAATAAATGTATCCACCATTAAATACAAATTATTTTTTGAAGCCTCGTAAGTAAGCATTAAACATAAAAAACTGATGGAATAAAGTAGGCACGTAATTAAAGATGGAGTATCGGATTTCAGGACGGGGAAAACTTTTTGCAAACTTTCCTTCCATTAATTAACTTAAAAGCGCAAAAGGCCACTGTTTCACGAGGAACTAAAGTAATAAAATCCTTTTTTGTCTCTCTTATTCTCTTCCGCAACCGCATCTTGAAATCTTAAGTTTAATGTTGATTAGACAGGTCCGCTAGTTTTATATAGAAGGTTCTTTTAGGGTTTCGTACCCAAATGGTGACAAAAGGAAACCTCATCTGCGGTGTCTGTATGTCACAGCAGTTTTTCTCTACAACTATAGAAGCTATCAACTTGAAATTTTGCATAGTTGCATAACTTGCTTGCCCGCTTCAGTTTTAAGTAAAAACTATATTATTTTTTCTTTTTAATATTGTAAAAGGGGTCTAGATTCGCCGGTTGAAAATGAAGAGATTTGATTATAGCAAACGAAGTCATATCAAAGGCAAATTTCCGGACTATTTTTTTTATAATTTTACGTGACGTACCTACTTATTGATTTATTTGCCTTTCGGCTATAATAAATCAGAAAGTGCAACAAGTGTACGAAAAATTACCGCCCCCCTTATCTCCGAAGTTTTTTAGTTTATATAATCTGAAATTTTACGCCTAAAATGAAGTTGTGAAAAATTTCAATTTTGGAAAAAATATCAAGAATCTTTAAAATGTTCATTAAAATTTAGGCTTGTCAAAATGGACCTTATTGCATAGAAAACTTCTTCTCACCCCAAACGCATATAACGTCTCCGTACCGTCGTGGGTAAAAATAAAGTTAACCATATTATCTTAAATACAGAGCCTTCGGTGCGCGAGACCGACTCGCACATGACCTTATTTTTCCTAATCTGCGACACGGCTGCTCTACTGCCAACTTAATAAGTACTACCATAGTGACATCAACAACGACGTCAGTGGTCCAGTCCGGATTCTTGATCTTACCAGAGTTTGACGTTTATAATTTTAGGTTTACAGCGCCTCTATTCTAGACGGTAAAATCCAAACGGTTTACTTTAACTCGGCCGCCATTACTGTCAAGTAAATAAGAGCTACCAAAACGTTAACAATACGTTAACAGGTCAAAAACGATATGGTTTTTGCCGTGTTGAACAGAAGCCCAGAAATTTAAAATTAGGGAACAATGATCCGAAGCGACCCCAGTATATTGGTAAAACAGAGTAGAATTAACTATTAGTCAAGTTCATTTGAACAAAATAAATTTAATGTTTATGTATGCTACTAATACGTCCGAATATGTCACATATTGCTAATAGCCCTATTTATACAGGGCGTGTATGTGTGTGTAGTGTAGTCTGATACCGCTCCAATGCCTGAGCCTAAATACCCATCCCGTAAGCGGCTTATCAGTTTCAGGATTATATTTGTATAGAACCACAACTATTGAGGACAGTACATACAAAGCGTAGATGTTAGTGGATTTGTAATAGACCGTTGTGTTTAAATTGTGGAGACTTACAATGTTTTTTTCATGAAGACATGCGACTTCATAATCAAGGGTAAAATTATAGTTGGAGAGCAACTGCTTAACAAGCATGTTTGAGGATGCGTTTGAGACATCTTGGACATTTGTACAGTACCTCCTTATTTAATGATATTCTAATACAAAGAAGCAGACCTGGCTGAAGGGTAATGGGGCTTAACCGAATTATAATTTTTTAAAGTAGTGTTTTTTGGTAATTAAAATTAAATATTTATGCCAACATAGCTTGGTTTAATTTTTAACTATAGTTTGGCTTAATATTCATCATTCATTCATGTCAGCCGAAAGACGTCCACCCTGGACATAGGCCTCCCCCAAGGCTTTCCACTCAGACCGGTCTTGTGCTTTTCGCATCCACCGCGGTCCCGCGATCCTGACGAGGTCGTCACTCCATCTTGTTGGAGGTCTACCTACAGCTCGTCTTCCGGTCCGCGGACGCCACTCCAGACCCTTCTGACCGCATCGGCCATCAGTCCTGCGAGCAATGAGCCCGCCCACTGCCACTTCAGTTTAGCTATTCTTCGGGCTATGTCGGTAACATTAGTTCTACTGCGGATATCATCATTTCTGATTCTATCACGCAGAGAAACCCCGAGCATAGCCCTCTCCATAGCCCTCTGAGTGACTTCGAGCTTCCTTATGAGGCCCATTGTTAGCGCCCACGTCTTAATATTAGGACCGACTAAATGACCTGGCTATTTGATTTTTTTACTTCTTAAATACTCAATTAACGTTTTTAAATGTTTCAAAAGGTCTCATGGAGTTTTTTGAAAAAATATTCACTACTAGCTTCTGCCCGTGACTTCGTCCGCGTAGATTTGGAGTATCGTTATTACCTCGGGAACTTTTAAATTTTCGAGAATGAAATGCACCCTATGTGTTAATCCAGGGTATAAGCTATCTCCATTTCAAATTTCATCCAAATCTGTCCAGCCTTTGCAGCGTGAAAGAGTAACAAACATCCATCCATACACAAAAACATTCCAGTTTATAATATTAGTAAGGATAGGTAGTTACTTAAAAAAACATAAACCGCTTTATCCCCAATACCCTTCAGCCAGGTCAGCCCCTTTATATTTATAAATATCATTAAAGGAGGCTGTACAAGTTTCCAGGGTGCCTCAACCACTCTATTCAAAAATGCTTAACAGATCTTGGACTACAATTACCCATGCAAATTTGCATTAATATTTATATATCAACTTTTTTGCTATACTAATAACTGTTATATTAATTTCTAATAATATTGTCTATGAAGTAGACACATATCTTTGGCATATTGACTGTATTCACAAATAGACAAAAAAAACATGTAAATGAATGACCAAATATTGTTTGCACATGATCTGCTAACAGGGACATGAAATAATATTATAATGTAGGTACCTACACTTTATGCATCAGGTTATGGGCGGTCAAAAATATTGAGCTAGTCCTGTTTATAGTTATTGTAATGCTATATTATGGCAAACGAGAGGGCATTAGCGATGGAGGCATGGCTTGTTGTAGCATAATTACTGTGGGGTAAACTTTTTTCTTTTCTGTAAAGGGTGTTTTAACCTCCCACCTGGAGAGATGGGCGCGGCGTTCTGCTCTCCCGCTCGGCCCTACTGGCGCTGTAATTTATATTCACACCATACACGTTACTTATAAACTTCTTCCCAGATACCGTCCAATTTCTTTCCCAAGTTCGCATCTCTATAATACGAAATCTTGGAATTTGAACTTAAAGATCAGCGTGACAAGATTGATCTCTTAACTTTACGAGGGGAAAATATATGAATTTGGAAAAGAAAACAGTTGTACATATTAGTACCTCTATAGGTAGAACTTAATTAAGATTCGGCTTAAGAAACGAATTAAGTTTCACATAACCCAGAGGAGTGCCGCGAGAACAACCATAAGTTAACGCTGTGGTGGCGACGCCAATGTCAGTTATTGTTCTGGTACTAGGTAAGTAGGATAACCTTGGTTTATGGGCCGATCGCCCTGTAAGAACTGCCGTTATTCAATTGTTATTTAAAAAGTTGTTATGTATCTCTCAGCGATACAATACCACAAAAGTAGCTAATCGCGATGGCGGAAGAGCACTCATGTTGGCGTCTCCGCGACCCGACAATGCATGTGCAAGTGTAATTCGCGCTCACGTATGCGCGCTAGGGCATTACTTCAAATCAGCGCGTGACTAAAATGCAAATGTGCATGCGCCCTTTGCCGCCTCTGGTCGAAACCAATTATATGATTGTCGAAGGGCGTGTAGCCCAGGGAGCGTTATCTGCGAACGTAACATGTGAAACGCCTTGTCGGTTGGCACATCGCAAGCGCAAACGCCGCCTTATTGACCATCGCGTATTATTATGGCCTGCTTCAACATTAACAATCTGCCGGTCCACAAGAGTTAGAAACAAGCCAAGTACATAATAACCACTGCAAATACTACAACTTGTATGGTATTTATATGTACTTACAGTCATACAGACGATGGCGACAGACAGACGACATGTCTTATTGGAATTTGTAGGTTTCTGCCCAAATCATTCATGCATTCCCATGGTATTATTTATTAAAGTTGTAATCAAAAGATCTTTTCACTGGATTGCACATTTTTTCGTCCCGGGCGCCTTTTGAACCATTTCTCTAAGTTCAACGAAGCATGCGTTGGAAGTGTCACACAGACGTCCTTTGATCTCTTGTTTTCCAATATTTCCGATGGATTAGTGTTAAAAATAACCCAGTCGGTAGATAGTCAAGTTCGCGCGTCCCAGAGCATGGGGTGCGCGCGCGTCTATTTCTGAATCCAGTAAGTATCTCCATTATTCCTATTCATTTTGTTCAGTGACATCTTACAAACGTACCTACGGTTATTTAGTTCATTGAACTAGATCGTGCGGAAGATACGATCTGAGAGTAGGAATGCAAAGCGTTTTTTCAATTGTAAATACGAGTTACATTGGATTCTATCGTGATGGCATACGGAGGATAACTATATGGTTTCTGATGTTGGAAAGCTAGTATTTTGGTATATTGTACGTTATGTCGCCTATATTGTTAACACTAAAGATTTAGGCAACTAAGCTGCATCATTCGGGAATTACATTTAGAGTACACCACGGTTTTACATTTGTTAGTTTGGCCAAGTGTGTCCTTTTAGTGTGGTTTGAATCTTCCTTGACGTCAAATAATCTTCCGCGGAGGGTCGCGAGACGCGCATCAGCCTCCTGTTGACAAAAGCTTAGATAGAGGTGGGGATTTGCGGCGGAGACGGCGTTGCTATGAAGAAGTAATCATGTAGAATATGGATATGAATAAGTATGTATCGGTAATGCAGCTATGGGGTATCGATAAGTACTATATTATTATGATGCAGCTTGTTATTAGCTCAGAACAACCAGGAATAATCGTGATTGAATCAATAAAGATAACCGCTGAGGAGCACGTTCCACGGCGTAGTAGTTTTATTACAAAGTTTTACCCATTCTCGTAGAATATTGTTAATCGTTGTTTATTCAAAAATGTGTTATTACCCATTTTAGAATAAAATGCCTTTTAAATATTTTTTAAACTGGTTCAACTCGGTTGTATTCTCATACCGACCGTTTGTTTAGGGTCAGTAGGTACCTACTGGACCGACTAAATTGCAATTTGTTAATTTGTTAAAGTTTGTGTATGTCTGTGACCCAAACTCGGACGTGTAACGTAAATAAACACTTAAGTGGCTTTAAATATGGGGGTAACTGTTGGGGCTAAAATAATTTAATAAAAAAGTAAGTTTTACTGTGAAACATAACAAATTCTTGTTGTGAGTACCTTTACAAATATGTTTTATATTTTTAAAGTTGTTTTTGAAAAAAGCCGGGCAAGAGCATGCCGCAACATGGTCAGTGATGGTTCCGAAGCCATTACTAGGTATAAACACAAAAACTATCTCTAGAAACAAGAAGTACGTAATACGCCTAAGAACGAATTTTTAAACTACATGGGTTGTCTGTTAGTATATTTTTTAAATCTATATAATTATCATACGATGTTGTTGGATAGCTGTTAAAAAACTATACTTTGTGTCCGGAATTATGTTATGTGTATGTGTTTAACACATTTAATGTGTACGAAATTTCATTTTTGCAACTTGGATAGACAGACAGGAGGACAGACTTACTTGGCGCTACTATAAGGGTTCCTAGTTTAACTTAGAAACTCTTAAAATATACAATTTTACCCTCACCACCGCATTAGATCTCCAAAAACACTACGTTTAAAATTTTGAAAAAATACACAGTTAGTAAATAACTAAAGACTTATGTAGTTCTTCAGTTATAGATTATACGAAAATCTACAAAAAGTTTTAAATACTTATAGTTTGCTTCGTTTAGGTTTATTTAAATGTCCAGTATAGCCTGGGACTCACCAAGTATATTACATAAGTGCATACTTAATGAGTGTAATTTTTAGTGGCCTTTACCTTTACATACGGAACCCTCTCCACGCGAGTCGCACTCTCACTTGTTTTTTTTTTAATTACCCTCGTTACTCTTGTTTAAATCGCATGGATGTCATCTTAGTTTTGCTGTGGCAAGATAGTTTAGAAATCTGACGGAAAAAGTAAACTCGCTAATCGATTGAATCTAATATTTACAGAGCCGCTATTACTGTGTGTATTCACGAGGGGATAGCAGAAAATGCTTTTGACAAATTCGATTCTGATCCACGCTGTATTCGTATCGTCCAGGGGACAAAAGCGCCTGTTTACTTTTTCATTCGTGTATCGTACTCATATGAGAACTTGCAAAGACAACTCTCGGCGGCTTTTGATACGGCTGAAACTTGGATTTAATCTAATAGATATAGGAGGTTGTGGAAGTGAGCAGGCGATAGTGCAGGGTCATTCGGCGAGGTCCGGCTTATAGGCGATTGACCGCGTGTACCGATACAGATAATCAGAGTCACGACTCGGCCTAAACGGTACCGTGTATGTATATACGTATAGGTACCTGTGCAACTGCCATTTCTCATTTAAGAAACTGTTATAGGTACCAAACGACCTAAAGAGATAGACAAGTTATATTTTCAACCACTGTTTTGATGATTGGCAGGAGTACTAGCGGCTGCCTAGACTACACACTACTGCTACACGTCTTGTTGTCAAAATGTCTTGAATAAAACTATTCCCAAGGACGACTCAACTCTGGTATAAGTATAGGTAGTTAGTATCTAGGAAATCAGTAAGAAACGTGTAATGACTTAAAGACTGGAGCTCTATGAACACTTAGCAACCTATAAAGCAGTAATTAATTTCAATTAACGTTAAACTACAGTACTTGTACTATTACTTATTCTGTGACTACAGGTAGACCTGCAGTCTTTAGTTTTGGATTTACAAACTACTGATTCCCTTTCCCGGTACATTCCCCACCTGACCTTATTTAAAATTATTTTATTAATCAATCAGTTTATTTATTGAGAATATTAACAGCACATTACAATTCAAAAAACAAAATAGAGCCAGTCACTTACATCCACCGATAAGGTTAAACTAACTAATAAGTAATGGTAAAATGAGCGTTGATAAATATTTATATTAAAGTTTAAACTAGTAGTTACTAAACATTAAACTTATGTTTTTGTAACAGAATGGTTGAACTGTTTATCAAAAATTTTTTTTACCAAACAAGCAATTAGGTGTACATTATGTATGTATGTAAACTCTTCATTGTACATAAACAATTACAAAACACTTTGCATCATTATAGGTAAAGCGTAAATTTACTTGTTTTTTATTAGGGTTCCGTAGCCAAATGGCAAAAAACGGAACCCTTATAGATTCGTCATGTCTGTCCGTCCGTCTGTCCGTCCGTCACAGCCACTTTATTCCGTAACTATAAGAGCTATACTATCGAAACTTTGTAAGTAGATGTATTCGGTGAACCGCATTAAGATTTTCATACAAAAGTAGAAAAAAAACAATAAATTTTTGGGGTTCCCCATACTTAGAACTGAAACTCAATTATTTTTTTCATCAAACCCATACGTGTGGGGTATCTATGGATAGGTCTTCCAAAATGATATTGAGGTTTCTAATAAAAATTTTTTCTAAACTGTATAGTTTGCGCGAGAGACGCTTCCAAAGTGGAAAAATGTGTGTCCCCCCCCCCGTAACTTCTAAAATAAGGGAATGATAAATGTGAAAATAATATATGATGTACATTACCATGCAAACTTCCACCGAAAATTGGTTTCAACGAGATCTAATAATTAGTTTTTTTTAATACGTTATAAATCTTAAACCGCATTTTACCTTTCATTCAATCAACTCCAATATAATAAAGAATAAAGTAAAACATTTATAGTGGTACGGAACCCCACGTGCGCGAGTCCGACTCGCACTTGGCCGGTTTTTTACTAACACGTATCGTAGGAGTCCTAGAACTCTTGGCCTGCCGTTTGAATAGTAAAGTTACGAGGTAATAAATAATATCACCAACTTTACTAACAGGTAACCCCCCTTGCGGTCGGGTAACAAGTGACGTCACAAATCTCTTTGAATAATAGCTAAAAACCTCAAAAGTAAACCTCTTCATTATGTAAGAAAGTAGATAGGTATTTAGCCCCTTAAAATGTCTATAAAATGTTAATTTTAATTAACAAACATCGGAACTTCTTTTGATAAATCCCTTCTTGGGTTAATTTGAAACATACATATACCTACTAGCAACTTACCCGTGTTCTGGCTCCGGTTAGTGAAAAAAAATAAAGGGAGAATGAAGCTTCCTATTAGTGCTAAAGCTTCCTAACTTACAAACAAACAAATAATATCTAATTCTATAATGTGATATATTACTAATAAGTAGATTATTTAGATAGTGTAAACCAGTATTTCCATACCAAAATTGTTCTGCGGTAAACGATCCGTGAATGTGGAATAGACTAACAAACAAACAGAGCTACTTTCGCCATCATCATCATCATGTCAGCCGAAAGACGTCCTCTGCTGGACATAGGCCTCCCCTAAGGCTTTCCACTCAGACCCGTCTTCTGCTTTTCGCATCCACCGCGGTCCCGCGATCCTGACGAGGTCGTCACTCCACCTTGTTGGAGGCCTACCTACAGCTCGTCTTCGGGTCCGCGAACGCCACTCCAGAACCTTCTGACCCCATCGACCATCAGTCCTGCGAGCAATGTGCCCCGTCCACTGCCACTTCAGTTTAGCTATTCTTCGGGCAGTGTCGGTAACCTTAGTTCTACTGCGGATATCATAATTTCTTATTCTATCATGCAGAGAAATCCGAGCATAGACCTCTCCATAGCCCTCTGAGTGACTCTGGGCTTCCTTATGAGGCCCATTATTAGTGCCCACGTCTCAGATCCGTAAGTCATCACTGGCCACACTCACTGGTCAAAGACCGAACGCTGCCCAGCCGAGTCAGATACGACGAGACCTCTTTCTCAAAGTTGGACCTACCTAACTGGACCGTTTGTCCCAGGTAAATACCTATAGTCGTTAACAACTTCGAGCGCAGAGCCTCCGACTATCACGGGAGTTGGCGCGACATGGACATTGGACATGACTTTCGTCTTGTCCGTGTTCATTCTCAAGCCCACTCGGTCGGAACCTCTACTGAGGTCAGCGAGCATTGCACTGAGGTCCTCCATGGTCTCAGCCATGACTACGATATCGTCAGCGAATCGAAGTTGAGTGATGTACTCACCGTATATGTTGATGCCTCGTCCTTTCCAGTCCAGAACCTTAAAAGCATCCTCCAATGCAGCAGTGAACAGCTTCGTGGAGATCACATCTCCTTGTCTGATTCCCCGCTGCAGAGGAATAGGCTTCGTGCTCTGGTCCTGTAGTCGGACGGACATAGTGGTGTTTTCGTACAGACACTTCAGCACTTCGATATACTATAACCTTTTCGGAAATCGGCTTGTTCGGGAGGCTGGAAATCGGCAAACCTGCGCGCGAGACGATTTGTGATGAACCTCGAAAACAGCTTGTAAACATGGCTCAGAAGTGAGATGGGTCTATAATTCTTCAGCAAAGTTTTATCTCCTTTCTTGAAGAAGAGAACCACCACACCTCTGTTCCATGCTTTCGGCGTTCTCCCTTCGAGGAGGACGGAGCTGAACAGCGTCTGAAGGCTCCTAAGGATGGGTTTACCACCCGCCTTCAGGAATTCGGCTGTAATTCCATCCTCACCAGGGGCTTTGCCATTCTTAAGCTGTTTGAGGGCCATACTAATCTCGTACAGGCTGACGTCAGGGAGATCTTCGGTATAGTCTCTGGTTAATCTGCTGTCCATAAAACTTCTCAACTTCCGCCAATAGCTCAGGTTTGGATGAAATGACTCTGCCGTCGTCGGTCTTCAGCTTCATCAATTTTGGCTTTGGCCAACAGACAGTTCCCTGGCAAACACCTTAGAGCCCCTGTTACGCTCAATAACCTCTTCAATACTTTTAGTATTGATTCGGCGTATATCACGCTTCAGAGACTTCGAGATGTGTCTGTTGAGTTGCCGATAACGACAAGCGTCACCAGAGGACTGCAGAATCATCTCGCGCCTCACCTCCATGAGCCTAAGCGTGGAGTCCGAGAGCTTGCTGTTTTTTTTTTCCGGCAGATCCTGAAGGACTTAGACCCGACCGTTTGGACAGCTTCCAAAAACCCGTCGTTGTATTCGTCCACGTCGCTACCAAGGCACTCAGTCGAGACCTTTCAAGCTTGAACTGGATATTCAATGAGCCTCGTACCATACGGTGATCACTCCCGGTTTTAACCGCACTGATCACGGAGACATCATTGAATATGTGCTTTTTCGTCGACATGATAAAGTCTATCTCATTCCTCGTTACACCATCAGGGGCTCATCCAGGTCCACTTCCTATGCTCACGTTTTCTGAAGAACGCGTTCATCATATAGAGTCCTTCTCCATAAAACCGGCCAGTAGGTGGCCCCTGTGATTCCTACGCCCCACTCCAAAATTCCCCACTCTCTGCTCTTCACCGTCTCGTTTGCCCAACATACCAACCGTGAAGTGAGTTTTGAAGCTATGCATGGCTCTGGAAACATCCTCATACAGCCTCCACCACATCGTCGGAGTGTGTCGCGGTCGGAGCATATACCTGTATGACCTTCAACGATTATCATTGGATCATTCTGAGTACAAGGTACTCGACACACTCTCGATCTTTACCACGTTGTTCACGAGGGACTTGTGGACGATAAACCCGACACCTCCCTGGAACTGGTGGTCGCTCTCCCGAAAATAGAGCAAGTTACCGGACTTCAGGGTTATCATTATCATGTCCTCCCCCTCTCTACGGACTTCTGACTACCCTATGATTCCCCATCGTAACCTGCTCAATTCCTCCTCCAGTTCCAGCAACTTATCGTCGATCCGCAATGTTCGGCAGTTGTATGTTGCCAGGGCCAAAGGTCGTCGTGTCTGGTAGCCGGGTCTCTGCCGGAGATTACCTAAAGCACCCCCCGGCCCGCCGTTACCACGGCCGCTACCGGAGCCAGAAATAGCGGGGCCGCCGGGGACTAGGGGTCTGGGCTGTTTTTGTATATCCATTGGGGGGAAAAAATGCCGTAGTCGCCACGCTTGGCAGGCGGGTTGGCGACCGCAGTAATACCATGTAGTCCGCGAAGGACGCTGCTGCCCATCCTCCGGTTTATCCCTTAGTCGCCTCTTACGACAGCCACGGGAAGAGACGGGGTGGTGCTATTCTCGGCCGGCATCAACACAGCAAACTACTTTCGCATTCACAAGATTAAAAAGTACTAGCTGTTGCCCGCGGCTCCATCTGCGTAGAAATCGTTTATCGCTGCTATGAGAAGTAACTGTATCCTGCTTCGGAGTTTAAGCTATTTACATACCAAATTTCATCAAAATCGGTTCATCCGTTTACCCGTCAAAGGGTAAGGACAGGAAGTCGGATAGAGTTACTTTCACATTTATAATATTAGTATGCATAGCTACAGATGTCATTGATACCACTTTGTTTTTAAATTGCATCTTCGTCCTCTAAATCTTTTGAGCGCTCTTTGCACCGTTAATTAAAAGCACTCTGTTCGCCTTTAAGATTGGCTTATTTAAAATCTGTCAGACGTAGCGTAGTTGCCAAGAACGATTTACCGCGCACGCTCCGAAAGTGCCTTTACCATAATATTACTATAGATTTTGGATACACGCGAAACCTATATAGGTATGTACTTCGGAGCAAAGAGCCACTTTCAATGGAATTTCAGTACTAAGTGGCTCGATTTCTTTGCTCCCAAGTGTATTTAAACGAGTCCCTGTTTTCCTTGGTCACGCCATAACTCGAGAATGACTCGACCGATTTGGATAATTTTTTATTGTGTTTTTTAATTAATTAATTATGAGGACAAGGTCTGTATGAAAAATATTACACCCGGGCGATGCCGGGACGGACAGATAGTTATATATATATTTTCTATTAACGGGCACAAAACACACCTTGATAGTTTTTATAGGTGTTAACTTGAATCCAGCCCAATCCTTGAAATGTTCTACACCCGATTCCCGAATATATTAATGAGTACCTACCTACGTAATAAAATGATCTGTGTCGGAGTTCGTTGTCAGTTGCTCGCGTGGAGAGCCGTGCGTGCCAACACTGCAGCACTGCCAACAAACAGGGGTTACATGTTTTACTTTAGCGGCGCTGTTATTATTGAGTTTCCTTTGTTGGAAGAATGGAAAGTTTAATTGGAAATTAATTACAACGCACACAGTGATTTCACTGACATGCTACTAATATTTTGATTATACGATCGGAAAGGATAATCTTGGTTACGCCAATAAAATGGGTCTAAAACGTAGCTGGTCTAAGCAGCAAGTGGTCTAAAACGCATTTGGTCTAAGTAGCAGTGAGTGGGTTAAAACGCAGCTGGTCTTAAGCAGCAAGCGGTCCGTTTACTGCCGTAGACCAGCTGCGTTCTAGAGACGCTATAACCCGATAAAATAACTGTTTTAAAATATTTGAACCGCGTATTTTTACGATGACGTTTTGATAGTAAAAACATTTCTACAAAGTAACGTAAGTACCTTATAGTTTTAGGTAAAAGTCGGTGTAGTTCTAGTTCGATGATGGGTCAGCGTTCCATTTTACTGACTGTACCAAAAAACTTCAAGTACCTATGAAACTATTCAAAGAATTTGGTGCTTAAATAAAAGCCGTGTTAAAATAAAACCACATTTCAGACTTGAAATAATGTAAAAGTAAAGCTTGATTAGATTTTTGAAAACGTGGATGACGCTGCGGGCGGAAAATTTATCTTGAGCAGGCAAATTTGAACCTAGTCTACTTGCGTTAAGATCTTATATCAAAACCTGGTCGAGCTAGCAAGGGCGGCAGTGTGTATTCACGCACAGATCGATAGGGCCGAGCGGAGCCTCCGCGTGAAAATTGCAAACCGTTGCCGGAAGCGTTCCAGGAATCACGTCTCTAGAAGCGAACTATACGAACTACCCGATACCTGGGGTCGATAGTTATAGATATGTACGTGATCAGATGTTCTATTGTTTACCTCAGAATTCTTAATCCAGGAGGCATAAACACGGGAAGTTTAGTAAAAACTTGTATATTTATGGGGTAACTGCTGGCACGAAAAATAATTCGCGAGTAATTTCTCCTAAAGTCTGAAATTAAATTAATTATCCTTATCTTACACTTACCAGCATGTAACTGTACACTTTTTTCTGAAAACGGAAACGGTTTTGTTTGGTTTGCATAGGTGGAAGCAATGAAAATATTTTGGTACCTACGCAGTTTTTTTTAGTCACTTCCAGTCGCTTATCGAATCGCAAGGCTTCGCTTTCGCCTGCCAGGTGGGGAAAGATGGGGTATAGTTTACGAATATCCACCCATTTTGCCAATTCAAGGGGTCGCTATAGATTTATTCTGCTTGTTTTATTTTTCTTCACTTTCTAGCAGACTGAATGGTCTTTTTTGCATTAAGATTTAGTGTTAATAATTATTGTTTCGATAAATAGCCAATGAAATCTGTTAACTTCAGGTACCTACTGGGAATGTAGAAAAGTGTGCAAAATTACAATGTACGAAAAGAATGATAAATAATGTGGGAACAATATTTTATTTGTATGCAATGATATGGCAAAAAAATACATGGAGCGAAGATTTTCCAAATCGCAACGCACAACAATTCCGGCCAGTTTTAAAGTGGCCGAGCCGAGCGAGTTCTATAACAAGGCTACGCCATTCGTGCAGCGGACGCTGCTGTTCGTGGCAGACGAGCGCTCGGGGCCCCGGCCGGCTGGGGCGCTGCGCGACCAGCATGCCGCCGAGGCGGTCGCCTCGACGTCGGCGTCGACGTCAAGACTTCCCGACGAACAAGAAAAATCGCCTAAAAAGAGCTCATTTTTCTTCTCCTCTTCAAAAAGTTGCAAGATTCACGGGCGCAGTTTTTTCCGACTTCAGACGAGCCCTAAGAAAGCAAAGGAGGAGGTGCCGAGTGCGCCGGGCGACGCCGCCGCGGGTCTCATTAGCTACGCGCCGGGCTGGTCGCTCAAGGGAGAGCACCTCATAAAGTGGCAGGAGTCCGGGAAGACCACCGTCGAGGTAATCGTTACTACTTTAGCTCAGATTTTTTATTTTATTCTTAAGAATATTAACAATGCAAAAAATAATATCAAAACGTGCTATTTTTAAATGAATCATTTACCCTATTCTGTCCAAACATTTCACCCACGTAATAGCATCAGCAGCCTTCTGCTGAATGAAGCACTTGTGATTCTAACAAAAAATACACACAAATTTCCTCGCGCAGGGGTTCCTATGATAAGGGGCGGTTGTTTCAGAAAATGAAAACAAGCTAAACGAAAGTGACACGAGATGGAAAATGCAAGAGGAAGGACAAATTAACAAGTCAAGCACATTTAGGTGTATGTACAATAAAATAACGGTGATAAATACGAAATCAAGAAGGTTTCTCATAATGCTGGATATATTTTTTAAATTGATTGAATTCATAGGGACGTCTATTTATTCCCCTCGTCTCAATATTCGCTTGCAATTAATCTGCGCAAAGTATCAAAACCATCAAGTCGTATATTAATCACGGTTGGTTAATTTATCGAGGCTGCAAACCGTGGATTCGTTCCGACTTTTGCCCACCATAATAATATGATGCGAATTGCTCGGCTCGCCAACCGCGCCTTTTTCTACAACTCCGTCTTGCCGTGCGGAATGTATGATCGATCACTGAAACTGTTATGGCTGCAACTTTAAAAGTATCTTTCTTGTTGACTAAACGGCTTGGCAGATTTTCAAATGCAAATTTTTACCTTTGATCTTCACGTTCTAAATTTCGGATAGTAGGGTTTGTGAAGTCTTATAATTTCGTGTTGAAGTTATCGACACAGACTTTTCTACTAAATTTTAAGTACCTAGTCCTCAGTCCTGGTGTTGTTGTATTCTACTAAAGCCTTTGGATTTTCAATGCTTCGTTTTTGATTTACTTGTTTTAACTAAGCAAGTAATACTACACTAAGCTGCTTCTACCGGATACAGTTAAATTTGTATCAGAGCTTCAATGCATGTGTTTTTTGTTGCGTTACCTGACCACGCACACACGTGGATGTTTGAGGACTACACAATGCCGATGGCGCGGGCCCAGGGCGCTGAGGATTTGAATATGTATGAGTAATCAAACCAGTGAGACGCGAGACGAAGGCGAAGGGCTCACCGGTCCTAAGTATACTTTGTTAAGTAAATCAAAGTGTACTGAAATAAGATCTTGCGAACATTATACGTCGTTAGAGGGTTAATTAGTGATGGTTTGAGGGTATTAATTAGACAGCAATTTGCTATTTAATTAATGAGACGATAGAACAAGGACTTACAATATTGCTATTGAACATGGATGGCAATTGACGGTTATCTGGGTTTTGGCGTAATCGCTTTGCTTGTATAAGTTAGTTAATTAAATGTGACCTCTATAATACTTGTTTAACTTGGGTTACAGTTTTATATGTTGCGGCTGTGGAGGCCATATTCGAACAATGGACATCTTACCTCCAAAAGAAATTGACCTTTTTTCGTTTTCCTCATTAGTAAAGTTTACTCTACTCGACGAGGAATAGGAATAACATTTATATAAGTATAGAGTTATCAGGCTCCCCCAATGGTATTTTGTACCCTGTAGAGAGTGCATCAACCATGCACCCTTCAGAGATGACTTTACAGAGTGTTGGGTAATGTGATAAATGTGCAATAAACCAATTGAATCCGAATTGAAATTTATTATTGTCTTCTATCTGTCATGAATCTTATATGTACACCTATAGAATTCAAACCTACCTTCTTTAACAATAAGAGAGTTTGAACCACCCTTGATAGGCTCGTCCTGAATTTTTAAAGCAATTTCTGCTTCCTGCTATTTTGTGGTAGTGGCACTGTGGCATTACTGACAGTGCAATAATGTTTTGTTTTGGTGTTGCCTAGTTGTCATCCTATTTTAAGCATTTTGTCAACAAAATCTTATGTCTTTGAATGTAATATGTAATTCTCTGGTTAGAGCATGAAAAGACGGGGGCCGAATCTGCCGATGACAGCTTACTCGCCGCTCTTTCACGATGATGTAGTGTTGTGTACTGTACATACAAAATTTAACAAAATAATTCCGTGCGATTCTTTAATACAAACAAGGATTCGATTTTTGTGTTTAATCATGCTCTCTTATTTATCACACAACAGTTAAAGTATACTGTGAATAAAGGAGTGTATACTTTTTAAGTCGGCGAAAAGAAAAGGTTATTTTCAAAAAGTGTTTGCGTAGTACTATTACCTGTTATGCCTCATCAAATTTAGATACATATTAGATTCAAAACGATTCAAGCAGTACATACAACAGCTAAGTAATTGAAATTGCTCAGTTACGACGTCTTGTTTCGATGGAATTTCCCAAACATGATTTGAGTCAATACCTGGGAGTGATACAATTAACAGACATGTGGCAGTGACGTCACCCATACCACAGTGAGTCGATCATCAAATGAAAAATCCCGGAGGCACGATCGGATTGCAGACAGGTGGGTTTGCATTGCCCGAGGCTCACCTAAATTGCACTGGCCGATCAAAATCAAACTACTACTAAAATGCAATTGAATTCACCTCTGGATCTACAGCCTACTTAGTAATCATAACACCTGTAACAAACTGGCTACCAAAAACACGTCTCATGCCAGCCAAGCGTAGCGTAGCAGCTGAAAAGCTACGTAAAGTTTAGCCGGCAATTTTATGGTTCATTGTAATACAAGAATTTAAAAATCCATCGGTGCCGGTGGTGAGTCATGGTAATCGGGAATGCTCCTTAAAATTATATTGCATTAGTCACCGCATGCTTAAACTAAATTATAAAATAAGTGTTTATACCTGGCTCTATAGCTGTTTGTCCTATATACCTGCAATTAAAGTAAAGTTGTTTAAATAATGAAATAATTTATTGTGACGTGGCATATGGTGGCCGGGGACTTTTTTAACATCGTACTCTAGTACCATTAAAAAAGGTCGATTAAAAACCACGTTTTTTTCCACTCACAGTCAATAACACAGATGCTGGGACCTGGAAAAATAATAATAAATTCAAATGAAGACGTGGATTGTGGCTCTTGATATATTTTTGAACAAGGACAGGTTTAGTAACGGTTCTCTTTTCCTTTTCCCTGTAGGGTTTAAAGGCCTTATTTTCAGAACAGAAACGATATTTTATTTCATAGCGTTCGGTTATCTATCTGTCGCTATCAAACCTCCCTTTACAGCTAACAATTATACCTCTATTCACAGGTGTCCCAGAACTTGACTTCTTAATAATCTTCCTTAATAAGGTAACAATATATTGAATTACACCATAATTCCTGAAAAATAATGGCTTTGAAATAAATGTATTATTTGTAAGCCACTAAAGCATTTCTCGTTTTTCAATCATCAACTTTGACTCTTTGTACTTGCCCTAAACGTTGGCGTAATTAATTAACATTTTGAAATCTTGCAACTTGTGCCCTTCGTGGCAACCGCACCATTTATGGCCACCTTAGGTTGAAATGAGTATCAGAAATACTGTAAAATTAAACATAATATTCATAAATACTTAAGACTGAAGATTAATATAAAGATACAATTTAGGAATATTTGTGCACCTTAATATCTGATAGTGTTCAGAATTTGAATTAGACAGTTCGGGCTGATGTTAATGAGCGCTATTTACTAATACCAGATCGTTTCTTGCCACGTTTACGTGTATTAAAAAAAAAAGAGACAAATAAGAAAATCATTTATTTGTGACAAATATAAACAAGAATAGACAAAAATGTACAAGAAGAAAGTAGCCACGAAATGGTCCCAACTCAGCGTAATGCTGGCATTAAAGTCAGCGCTGGCCTTCCGTTGCAACCATCAGGCGAAACCACGGAAGGTTACAAACACATAATTATTTGGAAACAAAACATAAATAATAAAACAGAAAAAAAAAACAAATATTAAATTAAACTAACTTTAAATTCAGAGAAAATAAAAAAATGTTTCCATGACTCATGTCTGTCGGTTGGTAAGTAGGTTCCAAAAACTTACGAGAACACGCTTAAAAAACTATGCAGAAGTTATGCTTGTGGTACACGTGTTCTCCGTGTTTAACCGTAATACATACAAGTCAAATGGAGGCGATTAATGCAAATTGTTAATTTGTTGGTAGGCAGAGCACTCGTGATATCGCGTTACGGACAACAGCACGGGCCAGTAACTCGGCGGTGTCAATTAAGGCGCGTCGCCCGTCAAGTCGTCGCGCTGGTTGATTTAGATTTATTCTAACTGCTAACGAAATTATTGTTAATCGAGCACTCGCTGTTTGTTGCGCTGTTGATTTATGTGCTGGGACAGCATGGACATCGCTCTTGATGTCAGTAATAGGACGCGAATGAAATTTCAACCGAAACCTACTTGCCGTTATCAAATTAAAGAGCGACCACGAAGCGTTGTGATTGGCAGGTTTGGATTGCGATATCTTTCGATAAGTCTTAATGTCAGTTTATTTTTATTTAAAATAACTTACAGTTTCCATAATTTAATAACAAGCAGAGGGATTACTCACAAAAATAAGGTATACCAACGTGGTTTACAAAATAAAACATTGAGATGTAAGTTTCTAGCAATATGTCACAATGCCTGCCAACTAATGTTACAGTTCAAAAATGTTTTATTCTCTTACGATTGACGTTACTTGTAATAATCTATAACGAGGGCCAATAAAAATGTCAGCAGTGGCAAAGCAGGGCAGCTTTAAGTAACGTTAATATTGTCACCCCTTCTCGCTCCACAAGTCCAGTGCTGTTATTCTCGCTCGAGCGCTGTGGGAAAGACCGCATTCGATACTACCTTCTACATGTTGCCTTCGCTATAGGGGTCAAGTTGAGCTAGTACGATTGTGGTGCATGTATCTTTACGGTTGCGTTGAGGTAGAGAATAGCACCGAACTCGCGTCACTCTTCATCGCCTCGGCACGCTCTAATTCCTAAACGCTGATGTTTCTTTTAGATTTGATAACCTTATTGCCAACGTCAATTTCTGTATCCCGCATATTGAATTTGATTCCTCGTCGATACTTGTACAAACTTTTATTTGTTGTTATTTTTGTTCTTTCAGTGAACCTGGGAGAACTGTCTAGACTATTCAAACATTAAAAACTGTGCTTTTTTGCAAAGTGCTGATTGTGAACATTCAGTTAAGGGGGCTGGTGCGTCGTTTAACACTCTAAAGGGTTTAGGTAGGCAAGTTTCTTTGTAAATATGAGAATATGGTATATTTATGTAATCAGACTATGTGTACGTTATATTTTCTTCCTATCCCTATGCCATAGATTTCGCGGGTTTTGGTAGCTAATGTTACTCTTTATTATTAAAAAAGATTGATCAATACATGTAATAAGTAAATTGTATAATAAGTATAATAAACTTTATGAAGCAGGAGAGTAAAGACGAATCCATGCCCATGCGTTAGCTTAGCATTCGCCCCTCGCAACATTAACGGTTCATTACATTTTTAGCCAGTTTAATTCGCTTACCGTTGTGAGTCGTGCTTCGAATGCAAAGTGTAATCCATGTCATCTATGGGTGCACCTATGACACGTTAAAATGAGGCAAAAGTGAGTCGAATGGCCCTTGAGATAAAAAAGCGTTAGTATTAGCCCTTTAACCTGTCACTAACTAGTCCTGCGTGGCGCTGGAACCCTTTCCGTGTTGCCTTTAGTAATATTACTTTAAATTTGCAATTAATATGCTGCATAAAAAAGAGGGATGTTATAAATTTAACTCGTAGGTGAGTATAACTCTGGGAATATATATGTTTATGTGTTTGTCTGAGTTACTGAGTGTCGGGCCGTGGCAGCGTAGCTCCTAAACGGAAGGACGGATGTGAAGGTGCCCTTTGGCGGGTTCCCTAGTCAACAATGAACCCTTACAGTTACACTATGTCCGGTGTGTCCGCTGTTTTACTCAAAAATCTCTTAGTACTACAGACCTGTAATTTAGCATAGTTATATATTAACACTAGCTTTTGCCCGCGACTTCGTCCGCGTGGCGTGTTATCAAAAGAGAGATCTTTGTGTGTGTGGGAGAAAGGTTAAAAAATGCTTAATTTTATTATTTTTAAATGAGGTTATAGTATAAGTAGCTCAGTTGAATAATGAATTGTTATTAATTTTTAGATTATTAGTTTATGATAATTTGGTTTGATATAAATTTAGGAAAATACGATCAGTGGAGGCTAACCCTAAAGTACCTATAGGCTTTCGTCTGGAATTCAGAGGTGAGAATGTGGATGTCAGTCGGTATGAAAGTAAAAGTTTGACCACATGAAAACTAAAAACTGGCCAAGTGCGAGTCGGATTCGCGCGCGAAGAGTTCCGTACAAAAATAACAAACAAAATCTCGTTTGTTGTATGGGGACCCCCCTATTTTTTATTTTATTCTTATTTTCAGTATTGGTTGTTATAGCGACAATAGATATACATATTCTGTGAAAATTTCAACTGACAGACAGACAACGAAGTCTCAGTAATAGGGTCCCGTTTTCACCATTTGGATACGGAACCCTAAACAGAGTAGCATGGAAGAGTGGTTCAGTTGGTGGGTGGCTGGTGCAACCGGGATATGGGAAATGTATTTAGGAAACGTATTATTTATAAAATTTCCTTATAAACAACGTTTCTGGTCTTTCTGGAGAATGACCAGACTGGATGGCGAACTTACGCGGGAGCACGCCACATATAACTGACCATGGGAGAAGCAGGGCTGTCTTAAATCAACTCCTGCTAGCGCGAGTGTTTGACCCTGCTAACTTAATTTTTCAAAATACAGCCATAACTGAACTTTATATTTACTAAGGTATGCATGCATGCTAGATTGAAAACAAATCTTACGTGATTTAGATTTTTACATACAAAAGTTTTTTCCCAATAACTCCCGTTCCCGTGGGAATTTTGCAATATCGCGTTGCAAGTAAGCTTTACGTTCATTAGGGTACCTGCATGCCAAATTTCAATCATCTATCTTACGCGGTTTAGATTTTTCATACAAAAGGATTTTCCCGCTAATTCCCGTTCCCGTGGGAATTCCGGGAATTCCTTTCTTCTACGTTTAGCCGTTTAGGCTGTGCGTTGATATGTCAGTCAGTCAGTCAGTCAGTTTCTCCTTTTATATATTTAGAAGAAGAAGATTACACAGACAAATCGTGTTTTTTTGCCAAATCCAAAATGGTTTAAAGTCTCTACTTTAAATGTTAACGTGTCCGTATTATGAGCGAAGACGTCATTTAACCTTATGGTTTGCTGGGCTCCTTGATTTTTCATACAAACTACATCCAACTTACCTATTATAATTATTCTTTCTTAAACCAAAGGAGTCTATCGGCGATAAAGAGAATGTGCTCAAGTCTACCCGCACCTTTAGGTGAACGTTCCCCCGGGTGCAAGATTATTTTAATTTCCCACTCATTTAATTAAAATCGGTGCTTTCCTACAAAGTTTGCTTTCTCAAACTTGTATGTTACTATGGCCAAGGTACTTTGGTACTCTCACTTTAAGCTGGGAGTTTGGATAAAGCGTAAGCTTCATCGAACCATCGAGGTTGAAATACGGCCCGCCTGCCCGCTTATTGTTTTGATCGCTCCGCGTTACTTTGATTTATGGTTCCATGATTGCTGCTAGATGCGTGTACTTTGTTGAGCAAATAAATATTAATTTAATTAAAAGTAAACATTGGTGAGGGGTATGTACTTTTACTTAAATAATTCTAGATAGTACCTACCTCATGTATTGCAAAATAGGGCAGCTACATAGTGCTCCAATACGAGACGGCTGGGATGGCGCGGTTAATTCAGGCGGGGGTGAGTCAGGTGTGATTCACCGGCAGACTTCTGCGTCTAGTCTATTTAAGCCCTCCTCCAACCGATACGTCCTCGAGCCGTTGAAAATGATTCGTGGTGGTCTATGTCGGTGTATCATGGATATAATTACAATTATTATATTATATGTGTATGATAAACACAATTTCGAAGCGTCCTTGTTCCTGGGCTTTGGATTAGACATGATAAGCGGCAATTGGTACTTGAGGTGTGTAATACATATAAACGAAATCAGTTAGGACTTTTTATTACATATTATATAAAGGGAGAACCGGAATGCGCGTCTCTCACGCCCAGCCGAAACTACTGAAGCTAGAAACATGAAACTAACAGTACGTATGTTATTTGACGTAAGCAAGTAATAAGAAGGGATTTTTCTAAATTCAACCCCCAAAAGGGTGAAATAGCGGATAGAGCATTGTATAAAAGTCCGTCATGTTTAAAGCTACGAACTGCTGTAAATGTAAATCATTTTTTTTTTTAAATTCATCTCTTTAGGTTCGAAATAGTGGAATCAAGTTTGTATGGGAGATACGTCATTTTTGAAGCAAATTACAACTTGTTTAAAATAATTTCTTCTGGTACGAATTAAAGAAATATAAATTCACCGTTTATGGAAATCGAACCCTTAGAGGAAAAAAAGGTGATGAAAATTTCGGATTCCCGTGGTTTCAAAGCTGCTGACACTATAAATTATGTTTTCAAAAACCAGATTTTTTTGGTTCAATTTGTTTATTCGTTTTTACCCGACTACATTTATTTAATAACCGTAAATGGAGCGATATTGTTCAAATAATATGAAAGGCAGTGCTATGATTATTATTAATAAACAGTGAACGTTGAGTCAACGTGTTGTTTTACTTACATAAACAATCTAGGTAAATAAACGATAGGTCCGGGGGCGGGGTCGTTTAACGAAATCGACAGAAAATGTATGGAGTGACATTAAATGACGCCTGTTAGTCCTAGAGTTTCTAATCTATTTCAAATGTATAATTATGATGACAATATCATACTTTGATATGACGATAACTAGGACTAACTTTAACCTGGAAATTTATCAAACCCATGAAATAAATATATTGGCTATACTTTTTTGAAGCAAGAGTCTCAAATAGACGTAGTTCTGCAAACCAGAACCACAACACAATGTAAATTTTGAGAAAACACGGTTTTTGTTAAAAACAAAAACTACACAATATTTTTAACCAAGTTAATTTCGCATATTATTAAACCTTAATTGTTTTATTTTGGTAAATATACTCGTAACTTGATTAAAAAATGATATTATGAATATAATTTTTATTTTTAAAACTGCATTGAATTTTCAGCCAAAAACATTTGTTGTGGTTTCGTTCCTAATTGAATTATCTTTTTCTTTGCATACCGAGTATAAACAAAACCGCTTCACGCCGTGTCATCTGTCCGTCTATAGGTACTCATACTCACGCGACGGCTTTAACGCGGTTCTCATCAATGGATAGGCTTATTCAAAGGGGGAGGTGTGTGTGTATTATGAACTCTGTAAAGGTACGGGTTTTAGAGAAACCTCACTAAACCGAAGCAAAGCGAGTGCTTGCGAGTGCGGGCGCTAGTGTTTAAGAAACGAATAAAATGTACGAAACTTAAAACAACCATTTTTATCTAAACCAGAATACTAGCTCTCACTTTCATCCTCTATTTCAAAATCAGTTCGGCCAGAAAACCGTTCCTCTTCGTCCTCGATGTACCGTCCCTTAAAAGTAGGTAGGTACCTATTATGCAGGGTCCCGCTTACCTTGGGGCTTTAAATGCATAGATCGTTTCTACTCCTTAAATTGAACCCCTTATGTTCTGTAAGTTGTTAAAAAGATTGCCAACTAAAATTTTCTTTTTCATACCAGTTAAATGAATTTTTTAATATACGCGATCCAATTTCTCCATTTTCCTTTAGCCCTCGTACCAAGGAAATGTCGCCCCCGTACCAAGAGATAGTGATTATATGGCCACGATTAAATACACTGATTTTGCATTTAAACTTCAACTTCAATTCGTTATCTAAACTTAAGTTATTTTTTAATGTTGCAGAACAAAAGTAGTTCAGTTTAGCGAGTAGAATCAATCGGTGTATTTAAAGCCCCAAGGTCGGAGGCACATTGAGTAAAAATTGTGTTAATCCTGTCCTGAGGTATGAGATGTATTCGTAAATGTTAAGGGCTTTTAGGAACCTAAGCGATGCGATTTCATTGCGATTTTAATAAACTATGCGAGTGCGAGTGTTGTACTTTTTTAATTTGATACAAAACACAGCCACCGGATGACCTTCTGCAGAGGGTTGCATTTACAACACAAAACCAGATTTCTATGGACTTGCATGCATAAATTCGCAGGCGAGTCCTAAATCAATCCGAAAGAAGTCAAAAGTTTATTTAATAAAATCATTAATACACTAAACAGCATTACATAGTCTCGTACAATTCTAAAATAACGAGCCTAATCAAAAAAACTGTTTAAAAAAGGTCTCTCTGTTTGTCTCAAATATGCTCCAAACAGATGATTTCAATGAACATTTCAGGCGTTTATTTCATTTTGGTAGCTTGGGGAGGTTAGAATCAGAAGAGTTCCAACTTAATATTTGTAAAGCTATTACTGCCATTCTCATATTAAAACGAAGCGAGTGCGAGTCGCTAGTATTTAATTACTTTATATTGGATTTGTTTAACACTTATTATGTACCCATCTTATTTAAGAACCTTTCACTAATAAATTCAGCCACTTGTGCTCGAGCCAACAAAGGGCAAAACAGGATGCATTGTAAGTTGTGTCCGGGCAAACATTAGTTCTGCTGGCTAGTGTTAACGCAGAGCCGGGAAATGGGCCGGAACCGCTGAACACTAGGCATTGTTCCCGGCTGCAGCCCCGGACAATAGGACCGGCCGGTTAGCTAACGAGGGCTGCGAAACGAGATAATTGGCGGTAAACCAACAATCATACTCGTAAACGAATGTCACAATGCAAATGTCGATTGATTTATCATTCTTTCCGACCATTTTTTTAGACGCAATTTACATACAGATAACTATAAGTAGTTAGTTGAAAGCAATATAGACCCATCGGGCCATTAAAAGGACAAACAGTGGTGGGTAAAATTCTAGTGCGAAATTATTTTCAAAGTGCAATTATCTAAGTGTTTAAGTGTGGTAATCAAGAATGCGGTAAGTATACGCTTTTATAGTTTTCAGAACGACGACGCCAATTTTCTTAATTTTTCTATTATAGAAACATGTCGAGACAATTTCTTGTGTGCCAAAGAGTCCAAACTTGGTAGATCTACGTAAAGTACCGCAGAGATTATAAATAAATTAATAATCACACACCTACGATATCATAATGTCAACGTTATGATAGCTCTTTTATCTTATTAACCTGCGCCTCTATTCTAGGCGGTAAAATGAAATCGTATTTGATCTGTTATGGTATTGTTTTTAACTCGGCCGCCATTACTGTCAAGTTAGGGTCTCCCCAGACCTATCCACGCGGAATTAGAGCGAAAACGACGTCGTTCCGTTCGCAACGACAAATCGAGCCGAGCCGAGCCGAGCGACGCCTTTTTCACTCTTACTGCATGGACAAAAAACTTTTTCTTACCGGCCTAAGCCGATTCCGCGTCGATAGGTTTGAGGAGACCCTTAATAAGAGCTATCAAAACGTTGACAATACGATATCATGTCAAAAACCATATTGTTTTTAACTGTGCTGAATAGACGCCCTGATAGTAATGGCGGCCCAGTAAAAATATTACGATGAAATTAGGAGTAAAAGCAAACTGAAGTAAGGCCTGAAGTAAAAACAAACTAAATAATGGCCTGATGATGAAGTCGTAGCGTGATGTTTTTATCTCGGCTGCCATTCATCATCATCATCATCATTATCAGCCGCAAGACGTCCACTGCTGGACAAAGGCCTTCCCCAAGGTTTTCCACAACGATCGGTCCTCTGCTGCTGTCATCCAGCGGTTTCCCGCGACCTTTATCAGATCGTCAGTCGACCTTGTGGAAGGTCTGCCAACACTTCGTCATTATGCCAAGAAAATAAGAGCTATCATTTAACGTTGTTGGCAATACGATCACATGTCAAACGCAATTAGGTTTTGCCAAGTAGAATACAGCCCCATCAGTTCTAACGTTCTGAGCCCCCATAAAATTGCAATGTCACATTAGTGTTCCACAGCCCATTTTAGTAGTTGTATGTTATGTTATAATCCAATATGCGTACAATTAACCACAAACGAAAAACTTGAAGAGCAGAGATCTATTGCGAGTTTTTTTTTTTTCTGCATAATGTTGCTGTCTATAAATTTTATTTATATTAATTTATCTTTAATCTTAGTTAAAGGTAGAATTCCGGATTATATATTTTAAGATGCTATAGTGTCATTGATAATGCTCCAAATAATAAATACGCATCTCGCAAGTCTGAACTGACCTTTATACAAGTGGATAGTAAATTATAATTTATAATAGGAACCGACTGCAACTCTATACAATATACAATATGGAAACATTACTTTCGTGCAATGTTTTCATTTAATGATAATCTTGAGGTGATGATGACCCTACAAGAACCTTAGCATTAAATGCCAAAAACTCGAAGCAGTTGCATCTACTACTAAAATAGAGCTTATAAAGGCGCCGCTTGGTATGTTCTCGTCACATCCAGTCTAGTATTAAAGTCATGTCAGTGATTTTTCGTTAGTTGTGTGTGAAATAAAATATAAAATTAATGTAAATATTATAATTACTTACACCATAAAAATATATGTTAGCCTAATTTTAAATTACGGCAGCGCAGTGTATCCCAATTACCGACATTATGCAACGCAACAAGCGGTCAATAAAATAAGCCGTTGGACTCAATACACGTAGTACGCGAGCTTCAATCGCGATACCACCGACGCGACGATGCTGTAAACTTTGAATTTATCATAAAAAGTTGCGCATTAAGACTGAAACAGCCATAAAAAAGAAAATAAGACTGATCTATTTATATTTGGACTACTACCTACTCCAGACTAACGGAGTTGATAGTTTCGGTTTGTACCTCATGGTAGTCCGTTGAGCTTTGCAGTGGTTCGAATAAAGAATGAAATCCAAATCAAAATATCTGGGCCTCTATTCAACACACATCGTATTGTCACCGTTTCGATACCTCCTATTTACTTGACAGTAATGGCGGATGACGTCACAACAATACCATAACAGGTCAAAGACGATATGTTTTTTACCGTCGGGAGTAGAGGCCCGCTTAACCTCTATTCTACACGGTAAAACAATATTACTTTTGACGTGTTATGATATATTTTTAAACTCGGCCGCCATTCTGTCAAGTTAATAAGAGTAATAACGTAACATTCGTAACGTTGACAATACGATTATCGTGGTACCGCGTAGAATATAATCCTTGTATTGTCGTAAAACGAATACAAAAATACTGTCCAAAAAAATATTATCCAATTATTTAACTTCACTTTTCTATATTTTTTATCTTATTCCGAGATTTCGAGAGTTGCTGGCCTACTACGTTATATTATATTACTTATCGATCACGTTTTTTGTTCATTCAAGTTATATGTGTATATTATATTATATATGTTATATGTCAAAAATATCAAAAATTAAACTACAGATTTAGTGTCAGGGCACTCAGTATGTACGTGATATTTTTTGCTTTATTTTATTAAAGGAATGCATGAATAACGACAAACACGTATGTACCTACCTCATAAATTATTTTCAAGATATGTTAGTATTTTATGTTTTGGTTGTTAGGGTTAGGAACATAATGTAACTGTAGCAAAAATGACACATATTTTTTTTTTAACAGTTGGTCAAACTAAGTTAAGTATTAATGATATCATTTTGAGGCCATTGTTTCTTTACTAATTTCACTATTTACTGTGCAGGGACATTAAATATCATGAAGTTTACTGAATTTTAGCTTTATAACTGACAGTTTCTGACAAAAAGTCACGAACATTATGGTGACTTAGACTTCGGAACCCTGAAAAAGTTGTAAATTTAAAACATCGGTAGGTATTCTTATTAAAGAGCATAGCGACATTGACAGGGTCCTTCCGTTCATTCCTGAATTGTAGTTAAATAAATAAGCTATAAATAGTAAAGTATCAAGACGATGAAGTCGGCACGAGCTTGATCATAGGACGGAGAAACAAGCAGTGGCGAAGCGTCCATTGATGTGGGGCGGTCGTGGCGAAACGAACGAGACCGAAATAACCCCGGGCTTCCTGCACTCACCTGTGCTCCGTGCACACGGAACTGGGGCGCACGCGCACCTATCTCAACGTACCTACTGATGAAAAACCTACTGCCTCTATGAAAGTAACCAAAGTAGCAGCATTTTAAAATCATAACACAAAATGGCATTTAAGTTTGAAGAGGGATAATGTTGACGATTTTCAACTTTTTTAGCTTTTGAGTTTATCTTCGACGTTGTCTGGGCAATATACGTTATTGGTCGGGTTTTAAACGTTTAAAATGCTGTCAAGCGTAAATGCAGTAAACTGATAACAAAATCAAAACTATCCCACTGTCACGCTCCAAGAACGAAAGTCATAATGACAAAATTGTATTCATAGGTTTTTTCTATCCCAAGATGATAAGTCACGCTTCCCTTTATCCCGTACACAAAAGGTCTAAATACATCGGTAGGTCAAGTGTCGGTTTCCCGGACGTTAGGCTTCTCGTTCCATCCATAACAAAAGACCGAGGTTTAGGGACCCGTGGTTTTTAGAATTAAAAGTTTTTATTTTCGTATCGTGACTTCTGAGGTCAAGCTCATTTGTTTTATGGATCACAATCTTCTTAATTAAGTCAGTTCTATTCTATATTTGAGCGAATCTATTAATCGACTTTTAAAGTCTCAATTAGGAGCTAGATATCATATTGTATGGAAATCAGGACTGACGTCGAATGCGTTAATGAACCCTCTATTTGAGTTCAAGCTTCGCTCTTTTTAGTTTGTAGTTTGGAGGCGGCTTAGTGTCAGGACGACTGAGCGGGCTGATGCGGGGTAACGTAGGTAAATGGAACACTGAAATTAACGCGCGCATGGAAATTTGATTTCACGCATTCTGATATAATAATTATCATAAACGCAGCGTGATCCAAAACTTTTTTTCACATTTTTTGTCTCTTACTATTTCCTTATTAATAAACGTCAATTATAAAATGAGTTCTGCCTGCCTTTGCCCTTGTTCTTACGGCGATAATTTATATTGGAAAAGACCATTAACTACGCACGGTTTTATAAATAGGTTTATGACAATTATACCTGTCTATTATTGATACAAAGGTTGTTCAAATAACTCTATCCTAGTCCTGAGTGGTTGAAAACCACGGGTTTGATGAATCTAATTTGAAAACTACTCGTAATGCCTGTTATGTATATAAGTTATGAAAATCCGTCCCTTTGATTTCATCAGTGGCATGTTTTTCTGTTTTGTCACAGTACACGCTTTTGGCGTCCGTCGTCTCTTTCTAATGTCGAGAGCTTTGGGAGCGCTCTCGTCAAAGCTCTGGGCCGTGTTGTGTTTTGTTAGTCAGAGAGGCGCGCGCGCACGGACTGAGCGCCTGTCCGGACCGCGCTGCCACGCCGGACGCCGCGCCGGCTAAATCTGTCGCGTCGTGTGTCACGCCGTCTGCACACGCAGTGTTACAATATTGATATGTGAAATTTAGCAAGTCAGCCGCGATCAAACTTTCTGGACACATTGACTTTTTCACAGTTTGTAATTAATAGTTCATGCAGTGATAAATATATAATTATTTATCATCTGTTAAGTTTTATGATACCTACACTAAACAGTAAAGAAATGTAGGTACCTTCAGTTGCACGTGTTAACGGAATAAAACTACTAAACGATGTGTCCCGTCATGCACTCATTGCAATGTTTGACTAGTTTTATTTTTATTCTTTCTAAAAACGGAAAACCACTCAATAAGTAATTAGTTTTCGCTCGATCCTGTCGTATCGTTAGCCGTTTATTGAGTTTCAATTACAAAGGCAATGGTAATTTAGTTCGAGATAGATGATCCCTTATTGTTCGGTCCGGTTCGAGCCGTACCAGAGCTCAGCCTCCTCGTCACACATTTCGAGTCACGGGGGATGCATGTGGACTGTCCAAATGTTAAGTTTTTAAAATGTTTATCGGTTTATTTAATTGTGAGTTCTACATGAGTCTACACATCTAATATTCCTCCTCGTGTTCGAAATAATAATACACGAATGATCAACATCAACATGATCATTCATGCGATTTTCGTAACATTGATGTGTTTGTTAGCTTTGGATCCGTTTTTAATAACACTTCTACAAGACAGAGCATTGATCTAAGTGGTCCAAATCAATGTTACCCAGCTGGTCGAGCTAGAGATTAGTGAACACGAACCTAGGTAGGACACGTGCGCCCGTCCACAAGCTATACTCGTAGTGGTATCGATACTTACTCATTATAAGTTTGTCTGTGTGCGTGTCGGTATTACACTCTACGTTTGATAGATAGGTAGGTATTATAAGTTTGATAATGATTGATACTTCGTTGCCACTCCCTTCCGTCTACAATGGATGTGCTAAAATAATTTATTTTCGTTGAACTAGTCATCTCCTAGTGATTAAACGATTATGTTGTGAATACGTGTCATAGATGTGGTGCCTACGTATATTTTATTAGCTATAATCTATCTGTCAGTTTACTGTTACTGTACTGTTATTCTTAAATGTTGTTTAGGAAATGCTTACGTACCTACCTACCTACGTTTTCAACCACCATCGCAGTATAGAAATCCGTACTGTGTTTTTCTGTTACCTACTTATTAAAATATAGCCTATGTTCATCAGGGATAGTGGTGAAATATTTTTTTAAATCTGTCCTGTAGTTTAGGAGCCTATTAAACAAACAATCAAATCTTTCCTCTTATAATATTAGTTTAGATATTTATAAAATTCCGATTATCTTTACAAGTGTTTGAAAACAGATAAGTAATCCTTTCAGTTTTAAGAATAGATCTTTACCTATAATTGTATGTGTAATATACGATCTTGTTTAATGTTAATGAGTCTAATTAGGTACCTATGTCATATTATTAAGTAAGTCAATATAGGCATTAAAACAGAATAAGAAGCTCTTATAATAAATTACCTATATGTATACTTGGACCTATCAACCGTAATGTTTGACGAAAATTTAAAAACTTAACCAATCCAAACCTAATAGGTATATGAAAGTTTAACTCACACGGTGTCGAAAGGCTTCATGAAACCTTTAAACAAATAAAAAACCGGCCAAGTGCGAGTCGGACTCGCGCACGTAGGGTTCCGTAGTACCACTATACATCTAAATAAATGTCTTTCTTTATTCTTTATTATACTGGAGTTGACACTATACATCTAAATAAATGTCTTTCTTTATTCTTTATTATACTGGAGTTGATTGAATGAAAGGTAAAATGCGGTTTACGATTTATAACGGATTAAAAAAAAACTAATTATTAGATCTCGTTCAAACCAATTTTCGGTGGAAGTTTGCATGGTAATGTACTATCGAACCAACGGAACCCTGACCCACCATGGAACCTTTTCACAATGATTGACGTACGATTGTCGTATAGCTTCGTATGACAGTCCTAACGTCAATCACTGTGACAAGGTTCTATGGTGGGTCAGGGTTCCGTTGGTTCGATAGTACATCATATATTATTTTTACATTTATCATTCCCTTATTTTAGAAGTTACGGGGGGGGGGGGGGGGACATACGGACGGACAGACGGACGGACAGACATGACGAATCTATAAGGGTTCCGTTTTTTGCCATTTGGCTACGGAACCCTAAAAACGCGACGGTCGATGTAGTGGCGGTTCAAAAAGCCCGTCAATGCAGCGATCACCTTAAAGGTACTGCTTCATTGCGACGCCCACGCTGCATGCGCCGGAGTCGGAGTGGAATCGTTCGCAGCCCACTTAGGTACAAGCATGTACCTACAAGGCCGACACATCCCTTTAACGGCATTTCTATGCAATAGGTGCCACTTGTATTGGGCGCAATGGACTATAATTCTGAGATATGTTACGAGTACCTATATAGAGCTGTGAAGGGGTGACCGGGCATCCCGTCACAACGTTTTGCTAGAGGCAAAATTAACTAAGACTTTAATTATAAATAGTTATTTATTCAGTAAAATAATAATAAAATAACAATAAACTCTTACCTTAACACTAGCTCAAAATAATAAGGTAGATACGCCTGAATACAAACAATTTGTTTAAAATATAAATACCAAGATGAAACATAGTCACACAAATACTCCATTCGTAACACCAAGTTACATGTCAGGAAGATGTAAAGATAATTATTTGTTTTAGTATCATTAAAAATGCACAATCCGCCTCTACTCGTAGGTACCTACATATCTACTTACACCTAACTATAACCTGGTAGAACTCATCTCTCTATACCTACGCGTAATGGTATCTCAACGTACATTGTATTCATACATGTTTCTGTATGACTGGCTAGTAGGAAGTGTAGGAACTACCTATGTAGTCCCGCCTGGCCTTTGTTTGTTTTATGAAACACACCCGCATTGGCGCCTATCTCGGTGCCACATAAATACTTTTACGGTAGCGTTATCTAGAACTCTTTTAACGGATGTTTTGTTTCATATTGTACTTTAAATGGCTGTGTTTTATGATTATGTCACACAAGTTCGTTGCTCCTTGGCGCACCTTCCGCGTGGCTATTTATACGGTGCGTGTGTCGAACTTTTGACAGCAGTGTAAACGAACCGCCGAATCGGATGTTGATGATCTGTGGGCAAGCGCACGGGCCACATCCACAACACACCCAAACAACCCAAACAACCCAAACAATTATTAACCACGGTCTTTAGGTAAATCTTTAAAAATGTTCAATTTCAAATAAGTTCTGATTCGAGTCATAGTTTCCCCACTGCATCCCAACCCACTGCCTTCCGCTATTTGACTTTAAGTATTCGTCCGTATAAAGGTTGTTCAATCACTTCTCCCTTCGAAACTTTAAAAGTTTCCGAGATAAAAAGTATCCTATGTGCTAATTGAGGATCTGAGTGATAGATCTAAATTAATTAAGCCGCTTTTGCGTCAGGTTAACTTAGGCTAAAATACAAAGAAACCAAAAAAAAAACGGGCATCCCCTCCATTAAGTAGAAACTTTTTCCCTTAGGGTGCGATGTGTTTTTGTTTTCATGTCCTTTTCTAAATCTTGAATTTGAAGCATATATTTTAAACATACCTACCACTTACAACTATAACAAATGTGAAAGTTTGTGAGGATGTTTGAAGTCAGTCTCTCAAACACACATTAGATATTAAAAACGGACTTGGGCAAAATACTGACACACAGGCCATATTAGGATAGCCACTTCGGTTTTTTTTTTCAATTTCTATGGAACTATCTATGTTCAATGGTCGTCTATTCTTGTGAAAGTTTTAGGCAGAAGTTAGTAATAAAAATCTTCTTTACTATAAAATATCTATGATTATGATTATAAAATAACTATCCTGATTTGAAATTCGTTAAGTAGAATTCCGTTTGTAGTTGACCTCAGATCATAGGTCACCCTTAGGTGCATAAAGACAAAAGTATTAGTAAAGCCCTCCCACTGAACGGTTCTTAGTCATTGTTTCAAACTTAGCCGAATAGGTACTATTTCATTTCAATGTAATCGTTCAATGGCGCCTACACTTCAATGTCTATGCATTACTTGTTAAGTAGATACGGTATAGCTAGTTACACGCAACAATGTTGTTGTTCATAAATCTTTAACCAAACTGTTTACACTAATAATGAATCACATGTTTAAAATTGGGCGGAAATAGTATTCTACTCCACATTACAGTCATGGACTACTACTACAGAAGTTCAATACGTAAACGAGAGTAGAATAATGATAATTATATAAATTAGCACAGGATCTAATATAGGGAAACGACAAAAGCAAGTTTACTACCGTATGCTATTTACCACCTAGAAAGTGCCAATTAGGTTTAAACAATGAAAGTCTTAACGTAACCAGAATAAGACCTCTAAAACTGCCGGCATCTACAGCTGTATTACTCACACTACTTATTGCTAAAGAAGGTCTATTCTTGTACCTTAATTCATGACTTCCTATATTTGGCCCGGACCCAATACACACGCGTCACAAATCTGTGTACCTACTTTTTGGATACTTTGTGTTTGCAAAATCCAAATAAGCAATATGTTTAGTAAACGCGCGTAAACGTCACTTTAGGTTAGGTTTAGACAGTTCTTAGTTCGGTTCATGAGCGTGGGCGACTGATCGCTAGAGTAAATATTCCTGGAATAGTTTATCTCACTACAGGCGCCACCAGTCATTCATGAACCATGACACACGGCGGGAATACCTACGTGTCATCTGTGTTTCTATTTAACGTGGCAGTTCTAGTAATGCTGGTTAACTGACGCATTGTGTCAACGCATCTCCAAACATGCTTTGAGTTGAGAAAGAAAAATACGGGCGGATTATTCTAATATACGAGGGCGAATGTTTTCCAGTTTATTTCTATCATGCGTTACTGTTAATTTGAACATTGATAGCTTTTTATTAAGTCCCGTCTTTAATGTCTTTTGTGTCCAGAAATCAGATAAGAAACAGCTGTGACAGGGTAAAAGAATCGCGGTTAGGTTTAATATAAGCCATGGAACCAATTGATCGTGTGCGTGTGAGACTGTGACGACATGATCCCCACGTGCATTAGGGCTCCCCGCTCCATCCAAGGGTCTACTGATGACGTCACCAGGCAGACGCGCTCTATTGTTCAGGTAAAAAAAATAACTCGAATATTTTCTTCTTCATTCTGTACGTGTTTTTAGAGAATAGCTCTATTGAGGGTCTCCGTTTAACTTAGCCTTAAATCATATCGTTATCATATTGTAAACGTGGTAGCTCTGTAAACTTTACATGCTCTCTATTCCACTTTGTCTTTACACTTATTGTTATTTACGAGCTAGCCTAGTTGGTAGTAGCCCTGCCTACAAAGCTTGCGGTCCCGGGTTTCTTCGAGCTCACGTATTTGTTTATGAGTCTTGGGTGTTTTCTGTGATTTGCAAACAGTATTATTGCAAGAGGGGTAAAAAAATAAATAAAAGCCCAGTAAAGGTAGCTAAAATAACTATTGTCAATACGGAGATGAGAATAAATCTTGCTGCAGACAACAGCTCGGCACCGGATCATCAGCTTGGGTCAGCATCAGGTTTGTGCCAGTACGATACGATGGGTACATTTTTCAGTGGGCGACGCGAGGCAAGACTCGCGACTGGCTATTGTTTTTTTTCAGTTTATATTTTTTATTTTCTTTTGTCATGTATGTGATATTGGTGTAACCCGTTTAAGCGATGTTCTGGAAGATCAAGCTAAAGCTTGGTTTTTAGAATAACCCCATTATTAGTAATTTCACAATCAACCCGTCACTGTCTGTTCAATTTTAATGTCGCAATGACAGATACGGACGAATCATTCCCACTAACTATTGCGCATTTATGAATAAGAACGTAAGGTTTTATGAAGAGTTTAATGTGTTATTGTACACTAGAGGATGCCCGTTACTTCGTACGCGTAGAATTAGTATGTGAAAAAGGAGGCAGGCGAGCAAGCGAGTCACCTGATGGTAAGGATCATCGCCACCGTTAAACAGCCGCAACGCCAGAGGGATTGCAGGTGCTCTGCCGGTCTTTGAGAAAAAGTGGGCTCGTTTTTTGGACGCCCCCAAGTTGGTTCGAAAATACAGACGCCGAGAGCTGCGACACAGATAAGGTGCGTGGCAAAAATGCTCTCGATAAACGCACGGTAGTGGATTTCCAACTATGAAGATGATGTTGATGAAATCATAGTTTCTTACGACTTTTCCGCTACTCCTCTATTTCTTCCCGTTGGGGGTAAATTTTGGGAAAACACTTTCTTAGTGCACCCTTAGGGTAGGTACCCAAGGAGTACTTCCTCCAAATTGCAGCCTGTCCTGCGGTTTAGGCTTTGCGTTGTCAGTCGGTCAGTCTCACAGTCACGGTACTAGATATAATATGAGCGTAGTCGACTGAAACAGGAGTGACCTAAACGCCTATGCCGATATTAAATACCTACGGCCGCTATTTCACTTTATTTCATCCCGTCTTGCTTCTACGAAGCAATATGATTATGATAATAGTAAAAACTAATTAGAGCTACAGGCCAGCTCTGCGCTACGCTAGAGATTGTATGTAAATATCTGTGGTTAAAAGTGACCTGCTGCTGCTCCCGCCAATTGGGTTTACGTCAACAACACGTCGCATATGCCAATCTACTTGCAATTTAAATGTAAGCATAGATTGAATTCAAACTTTTGAATATATGAAAATAAAAATTTGGCGTCTCTTGATTCACGCTCTGTTATGTTTGTAGTTTTTGTATTTTTTGTTCATATTATGTAAGTATCTTGCCCGTTTATATATATTTCTTTATTGTTTATAAAATAAATGTTTAAAAAAACAAAAAACCGCCTTCAAAAATGCAAAAAATAACTTCTTATAAAATGATAGGTACCTATAGGTAGGTCAGTCCAACTGAAGTCGGCGTCTTATTATATTATTATATTATTCGTCTTATTATATTATTATATTATTATAATAATAGTATAATAATTAAAACCTGAAGTCGGCGTCCCACATTATTTTAAACCAAAAGCCGATTTACAAACAGCAACACAGCTGAGTGACTATTGAAGATGAACAGAGAGAAACTGTCTCTTATGTAAAATCTATATTCATCTCTTTCTACATTTTCTAACTTCGGTCTTTAATGGCCAGTTAAGTGTGTGGTTGTTTGTACCTATCATTAAAATATTGTGGGACGCCGACTTCAGGTTATAATTATTATACTATTATTATAATAATATAATAATATAATAAGACGAATAATATAATAATATAATAAGACGCCGACTTCAGTTGGACTGACCTACCTATAGGTACCTATCATTTTATAAGAAGTTATTTTTTGCATTTTTGAAGGCGGTTTTTTGTTTTTTTAAACATTTATTTTATTTAATACTTTTTAGTGATCCTATTTATGCTGTTATGTAGTTCCACTTTTCAATAAATGAGAAACTATAGAAAATTTCGAGCTCGCCGCAAGCAACGCCACTGGAAAGTTACAGTCATATTTCAACAAGTAAATATTCTTCGTTGTAGTCGCTCAACTATCTTAATCGACATATCTTATCGTTATCGCCACCCTTGAAATAGGTACCGTTGAGGAGTTCCGGTGGCCATCTGTGGTCTTCATCATCAGGTCCACTTCACCAAGTGATACTTTCTGAATGCAAATGCTAGACTTGTTACTAAAAATACTAAAATCGCTTTATGTATGCCTACAATATTTGAGGAGTTCCCTCAATTCCTCACTGATCCCCTCATCAGATTCCGATTTGGTAGCAATGGGACCACCTCAAAAGTATACCCTATCAAACCAAAAAAGAATTTTCAAAATCGGACGACAATAGACGGAGTAATCGGTGAAGATACATAAAAAAAATACATACAGTGGAACGTATAACCTTCTCCTTTTTGAAGTCGGATACCTTATTACTTAATAGTCGGTGCCAAACAAATGTTTCGTTCGCTTCTATCTTATTCACAAGTTGTGAAATTATTCGGTACATGTGGCGCTATCTAGTATACATTCTATTAGATAATAAAGTTTTTATTAAATTTGATGATGTCACTATTGGCACAAAAGTGAAAGACAGAGACGGGTTAGTCGCCATAGCGCCTGTGTCAACAACCTATCAGGCAACTAAAGGATACGGGGATGTTGAACGAAGGATGCTGCCGCTAATCCTCAGTTGGGCGGTTACAGTGCATAAACTCCAGGGCACTACCTTAAACAAAGCTGTAATAGATTTGGGTAAAAAAATGTTTGCCAAAGGCCAAGTTTATGTTGCTCTAAGTCGCGTAAAGACCCTTAATGGTATTGCTCTTTGCGACTTAGAGCCCAATAAAGTGCTAAAGAAACCACATGATGAAAAAGCGTTGTGCGAAATGCAACGTTTAAGAGGATTGTGCTAAAATTTTAATAACGTGTGCCACGTGTGCTGATCATATCCTCCTAAGGCCCAAGGTCCTACCCAAAGTACTTATTAACTTTGTCATTCAGACCCAGCTCCTTCGCCAGTTGTGTAGTTATAGCGTACGTCTGTCTTATATTATTATGAGAATACGCTGTTACGTAGTCCCACTTCTTTGTTGATATGAAACTTTAAGTTATTTCAAGCGCGTCGCAAGCAACGCCGCGGGAAATACATAGTCATATTTCTACAAGTAAATAAACTTCGTAGTAGTCGTTCAACCATCTTAATAGAGATATCTTATCGCCACCCTTGAAATAGGTACCGTTGAAGAGTTCCGGTGGCCATCTGTGGTCTTCATCATCAGGTCCACTTCACCAAATGATACTTTCTGAATGCAAATGCTAGACTTGTTACTAAAAATACTAAAATCGCTTTATGTTTGCCTACAATATTTGAGGAGTTCTCTCAATTCCTCACTGATCCCCTCATCAGATTCCGATTTGGTGGCAATGGGACCACCTCGGAAGTATACCCTATCAAATCAAAAAAGAATTTTCAAAATCGGACCACAATTGACGGAGTAATCGGTGAACATACACAAAAAAAAAATAAAAAAAAAAAAATACATACAGTGGAACGTATAACCTCCTCCTTTTTTTGAAGTCGGTTAAAAAGTGTTTCTTATACCTACATTGTAAGTTTACCAAAATAACATTCTAATCAATCTCCCTTTTTTTTCCGTAATATAGAACTTAAATATATGCCAAACCAGACCAGAGCAAACTCAAGTGCGTTACCGGCTTTTCTAAAAAAGGGGACGGCACGTTTCTTGAAGCATTGCAATAAATTGCAATGTTTGAAGTAGTATTGTCCACAAGTTAAGGCGAGGCCAGACTAGCCTAGCCGGCAGCACGAATCCCGCCCGGCAGCGATATTAAAAGCCAGGCGACCTCATTCCACTTCCGCACTTCACGGATTTAGGCTGTTACCTATAGCATACGACGGGTTTGACGAAAATTCTCATATTTATTCGTAACATGATACGAGCGCAACTACTAAACTTACGTGGATTAAAAAAATGAGACTTGTTTTTGCTGGCAACTGCATTTTTAGTGCACATCCATTATCTACATATCGAGCTCAAACGAACAAATCCTAATGTGGTGGGTGTTCGTTAAGTACAGGGAAGATACTGTCGCCCCTACCGACTCCCATCACATCAGATCAACACAGATATTGTGTGGTCATCGTTAAAGGGAAGTGGTTAAAAATAGTCTTGCAATATTGAACCCACATTGTTAGTTCATATATAGAATTAAGGTAATTATGGTATAAACAGCGCGTTACGCGAGAGTTTCTGTTATTATAGTCTTATGATTTTATAGTTTGCCGATATATGTTTATTGAATTGCTGAATGCCGCTACGTTTCACTTACGCTACAACTTATAGTTCGATAATGGTAATACGATAAGAGGTCAAACACGATATGGTTTTTACCGTCTAGAATCTCAGCCGAGAGCTCGCTAAAGGGTCAAGCCGGTATGTCTTAGGGCTACTCTACAAATTCTGCCTTAGTTTACCAGAAGATAACACCCGATCCTCTTAAATGTACCAAGGAATATAGGCTTGTAGTACTGTTAGGCGAAGGGCTTACAACCTGTCAGTAATACGCTGGTAGACATCTTACCCTATTTGTGCAAAATGTGGTTACAGAATTTTCTTCAAGTTTTAAAAGTTGTAGGTAATCTGTAGCCTGTACATTGTCGTACCTAGTCGGTCGAATTTCACAATACATCAATATTGCCAAAATGTGAAATTATTAAAAGTATTATTATGTTTTTGTTTATGTTGAATTGGATTGTTCCGCTTGAGTAAGCACAGCTTGTAATCCTCTGGTTTCATAAGCTACGTATGTATATGGCAATGATACCATACGAACTCGAGCCAAGCATCTTTCATTCTAAACGATTATTTGCATCGTCTCATTCTTTATTGGACCATTTAATGAACATACGGGATGCTCAGGTTACGCTTGCTAATGAATCTCGAAGTCTGACCCCAGGTCAGAGGCTTGGAAATGGTTTCCTTGCTTAGCACTGTGCTGCAAGAAACTTTTGTTATGAATGTTATGAATGTTATGATCAATGTTTAACACATGACTCAACGTAAATGGAAATAAGTTTTGATTTTAGTGAGGTAATTGGCTGTTTATAAAGTAAAGTGTAAGAATATGGTAGGTAGCAGACAAAAATCTTGAAAGAAAGCTGATAAGTAGGTAACCTCTTGATAGTAGCATCGGGTCATTGGGTAGATTTTATTAAGAATTTCGTGGCTTACTACATATTTTTATCATGGACTTGGTCAGTAATGCATACTCATAAGTCGTAACAAAGTAATGTAATATAACAATATGATTTTCGTAGATGAGTAATCGACATTATAATCTATAAAACTAATAAAATAATTTTACAAGTAAGTACCAACTTATTCTAGGTTCATTGTGAATTTAGTGAAGTGTGTTTTGGCTTTTTAATAAAACCAGTTTGTCATTTTCGAGAGGTGGTGTTCGGCCGAAATAATTAATTCTATTTGGCGGGGCCGTCGGGCCCGGGGAATACACGCCGCTTCAACGAGCGATTGTTTGTTTTGCTGCCGGAACGTCAACTTACGCATTGTAAGCGTAAATTGGGTTTGTGGAGCGTAATTACGCAGCTATTTACTTTATTGCTAAACGAGAAGGAAGGTATTATGTATTTATAATTTGATTAAACATTGAAGATCGGTAAACTGGTTTCCTATTGAATTTAAGTGCCCTGAATATTTTTTCATTTTTTTATTGTTATGGATGTGTTCAAACACTTTGCACATTCAAATTACATTTTACTCACTTAAAATATCTCGTAATTACGCAGCTATTTACTTTATTGCTAAACGAGAAGGAAGGTATTATGTATTTATAATTTGATTAAACATTGAAGATCGGTAAACTGGTTTCCTATTGAATTTAAGTGCCCTGAATATTTTTTCATTTTTTTATTGTTATGGATGTGTTCAAACACTTTGCACATTCAAATTACATTTTACTCACTTAAAATATCTCGTTTTAAACATCTACGTGTGAATAACTCAAAATTAAACAACACATGTTTGATACTCGTATAGTGACACAGAATAAGCTTAATCTTTCCTATATTGTCATTTACTTATAATTATAACTGTAAAAAGTATAGCTGTGACTCCATGACGTCACAGTAACGATGCTCAGCCTCGTGCTGACTTCGAACCCGCGAGGTTGTCAATTAATTAAAATTGTGTAGTTTTGAAGTCTGTGAGACTGCTATTTTGTGAAACAACATAGTTTGTAAGAAATCTATAGCATAATGTGACATTTTAGTTCGCACGACCATATCTAGTTGTATAAATCAATATCCTATATGTTCTTTGTGAGTGACTTATTACCTTTGATCAGCGAATGTTATTTATTAATTATGTACCTCCTCCTCTCTTGTCGCGTATTTAATATCAACGAATTGTATCTAACCTTTTAAGTAATTGTGTGTAACTTGAAGTTTTGTTTTCTATGTACAAATCCATTAAGTGGCGGAATGTATGTGAGTGCACTGAGCTCAGCTGCACTGCCCTTCGGCAATAAACCGATGCGAGGGCAGATGCCTTAAAAGAGCAGCAGCTACGGTCGGAACGTGGAAATAATGCGCGTCGTGGTTTAAGCGACAAGACGCAGGCTATTATTTTAGTAAATTGTATAGATTATTTCCTTTGCCTCCTAAACATCGGGCTAACTATAATACAATATTAATATAAACGCGAAAGTTTGTGTGCATGGATGTATGGATGTTTTTTACTCTTTCACGCTGCAACGGCTGGACGGATTTGAATGAAATTTTAAATTGAGATAGCTTATACCCTGGATTAACACATAGGCAACATTAATCAAAAATATTTTCGGATTCCGAAAATTTCATCCCGGAAAGTCTAAGTTCCCGAGAGAATCGAACGAATCTATGACAACGAAGTCCCGGGCAGAAGCTAGTTATGTATATACCTATAAAGTTCCATCGACTGAGAACAGAACCTACTCTTTCCCTCAAGATAAGAGGTTCAGTATAAACTAGTGTTTTTTTTTTTGGGATAAATCCGAAAATATTTAAGATTAATGTTTTTCCAGAAGAGTTTGCGTACTCGTAAACAAGTACAAGTTTCTAAATATTATATTTATATATTTTTCATCATCATCATTTTAGGTAAATGACATCCACTGTTGGACGTAACCTCCTCCAAGTGCCCAAGCGAGGGTTGCCAAATGAACTAACATAATATTCACCTATTCAAAATAACTAACATCATTATTTAATACTGTCTTAACCAATTTTGTCGATTGGGTTCGTATTTTTGTACTCAACAATATCTACACTTTGTTCTTGTCTTATCATGGATAAATGAGTAAGTATATACTTTTGTTTATCCTTACACGCTTATTAACATATTATGCAACTATACTCCCACTTTTTTTTCAGGAAACATAATGCACCGACATTAGTCCACAAAACACAAGGGCTCTGAAACGTAACGAAATTTTTTTAAGTTTGTAATTATAGGTACGAGACACCGTGCTGACTCTCTATACTTGCACCATCCGCAGTGCAAAAAACATTTTCCACTAATGCTAAGACCGTGTCCGAAGCTTTTTAAGCAAATAAGATTTAATTTCCTCTCTATTGTTCACTGCGAGAGCTCCAAGCAACTCCGAGCAACACTACTTAATGGCAATTAAACAGATGCAAGTGAATACCTTTTCTTTTATTTGTAGCCTGGGTCAGTTTGTGCTTATACGAGAAGGTTATAGCCTTATCCCTATTTAAGTCTCTTTATTTAATACTTTTGGCTCACTCTTTGACACGTATGTCTGACAGCGACGGATGCTTTATGCACATTGTGTCACGTGGTCATTCCTACCTATAAAAAGACCGCCGCGCCAGGCTCCTGGTTGGTGTATTGGGACACATCTAGTTTCCTTCAAATCGTTTACCTTTATTTAAAGTTCAATAAGTACAATAACACCTACAGGTTCTATATAATATGGTCTAATATGAAATGGTAGTAAAATGATCCTTCAGGCTGTTTCACCTCACTTGTGCCTTTATTGAAGCTAAGAAACGTGACTCATCCTGTTTTGGTAGCGACGGATACAACACATTTACAGACGACCACAACGAGACAGCGATAAAACCGTCCGTCCAATAGATGTATGACTATCGAAAGCTATTGGAGGCCGATTTGAATACCTACTTTATCTCGTAGGGAGGAAACAATGTGGTCTCATTCTATTAATGTGTATCTTTAAATATTATATTTGTTGATTTACTATAAATATTAACCAGAAGTAAATTAAGACAACAATAAAAAAAGGGTTATAGCATTTAAAATTCATTAGAATGGTAGATTCTTGTAATCTTGCATTTGTCTTGTCTGGACAGCGTGGTGAAGCGCGCTTTTAGTAGTCACTTGCTTTAATCTCTCGAGGCTCCTCTTCATCATTATGAATAGGAGCCGTGAGAGATTAAAGCAAGTGACTATTATAAGCCATTGCCTATCATAGTCACAGAGCAAGAGACGCATCTACACCTAAGAGCGAGCGGCATATTCTTGTATCTCACTCTTACGCATTACTCCGTCCCCACGTTGTCCCATGATGGGCCATCGTGGGGAGGGGCCTTCAGCCATGAAGATAAGACAAAAAAGAAGTCTTGTTTATGTTTTAGGGTTCCAGGCCTTAATATTCATATTGTGTTCACATTTTCCTTACCTATCATGTGACTTGGCATTCATGATTCATTGTTATGTACCTACTCTTTCAATAAATACAACTCTGTTTCGAAGAACCTCAATGACCAATCACCTCGAGTGTCGAGATGAATCGTGCTTTCAGAAAGTTTAGGAACATGAATAAAATTGTGTCAAGCGGCATATAGGAAATTATGATATATATCACTAACCATTTTATGTATTATGAATGCAAGTAGTGCAAAGCTAACCTTTGACGTCTTCCGACTTACAAGAACGGTGATGATGACATCAAAAACAACAGTATTCGAGGCTGTTTGTATTCCAATCATCAAAATATATTTAACTGGGTTAAATTAAATACAAAGATTAGACAGACAGGATCTTACTCAAGACAAGGACAAAATAATATCAAAACGAGACCAAGATAATGGATGAAATTTTACCATAACGAGTACGTGAAATATTAAACATAATACACATAATACGTCTTTACTCATACGATTCCACGAATTACATCATCACAATACATATGATGGTATAATGAGGAGTTTAGTAATCGAAATCTCATTAGCAGCCGAGCTGTATTCCAAATCCATTAGCGTAAGAGCTCCTATTCTGATCACTCAAGCCGTTGTCGCTGAAATGCGTTCAATATGGTGTACATTAGCGCGTAACTATATCAAGCTATAATATGATTTGAAAGACAATATTGCAGACTTGATTGTATTCCGATTCCGCTGTGATTACCAATAAGCACTATATCGTATATTGTGTAGGTCAATCAAAACTAAATTAAAAAAACGGGGTCGTCTTAGATACTCGTAACTGACGTAACTTCGAATTTTACTTTCCAAACTAAAGTAGGCCGTGTCTTTTCCATCGACATCAACATAAAGTGACCTCAAGCGTATTTTTCTGTAACTCACAAGATCTTTAAAGCCAGGCTAGTGAGGCTAGGTATACTAGAGTATTCCAAGATTGAATAATACCGTAATGATCGAAGTTCCGAATCACCATAATTCTGTACGTAATTTTTCGATGGAAGACTTAATTCTTTAATATTGTTCATAGTTGATCTTAACTACATATTGCAATTAAATTAGGCATTAAATATAGGTACAACTCCACCATAATTTTTTTTTGAAAAAACTGTCAATTTAGTATTCGGAAAAACATTTAGCGTGGCATATACCAGTTGTTGCACGATCCTTGCGCCCGCGCAGAGGTCAAGATAGGCTGGTTCGATCGAAATGAGCGTCTCCGCTGTGCTGCTTTGCTTGTGAGAATATACCCCAGTATCGGGCCTTCAAACGGCCGCGGCGCGGCGCCGGCGTCGCCGAGGCGCGCCGCGCTTGTCCCACTCGGCCCCATTCTTCTGCAAATTATCTCCTATATGACTTAATCCGTTTAAGTGTTTAAAACGTTTGAAATGTTTCACGTAGTCCATCTGATCTGAACGTGTTATTTATTTACTTAGTCTTCATAGTTCGCGTCGCGCATGATGTAAATCATGTCAGTCCTAAATTATTGTCGTATTTGTAGGATACGTGTTTGTAACATACGTTATTTTGTTAATAATTAGGAAAATATCCTATCTTTACTATTAAAACGAGAAATATTTGTTTGTACATATATTAATATATTGGAATCGCGTTCTTGAAAACGTTTAAGTACCTATACCGGTATTTATGGGGCCGAACAATCGATCTGTCACGTTGTCTGTGTCGGGAAAATTCGTTTTGAAACCAAGCGACGCTTGGGCTGCCAGGTACTTATTTATAAAATTGATTTATAATAAATATTTTATGACATGGATGAAACGTATTTTTAAGGGTTAGTTTACCAATAGCTAATCGAATTACTATAACACTATAAAGCCATCTAGAACTACATTCATGCATTATTTTAATTTTAAACCCGAAATCAGAGCTACTGTGGTACGAGTTAAGTGTAGCAAGGTATAAACTTTTACAACTCCGCGTGACTCACAGGTTCCTGGAACCTGCATATGGCATTGAAAGAAGAGTGCATCACTCTTTGCTCTCGGTTAGTTATCGCTCATGTCGCGATAATTCTTGCAAGTCTTTGTCGACGTGCGAAAAGGCCTCGTTAAACTTTTAGTGTCCATTTCACGTTGGGTAGTCATCAAAGTTATCTCCTGGAATAGGTTCGCAGCCGTAATACGACGGGAGTGGATGAAGTGGATCATGCATCAAACATGCCCCTGTGAAAATATCTCATAATGGTTAATTTAATAATTGGTGTAGGTATGGCATGCCGAGATACGTTAACTTCATTCTAACTAAATAAAAGCATTTTAAAAATAGCAATATAGCGAATAGCAAAAAGCAAGATTAATAAATTAAATAATGCGTTTTTATAACTTAATATCAGACGAGCGAGACCGCAGCCTTGCCATATATATCAACGCTATCTTGGTGAGATCTCCGCGAAGGTTGTTAGTGATTCCTTTTATCAGATGGAGTGGTATTGAAATTGAATACAAACATTTTCGACTCCAAATTTGGATAAACTTGGTTGCATAACTTAATTTACTTTGTCATTTCAGTAGACTGCGCGCAGCCTTTGGATGTTTATATAAAGGTTTTGTTTTTGTCGAACATGTGCAACATTAATGTGGTGACTTAGATCTGTCATTCATTTAAAACGAGTTGTCACGGATCGGTCGGATCGGTCGGTTATAAGCTTAGCTTGAACGTGATATTTTGCGTTAGAAGCCTTATTATGAACTTAAAAAAATCCTATCGTGCCTAGAACCCAGCAGGTTTTGATATTTCGTAATACGTCCTCTGGTGAGAATTCGCACACAACACATCCCCAGGTCGGCGCTCTGTCTGGATTGACTCGCTTGCAATCATCTCCTTAGATGGTTTCCGAATCAATGGCAACTGTACTAGTAGTTAATAGAAGATCTTTATTGTCCCGCAGATCTACACTGACTGGGCCAACCACTACCTGGAGAGGGCGCGGTCGCGGCGGCGCGCGGGCGCCCCCGGCGGCGGCCTGGCGCGGGACTGCGCCGACGGGCTGCTGCTGGCGGACGTGCTGGAGGGCGTCACCGGTCTGAAGGTGCCCCGCGCGCACCGCAAGCCACGCAACCCTCAACAAATGGTAAGCTACTGGAATTAGCAATCGATCTTCGTTATTATCCTGGGACTCTATTCTGATTGATTGTTATAATCATATTGTTGACGTTAAAGTACATTTTACACTATAGCAGCACTCAGCAGCAGGGGGGGCTAAAACTAAAACAAAAGATTAATGGAGTACCTGTGCGCTTATTGCCTAAGGCACCCTCGATCACAATAGTTTTCATTTTGACGGTCCGAAGGCCAGTGTGGTTTCAAAATAAAAAACAATTATTTCACTTTGAAGTCGATTGCGATTGCGAGTCCGTTGGTCAAAGATCAGGCTACAATCATTTATACAGGCTGACCTGTATATAAAACTTGCTTATATATTGATCGATGAAGTATGTTTACCGAAACCCTGCGCGCTCGTAGGCAAGGCAAGGTAGAGTTAGGCAAGTAGGTAGAAAGGTAAGTGCTTTGGCATTGCCAGCTCATCAACAAAACCTGCAACCGCGTTTCAGATGTAATTTAACTAAGAAGTTGGTTGATCTTTGTTGGTCATTTGATTACTGCCTGTGCATAACAGGTCGAATATTACCTACATACATTATGTGCTGATCAGTTGAATTTAGAAGGTGGCTTCTAGTGTCTTGCTATAAGAATTTTATTTTATAAGATTAGATAAGGTAATAAAAACATGAAAAGTAATGAAACCTTAGAGAATTAAACTGTTATAGATTTTTAGTATTTAAGTTTGTATTTCTCAATATACGTATGTTTGACGTTCTCTAGTAGGTACCTATAGTACAAGTAGTTACAACACCGAAGCTTAGATCAATTTATGTAAAATAGGCCCTTGAAATTTATTTATTTATCAATTTATTATATTATTTTAGTATAAAATTGTAATACGATAATGCAGGAGCTTATTCTGATGGCAATATAAATATTCCAGCTCGCCTCATCGATACTTTCTATCGATTGATCGATATCGAAGTGAAATCCTAACTTTTGCTAACATCATTCATTATTCAAGGACATTCTTTAACAATAATAAGAAAGTCATTCATTAGTATGTTGGTCGTACCAAAGCTGATATGTTAAATAAAACGGTGTCTAATAGTACATTGTGCATCAAGGGTAGTATGAAGGGAATTACTAATGAAGAGTGTTAGAAGCCCGACGCCGAAGGCCTAGGGCTTTTAATGACTCGAGTTAGTAATCCCCTTACTGCCTGTGATACACACAATGGTTTTCATCACATTTGCGAGGAAAAAAAACAAAGAGAAAACACTTTAACTCTGCAAAATATAAAGAAATAACTTTTGACGAACGGGAACGTAAATGGAAACGATATTTTTTTTGTGACCTCTACCACAGATAATAACTGCGTTTAGTTTCGACCTGGATTCGAGCCAGATTTAGCCAATTTGATAAAAATGTATAATTACTAAAATTAATGATAAATGTTGATATAAACTTGAAATAGGTATAAAAATAATGAAGTTTAATGAAGCGTATAGGTTTTGTGTAATGTAAGTTAGTCTATACCGAATTTTTAAAGATGAAATTAGAAACCGATTTAATTTTTGGCTGAATATTAAACCTCCTTAGTCAGAAATGATGTACGAAAGAGTTGCAAATTTTAAAAAGAAAGTCATTACTCCCTAGGGATGACAAACTCGCCATAATTCCCGCGGGAACAATTTAGGCCATTGTCCTTCTGTATACAGGCATGGAATAACACCATTTACGAACAAGTGTGATGAAAAATATTATATTTAATTAAACAGAAAGAAGTTTTACTCACAAAAGTGGTTACTAGGTTGTTAATTTTACGCGTGTGCACACAACACACGTGTGTCTTGGAGTAAAATCTGAATTATTTTGCATTTATATAATAACTCCACTCCGTAACAGGATAGTAGACTAATAAACTAACACTTGATTTAGAATATAATATCCTCAGTAAAAGGATCCTAAGGATGCTAAAGTAAACAAACTACTTACATAATATTTCTTCTGTTAAAAACTAATTAAAACCGTATGATGATCCCATAAGTACTTTTAATCCCGAGGCCGTCCAAACAGAACACTTTCAAATATCCGGTGCGATGTTTATTATTGATCAGGGGCAAAAATGAAAGCGGCGCTGGAGTATTTCTTTCGCCCGAAATAGCTATCGGCTCACAATCGGGCAGGTATGTTCACGCGCGACCTCCGTACATGGCCGGTTAATGGTCAAATGTAGCCCACAAACCCGAATCCTGCGCCTATGTGCACCGCGCCTGGTTTCCGGCGCCGGGTGCGCGCGGGCAACTGTTGGAATCAAACGACTGCATTAGCCCAATGAGGATAGTTGCACTATGGTTGCAGTTGACAAAAAATACAAACAATTTGAGAATCTCCTCCGTTTACGAAGTCGGTTGACAAGAGTAATTAGTGGTTTTGATCAGACAATTCCTAATATTATTTTATTTAGGTACTTCCAGTTTCATACTAAACACAGCAAGGCAAATCAGACGCTGTACAATTGTGCATAGGTGCAATTACGTAAATTTTTCACCTTCCAGTAGAAACGTGTAAAGGTAACCCGATGCCTGCGGTGAGGAGCCGGCCCAACCACATCCGCTAAAGAGTATTCGATATCTGATCGCCTTTGAGCTAATCGCAACTGGAATTTTCATTACATTAGTAACCATTTAGATTTCTCTAAATAGTCGATCGAGACAGTCTGGTTAAAGGGTAGCCTATAGGGCCACACAGCACCAGAGCGTCGCCGGTCAGTTATATATATCACCTAAACGTGACTTGTCTTCTGTTATGTATGTTCATTGACGTAAATATTGACTGAATATAAATTATTATTATTGAATGGCAATCAATAACAATCACTAGGTATTATGGGAATTTCTAAGAGCGGTTGATTACAGTGTATTGTGTATGGAAGTGTTTTAGTTTCTACTTCCTTCAAGTCAGAATAATAGAACTGATCTTTTTTTTAAATTGAAATACATGTTATCCGCGGAACGTAGCCTGCTGCGTGTCAAAATCCTTAACAGCTCCTTGGTTTCAAAATTTCTCCCTCTTCTAAAACATTGGCATAGATAGTTTAACTTACTAACGGCCTTACTCAGAAATATTTTAGAGACAATTAACTCGATTTTTCATATACAAGTTTAAAAAAGCTTTTGTGACACGCAACTCGAGTGAAAAATGCACTTTTCGAATTCAATATTTCCTAAAACTCCCCCAAATCTAAAAAAATATGAATATCATGTACCTACATAATATTTTTAGGAGCTACGAGTAGGTATCTAATCCAATAATACCTCCCTAGATGTTATCATGTAAAAAAATACATTCAACCTTTGCTTTACACTCTATGGGAACTAATTGGAACTACCAGAAAATATATTATTCATAAGTAGTTCTTTACAACTTTTTCGGCGTAATGTAGTATAACTATGCCAAATAACAGATTTGTAGTAGGAAGCAAGAATCTGCGAGTTAAACCGCGGACCGATGCAAAGACGAGAAACGGACATGGCCAAACTATGTATAAGGGTTCTTTGTTGACTACGGAACACTCAAGATGAAATCCGACAGTTCTGCTAGTCCGTGAGTGAACAAAACTCACTGTGTAATAACCTGGTTATATTTTAATAGCGCATATAAAGCGTTTGCTAATACTTTAGAAACTGTTGATTTTAAAACCACTCCCATAACCGAAGCACGTTAAATTGCGACCGAAGCCGCCGCAAGAATGAGTCGTAAACTTTGCCCTACGATAAGCTGACATATTGTTAAACATGCCCTAACCGCCGCTGAATGGAGGTGTAACGTTCGTGTAACATGATACTTCGCTGAAATGCGCTAGTTAATAAGGAAAGTATACGCGAATTCGATTTTATGGTTTGTGCGAGGTTTAATGTTACGCTGCTTACGTAAAGCTACCAACACATCAGAACATTTAGACGCGGTTATGTCGGCATTTGTACCCCAACGTCCCTTACCTTATGTATGAGAGAAGTTTATTCAAATAAGGACTTCTAACAACTGTTTAGGCCAAATACATACGCCAGTACTTATTTAATGTAGGTAGGTACTGTATTTACGTAAAAGTTACAATGTTGCACTCTTCATACAACTCTAAGCATTTGTTTCTGCTCGTCACTCTGCGTCCTCAAGTACTATGGCTTGTGGATTAATTCTTAAATTCAGATAAATCGAACAAATGTCGCACCATACGGTCTGTAAGGCATGAAAATACTGATATGGTAGGGATATTCTTTATGAGACAAAAGGATTTTATGCGACCTAACTGTACCACTTGATTCTAACAGCCTGTCAAAACGTAAAAATATCTATTAATCGTCTCCTATATGCAGTATAGAGAAAATGATGAATTAATCTTCAGAAATATGAAACAGAAACGCAAGAACTAATTTTTGATTATATTTGAAAAGGCATTCCACATAGGTCGTTTGCGTACATTTAGATCGTAAGTCAAACCATTGTTTAAACAAGTGCTGATGGAAATGGGTCAGCTTTGAACGCTAGTGAGGGCTTATTCCGTATCCCGCGATATGGCGCGGTCCACACTCAATACGTTTACGCCAGGATTACCTACGCATTACTTTGTTATTAGGAGAAAGGTACTGTTGGAGAAATAAAAACTTTTATGGCTTTAGCCAATTTCAAGTGAAATGAATTAGTTTGTTTCCTCATGGTAAACAATGTTTTTAGTGTAACAGTTACAAAATATAATATAATATATATATAAATATAATATAATAAATATTTTTTCTTAGTTTCGCTGCCATCTAGTGTGGGCAGCGGGCTAGCCCAGCTTGGCGCCCAAGAACACGCTGTATACAATGACTACTTACTATATACATACATAAATGACGTCATGTTGAATGATTACTTCATGAGTAAGCGCATATAGAAATATTTACGGGAAAACGAAGTAGAAACATTTTTTCATGTAAAACGCCACGTGATTATGCGGTTAAGTGTATTTTTTTCTCAAATGCTTTTATGTAAGTTACTGTTTAAAGTGTGGCATCATTCGATTTATCATCTGGTACTTAATTAGTTTTTTATTTGATGTTTTTAGTTTTTTTCCATAGCCACAGCCCTTTTAGTAGTTAATAAGGCACTTAATACTGGCCTCCCAGCGTGCCTTTTCATCGCCTCAAAAGAATCCAGCAAAAAAATAACAGTAAAAATAGTTTACAACGTTTTTTGCGAAACCCTCGTTCGTAATAGATCGTTAACCAACATGACGGAACTTACTAACAAATGAATTGTATATTCGTCTCAGACTCTGATTTATTACGAGTCTAATGTAGAACAAGGTTTATACTCGACATTATAATTATTTGGTTTTAAAAGATGTAATTTACATGTATACATCTTTATGTTTACAAGTAATTATATTCATAAAAGCCCCTCAGTATACATTGGATATAACAGGTTATCGGCAGGAGCAGTGAAAATGCATTACCACTATACTTATTATACCTAATTATTTGTCTATTGGCAAGCGAAATAATTAGCTCCGACGGATGGCTCGACCCCGATGTGACATTTTCTTAGGTAGCGCTCTCGAGTAAGTAGGTAGGACTAAGTTTCATACCTAATGCCTTGATCTTATTGGAACTAAGTACTTACTATCTCAAATTAACTTAGTCCGATAAGGCCTAAATTTCAAATTTTCTAATTTTAGTACCTATCCGACATTTCATATACCTAATGACTTTGGCCCAAAACGTCTGATTCTCAAAATATCTGAATACTGATAAGGTGGAGTCTTGTAATTGCATCTGACCTTGGCCTCTATTCAACACGTCAAAAACAATATCATTTTTGAACTGTTAAGTATCGTATTGTCAACGTTTTGATAGCACTTATTTTCTTGACAGTAATGGCGGCCGAGTTAAAAATAATACCATGACAGGCCAATTATGATTCGTATTTTACCGCCTAGAATAGAGACGCTTAATGACTCTCTCTAGGATCACTGTTTCCAACAACGACAGGCGTGATGTTGTAGGTATTTCTTAGTACAGTCAAGGAATTAAATTTGTCACCCACCTTATCTATCTGAAAAAATCTATCTGACAATCTGCAGCAATAAAGTTGAGTTTCCTATCAATGTTCAAGCAGATTTTCTTTGAAATGGGTAGCAAATTAACGTCTGTGACCGTACCTACAGAAGAACAATGTCACGCCTGTCTACATGTCTACACTAATATTATAAAGAGGAATGATTTGTTTGTTCGCATTGAATAGGCTCTTCAGAGCCGAGCAGATTCTAGGTGAAACTACTGGATCGATTTGAAAAATTCTTCCACCATTAAATAGAATCCAACATTATCTCTGGATCAGGGACGCTGATGAACATAGGCTGTACCTATTTTATTTTTCTGCGCGGTCGGAGTCGCGTGCGACAGCTAGTCGTTGTATAAAACAGTGATCCTAAGGGGGTTTTTTTAAGTTAGGTAGTTCCAATAACCAGATAGTTGCAATCACAAGACTCCACCTTACGACCGAATCTTAAAATGACTTAAGTCCAAAACATGGAATGCCAAATGTCGAGTTAATAAATAAAACTGGATAGTACCTACCTACCTTACCCCGAACCCGCAACCGACTTGACTTAGGTAGGTACCTACTAGGTACCTACTTCGCGTGTGACTTTAACGAGCATGTATATAGCATAAGAAAAGGGAGGTTTCCAGTATCCTTGGACGCTTCGCTAATTCATTATTTACCTACTGGACAACAACTTGCAATTGAAACTGGGTAGACTAAAATCGAGTCTGGTTCTTAAATAGTTTAACCTGCTAATTATTTCTGCGGTCAAAGGTTAACCAGCTGTTGGCTCCTGCCAGTCGAACAGCGTGCTACATGCTCCGCGATGTTTCGCCGACACTTCTCTGCCGGGCCGCGGCTGCTCATTCGCGCGCTCGCCTCGCCGGGTGACGGCCGGCATGGAATCCGACCTCGCGAACGAACTCGTACCGATGCTGTAAATCGATGTTCTTAATTGACAGTTACGATTACTTTTACGCGCTTTAAACAATATTTCTGGTGTTAACTTAAAACCTATACCCACCGTGATGAGTTTATGAATCAAGCCGGCGTGAAGTGTTGTTCGTTGTAGTATCAAAAGTTTGTTTGTGCCGGACAAGTAAATAAAGGTTTGTTTTCACTGTTTTCAGTCAATGCAATTACTAGTATAAGTTTATTTTTAAATTCCTTATAAGTTAAAAAGTTTAATAGATACCTACGTAGGTAGGTATCTTGAGGAGCGCAGTAGCGAGCACCGTACAAAATCAATTATAGTTCCGTTAATTTGTTGAATCTTGCTTTTTGTGGGTCATGAAAGTGATGAATGTTTGGATGCTTACGCGGAGGCGGCTACAATTATTACTCGTACGCAGGTACCACTTCACGCAGGCATTTTTCCTTGTATCTCTGTTAAATAGTAACGGATTTTTGAGCAATATTTGCCCGTCGGCAACGTCTCATTTTATTACAGAAAATTTGAGCAAGACTTTTTTAAATAGGTTTTTTTTTTAAACTCCTTTAAGCGATCCACCTTTGCTTTGTTTTGGTTTATGTGAGCTTTTTATAAAACCCGTAGTTACATAATCCAGGCTTTATGATACCTAAGCCTCTTAAATCACTGTATTTAGGTACCTTTCCTTTCAGTAATTGACGTATAAACTCGGATTTATAATTAGATTCAATCAAATCTACCACGGCGTTTCCATTGAAATGTAACACCCCAAATTACCTACTCTTGGCGAAAGAATGCACGTAAGTAATTGATCCTTATTAGGTGATATCTAATTGTTAAATAAATCCGACTTTAGGTAGGTACATGTTTTCTATAAATCCTTAGGGAGGTAGGTATGTAAACACTTTACTTGTACAAAACGTAATATCAAAATAGGTACAACATTAAAAAAACCGGCCAAGAGCGAGGTGAACTCGCGTGGAGAGGGTTTCGTACATACCTACGTTTTTTTTTTAAATATAATTCTTATAGGTTTACCTGTAATCTACAAGCAAGGAACAATACTTTGTTTTTTTTTTCAAATATTAGGCTCAGTTGTTTAGAAGATTAAAGTCGAGTCCGGAATTAGGCGAACTAACTTGACAGTTCATTGTACACTAATGTTGCCACAGTTTGGCTAGTGCTGTTAATATCGATATTTAAAAAGTCTCATCATCATCATCATCATGTCAGCCGAAAGACGTCCACTGCTGGACATAGGCTTCCCCCAAATTTAAAAAGTCTAGTTTATCATTATAATTGTGTTTGGAATCTAAGTAATAATTTTACTAAGCAAAATAATAATAATAAAAATTGGTTGGATTTAAAAATACATCGAACATCGTTAACGACGCAGTCCGTTTCTTCATTCTGTTTTGTTGACAGTTCGGACCATGCATAACAAACCAAGCAAGGTCAATTTTCGTCTTCTTTCATGAATAAAATCAAAACGATTTATTTTACGATAATAACAAAAATATATTCGAGATCTTCATAACGAGCGCTTTCATTTGATATATGACACAGTAAGGTTTGCGAAACTTTTTCTTTAAATTTCCTAATTTAATCCCCGAAAATGACCCACACAATAAAAATAAAAATATATTTTTTTGGACATCTGTGTTCTTTGGGTCATCTACATTTATGTGTACCAAATTTCAACTCAATTGGTCCAGTAGTTTCGGAGCATATTGGCTGTGACAGACGGACGGACAGACGCACGAGTGATCCTATAAGGGATCCTTTTTTTTTCATTCAAGTCATTTGTGTAGAAATTTCCAATAAGTGTTAAAGGTAGCAAGGCTTGCATTTTTCATGTGATCATCATGTTTCCCACCCCACCCTCTGTATACCTGTGTAACGTATCTACTTATTCACGGTATTTTATTAATTAAACCCTATGTTCTTAACATACTTACTCCTGCAACCTGACTTAGGTACTAAACACTAAACGTACGTTTCGTAATGTTCAGAATAGAAGGACGTGATAGCTTTTATCTGCTTAATGCCCTCTAGAGTGGGTTCCCTTCTTCTATTAGGTACGCCGAAACTTTTTACGCCAAATTTTGTTTTCGCGTAATTTTTCTCCAGCTTAAACGGAAAATATTTTTTTAATGTTATGTGTAATCCTGGTAGAATAGTGTAGGAGAAGTTAGGTTTATTTCATAACTTTTCAGAAAAATCAATGACATCATCAGTAGAATAACAATCATGCGAAATTAGTATTCTGCGAAATCATACATCCGGATAATTCATGATTATGCTTATATGCATATGTATTTCCCTTGTTTATACAAGGGGAACACTAGAGTACCTACCTAATCCGTCGGTTGTGCAGTGCCCTAAGGTTATTTTTCGTATGAAGGGGTATTTTATCTAATTTCACTTTAAAACAAAGAAATAGCTTTAACGTTAAAAATAAACATTCCATTCTCCAAACAAACGCTCTGAAACCCATGCACGAGATATTAACCTTCGTTGGCTCTAATTACTTCAATAAAATGTTTCAGGAAATTATTATTTCTTGTAACTGTATTTTGCTACGCATAAGTGATAAATCACTGTGACATAGTGCAGCTGTAAAAATGATAGATGTAGTAATTGCTTTACGTTGTGTCTCGCCCCTCTCAATCGGGTGCGCGGGCGCCGTCGCCGGTTCGCTCGCCTTGAACTGTCGTGATGAGTAGTGGCAGATTTAATGTCAGGGAGCTTTATTGTGCGCCATCTTTACACAAGACGAAATCCGTCCCAATTGCTTTAGAATTTTTTCTTAAAGGTAAACGTTAACACTACCTTTTCATACAAAATAAAACCATAACCACGCTATGGTACTTTGTCAATACAATTACTTGAAATAACCCGTTGATAGACCATGATAAACGTACTTACATAGAGAAATACATACTTAAATGCATAGAAAATATCGAATTGGACCCGCGGGCTGCGACCACTAACATCGTAGGCTGGGTCACTAGTCACTACCTACCAACTAAACTAGTGTGTCGCTAATATGCATAGGTACGTACACCTTATTTTTAGTGGCATACCTACTCGTAGGGGCGGTGTGTACATATTTCTTACTTTCTTCTGTACTGATTACCGAACAAATTCAAACATTATCTGTAAGGGATAGCTACAACCACTCGGTTCAATTTTTCGAGCATTATTACATATTTAGTACGTAGGTATTTCGTTGAAATATAACATGGATATTATTCAAAAGCCTCTATTCTGCTTTGTTCGCCCATCGTGCTTCGATATTGTAAACATATTGTTGACGTTATTGTAGCTCCTAGACCTGACCTGACAGAAAGAGCATCATCTTAATATCAACAATATGATAAGTGGTCTCTGCCTAGTGCCTGCCCCTCTGGGGAACAGGCGTGATATAATGTTGTATGTATGTATGATAACGATATCGAAGCAAGCTGGGCAAAAATAAGTTGCGTGTCTATATACCTACTCACCCCAGGCACGCACTTTCAAAAGTGTTTATTGTTTTGTACTTCGGTATAAAACATAATTATTTCTTTGTTCTTACAAGCTGTTTAACTTTAATTTAACAGGAGGTTGAAGGGTAGAAACAAGGGAGACACTGGCAAGTGTTTCGTAAATATGGCATTTTGCGTATTAGAAGCCACGGTATTAGAAGCTTGGTAGGCAACCAAGCAATTGAAGTTTTTAATATAATAATAATTCTTTATTTCAAGTATGAAGACAATAAATAAACAATAAATAATAATAATAATAAATACATAATTTATATATCCAAAGTACAATAAATTGGGCATGGCCATTTTTTAGCAGCCCGATACTACATACACCACACACGTCCCAGTCAAGTTTCGAAACGATAGTTCATAGAAAAATCTTGCAGAAGTGCTAAGTGCTTTAAGGACTTTATAATCAGACTCATCACTCATCAAGATATCAACCCATATGTCACATCGATGTCAAAAATACGTATACTTACTATTTTTCTAAAAGCGAGGCGACCGGTGATTAAACTGTAGGTAGGTATTATAGGTATGTAATCGCCGAAACCAGCCGGCAAGTGGGACTCGTGGCTTGTAGCGACCGTTGTACGTTTTTTTTGTTAGCGGTTCGACTAGAGCGACGGGTCACCGTTGAAGAACTGCCACTCGACCATTCATTACGTAAACTAGCACGTGTTACATGTTTTCATTATCCTCCACAAATGTAGCTGCAAATCTCATCGTCTTTAGGTATACGAATAATATATGTTAAAGCGTGTCAACCAAACTTACCTACTCGTTTACCACATCAAATTCAGTTATAAGAAACTTTCGCGTTATAGGTACGTATGTATAAATAACTGTGTTTAACCACAGTTCAAGCTCAAATTATTCCTTATTATAGTCGTTTTCAGCCTAATTGGAAGTAAGTAGTCTAGCCGCAAAACCAGAGTATGAGTCAGACCCTAAAGTTGATCTGTTACTCAACGGATTGTTCTGAACGAACTCATTGTTTACGGCGTTTTTGCTATGTACAATTATTATTAGTAGCCAGCAATCAATGGTTCCAAGAAGTGTTTCAACAAAGTACGCACGTAGGCACAACGCACAAAGAAATTATCTCAAGCAAGGCACATTCGAAGAACACGCGCAGGTCCCAAGACAGAATAAAATTAGACCTAAATATAAATCGGCGTTATCTACTTTATTCAGTTTTTGGCTAAGTAATAATTAAGACAAGGAAGGATGTACGAGTGCCTACTCTAACTAATTTGTAGGATAAATGAAGTATCCTTAAGGTCAAGCCAGTAAGTGATCATGTTTCCTTTAATTTACCTAAACTGGTGGTGAGATCACAATGAATGGTGTCACGTCGCAAGCACAATTGTCACGTCCGCAAGAAATCTTATTCCGCCTACACTATTCGCAATAGCAGAATATAGGTCACACGGTTTACCTCTTTAGTAGAAAAATATCTACTGGCTTTTGATACCAAAACAACCCAAGTACAAATATTATTTAACGCTCAATGATATTTTCTCATTGGCTGTTATTGACAAATTATGCCCATCGTCTTGTAGTGTTAACTTCTTAAATGTACCTATCCTATAAAAAAGCGTTTTATTATGGTTGGTATTTCAAATTTAGTCACGCGCCAATGCAAGACGTGCTAGTTGGTCGGTCCGTCCGCGTCGGCGTCGTTGTTACCGGGGGTTTGGCACGGGCTAGTTTGCTTCGAGCCGTCGCAGATGCCGACTCTGTGGGTTGTGGCTCAGCCTAGTACGGCATAAGCAATCACAAGGTATCATTATGATACCATACATCCTACATCGCAGTCAAAACTGAACAAACGTGCACCGCGTACAGAGTTAAATCTTAACATGTGTTTGGTGTTAGTGAATTAGTTTGCATGAAAATACGTCGGGCGGCATGTGCTTGCCCTGAACTTGTCCATTTGAAGGTCAATCTTATGAACCGTCTCAATAGTTATCGGCACCTACTTGCGTCACTCTTCGCCGAGGATGTAGCGAAGCGTTACATATTCATCAGATGCCATTATGATTAACATTTTAGTCAAGGCGCAACACGTTTTTTAAATATGTACTTAGCTATCAATAAACTTGAACTTTTGATATTTGCAAACTACCTACGTTAAGGATCAAAACTTGATAAACATGATTTATTTTTATACTTATTCATTAAAATTCGGCAGCGAAGGCATGGGGTGGTTCTAAAAAAACTTCCTTTGGATAAGTAATAAAAGGAATTTTTCATGTCATGATTCTATTGTACGAACAATCAGTAGGACAGGTATACATAAACCCCCTAAAAGGGGGTATAATTCTGTCAGAGGTTCTTGAGACGACCCAGTTACAATTTACTTGGCTCAGTCCAATCAGTCTAGCTCATGAGAGCGTCTCTGTGAGTATTTAGGGCGTCGTGGACTCTTGGACCGCGGGTTGCTTGTAAGCATTCCTTGACTACACAGCGAGCGCTCTGATATAAAGGAATTATTGTACTAACCTGGATATACTGTTGTAAGCAAGACTAATGCCCAGGCAATGAGGTCGTTGTCTAATTTATAGACTTGCCTAGTAATAATAAGGTAACATGTTATTCGATATGCGACATAAGTTCAAGTACCTACTATATGAACGAAAATATTTTCATATCGTAGGTAATCGCAGTATTTTTACTGTGGGCCCATTTCTGTAAACAGGTTTTGTTGTGTGCTTCATTTTGATTTTCACTTAACATAAAGACGCTTTTAAGGTTTTGTAGCCAAACTACATGTGTTCTGTATAAGCCGCTACTTGTATTTAGTAGGTAAATAACAAAAATAAATATATCTGTGACCCCATACAAGTAACAGACGGTGATTTTAGTTTTTTTCGCAAACATCGTCGTGTGGCACATATTACTTCGACATAGATACAAACACTAAGGTTTCTAAGCAATGTTTTTGATTAAGCGTTAAGATAAAAGTTTCGCGAAAACTCGCTCTGAAAGTTGCATAAATTGTGTCCCATTGTCTTTTAAACCGTATGTCGAATAAAAATAAGAAACAAACGTAAAATTACGGAAAATATTTTCAACGTGATCATATATTGTTTTTGAGTTATTGCCGAGACGTAAATGCCTAGAAGATACGCTGTTTTTAGTAACGGCTACCATTTGTTAGATGTATTTTCTGATATTTTTATTTTCTTGTATTAAGAATTCAGAACACCTTCTTTCCCTATAGACATATTTTCTGATATTTTTATTATTTTATATATAAAAAATTCCAAACACCCTTTGTCCCATTCCAAATATTCAATTTGACAGAGTCGACGGAGCTCCTACTTCTGGGTGTTTTTGGCCCTCTGGGCCTGATATAAAAACGAACCTAACCTACCTACGTACAGTACTATTACTTCCACTTTGACGCTCGGGACATCTCGGTTTTAATCGTAAAAAAGGGGATTTTTCTTAGATCATATAAAATACTAGAATTGACTCACATGTAACATACATCAATCTAAGTGTAGAAACAATCATTAATATTCTCAATATTCAAATACACCACAATCAACTTTTTATACTAGCTTCTGCTCACTACTTCGTCCGCGTAGATTTTGATTATCGTTATTACATCGGAAACTATTAAATTTTCCGAATGAAAAGTAAGCCTATGTGTTAAACCAAGGCATAAGCTACATAATCTCCATTCCAAATTTCATCTAAATCCGTCAGGCCGTTGCAGCGTGAAGGAGTAACAAAGTAACACACGCAAACATCCATACACACAAACTTTCGCTTTTTAAATATTAGTAGGATATTGGTTTGTAACGGTTAAGCTTTTAGAATCAAAGGAATTTGCTTCGAATAAAATTATCTCTAATTTACTACTAATTTAATATTTGTATTTTTAGTAATGCGATGTAAAAATTAAATTAAGCCACATCTGTGTTATTCATAGGTCTACTGTAAAAAATGACATTGTGGCAGGTGATCTACATTACCGGTTTACATTGTTAAGTGCACACATGATATTATGAATATGCAGCACTGTACTCGTGTCATCTGCACTTCCGATCTCTCCCGATCAATGTCGAGAATTGCCGAGTGTCAAGTCCAATTAATCGTACTGTATTGCGATGTAATGACTATTGGGACAAATTCGCTACTATGACAAAAATGTGTTCTGTGAAAATGATCTATCAAGACAAATCTGTAGCAGTAAATTAGGTATGTTCTTAGGGAAAACAAGCGTCGGACTTTTTTATACAAGAAAGTAAAAATATTATTAAATATGTCTATAGGGAAAGAAGGCGTTCGGAAATGTGCATACAAGAAAATAATTGTAACAGTAAAAATAAGTATAAATAATTTTTTATACCTACAAGAAAATAAAAATATCAGAAAATACGTCTTCAAAACCACGGCTACCTACTCGTATTACGTACTACCCTATGTATAGGTACCTACTGAGTAACTATGGTCACACAGGTTTACTGTCATTAAGTACGTACAAATGGAAAATCGACCAGTCGAAATTATACATTAATTTTAAAAACCAGGCAAGTGCATGTCGGACCATGCTCAGTGTAGGGTTCCGAAGTCGTTTCTAACAAACAAATATGACCTCGCGACAAACTTAACTATACCGTTGGAAAACTGTTATCCCCATACATCGCCATAGGTCGCACTCAGTTTACCAACACCGCAAATAAGTTTTCGGTAGGTATATTTAAACCGTTTGAACTCTAGAACCCATGAAGTCTACTTACAATTAGTGTTGGAGCCCGGTTGGAGGCTGAATGTAGGTACTAGTTAGTTAATACTGGCATAATCCTTTTACATGTTTAAATAAGGACCTAGCAACGACATTGTTTGTTTTACTGTTGAATTTTTATGCTGTCACTTGTGAATTCCTTTTACTGAATATAACATTGTCCACACCTGTGTCCACTCTGTTTAATACCGTTAACATCTATTAGTCGTGATAGTTTTCCTATAGAATTCATTATAGTAAGTGCTTTCAGATATTTTTCAGATTTTTAGTATTTGTAGTTTAGCCGTAGGGGGGGGGGGGAACCTTGATTCTAACGTAAAATAGCGCTTTAAAGTTTAATATTTCATAAACGGACCCCTTAATCGCAACAATGTTAAACACGCACGAAAGTCTTATCCAACGACACCCTACACTGTGGGAGTAGACGATATTAAGAAAATATTTTATTTTTAAGATTGTATTTTACCCCTTTGTTGGCGTGACTTATATGTATAATCATGCCAAATTACAGCTTTCTAGTACTAAGGGTCTCAGAAGTAGGGTGCGGACGGACGGACGGACGGACATGGCGAAACTATAAGGGTTCCTAGTTTGACTACGGAACCTAATCTACGCGCACGAAGTCGCGGCTTTCTCTAGTATATTTTATTATGGTCTTAATTCATATAAGACTATACATTCACTTGTGCGTATTTAATTTTACTCATAATTTATAATGGAAATTAAATTTGGTTATAAATATTTTTCGGTTAAATTACATTTTGACTAAATTCACTTTTCAATTATTATTTTTGATCCAATTTCCGAATGGTCATTTCGAGTGGACAATTTTACAATTGTACCTAATGACAGTAAATCGTCAGACATGCTCTTGACGATTTTACTTAGGTAGGTACGTAGGTACAAAACCGCACCCGCGTCTGTTTTGAACTTTTGATCAGATGTCAAAGTACTACTAACTGTCGCGGTGATCTCGTATACGAATGGGATGGCATAGGGGCACTCGTATCGTATCTGATATCACAATCGTAAGAATTTTAGCCACAGGAGAGATTCAAGAGAACATTATTTCTTGATTCAGTAAGTATCGACCTCTTGATGTGCGTTGGGCACCGGATGAGATTAATAAATCAACACACTAAGCAAGATTAAAAAAACGCTGTAGTAAATACCATATTATCTTATTATCGCAATCCTACCTTTCCTTATAATTTTTGCTACAGTTAAATTTCGCGCCCCATAAATATGCATGCATCTTCATTTCTAATTTTAGAAGCCTTGTTAATGTATAGGTATACATACATATACTTATGGACTTGACCGTACCTACGTAGCTAACAAGTACGTTAATAAGTTTCAACACTGCCGCGACGCAGCCTTAATCTCATTTCTTTTGTGGCATTGTTGGACCGTTATTGCATTAGCCCTTAGCGAGTCGCAACTCGCAACACGGCATTAGAACGCAATCAGTACGAACATGGAGCCTGCTGCCTGGGCCGTATAAAATGGCACCCGAGCCGTTTGCCAGGTCATTGTTTCGGCTTCCGGTGCCCGTCGCGGTTGCTTTATCTATTACGTTGATGAAAGATAAATACGCTACATACCTACTTGTTTGTTAATTTTAGCAGTATGTCGACGAGCTCTATGGTGTATCGGTTTAACTTGACTACAAGCTGGTCACATTATAATACGGGTACTACGCTGTTAGTTTGAGCGCAAGGGTGAATCGGATCGCTACAAGAACATTACCTCATTATTTTATTATAAAGGGTAATATCACTTGAAATAAATAAGTACCTACCTATAAAATATTAAAACATTTAGGTATGGTAATTTTGGCATGTCCTGAAACATTAAGTTGCACTTATTTTATGGAATCATAAGTAGGTACGAGCCCCAAAAAGCTTTGTCCATATTTCTCACGCCGCCACTCCGCTCGGAACTTACAATGTTGAAGTGTTTACACAAAAGAAAACAAACCAGAATTTTTGTGATTTGTTCCGGCCGGCTCGAATCCGCGCCCATCGGTCGAAATGTAAAGTGGGCTAATTTGTACCGACAGATTTATGACTGTACGTTCTGTAGTACATTGTAAGGGGAAAGCTGTTAATGGGCCGAGACCTACGGGTGGTTTAACAACCGATAATGGAGAATTTCATAACTTGAGTCGCTGCGTAATGAAACAGATAGTCTCGACTCCATGCCAAGGTTAACTGATGGTATTGCGATCTTAATAAGTGCTTTCCTTTTTTTTTAGCTGGAGAATCAATTTTGTTCAAGTAAAAATTTAAACAAAATATTTCTGAAATATGCCTACCTACAAAAGACGAAATATTATAAGTGCCTACCTACCGCCGTTGTGGATCGCTAATACCAACTTTGTAAAGCACAAATTTAATTTAGATTTTTGGGAAATTCAAATTTTAGATAGTCGGCTGTAGGTTTATTACCGCGTAGTTCTTTTACCGCTTTTTGCAACGCCTGTTTAATTAAATTACATGGTCAAAGTAATAATACTAATAATATAGGCATGATTTATGTTACCTTGACTTGAGTTACCTTTTATCATTTTAACTAAGACCATCTTAGGGCCCGGCTACACGCAGTGACTTGCATGCGCTAACGGTTTGTGCAAAAAAAGGAATTTGATGGAATTTGAATTGTACGGTATACCGTTTTGGCGTCTTAACGCACATAATATGCATGCTTGTGCAAATTGGAATTTGCGCAAGTATGATTGAACGTGTACCTGGGCCCTTGATCATAAAAAAAGTTAAATACCTTTTAATAATACATCTTTTTTTTTAAGGCACAATAGAGTATGTGAGTGCAGGTTATTGTGTGTAAGATCAAACATACACAGAGGTCTAGTTAAACAGTACTACATATCACAACTAAACAGCCCCATGCTAACACCTCGCACCTGCCTCGTTCCAGACAGAAATCAGTAAAATGTTTTAATCTCAATAAAAGAACCAAGTATGAGATTAGGATACAATATTAACTCTAACTAAAGTTTCGCAAATTTGTCTGACCCGGTAATATAGTCGTCAAAATGCTTATGACACCCTTGGACTGACAAGGACGTAGGTACAGTAGAGTCTTTGTCACTTGAGCCGTTAAGGACATTTCCATTAGGACATTGCATTTTCATTAGCATTACGGGTCTCGGGCTCACGAGCCACGCCGCTGTCGACTTCACACATAGGCTGTCATAGAAAAACCTTTGATAACCGTTATACTATTCATAAGGTCATAAGTCGGTAGTAGGTTTAATCGGTTTTATTCCTTTCCGTTTACTGCCACTTCGCGCCTGGTCTCTGGCCGCAGCAGGACAAGGCCTCGACACACATCGCCCAGTACGCCGTGACCTAAGCCCTAATAACGGGTCGCACTTGACTTTCAGCGCATGTGTGTGCGGCTTAAGGGCCGCAGATTAAGATAAGACTTATACAAATAACCGTGCGGGTCATGTTTTAAATTCTAAAGGAAACTTGCCTTATTAAATGATAAAAGATAAAAGATAAAATATGTTTATTCAGTAAGTAGGCCGCACGGGCACTTTTACACGTCAAAATCTACCAGCGCTTCGCAAGCGACCACTGCTGAGAAGAAACGCCGCAAGAAACTCAACAGTCAGTCGTTTTTTTAAAATAGGAACTACTTATGATATTATACAATTATAAAGCTTGACCTAGCATGATATAAAACAATGAATTTATCATAAAATAAAAATAAAAAGCATTCAAGCGTAGCTTGTGCAAGAAAATGTGTCAAAACTAAGAATTTTCATAGGGAGTAATAAGTAGTAGTAATAAAAAAATATTTATATAAAATATGTATATATATTTAAAAATAAATATATATATTATATACTTTCCTATGACAGTGCAAGACAACCACCACATACACAGTTTCGATACATTCTCCTACAGAAACCGTGTCCCCTAGACATATTACGATTACATATCCTATAAAATGTTACCAGAGAGTAAACTGGTAAGAGCCAGGGAATAAGAGCACGCATATTTCCTTTTAAAATTCAAAAAGTAACTTTGAATAGAATATATAATAGCACAAATAAAGGTATTATCGAAGCAAATCTTGTGGATCCCAAAATAAAACCAATCCAAATTCCCGACTATATTATAAAGGAAGACTCGGAATATTCAGTAAAATGAAGTGTTGTTGAAGGAGTTATATTTACGATTTCATTATTATTTTACATTTATTTCTTTGAATAATTAAGATCACCGAGATATAATTTGATCAGGGCCAAGATTGTAGAAGGATTTTCGACGTGTTATCGTAACGTCAATGTTATACATAGTTGGTTTTAGTAGTAATAACCTGTCTTTATCGTTAAAAATCTTTAACAGAAGTTCTAAAGCACACAGACCCACAACCAGCCTCTACAGATCAAGGACACCGTAAACAGTAGTTATATTGTTTTGTGGTAGGTAAGCACCAGCAAGCGTCACTTAGCCACTTAATCGCAGCACCTCTTTTCCACATTGTCTTGATAAAAAGACAATGTGGAAAAGAGGTCCTGCGATTGTCCTAAATTGTTCTTATTAACTTGCCTGTCAGCTGGCTTTTCAGTAAACAATATGAATGCTATAGAGAGAGAGATAGAGATGGACTATAAACTAAAGAATTGGATTGTATTGGTACTCAGTACCAGTCAGTACCAACTCACATAAAATTCAGTATCCCGGTATATAAAGTTCAAGAGCTCAGATTCTAAGAATCGGTGCAAAATATGTTATTTGAACGGCTCAATCTTAATTATTGGTACTGAAGAGCCCAAATAATGATTACATTATTCCATGTTATTAAATGTGCAATTAAAAGATGTGTTATTCAGGGTACGATTATATGAACGGCTTTCTTCAACCTTGATAGTCCCAGGTAATTCTTTAGAAGGTTCTAGTCGCCAAATGAACATAGGCCTACTTTAGTCCTATCAGATAAAAACATAATTTACATACACACAAAAGCCTTTAACTATTGACCACAGGAAAGACAACCTTTGTTTCTTCGAATGTGACCCACACACACAAACTAAATGGTAAAATGACTGCGTACCAAAATATATTTCAGGTTATCTCCCGTACCTAGCTCTTATATTTTTAATTAATATTTTATTACTTTACGTAACATTGCAATGCCGGGTGCAGCTACTAATATCATATTCTTAAATGAAAGCATATGTAAGTACCGAATTTAAACGGAGAATTACCACAATATTTCGACTTCAGCTCCTAAATAAAAATTCAATATCATCTAAGATAATTATCCTAATAACTTTAAATAGAAAATCAACTCATACTTTTGTCTTTAGAGATAGTTTGCAGTAATGGTGAATTGTTGACCGGACCCGACATTGGGCGAGGCCGGTTTTTTTAGTGTGAGCGTTTAGCGTGAACATATTTGTGCCACTTCATAATTTTGTTCCCTACATTTCCACCGGCGAGGCGTGGCGAGACAAGGAAAGACGAGATGACACGAGACGAGAATTTAAATTTGTATTGAATAATTTCAATTCACTCCTCGCGAACCTTCGGTGGAAATGTTATTTTAATGCAAATGAAAATTCTCGCGCTGCGTCGTCTCGCCTCGCCTTGCCGGTGAAAAAGCACATATATAGAGCGATTTGAGCCCGAATGCTTCTTTGTTCGTCAGAAGTCATATTTTTTGTATAAGTACGCGGTATGGGTTTTGCTGCATGTGTTAGCGCTGTTTCATGCTAAGAAAATGCAAATGTTGATCCGCTTATGACTCCGTAGCGAACTAAGACAGATAAGAGTCACTTCCACCTGATGCTCTATTGCATTTTACTAGGAAGTAGGTAATTTTCGTCGTACCTCTACGTTCGCGCAAGAGGTGACAACAGTGACACACCCTTAGCGTGTAACGATTTGGAGTGTAGTGTATTTGTTCCAACACATTGCCCGTAGGCTCTACACGGTGACATTTAGGTTGTTCCATTCCATGCAATTGACGTTTCAGGCAATCCTTTACTTAAAAAATGTAAACATTGATCGCGATAGGCTAAGAAAATCCGTTTATATTTATAATCACAAACCAGTTAAACATGTACAGTCTGTGAGCACTTAGAAGGTGCTTCGGGTTTGTACTTCTCTCTCACTCGGTCCTAAAAAGAGCGAATGAGAACGAGTAAGAAACAAGTACAAACCCGAACCCCCTTCTAAGAAATTTAAATTATGTTAACATTTAATACGTAAAACGGTACGATATGAGAGTAGAGTTTGACACACTCACCAATCAAATCGACACCGACTTGTTTTTCTCGTTAACTTAGTAAACGGAGTTAAAATTATTAAGTTCAAATGAAAACGGTATACTTAAGTCTATATTCCGTATTTGACTTATATTTATCAGCTATGTTGATACCCTTTCTCAATGGGTCCCCAAAAAGTGTATTTCAGAATATTGATTGTTAGCAATAGAACCGATTACCTTCCCTTTGCAAACTCTCTATCTATAGTTGTAAAACATCGTTATTTTATGCATAGTTTCAACTCTTAAGTTGGTCGATTGACAGCTATCACCGTGCTCAACGTACTCAAACTCTACGAAAAACACTATAAGCAAGGGCTAGGTACCTACTTAGTACAATGAGCGGCCTACAATTAAATTGCTCTCAGTAGTCTAGGTACCTTCAAAATCGTCGATGGTGTTCTATTGTGAACAACCATTAGACCAAGCGTTTACTGACAGAGGTGCGGCAATAACTGTCCAGTCAAGGCAGATAATATTGTAACCCGGCCAGGTATCCCGAGGCGACCTCGTGCGTGTACGCAGGTTGCGACACGGCGGGCCGGCGCCGGGCCTTAAAAGGTGTGTCTCCTGATATCATAGGTCACCGGCTCAACCACCGAATCCCCTTGCTGACTTAACCCGTTCCGAACCGCGTTCGCTCATCGGGTTGAACGGGAATACCTACATATAATAAAAAGAAAAATACCAGTAGGTACCCATTTTTCTTACATGTATAATCATATCTTACATGAATAACTAAGATTATCCCAGCACGGTTCTTGAGGATTATGCCGGCCGTTGCATGGTCCCAAAATTGGCAGATCTAGTGATTCATTGACAAATTAAACTGATGATTGCATTGTCAACATTGCAAGTTGCTACCATCAATTATCGTATTTTTCGTCGCCCGAATAGATAAATAAATGTCTGTTGACTGTCGTACTTGACCTAGTCCCAAACTAAGCACTAGGCTTGTACAGTCAAGTGCAAAAATGTGTATCGAAAGAATCCTCACATAAATATCTAACAAAGTTCTTATTACACTGGAATAAGGTGCATTTGGGTTATATTTTTGTGTAGACAACGATAAAAAAACTTACAAAGAGAAATACTCGTACAAACGTTAACTACATACAAAGAAAACATTCAAGAATCAGGATCAAATTTTATAGTTACTCGCGGTCATAACGGAATATCCGCCTTGCCGGGATAATATTATATACTCGACATAGTGTTTACAATCTGCAAAGTCGCGCACCACTAGGCCTTTTGAAAACACTAAATACAATATATTTACATATTTTTTTTGTATTTTACCCCGCGTTTGGGAAAGAAAGACTCTCACCCAAATACAATCTGACAACAAAACCGAGCGATAACGGCACATTGGAGGGTCGGAGCCCTTTCAGTTGTCATCTCATGTGTCTTCTACTCTTTTCGGCAACATGTTTTCTTGCGCCTAGTTTTTGAGTGGTTCCCCACTCAAAGATGGTAGTCACTCTCATATCGCGCCCTATACTTACCAGTAAAAAAGCCTTATTATCAAGATAATAACACCTTTTTAACAGCTATTGCGCAACGTTTAGTGGACTTTCGCAACACGACACCACTTTCGTTAACCTTTATCTCAAAAGGTTTTACACGTTATCCGCTATTATAGATTGCTATTACAGAGTGTTGCCCCTATGGTCCACCCGCCGAACACAACCCTTTGGGAGATATCGTTCTCCAAATTATTAGGTACCTACTGATGTAATTATATGTTTAAGAACAGGAAAAAATAATGAACATGTATTTTGTTAGATCGGCTCAAAATCATATTTAAAAAATACAAATAAAATGTATCGTCGATAAGTAATATAAGTATAACTTTGAAGGGGGATTTCTATTCTCGACCTGATAGATAGAACCAAATGATATTTATTATATTTTATTGTTCCAGTTGGAAAACGTGCAGTGCTGTTTGGATTTTCTTCACGCCCAAAAAGTTCAGGGACTAGAACAAGTGACTGCTGTGGACATCCGTGACGCAAAGTTGAAAGCTGTACTTGCTTTGTTTTTTGCACTCAGTCGTCATAAACAGGCGTCTAAACAGAGATCAGCGCCATCTAGCAGTAATGCTACAAACTTCGGAAAAAACTCGAGCGAAGATGTATCTTTGAGTTCCGTACAACGCATAAAAGGTGGCAGCAGCTGCGATGAAATTTTAACAGCTTGCGGCAATAACATCGAAATGACAACGATAGCTGCAAATAGGTAAGTGCTTTAATTTAATTTTGATAACATTATGTCTAACAAAATAATAAACCAGGTTTTGGAAATCGGGAAATATATAGACACGGCAGTAACACATAGTTTATTATAGCGCCATCTGTCGTTGAACAGTCAAACGACGAGCATATCCATGCTCTTGTTTATGAAATTAGTCCCAAGTTTACGACTCAGGTGGCGTTTTGTCCTCTTGCATCCCTTTAGGAAGATATAATGTTTTTTCGTTGCATTTTGGAGACCAAAAGTATATTTTCTATACTAAAATATACCTACTTGCTAAAACTTTTTAAATATGGTTTTCTTAAATTGCAATTTGAAAGGTAATAATATTTTTCGCTTAATAGCTAGGCTTGACATTAACTGCCACTTTGATCCTATTCCTGTTCCTACTATTAACGAGCAATAAACGAGTAATCACGTTCACGAACATAGCTTTAACGATTTTGATGAAATTTGCAATATACATATGTATAATTAGTACGGGGCGTAAAATGAATCCGTCAAGTTATATGGAAAAAAATCGTTTTCAACCCTAGGGAATCGTTTTTGTCTTCCAGGTATTATCTTTAAGTGCGTGATGTTTTTATAGTAAACTATATTTACTGCTGTAAGATATAAAGTTGCACAACAATTTAATATTCTAAACACATTTAATAGGGTTCAACTTCTCTTTTAGTATGAGGCCCGTTGCCAACTTTTATTAGAAGAAATACCTAGAGTAAGTAAATATATCTGCTAAATTATAAAGAAAGCTAACTAACTATGAAGAATTATTTATTTTAAAATTTAAAAAGGTATATAATTATTGATAACAATAAAATTATACGTTATAGATTATAGAGTACCTACGCCTACATGATATAGACTACGATAAAATTATTTGTATTTGTATTTATAATTTTGTATTTGTATTTATTTTAGAGTACCTACCGTTGGCAACCCTATCCGTAGCCAATGCGCTAAATATAAACGCGTTCCGCGTATTTACATATTAGTTTATTTTTAAGGAGCTGTTTGTGCCTAACAAGAAATAATAATTGACGTGAACAGCGAAACCAGAGACTAATGCGGAATCTGTTATACTTACTTAACACATTAGGTACTATAAAATGTACTTGCGAAGGCTAATGCGGCGGTTACCCTTACTTGTGTGGCCAATATTCCTCTCAGGTGATAAGTCGCGCCGTGCTTAGACATATTTCAGTTTAATCAGTCTCCAACCAGTCCTATTTATAACAACTAGAGCGCCCGATACACGTGTTACATGTCCGCATTGGTTGGTATCCGTGTTCTTAGCCCCGGCGGTATTAAGCGCCCAAACTACACGGATCCGTATAATACCCGTTAAAGTCCGGACACAAATACCCTTGCGGGCGGGTCTTATTTACCTACCTGCGGGTTTTACCGGTCCGCGACGGTTCGCGGCAGGCACGGGTTGTTGTTAACAATAAGTGGCCCCACTGTTGTGAATACACAATGTCTATAAAAGGTATTCGTATTTCCTACATTTATCATAGCTCTTATAAATAACGGCCTGCCCCGGCTAAGATCTTAGTTATCGGCGGCAATACCCGCTGATAACTAAGATCCGTTGATCCGTGTCTATGTAAACATGGTTATCCGGGTACTAACGGGGACCCGGGTACCCATTTGGAACAGCCCGCAAACACGTGTCCATGTTACACGGAAACGGATACCGGACACGTAACTACACGAAACCCGGACACGACCGCGAGCCCTAATAACAACCCCACGTGCTCACGCAAAATGTAAGAGGTTCCGGCGCCCGGACCTTCCTATGGAAATCGCGGAGTTTTCAACGAGCACTGTTTTAACGGGTAAATATCCGTTCGCGAACCCCTTCCCCTTCGTTTAAAAAGGCATCAGTCAACAGGTTGTATATGTAACTGCAAATTTTATTTTTACATAATACTTACTTTATTTCTATAATCGGACTTAAACTTAGATGATACGTAGTAGGGTACTTACCCCAATTTCAGGGTGACGACAAGTTCATATTTATTCCTCAGACAAAAATTACTACCGGTTTATCTAAATTTCAAACCCGATACCTCTTCGAAATAGTTCCAATTCTGAACATCTGGAATTAGACCGAGCTATACTTAAAATGTGTAAAAAAAGAGTCTAAGCGGCCGGGTATAAAATCGGAAGATCGGAAATGCCTTTAAGAGACAGCTATAAATTAAATTCTAGTCGCACCACACACCGCACGGCTGCATGGTGACACTTCTATTTTTACACGAGCGCCCTCTATTGGCGAGCTGCCGAAATGATTCTCGCCATTACTGGTTTACTCATGTTCTATGTTTGTAAACAAACATGACCAAAGTGCAAAAAAGACTTTTTCTTTCTGATATTTTATTTTACTTTGAGTAAGAGTTGTATGTTTACACTCCATCGCAACGCTTGAGGATAAAAAAAATACTTAGCCATATATTGTTAATAATTTTAGTTCGTGACAGTAACTACAGCCCTCTGAAATCCACTTTAGTTACATTTAAGATAAGATACGATACCGATTACGATGTTTCATCGGCTTATGCTTAGGTACAAGGGAAACTTCAAAGATGTTTACTGTCACCTCTTAGCCCTTAACCCCACTCCCGGTCAATGCTTCCCTGATTGCGAGGACAATACGTCGGAGGACGTCACGTCACCCGTCTCGAACTCACGACAAAAGACTAACAAGCTATTGTCTGACATCTAACCCGCCGCTGTGACTCCGCACGCGCCCGCACCGCTACCTGCATTATGCATTTGATTTGAAGGAGAATAAGAAAATAATACTATATTTAATTTGACTAAACTCCAGAATTACCTTTGTATAGGCTATCAAACCGGCTACTATGGCCGCCACATAGGATCAAAAAATCTGAAATGTGTGTTTAAAAAAAATACCATGGTGACTTTGGTTGTTGCCTAAGCGAATTCATTGGGAAGGGGTTAAATCCAGCAATCTTTCACACTTGCCTGTTTATTTTTTATTGGATGAAACAGTTTCGTATGAAAAATAATAATATTAATAATGTCTACTCTTATACGCGGTGATGGAACTGATGGCTTTAACTAAACATGTTTTGAAAAAAAAACCACTTGATTTTAGTTCTGGGGTAGACAAATATATTACTTTGTTTTTTCCTAAATCCTTCAATTTAAATGTGTCCCACACGATACAAGCGCAAGGGCAATACTAAAACTTAAATAGTTGTAGCCAGTTTCGTGCAGATTTAAGAACCACTTATTTTCCCTGCCGTGTATAAGCAGGATGCAATTTACATTTATAATATTAATGTAATTAGTAGATTATTATAGTAGAATGTTTGCATTGTTGCGTTGTAAATAGTAGATTATTCAACAAGGGACTAAAACAAGCCATAATGACACGAGATGTTTAGCCACGCGAGCGAGCTTGCGAGCGAGGGTGGCTGTAGTTCGAGTGTCATTATGGTTGTTTAGTCTCGCGTTAAACACTCTACTTTTCACTTTGAATTCGAGGAAAAAAACGACGTTCTAAACAAAATTACAACATTTATTATAAAAAAGTTTCTAACAATTAAAACTAACAATTAGGTATCTTAACAACGTACGCTCAATACAAGTTATGAACATCTATTCATAATACAAATAGGAAAAAAAAGTTCTGCGGTTTTTTTGTAAAGTGATGTTTTAAATGCTTGCATATTTAACCAGCAGATTCAAACTTGGAAACCACTTTAAAAGTAATTGGACCACGCATAATAAAAGAGTTCGGCCTTAATATGATTAAATAGATTCATATTCGTAATAATTAATCGTGTTTCACGAAATTAGATCCTTTTTTTATATATATTTGCACAGTTGTCATTTTGAGGGTATTTCGACACCCAAAAATATGGTCCACACAATCACTGAAAATGGCGATAATCCTCCATTCATAAACACCGTGATTAGTTGTTTAGGGGATTCCAAAGTAAATTAAAAAAAAAAACTTCAATCCCTAGAGATGAATAAGGAGCTTTAGTCCCGATTCGCAGAGATTTAAGTAGCATTTTAAGAGCATGAGAAGTGAAAAAAATATTATAGCTTCGTGATCATGGTTAAATAGTCACTCAGTGCAGTGAGGTGCGGTCGGATTTATCCTTTGTCCGGTGCACCCGGTCAGCAGCGCAGAGGTGACGATGTACCTAATCCTAAAAGTGGCTGCCGCGCCAGAGTCCCGAGCCAACTCTACTGGTGAGATACAGGTTTGTTGCATCCTTGAGTTGCACGTAACCGAACGGTTCTTACCGAAACAAGATTTTAATTATTTGTCCTTATATTAAAGTAGTTAAAAACCTTATTGACGTTATTCTTATATTACATTTTCGGATTTATTAATAGTTTCTGGTTTCTCAGTGGGCTCTTAAAAAAGATTTTATGTCAAAACTTAAAAGACGATTTCGAGAGCATACCAAACTATGGAGCCCAACCATTTGTTCGAAAACAAAATAACTTTCTGAAACAAGAGTGAAAGTGATCAGAAACTTATAAACGAGTTCAGGGTCTCATCAGTTTTTCTTATAGGTGAACAACCGGCGTATGCGAACACAATGGGACCACTTTCCTTACCGGGGCACTCCTTGTAAGGTAGCGCAGTGGACCGACGGCCACTCGAATGCCGCTAGCTATACGCATGCACATTATTAACTAAATAACAAATACATTTAAAAGGAAAGACTGGATGCCATGACACAGGATTGTCAAGAGAAGCCAAGTTGTTTCTGTTGGTACGTACCTATAACTTAGCGTCAGCTTGCACGTCCACAGGTGAGGTGGCACTTGTTGTGGTCGCCAGGGGATTAGAGGACTTCCTTTCAACAATAAGAAGAAACTTCACCAAATACAGGACGCCACCCCTGAGATGCAAGGAGAGTTACAAGAATTTAACGATCATCCGTCATTAACACTGACTGCCATCGATCTGGGTCCATTTGGTATGAAAATCAAAGCCCTTGGCAGTGAGTGTTAAAAAAGTAGTTGAGAAGCTTCTCCGGATGTATCGCGACCCGAGTCGCGTTACGGTGCCGATACCAAACACCCAATTAGACGAGATGGGGTGACAACCGCCCTTACTAAGGATTTAAAAAAAACGGTTTATTTTCTCCTTACCTCATGTTTAACCCTTTATAGGGCAAAATTAAAAATAGTACTAAATTCTAGCCTCATTAGGTTTCTCCTATTCGCACAAAATTATTTCAATAAAAATAAAAGTACCTATGAGTTCTAAAGTGGTATTTTTTAATACCAGGTTTTAAAATTGTCCTTCTAAGGGTCTTTAAGCAAACACTCGCTCGACAAACTTTTTAATTTGCATCAGTTGTTCGCTTAATTTCTTCAAACCGCAATCGCTGTTATATCTCCAACTTATTCAAGGGCTTGAATAAAAGTAGTCATTTCATTAGTAGGTAGGTACTATTTCCCGATTTTTATATTGAGCCGGGATTAGAATATTTTGGCTTTACTAAAGGGTTTAAAAAAACTGGCTTTGCGAATGAAAGTCGTAGTCATTAACTAGCAGGCGAAACCCGCCGACCGCCGCCGATTTAAGTAGTCAGACCGGCCGCCTGGCGTGCGTTTGTTTACGTTTCGTTCTCTTCGCCTCATCACTATCTACTTAGCTAGTATCTATCCTGTCAACAAACACTCGACGGCTGCAGGCTCCCGTGTACTCGTTGGACGAGCTTGAGGCGCGGGCGCGAGCTGCCTATAAAAAAACATTCTCGGTTTAAAATAACATCATCAGGCTTTGTGAAGCGCTTAATGGATTACACTGTACCCGTATAGCTGTGATGCTGAAGCTAGCGATCGCGACGGTAGATAGCTTGTTCGTTATAGAAACCGCCTCACTTGCATGTTATTGTCAGGGATTCAAATATATTGTATTAAAAGCGAATTTAATGCTTTTTAAATTCAAAGCAGTACTTACATACGTCACCCAATAAATTAGTCCAACGAAATTAGCTTGGTGGTTACTGATCCATGATCATTATAACCATTTTAGGTATTCCACGAAGAAGTAAATTTAGGTCAAACATTTTTTTTGCATTTTGTATTTATTTTGCAATCTGCTTATCAAAACATAATTAGTGAAATTCCCGCCACCACCTTCCGACTGCATTATAAGATTAGCTCTTAGATAACATAATGTTCTATTTTCATCGGGATTAAACTACGTGTTAAAAATTTCAGCCCAAAGAAATTTAAAACGGGAAGTGGTTCCAATTAGACTTGTAATATTTGAACCATACTAACAAGGAAATTGAATATAAGCTTGTAGTAAATACGGGGCTCTGAACCCGGGACGTTATAACCTTAACTAGGTACTTACTAGATAGATGAGGACGATTTTTGTATTAGTCACTTATTATTTAATTGATTGTGGATCATTTCCACGCGAAAAAGGAAATTTCCTTTCCATTCTTTGGCGTTTTACAGGTGTCAGTTGGTTTATCTAACATCAATTATCCGATTGTCGCTTATCCCAGAATATAATTTTAGGATCGTATCCATTTAAGTTTGTGACTAGGTATTGAAGCTATAATTGTTTGGTGAAGTTTTGTTCTTGTTATTTTGTGTGTAATAGAGGCCGCAGTGTGTTAGGTACTAGGGAGCCGGCTACGCCAGCGATCGTTCATGGCTCGTTCGCTTTACGATCGGCGTGCTCTTGACAGGCAAGACGCCGTTGAAAAATCCACTTATCAAACTGCAGTTTTACGTCCTCGTAAATTGCGCCTTATGAGTCCAATGCTTCTTCAACTCGTCGTTTTTTCTTCCACGACGAGTAGTGTGTAGGTATTAAATAGACAGTACAACCAGGCTATGCCAGACGAACGTTACGCGCTGCAAGAACAGTCAGCAGCAGAAGCAGGTGCCCAGTCTTATTTTCATATTATAACACAAATTGCATAATAAACCAATCTCATAACAATTATTATGCATAACCACGAAATACATAATTTCTTAAATCGTAGTGTTCATAGGTTACAAAGGAGATATTTTTAACGTCTTTGATTACTATTATTAATGTGGTCACAGTTCTAACCTAACCTAACGTAGTAAGAAGAAATTGACTTAGTATGTATAATAACGCGAATATGATCGTTATGATAAGTGAGTGTTGATGTAATTGGATCGTATGCCTGATATTGTACAATTTGTGTTCGTTAATTATGCTTGTCGTAGTTAGTAAAATTAAATTATTCAAAATGTTTTTAGACTGAATAAAGCGCACCCGGAATAAGAGCCCTTCGACTGTTTACCTACGTCTGCTATTGACTCTACCTATACATTTGATTGCTCTCATTCACAGAAAAGCGATTACGCTTATACTAAAGTGTATTTTCATTCCATATTGTATATAGGTATCGTATGTTAGGGGTGAATATTAAATCAACTTCCCTTTGTCTACTTTAGGTGCTATCGTGTAACCAGTATCTAGATCGATTGTTAAACCACTAGTCTGCAATTGAAGACAATTGACAAATGAAAGGAAAGTTATAGTAGGGCTATAATCCAGTTGCAGTACACCCAGCTTCTTGCAGGCGTTCGGCTTGGCTGGCTATCGCTATCACACTTGCACGCGCAACTGACAGTATATCTGTCACTCGTGTTACAAAGAAAAAAGAAGATTGCCGGTCGCTATTAAGAAACTGGTAGTATTTACTGCACATCGACTATTACCTTTTTATTTTTAATATTTACTATAAACCACAATTTTAATTCCATAAATTAAAACAAGCTTCGGAAATCTGTGAGAGTTTTATGTGTAGCACGAATTAAGTCGCCTTACTCACTAATAATTAGGTGTTCTATTTATTACAATTATATTAAACCCATTATGGCGTTTTTACTTTTTAACGCACCTATCACAATATATTTTTTAATTTTACATACTCGTATTTTTTAGTTTATTATTGGATTTTATGTTTTTCGCTAACCCATCATTTCATCGAATTTCGTGTCATCGATTGATAAATTATGGTGTTTTCAGGATATCTTAAACACTACGTAGGTTACATTAGGTCATATTTAGGTGTGAATACCAAAATAAATTGAATAATGCGGCAAGAAATGCCTTTCGATGAAATTAAAAGTGTAGGTAATCATTATAAATGTCACCTGAAGATAATGGTGGGTTCAGAGCCCTACGTACAGTTTCAAACTAACATGTTAGGTTTGTTCTTCCTTCCTAGCTTGAAGCTGGTGGACGCAACGACCGATACCTGGAGACAATAAGCAGATATTATTGCGCCAGTGCTTTAAAACACTGTATTTATTCAGTCGTTTTTGACCCGGTGGGTTTACAAGTAGGTTATTGCGTTGTGATGTAGAGATGTTAGTTCACTTCTCTCACGGAGGTTATGGTCGCAATTTAAGGTATTCTTACTCCTAATATAAAATCACAAGAAACAAGTACCAGTGAAAAAAGTTCTTCTGTTTATCCGCCAAAATGTTAGCTTGATATCGTTACCGTCACAACACAATCCACGAAGTTTTTGAAAGTATTATATTTTAGTGACCTTAATAATCCGTTACGCAGTCCCACTTCTTATTTAATATAACACTTCAAGACATTTAAAGCTCGCCGCAAGAAACGCCGCGGGAAAGTCATAGTCATATTTAAACAATAAAATTTTCGTTATTTCGTTATTCTTTCAACGAAGAAGAGATATCCTATCGCCATCCTTAAAATGTTGCCGTTAAACCGTTGAGGAGTTCCGGTGGCCATCGGTGGTCTTCATCATCCACTTCACCAAATGAAATGAAAATACTTATTTGAGTACGATGAAGCTTGGAAAGAAACATAAAATAATGTTATTTAAAAAAAATACAAACTCTGTACTTTTATAAAATATCATCGAAAATTATGCTTTATCATAAGTATTACAAATGTCTATTATAATTTAATACGATTCATCTAAATATATAAAAGGAGAAACTGACTGACTGACATATCAACGCACAGCCGAAACTACTGTACCTAGAAACTTGAAATTTGGTACAGGTGTTCCTTTCATGATGTAAGTGAGCACTAAGAAAGGATTTTCCGAAAATCGACCCCCAACGGGAAAAAAAGGGGGAGTACTGGGAAACTAATTCTACGCGTACGAAGTCGCGGGCGTCCGCTAGTGTTTTATAAAAATGGCGTACTTTTTGATAGGTAGGTACAGCGATTCGATAACGTAAATTAAGTGAATAATATTCACAGATATGTCAAATACGAACTAAATATTTTTTATAAAACAAATGACAACGTCTACCAATAATAGAGTTGAAATAAGCATAGTACGGGCGGCAGTGTCGGTCATCTACACTCAGGAGCAAAACAAATGTGTCAGAGTGCGTTTTTCATACTAAAGAGGCTATTTTGAAGCCTTGGTTCTTCGCCAGGGAATACTTTTAGTGAAATCTGATGATGAATACCCCGAGCATCGATACAGGACTTCCAGAGTGCCTATGATACCCAACTGAATAAATCTGCGGTTAAAGCCGGAACTGTGCATGTTCAGAAAAACATCTAAAATGCCAATAAAATGTAAGGAAATCCAAGTGCTGACCCAAACTCTCCCGCTGGGGTGTTAAGCGATTGTACGATCAGTTAGGTATCTTAAGAACTTTTGACCTCCTCTATTGAACCTCGGAGTATCCACCATTAAACCTCACTCAAAACAACCCTGGCGAGGAACCAAGGCTTCGAAATAGACTCGTTTGTAAGAAAAACGCACTCTGACCCGGTATTTTGCTCCTGAGTGTAATGTATGGAGAGGTCAAAATTTGGTATCGGATGAATTCAGTTGGCACAGATGTATCCTAGGACAAACTGAGCTGATTTAGCCCAGTAGCCATCAGCCACCCCCGGTGGATAGGTAGGGGGGTATTTAAAGATACAAGCCACCACGCTGCAGACATTTTTTTTATCGTTTTTAGTTTACCCTTCGAGTGTGGTGTCATTTTCTGATAAATCACAGACGTGGCTTTCATTTTTGATATAATAATTACACTCCTTCATATAAATTTTCACAACATCACAACTTTCACAACATCAGCGTAGCTTTTTTTGTTTCAACACACAATATTTTATAATAAATGTACAACATTTTATAGGTATTTATAAAAAATAAGGTTGATAAGCCAAATTAACGTAGATTTAAAAAACATGTAATAATTAAATATACCCGCGCGGAAGCGCGAATTAAGAGAGCGGGCGGAACTAACTGAGACGAGAACTCGCCAAGAAGCATTGAAATTTATCATATTAATTATGGTGTCATTATTTGATAAACTGGGCATGAGAAATTAATTTTTGAGACATTTAATATACAGTTTTCGCAAGCAACACTCCCGTTAAAGTACGATGGGTTTGGCATTTGGGCTACTAGTCGTGCTTGTCCGATACAGAGGATGCTTGGCGTTACAGACACTGCCACCCGGGTGAGAATTTGCCAGTCGAAAAAGTTGGCCGAGCAGCATGCGGGACAGCGGGACCTTATTTATAACGTTTAGAAAATAAATTATATTCATCTGAGAAGGCCCGTTGCTCCCTTGACGAACCCCGGTCTCCTTGAGATTCTTATACTTTAAGGAAAGCAGTGTGCCTCGGCCACGGTCTTAAAGTCTACGAGCCGCATTATTTTTGCCGTTGAGGAAATGTAGTTGTCGACCTAGGATACCACACTCCGTGTTACCAATCTATGCTGGTCGAGTTTGCATGCATCGATAACCTATTTGATCCGTGTCGGGCTTTAGCACAATTTCATTCCAGGCTTCGCTTGAGCACACTATTTGTGTTACAATATTTGTGTTACAAAAAAGGGCTATTCGTTCTATTTATAATTTAAATTCCCGTGACTCTATAGATAACTTTTTAAAGAAATTAATATCTTAACATGTAGCGTCTCAATTTATTTACTAGAATATTATTTATGTTATTAAGAAATTAGATTCTTTAACCAAAAACTCAGATATACATAATTTAAATACTAGAAATAAAAATAAAATAGCTATTCGAAAATTCCGTGTCCGTAAAGTATATAAATCATTTGTTGGTCAATGCAATCATTTCTATAATAAATTACCTGAAGAAGTTTCAAAGTTACACTTTCCAGCACTTAAAAAATATTTGAAAAGGTCGTTAATGTCTAAAGCGATAGGGTCGAGGACTATATAACAGACAAAAATGCATGGCCGCCTACACCCGAAACTTAGTCAATAATAATTTGTTCAAATGCAAAAGCTTTATCCTGCTTTTTCTTGTCTGGGGGACACCGTTGATGCAGGAAAACATATCGAAACTTTTATGTGGTCATCTTGCACCATCTCATATACACATATATAAGTAGTTGATTCTATTTTATTCTTTTCTATCTTTCTCTCCCGTAAGATTTTTGGCATGTTACCCGCTGAACTACTGTTATTTGATATTATATTTACTTACTTAGTTATTTGATATAAATTAGACCTAGGGTCGTTACCGCCCGTATGAGTAGTGACTATTGTATGGTACAGCATACTTTGTAAAGCTATTATCAATAAGTATCTATTTTAAAGTATGAATAAATATAATTCATAGATATGATGATTAATTATTGTTTATAAATTATAAATACTTTACTTTCGAAACGCATTATAATCGCGGTTAGATAATATCACGAATTCCCAGCGTCGGCAGTTCTCTAAACAGTTTGTCTTGTTGAACAAACAAAAGGCGAATTAGTGTATTCTTAAACACTGTAGGCAGAACACTTCCGTGTTCCGTTAATGGGTCTGATTTTATTGGATTGAATTCAAATCAGGGTAGAATTTTAATCAGGTTTAAATAACTGACATGAATTGCTTAATAATAACTTCGTTTTGTTAAACTGCAAAAGATACAATTACACGTTTATTATATTTTGTATCATGGTGGCAATTTAGCACTAGCTGATGCATTTTTGTGTACATGTGTAGCGGCATCAGTTTTGCAAATGGTGGGTACGTAAGTTTCGTAGTTTTATAAACATGGCAGAGCCCGCAGCAGCACCAGGAGGTAATGAACCCGGATTTTTTATAAAGCCCGTTCTACGTTCAAAAATAGCGGATATCCGACCTACAAGCAGGTACCCACCCTACTCAGACAAATAATGCCAACGTTTTAATTATCACGGTACTTTTATTTATCTCTTAAACATTTTAATTTATTTTTCTGTTTCTCGAATGTAGACCGAGGTCTCCAGACACGGGTATGCTTATACTTAATAGGGGATACGAGATCTCAACCTAAAGTAATGGAAGGTAATAAATTAATGAATATTTTTTTTATTTTAATATATTTTTATCTATAAATTTGCCGACGATGTCATAAAAGTTTCTATGTACCTAACAGCATAAAAATGCATCAACGTCATTAAAAAGCTTTTAACTCATAGGCATATTAATGGTGATAACACGACTAGATGTACCTATGTGGTTGGAGCAATATACACAGTAGGTAGGTGTCTAAAAAGGTGTCTACAGTGCCAGTTTTCGATTACCTGTCGCCGCTACCTATTTTGACGGCACCAAATCGAGTTGGCAAACCAGCTCAGCCGGGAATTTTGCAGCAACGCAGTTAACATCGTTTCCTAAAAACAAAATCAGCACAACTGCAACTGCAATGCAGTGCAGCAAGTAAGTTTCGCGATACGGGTACCAGCTATAAATTAACAGTACTCTTGGCACTATAAATTTGGTAAATATTCGTGGTCTCTTTTACTGACCAATGGTAGCCCATCTGGCTGCCGAGTCTATATCAGACCTTGGCTCACTCAAGTCATTGATTTGTAGTTGTAGTTGTAGTAGCGACATGTCGCATTAGTAATGTGACATTAACATTGTACATACTCGTAACATACAACAATCATATTATTATTCGTAATTAAATTTAACTTAACGGTCATCCTCAATATTTTTAACTCCAGTTCTAGATATTAATATTTCCGATTGACCTAGCTATCTATGTTTTTAACACGTACCTAACTTACGAATAGATTTGCCGCAAAAAATTAACTCGCAAGTTTTCGCTAAGGGCATTGGGGCAATGAAGAGATCCTCGAAATATTACTTATCGTACTCATATTTATAACTCAGTAACTCAAAAGTATACTACATATTTACATATGTAATGAAAAATAAGTTAAACTACCTATTATTTGTTAGAACTTAACTTATATTAACAAAAAGGAACTATGCTAATAAACAAAAAAAGATATAAATAATAATCGATTCATGTCATAAGTCGCTCCGCCGCGATATTAAATGTTGATGTCACTTATCGATAAATAAATTCAAAATGAAGCATTATGCGATATGGACCAAGCTGCAGGCGCACTCCCTCTTATTATTACAATGCCAAACTATCCGCATGCGAGAGATAACCAACCGAATTATATTTGAAGTATGATTTTATTTATAGACAAGCAAACTAAGTATTCCAACTTGAAAACTAACGCTTATGCCAAAATTACACTGTGTATTTAGTCCGCCGCATGCGGGCAACGCATTTGGATCAATCTGCGTTGATATAAAGTTCAGATTATACAGTGTAATTGTATCATAACAATATAAATATGTAAACGTATTTTATTTGGTGTTAGGTACGTGTTTTATCAATTGTCGGTTATAGGTACTTACGTCACGTTTTCAAACCGTCTTTACTATTCTTATACATGACGTACTTACACATTTATTCACAGACTACGCGCTACACGCCGGCGCCGTCACAAGGCTTCAGCGGTCTTGAAAGTTTGTTGATGATCGCAAGTAAAACGGTTTAGAAATCAATTTCGCTTCTTTTTGGGTTTCCCATGAAATCAAGTTATTCCAAACTTGTTTTTCAAGATGTTTGAAGCGGTAAATTACTTACTAGCTTACTACCATCGATTTTGCGGTTTCGTGAATAATTATGCAATCCACTTTCTGATTACAATGTCTTAAATTAAGAGCTAGTATTATTGAAGGAGTCGGTGTTATTTAGCAATTTTTTTTACAAACTTAGTAACAGTACGCGCCACGGACGAGATGAGCGTTGACCACTCAGGCCAGCAGGCTCATGGTTTTCATTTTGACAGTACGAAGGCGAAACTGCATACAAAAGTAAAACAGTCGTAACATTTTGAAGTCTATTGCGATTGAGAGTGCGTCAGGAAATAAGCCAGTAGGTGGCATTGATCATAATGAAATAAAAAGAGTTTGATGAGTGGAATTACAATATTCTCAAATGGCAGCCGAATTCATAATAGTTTTAAGTTAAAATTTGATCATCATGTCCAAACAGCGCCCTACAAAAGAACGCATTGAAAACGAATTTCTATCAAGGCGTGAGCTTATGAAACGTAGAAGGGGCCGTATAAAGATGTGAACAAAATGGTAATTTTGTCTCAGTTAGCTCCCGAAAGCGGTATACCGGCGACCGTAGTGTAAATAATTTCACCGCACTTGGGACTGATTTAATGAGATAAGCCGTGAACCCTTCTGTGAGTGCATAATGTCATCCCGCTAATGCAAGGGCCCCTCCCAGGCGCAGATGGCGCTCGTGCCCACACTTTTTCATACTGGTTCGTATAGCTAAAGCTGTAGTGTTTAACATTCGCTGCATCGCGAGATCACGGATTCGGAAGGGGCGAAGGCCCTGGCGGTTCGGTGGAGTGTTTCGTTCTGTCGAGCGGATGCGATGGTCGCGTGCGCACGCTCCGCGCCGCGCCCGCGCCGGCGCCGTCCGCGCCGCGTCCCGTCCCGCGACTGTGACAAATCGTGCTAAGTATTATTGTTTATGGTGCGCAAAGCTCGCTCGACTATTTTTAACCCCCGTATACATCGCTGTCCTAAACGGAGCCGATTAAGTGGACGCATCGCACAACGAGAGATGGTTAGGATGTTTATGTTTTACCCAGTACCTACTTTAAGTTAATTCTAGCTACGCGTCGTTTTATTTTAGTGTGATTCACTGTAACAGACTGTTACTTAACATAAACACGCCGCGAATACGATATTGCTAATGCATTGGAATATAGCTGCAAACTTTGTAAGTTTCGTGTCCATGTAAAGTGTCTAACTTTTTAAAAATGAATAGTTTGTAACTACCTAGGTAGATGTCTCGCAATGGGGTGAAGATACGGATTTCTTTAAGTAAGTCAACTTAAATATAGTGCTGATCTATAGATATTTGTTGGAATTTGTAAAGCGATGGAAATTAAAGAATTCGATGGATACTATTTTACTTGTTGTAGTTGCGAATAGTGGCGCCGCGGCGCTCGAAGCTCGAGGATTAGCGCTGCCCGCTCGTACTGACTGTCCTATTGCCCACCACTGGGCGCATCCCGCCGGCGTCGCCCACCATTCCGACACCCACTCGTATTATAATCAATGCTCTTTACATTACAGAACCAGAATATATTACCTGCATTTCACATGCCCAGCCTACACAGAATGAATTATTTGAATACTTAGAGCGTGGTCAAATAATTAATTCTGTGTAGGCTGATGCTAAACCTGTGTAGTTGAGGCCTAGAATTTTAAATTCCTAAGAGTAAAGAAACTTTCAACAATATTAGAAACAGTTTTCCAACGATCTTCAGCATACATTGATACTATTCTTGAAATAACCTCAAAATTATTATAATATCTAGCTTTCAGTTGAGGGCCAAAAAGCTCAAAAATTATAGTGATTTTATGACAATTTGTAATGAAACAGTAGTTTTGTTTACTCTTTATTATACAAAAATAAGAGAAGAAGAAAACAAGAAACTACTTACAGACATTAAAATAACAAGGTACTTTAAGTGAAAAAGGAACTGGCAAAATTAAGTTGGTTGAATAGTGGTTTTACGAATATAAGGAGCCAAATAGTCGTGACTGCGCTGTAGCTTAAGTTTATCCCGAGCTGTATATCTAATTATTTAATATTTCTTGCACGAATACAAATGACAAACTGAATGCCGTTGAGCTGTTACTGACAAAGTAACAAAATTTGGCGCTACTTTATTTGGTAATTGCCATTGCTATATACTTAGGTGGTAAATAGTGACTAGATTTGATCGCTTAGATTTGGTGGTCATTTACTAAATTTGGTCCGCTGCTGATACAATTAAAAGCACAGACATCACTAAAATAGTAAGGACTATTGCAAGTTAAATGTGCATAGCTCTCGATAAGATTTGATAGTTATTTACAAAGTTGGCCCTACACAGGCAAATTAATTCGTTGGATTTGGTGCTCATCGTATTTGTTAGCTTTTTAAGACATAAAAAAAGAATACAATTTTTACTTACTAATTACTATCTATCCGTGACTCAAGCGGAGAAACAGACTAATATACACCATTTTTTGGGTTACCTAGGCCTATGCCGTTGCCAATGCCAATGACGTTGTAACGTGAAGGTGGCTGTTACTGGTATCACGTGAATAATCCATAGCTTTACGGTCATTTTAGCTCATGAGAAGTGAAAATAATTATTTGTAATATTAGTAGGGAAACTTTTACTGATTTAAAAAAAAACATGCTTTGTAAACCTGACTGCATGTTTTGTAATAAACCATGAATATATTTATAATATGGCCATATTGTATTTTCTTTAATAAAAATGTGACACTCTCGACGCTTACACGAATCTAGCGAGACCTTGTTTGTCAGCCTACCTACTAGGGAACAAAGAACCATACATACATACATACATACATGCAGGCCAAAAACAATACCTTCCTTCTTCGGCAATCAGGTAAAAATGAGAGAATTGTTAGAGGGTGGCATCCCTTTTGTGATGCCGTCCTCACGGCACGAGCCGCGTATTTCATATCAAGCACTGACAGCGAGATATAGTTCGCTATGTGTGGGTGTGTCAATAAGGGAACGGGCCGGTGTCACAGCAGGTTTGCCCGCGAGGCTTTGACGGCGCATTCTTTTCACGCTGAGGACTAATTCGAAACCGTTTTCATCCATCCCGTTTTCATGCCGGTGGCTTTTCAATCTTGCCCAGGGAATTTTGTGATTCGTGTTTATATACACGATCCGTATGGAGTCTAAACGAAAAAATATATCGCCATTACTCGTTTTACTACAAACTACTGTACTGATTACGTATTTGCGTATTTCACGAGTAACGATGTTTTTTTGTGAGCGTTATATAATTTATCTCAATAAGGTAGCGCTTTTGCTGTTTTATTTATTTATTTTGTAACATAGAAAAGATGCAAATCATTGGTTTTTTAGTGCAAAACCTCATTAATTACGTACTAATCCGATTTTTTTTACCGTGATTTGGTTTTGCGTTTCACTCTGTTCTTGTCCAAAACAGGCCCTATTATAACTAGGTAATTGCTGATTTACGGATTATGCAAATAAACCTGTTACTCCTAAATTAAAAATAAAAACCGTTTATCTTAAATCTACAAGGCACCGTTTAAAAAAGGCAAAGGATCGTTCTAAAGAATTTCAATGCATAACATCGTTTAATTAACCTGACGTGGTAACGAGCAAGTCCACGTTGAAGTTTTCAGTAAAGCTTCTCGAGAATCACAATAAAAGCTCCTTTAGTCACGGTAAAAACTGCTTGAGAATCACAGTTAAAGCTCTACAAGCCCGTTGAACGTCAACTATAAGCTCTCAGCAACTAAGGATCACAGTAAATACTTAGGGAACATCAACATGTGGAATGAACTAAAAACATATTTATAAGGACTCTATTTAAGAAGAGTTTTCGACCTGTTTAACTTCAGGCACATTATAGTGATAATTTATTACTCTTAGTTCGAAAACTTGGGATAGATCGGCCTAATATATACAAATACAGCCGACTTACCGTCGTGTTCACACTACTACGTTGGCCGTACGGTCTCTTATTTAATCTATGGTACAGTAGCTAATCGAAGTACGATCCGTATATAATGCATACGATGGCTAATTAAGCTACTTACCCTAACTCATTTGATTTTCGGCAAATATTCAATTTATTCTAATATCACATAATGCAATTACATAATCAGTAGCTCGATAACGGCTGCGGGCATTCCTGTATGCGTCCATTTCACCTAGCTTGTTTAGTATTGGCTTGGAGTGATTTCAACGATTTTGATGCGGCGCGGCGGGAGGATTTAGAGGCAGCGATTTCGGCAAACTATTTTCACCGAATAGTCGTTCCTAGTACGCCGGTATCCGGTATCCCACAAGCGTTGCAATTATTTAAGTTTGTTTATGTGCACTGCTAAAGCTAAGGCCTGCGCTACCAGTTGAGCTCCTGTTTATTTTGTAAAACAAAGCGAATTTTGTTTTATATATTATTTAGTATAATATATTACTGATATCGTATAATTTATATAAGAAGGAATATTTTTTTCAAAAGAATCGTTCCTTCCCGTCATTGCGTTTTCAAAATTGAATAAGCAGGAGGTAGGTACTTGATTTTGGTCCAATATAAAAAAGTCATATTCTATTACAGAAAAGTAGTCAGTATACTCTTTGCATTGCCCTGAATGAGGAGGTTCTTTCTTAGTTTTCAGCATTGTATAGGATGAAGTTTGTATGACAATCCCAACTCCCTTTTACTGTACGATTTCTTATAAGTAGCTAAACATTTTGTTTAAGCTTTAAAGCAATGATAGGAATTTGTGATTCGTTCGATTCGGCGCAGGCACTTTATCTATGCAAGTTGAGTACGCAGCCCAGGCGCTTATTAGTTTATCAGCCTAAACCAGTCCTCGGGCGAGTGGGCGAGCAAGTTGCACGCTACGCTGCAGCTCGAATATCCTCGATGGAATAGGATTCCACGCAAATATTCATTTACAACACAAAATTCTACTTAAAAAAGTAAGGGAATAAGAACAAAAACTGTTGCTGATGTCATTCCAATTTCCCTTACTCAGCCAATTATGATATCTCATAAGTAGTTCCAGCTATTAAGTGAAAGGCAAAGGTGGTATTGATTGCCGTAGCTTTGACCGTATTAGTATACAGTTCATGATATGATATGCTTACAGTTTTGTAACCCCTTTTCTAATAAACGTTGTGTAACGATGGTGTAGCTAAACCATGCTTTGTCCTTATATGTCATATTCAAATGTCACAATGAAACATAAGGACAAATCATGGTTTGACTACACCACCACGGTTATTCAACGTTTATTAGAAAGGGGGTTAATATGTACTTAATAGGTAAATTAGTATTTTTATATACGACTGTGATACTAACATTTTCTAGGCTCCGTACCCAAAGGGTGCCAATGGGACCCGATTACTAAGCCTACGCGCCGTCTGTCCTAAAGTCGAACTCAGCTGCAGCTGTACATATGTACCTTGTAAAGTAGGAATGGTTTGAATTAAGTACATAAACAGCCGCGACATGTTACTAAAATGTACAGCAACTTCTTTGCTCGACCATACAAAGTGCAAAAATAACATTATTATTATATGATAGGTATATCTTACCTATAGATTTTAAAACATAATTGTTTTAACTATTCTAAACTGAGGCATCCCGTGCTGAGTTTACAAGCGAATTCTCAGCACTAGTGAGTACATCAGGTACTCGGTCAGTGATCCGATTTAATTCCTGTTTTTCTATTTATAGCTTATTTCTCTCTATCTGGAATTAGCTGTTAGTCCCTTTGTTTCCTGCAGGCTCATTTTATTCTTTAACCACCAAGCAATGCATTCGCATTCCTAATTATTTAAAATCACGAAGAGCTCGATTCATATTTTCCGTACTAATACATAATAAAACAAAAGTGAGAAACTGAGGGTTACGTCAACAATATTTTATGGTGAATGCCAAAAAACGGTGAATAATGTATCTATGTCATGGATTAACAAGTTCGTAATGTCACTCGTTATTAAATGTCTATTAAAGTTAAGTAACCACAAGACCAAACCAGGATCGGGGACCCCATAACCCCAAATATTGAGTTGATGTGGTAAATAGACTCACTTTACTTTTACGTACTAACTTAATTATAGAAAACTTTACAATTGATTGTTGTTCAACTCTGAGAGACTAAGGCCCTGTTGTTTGATCAGTAGTTAACTCAATTAATTGTTATAATTCGAAAAACGAATCGATATTTTGACACATTTCCTGGAGAATTAACTATTAAATAGTTACTGTTTTTAACGATTAGTTTAACTACTGATCAAACAACAGGCCCTAAGAAAGCCCTTATCTTTTGGTAAGCTTTAATTTGTTACTTTAATGAATAAGCCAGAGTGTATTGTCACTTTTTGTTTTTATTATTATTTGTTTCAATATCAAAATGGTTCAAACAAAACAGCCCATTCAAAAGTTACATATAGAACATACGGACGGCCGATAGTGGAGTCTTGGTAAGAGAGTTCCGTAATTGGCACTATGTAGGTATATAACCCTTAGAATGCAGTTTATTTTGGTGTTATAAAACCTCTGATGCAGGTTATTTTATTATTCATCTATGTGCTCTATGATTTCACTTGATGCCGAAACTTGAAGACGAAAGAAATCAATTCTTTATAAATACGCTGTTTCGCTGTGTTCACCATCTTCCACTTATAATCTTCATCGGCCATCATCTTCCACTTATAATAGTTGACAACGCAAACTCGGACAAAGCCAAAACTTAAATGGAAATTATTGAATTGCACATCATTCAACAATGTAGAATTGTATAAGTAGTTTATGGCAAGTTGTGTACTTAATCAATTCCAAGAAAATCATATTGAATTTTGTGAAATCAACACTAATATCGAGTGTAATTTAAAGTTATGGGGTATTAGTTTGCCCGCTCACGGGTGTCGCGGGGCGGCCCCCTCGGAATCTGCGCCCCTCGGGCCCAACAATAGTTCACACGGAACAATCGATAATATCCAAAGCTGCGAAGGTTATAGACCCTCTAGTCACTATGATTATTTACTGATGTGCGTGCCTGTTCCATTAAGTATAACAACCCATCGTTGGGTAGTATTAACCTAGCTTGAGTTTATTACTAATAAAAACCACTATTCCTAGGTTACTAAAATAACTACTTATTTCTGGATTATATGTAACTATCGACCAATTTTCTTGTATTAAACACAACTTTGTAACATTAGCTTGATTCCCGGATAAAAATCAATTTGACTATACAAATCATTTTAAAGCCATGTATTTTTAAACGCCTCCAAAAAAAAGGAGGAGGTTCTCAATTCTACGGGACTTTTTTTCGTTTGTTTTTCTTTATGAAGATATAGTCAACATCCCATGGAAGAAGTTAAGTTAGAATAGATTACTAGCAACTTTAATGAAGTTGTAGGGAAACTAAACTACCGAATACAAATTTAAAAAAATTGCGTATTCGGGGCCCTGATGTGTTATGAATATAAGCTTAACTAAGTATGGTATGGTAACCAGTTAACTATGGTAGGGTGGAGTTACTTGCTGAGATTTTCTAACTTCAATTTGGATATAAACATGAAACCTATTTTCTTTTTTAGATAACTTGGATTGAGGATTGGATGGAATGTCATCTGCCTGTGGTAAAATGATAAAACTCTTTTTGTCTTGAAGATTTAGATAAAACGCTTCTTTGCCGGATGGTAAAACAACGTTACTAGTATTTACTGACTGTTACCAAGGCAGAAACGGACTGCATTAGGTCTTATTACTCGCATTTGCAAACTAACTTGAAATAGATCGCCCGTACACCTAATGGTAATACAACAATAGAAGTGTCATTAACTGGTACAATGAGTGTAGATACTCAATATAAAACAACACCAGGGGTGTTGTTGCTATCTGTTCGATACTGACAAACATCGATCTTACAAACGCTGAAATCACCTGTCACGAGTAGTATTAAAAACCTTATAGAGGTGAGGGTTGGTTGACATAAATTTGACTTAGCCTCAAGGATTGTCACCTGTTCGTTCTGACCTCTAATGAAAATATATAAAAGAAACTTAACTTTCTGTTTTAAGCGTATTTTCCCTGTAGATGAATGTTTTGATTAGTATGAATGGACTATTGGACTTGTTAATCCTCTTTGATTATTGCAGTTAAACGTTATTGATTTCCATCGACGTTTTCTTGTATATTTAGGGAGAACAGCATTGAAACTTTCACCGCTTCGTTGTTGCAGAGTTGGGTTTTACTAATTACCTGACAGTGGCCTGCTAAGTTTAACTCCATACCGTTAAATGACGCGTAACCGTCGCACTCTTTATTTATATTTAAATTTATTCAGTCCCATAGACATATCAGCTTTATTTGTAACAAACAATCAACGGACTTTTACATTAATATAAGAGGGACGTTCTTACTAGTTAGTAGCGGCATGGTAATTTTGTCATAAGTGTCTTATAAGTTATAAGGTTTTGATTACATTTTATACAAAACACGGCCATTGTGTTAAAACATTGCTTGTTGATCGAACGAGCTTGCTATTTTCCTAGTCTACCTAAATCCACCTAGATATCCACTAAATTTATATTCTGCGCATCGACACCTCTCCACATACAAACGTCTAACAGTCTGCTATTGTACACGTTATCTTAATTCCGTTTCCAGAGAACTCCATTCACTATAAACGTCTAAACCCGGCTATAAACACAATATAGAAAATATAGACCTATACTCGTATCTAAGCTAAAAACGTTACGAAAATTACTTGAAAAGATTATGTATGAATTTTATGATATATTAACCCCAGTGGCCACATGTTACTCATTATATTGTTATTCAGGAGCAACACGGATTCATCAATAAAAAGTCTACGGAATCTAATTTGGGTCCTTTGTAATATGGATGATGGGTACCATGTTGATGTAGTGTACACCGATTACTCGCAAGCATTTGATAGAATAAATCATGACTTAATCAATAAGCTGGAATCAGCCGGTGTACACGGAAATCTGCTGCGAAAAAAGATGAATGAATCGGTTATAGCCTGACCGGGAGAAATAGGGGTCCATTTTTAGGGTTCCGTAGTCAAACTAGGAACCCTTATAGTCTCGCCATGTCCGTCCGTCCGTCCGTACGCAGCCGAGCTCAGAGACTCTTAGTACTAGAAAGCGTATTTTTTTTTAGTCTAGTGTTTTAATAAAAAAAAATACCATGTTTTACGTTTTTACTTTGTCAGTTTATATTGCGTCTTCGATGTACTTCTAGCTCAGATTCCTTACTAATGTTACTGTGCAACACTCTCCATCTCTTTTTAGTTGAATAATATTTTATATAATGACAACTCTATCAACAGGCCAAAGTGTTTTATTTGTAAGTTTAATGTACCGTTTTTGTTTCCAAATAAAATAAAATATTTATGAAACTCAGCTTCTAAGTTCAAACAAAATAACTGCTATTGTACACGTTATCTTAATTCCGTTAATTATGCTAATTTATTCAAATTAATTCAAAATGTTAAAATCACTCAATGCAATATTGCACTGCAATCATGAAAGCATATTTTCACGACTCCTTTCATTGTTTATCAGCCAACGCCCGATCTGAGATCAGAGGACCCATTCCCGGAATAAATCTTATAAATATATAACTCCTACGTAGCGGTAGTTATACATGCGCCCACCTCGAGCCGAGTTATTTATTACCAGAATTGCTCCTCCCTTGAGGCAATGAACGCAAATCATACGTCTTTGTACAATATTAAAACGACTGTGATGTGAATCATCTTTTACAAGTTTCTATTTATCGGGTGAAGTAACTACGAGAATTACTTCTAGATAGAGTAAGGAAAGAAAAAAATCAGAGAAAAATGTAGACTAAAAGAAGATGTAGTGACTACGATTCAAAAGGGCATGCTTTGATGGTTCGGTCATTTGGAAAGGATGGATGAAAGAGAGTGACATAAGAGATATACAGAGCGAAAGTAAGTGGAAGGGTTGGAAGGGGCCGCCATAGGCGTATTTTTTCGAATCAAATCGTAGAAATGAGAAATACTGGAAAAGGGCCGAATCTTATGTACCCGAAACCGACGTGCATGCATGACTCGATGTATGAATGTGGAAGAAAGAAACGAAAGATATTTGTCTGGATCTTAGCAGGTGGAAATAAGTTGTCTCTGCGTACCCCTTTGGGAAACAGGCGTGATTTAATATGTATGTAGTAACTAGGTTTATTGTGAATTTCCTACTCATTAAAAAAGGATGTCCAATTATTTAGCAAGCGATTTTCCGGGTATTCGAGATTTAGATTGGCATGAATATTTCGTTAAAGCTTTTCAAGAAATGCACTCTCCAAAAAGACTACCTACTGCAGTCATGTCCCCTTATTACTTAGTCCGTCGCCATACAAAGTTCGCGGCAATTTTGAGTAAAACCTTTGTAGAAGCAAAGCCCTAATGATATTAGACCCAATACATAACGCTTAAATCATACGGTTTTAAATTCAGTGAGCCACATGCATCACCCACAAATCTAGCTTTATCCCTCACGAGAGACATTTGACATCTTACGAGCGCTCCCAGATCCTTTTATGCGAATTGTCCATTGTCAATATGCTTAACGTTAGTTCGTACCGTGCGCCTACACGCTGCACGCCCGGCTTAGGAAAGGAGCTCATGAATTATTTACCCGCTTTACACCTTCATATATCGTAATTTCGCTCTCCGACATTTATTCACGCTCCGCATGTTTGTCTCTTAACGGCTGACTTTGTTTGCTTCAATCGAAGCGTAATGTGGTGCTTTATGTTCATCGTTATTGGAAATCTAATATACAGCTGTTCGTCCTTAGTACGTCATAGTATTACTATTTACGTCATAGTATTTACTTTGACAACCAAAGGAACATGGTGTTTCAACACGATGGAGCTCCGGCTCATTTTGCTCGCGACGTGCAAGAGTATCTCAACGTTCGCTTTCCACGAAGATGGATCGGACGTGGAGGACCGGTGCTATGGCCCGCTCGTACTCCGGACATCACACCCTTGGACTTCTTCTTATGGGGTTATGTGAAGGACAGAGTCTATTTCTCCGATTGCCCAACGGTTTTCGAGCTGGAGCAGCGTGTAAGATCGGTGTTCGCGTCAATAACACCAACGATGGTGCGAAATGCCACACAAGCCATACCCGACGAGCGAGGTTGAGCATTGAGCAAGGCGGAGCTCACTTTGAGCCGTTCCTGTAAATTTGACGTTCATTAAGAAAAAGTGTTAGTTTAGGTTTCTTCGTTTAAAATCTTCCGAAACTCGACTTGTAATATGTATCTAATCGAATTCTGTTCATTTTGTTTCTCTTTACCGTTTCGCGAATTGTACTTAACATTCTGCGTAGTTTACTCTTTAATTTTACTGAAATAGGGTTAGCACATGAATGAAAAAAATAATGTTTTTATTTTTTTGGCGGTAAGTCATACAGTGATAGTACGACTCTCAAATATTGTAAATGGACTTGTTATAAGGCACCATTTAACCCCCTTTCGGCTTTACGGGTATTTTTGTAACACCCTGTATAGGAGCGTCCATAACGCATTAGCATACTAAAACTGAAGTGATATGTTAATTTCATTCGAGTTATGCAATAAATGAATTTCAAATTAATATTAGTTTGTGATGCAAGAACAAAATTAAGAGGATTTTATGAAAGAAATAGAAATAATCTAAATATTTTGAAATTTCATAAGAATAAAAAGACTAATAGAAAAATAATAATGCAGTTAGTCTTTTTTTACAAAATTTAATCGCGTTGTTTTTTTTTTTCGGTCGCCACCAGAATTTTTGGGTGGATTATTGAGTAATATAGAACTTATGAACTTACCGAACATTTTTGTTAACGTAATAAAATTTCTCATATATAGATTATATTGTTGTGTCTCCATATAAAGAAATGGGTACTCTCCGGAGCATAGCTATTGGGAGTCGAATCAGGTCACCTATTATGGCAGCTTTCATGAGACTATTCATCAACTAACCAATTTCTCAACTACTGGTTTTCTAAAGGCTTGAAGAAGATAGTGTTATCAAAAGTAGAATTCATTATTCGCACCGCGGGCTGCTGCCGGGCCATTATGCCTGGTATAAAGGAAGCCGTTTTCATAGAATCTTCTTCGGATTTCTTAAAAGAGGTTTTTTCCAAACTACTTTTTAACCGTGCCCTTTCTTTAACTATTAACGAGAAATAAAAATTGCTACGTCGTGTTGTGTTTTCAAATCACAACGGCGCGCGCCTGCCACGCCGATTGACAAAGCGCGTTGCCTAAATAGGATAAATGAAGTGAGGCAGGACTTTGGAATTTGAAAACAATAAGTGTACCTAATAGTTCATTGTAAGCTGATATAACCGTTAATATTTTGTTTTACTAAGTCAGATCATACAGGTCAAGCAGCGCTAAAGATAATGCTGGGATACATTCAAACACTTTACCAAAATTTGATGTGACGAAAGCTAAGGATCGGAGTGGAGTCTAATGAACCGCGAACACCCTTCACACGGGACTCGTTCGTAATTAGTCCTCTTTCATTGTCCGTGCTCTCCGGACGGAGGCGCTAATAACTAATCGCTCGGTCATTACACATCCCAGTTTCTATCTAGCTATTAACTCGACTGATCGACCGGTTCTCTCATTTACGAAATCGATCTCAGTATTTTTATTTGAAACCATTCCTTGACATTAATCAAGTAACCTGTGTATCTAAGTAGGGCCGCCCGTGAAATCGTACGCGTAAAATTAGTTTCCCGCTACTTCCCATATTAACCACTTAGAGATCAATTTTCAAAAATCCCTTCTTTGTGCAACCCTAGGATATCTGAGGAATATTCCCTCCAAATTTCCATTTGATCGATTAGCCTTTCTTCTTCTATATTTACGTTAGTTGTTGATCGATTTTGAACAATAGCACTAAGTCAAGGCGATTTACGGCTCACCTTTGGAATGCCACCAATGCAATGTTCGGAGCCGGCGACCGATGGCATTTGCGGAGTTCGGCTCAGACCCAATTACTAGCTACCGAATACATTACCTATAGCTAAACACAAAAAAGGTATCGTATCAAGAACTTGTAACCAGGTTCATTATCCTTGGAACTTCAAACGGAGAGCCAAAACATTTATGTCCACGCTATCTCTCTCTTGTGCGATACGGCCCTGTTGCTGCTGCAGCCGCTCTTAAACCAATATATGCCTTCAGGACGGACAGTGTTAATAAACGTCCAAACAACGGTGAATTCTAAGATTTACCACGAAAATCAAGATTAAAAACCCAAATGGTAAAAGCCAAGACGTTTACTAGCATTGACCGGATAAATCGGGATCACTCTTTTTTTAACAAGCTAAGGAACAAGGTAAATGTGGCTTTCAATGTCGTTTTAGTATTCTTTGAATTTAGTGCGCAGATTTCAAATTTGTTTTGTTTTACGCCTCAAAATTAAAACACAATTATTAGTTTTATATATGAACTGCTACAAAATAATTATACGTACCTAAAGTAAGTGAATACTTGATCAAAAAAGGGACGAGGGTTTTGTGTATACCTACTCGTAATAGTGTGTTGAGTGTCGAGAGTTCATTCGCTCTTGCAAGCCAGTGTCGTTCAGTGATATGTGTGCTAAAAATAGTAGCCTGTAACTACCTACCTAGTTGGAAAACATGGGAAACAGCAACTCAGGGCAGGGACACCCACGTCACCATGCTAAGAGCAGAAAATCAAGAAGCTTGCCCACTTCGCCTGAGGTTCGAAGGTACGTAAACAGAACAAAGCAATAAATTTATGAAATTATAATTTCGTTTAGAATTTGAAATAATAAGCCCGTGCTCCAATGGTACAACTAAAAAAATGAGTCCTGGTTTAGGTATCCTTTCTTAGGGTTGAGAGAACAGTCGACGATCGAACTTTCTAAAAATACAAGACGAAGCTGATTTAAGTCATGTCTATGCCCAGAAACATTTCATCAATATCGTTAAAGTAAAATGCACCAGTAACGTTTGATCTCGTGCGAGTTACTGCATAAGTGCATAAACAATGGAGGGAGGAGAGGTGGAGGGCTCTTCTCGCCGCCCACCTTTCACGACACACGAGTCGCAGGATTTAATAATCACACCGCACAGGAATATCCAATACCCATGATATGCTTGTTACTTGTAACATTGTGTTTACACCCATTGCGCATTGGTAGCTGAACAAAATTGAAAACAGAACCGATTTCGAAATGATGAATAAACGAATGAATTTATTCAAAATTTGAGCGAATGACATGCTGTCGTCGCATCCGATCCTAGCGCCGCTCGTGGTTTGACAGCCTCCATTTCCGAGAGGAACCGGTGGCCCGCTCGCTCCGGAAGCTACCGCCATCTGTGATACGGCCGTTTTGAAGCGAATACTGACCGTGGGGTGGGGTGGGGTGTAGGCAGGCCCACGTAACAAGTCTACGCGATGTGTGTTGTCAGGCATGCGGGCACAGGGAATGCAATAAGCTTCTAATTAACAAGGTTAGTGCAAAATGAAGCATCTGCCTGTAGTGTAATAGCGTTACACGTTTCACAGTAGAGGTAAGCAAACAGGCAATAATGTGGTTATGAAAGTATTTTCCTTGCCACTTACTCTTTCCTTTTATCTTATTTTACTTTTACTCAGTGGCTGGTAGCATTGATAAGGTTTGCTGCTTATCATTCGCATTATATCCTTTTATTATTTATAGGTAAAATATAATGTTAACAGGTCAATCTAAACTTACAGCCTGTGGTAATCATATTTTTTATGAGCTTTGCAGTCGGTAGCGGATAGCGTCCTAGGTAGATTTATTATTTTAAATGTAATTCCAGCGGGGACTGGGCCAATCACGCCTGAGATTAAATGCGAAATTGAATTATTCGAGGTAATTTTTACAGGGATAGTGTATACTCTATAGACTTCATACCTCGTCGTATTTCAGGCAAACTCGTGTGAGTTATAATGTTGTTTTCTCCCACATTAACGCTCGCGTGCGCTTTTCACGAGAACAAACGACTGCTATTCATTGAACCGTGAGTGTGCACTTATTGCCTTGTCTAATAAAAGACGGCGAATTCACTTACTGGTATACCTTATTAAAAAAATCGTGTTTGAAAACCTAGTTAAAAATAATTAACAGTTATAAAAATATATGGATTGTGTAATGGCGCGGCGGAAATGTCAAGATTTGAGTATAGAGCAAGGCATGTAATGTACATAAAGTGCTGTAGTACAAGAGCACCTTAAAGGCCATATGGGTTTTTAGTAAGACGCGCAGTATAAGTCGCTCATTCCCAACATAACGGAATTTCAAAATACCAAACCTTTTTTTTTAATATCTAAATAAATAAATAAATAATATCACGGGATAATGTCACACCAATTGACCTAGTCCCGAACAAAGCTCTAGGCTTGTACCATGAGCTACTAGACAACGATATAAATACTTTAATAGATAAATGCATACTTAAATACATAGAAAACATACATGACTCACTAACAAATATTTGCGCTCATCACACAAATATCTGCCCTTGCCGGAATTTGAACCCAAGATCGCTAGCTTCGTAGGCAGGATCACTACCAAATAGGCCAGCGCGTCGTCAAATATATTTCCAAAACACAAAATTTTAGGTAACGATAATGGGTACAAATAGTCTAATTAAAATGTTTATTAATGAAATTCTAGTACAGTCAAGGACTTTAATTGTTGAGCAACTATGAAACCCTGTCATAATGACAGAGTCAAGCCACATGAAAGAAATTACATGGAAATTACGCTAAAATGAATGACTAACATTGTGCGACTGCGTTCCATAATGGCTCAACAATTAGAGCTCTTGACTGCACCTATGTATCAATTCTGGTATTTCGTCAAATAAAATAGTGATCAAAAGAGATGAACCGGACTAAAAACCTGAAGGCGTTATTGAGTTCTGTCAATATCTACAGTACGATAACAAGTCAAAATCGCTATTGTTTTTACCGTGTTGAACAGAGGTGCTGTCTGTCCTGTTGCCTAACCCAATGCACTCGCAGTTGCAATCGGTTTCGTTTTCAAACTTGTTATTATCATTCTCTGAATAGGACCCGACTGTATAAAGAAGTTCATGACTAGCTCGACGGGGAAGAGAAGATAAGTCTAAGAAGCATCACTGAGTTTCAAGTTTAGTTTACTTCACATTTATTCTGAAGTCGGTCGAATCGACTTGGAAGTCGATTGCAATAGCGAGTGCGTTAGGCAACAGGCCAGACAGGACCTCTATTCAACAGGGTAAAAACAATATTATTTTTGACCTGGTATCGCATTTTCAACGTTTTGATAGCTCTTATTAACTTGACAGTAATGGGGCCGAGTCTATTGTTGGCGGTAAAATACAAATCGTATTTGGCCTGTTATGGTAGGTATTGTTTGTAACTCGGCCGCCATTACTGTGAAGACAATAGCTATCGAAAGTTGACAATAAACGATATTGTTTTTGCCGTGTTGAATAGAGGCCCTGCAGTTGTACAGCACTGGCGGGCACTTAGTTTCTGACAGATCTCACAGTAGCTCGAGCACGAACATTTCTATAGTATGTCAAGTGTTAAAATCGCTTTTACTATTCGAAAACGTGTACAGCATAATATAACGGGACCTATACGTAGCACAAAATGCTGAAATACACAGAGTTCATACATTATTTCTTGTAAACTTCTCCCTTAGTTGCTTGCTACTCGATGACTATATTGACGATACATAATGACAACTTCAACGATCGTGCTTAGATTTTAGTACTAAATAGAAACATGGGGGCGGTGTTCTAATCGCCTCACGATTTTGTCGATGACGACGTTACTCGATACAAGGCAAAAGTTCGTGCTCGAGGTACAGGTGTAATTTTAGGGCTTTATTCATAGGTACTAAAGTGTACACATATATATTAACTCGACTGTATATAGATAGAAAAGATAATTTAAAATTTTACAAACAAACATCTGATCCGAATCACAGTCATGTTTTAAGTTACAGCGGTCGGCCTCATTTACTTAGGCTATGTGATTCGTAACTCAATATCTAATGGTTAAGGTAAAATGATAGTGTTAGTGCTACACAAGTGACGCCGTCACATAACCTGTTACGCAAAGCGGGTGTTCGCCGGCTTTTCCGACAGATCCGTGTATATATTTCGCGATACAATAACCAAGAAATAAGCCGACAAAGAGACACTACTCACGAAAAACAATTCGCACCTGAGAATAAATATCATTGTTAATCTGTGGGATAAACCGCGAGTTCAAATTCCTACATCATGTATGAAGGTAAGAACACGAATTTTTTGATTAAATAATACAGTGCGATATAGCTAGTTGAAACAACATTTGCGTGAAATTTAGAATCTCGTTCTGTCATAGGCACAGTAATAAATGAAAAATAATATAATTTATTTGGAAAGATAGTTACACAGGTGTAGACATTCAATCTAATTTAAGTACACTTTAAACTCAGACTTACACTTTGTACGACAAGAGCGTGACCGGTAAAATTTTAAGAAAAAATAAGAATTATTTTGTGAAATACGAAAATCAAATAGCTAACCAATTGCACATTCATGCTTTATATTTAATAAGTTGTCCAGTCTCCTGAATTATCTACAATAGCTTGGCATCTTCTAGGCATACTTTCTATCAAACTTTCAGCGTAACTACGAGGTAAAGACCTCCACACGGACTTCAATTCCCGAGTTAGGTCAGCAACTCCAGCTATATTTTTTCCTCGTAATTGAAGCTTCATCAAAGCCCAAACATTTTCAATTGGATTGGCGTCGGGTGATTGTGAAGGCCAATCCAAAACATCGATGCCATTTTCAGCTTTCCACGTTGTACAGAGCCGACTGCGGTGTTTGGGGTCATTGTCCTCTTGCAGGATCCAAGAAGCATTATAGCTTGGAAACATCGTTTTAGCAGAGGGCAACAATGCCTTTTCATAGATTTTATTCATTTTTTGAGCGTCGAGTGTGCCAGTGAACATGTGCAAACGACCAAAACCCAGTTTTGAGAAGCATCCCCAAACATGCACCTTGACTGGGTGTTTTACGGTCCGTACGAGCACTCTATTCTCCGCCGTAGACCAGGCCCGAGTCGAGTAGTTGGCTGCCCAAAAAGAAGCTTCATCAGAAAAAATTACCTTGTTTTAATCCCGGTCTTTATTTTCACTTGCCCATGACAACCTTTTTTTCATAGGTTTTTCAGTAAGGAGAGGTTTCTTCACTGTACTTCGATATTTCAATCCATTTTCAATCAAACGCTGTCTAATTGTGGCTAGAGATATATTTAAGCCTTTATTCTTTTTTTTTTTTGCCCTGCACGCAATGATAATAGAGGATTTTTCGAGAATAATTGCAATATCCGTTTATCCTGTACAGAGGAGGTCACTCTAGTTATCCCGCGTTCTGGTAAGTCGTCGACGTTTTTTGTTTCGGAATATCGCTTCACCCACTTAGTCACAAACGCCTTCGACTTATTCATATACTTGGCGGCCTGATCACGTGACATTTTGGGTCCCTTCGGGTGTGAACAAAGGAACACTGCTTCATATCGTGAAGCAAACGCGGCACTCATTTTGGAAAATGAACTAATATTGGCGGGAAACTGTCAAAAGTTTTTTTTTTTTACAAAGCATTGTAGTTAGATGACCACTCTATTCAGCCAGTACTTTTTTTTTCTGTGCCACATTCATAAAATAAAAATTATACCGGTCACGTTCTTGTCAAACAGACTGTATGTTATTGATTATTTTACGTTCATTTAATTATTTTTACAATTTGTACGAGTTTCGCCGCTTGACCAGATCTCAATGTAAATAATTAGTAATTGTTTGACTCTGAACCTTGTTGATACTATCAGCGGCGGTTGCGCTGATGCCTACCTAGCTCAAGCTCACACGTGTAGGCACGTGTAGGGTATATTTAGTTGACGACTTTGTAAAGTTACTAAATTTTATTCTAAGACATTAAATGTACTTATAGTAGTAATAGACAAGGCGTAGCGAACAAAAGTGTGATGCATAACTTGTTACCTCTAGGTAACAAGTATTTTAGTCTACTTTGACACGCCCGCATGTGAGGTCGTATCTGTACCATCTTACTGTTAGTTTTACAAACCAATTTTGTTGTTGTAAATGTCGATGAGGAAAAGCCGCTGGACATGATTTTAGTCTATTTGCTTAAGTATTTTGTGTATTTATTTAATAAATCTATTTTATTAAAATATTTTCTCAGATGATTCTAGAAAATTAAGATGTTGTTATAAGCGCCCTCTGCTGTCGAGTAGAGATGTACTATTTCGTAAATAGGGAGATATATTGCTGTTTTTTTTTTATCGATACTTTTGTAAAGGGCACGATTTGTATGTACGATCCGTAGCTTCAGACCGCTTAAAACGACGAAGACCATGTCGGAAATGGCAACAAAACCCATGCAATCATCAATATCGCAACGATAAATCGACAGTGTATGGCTCTTTATTAATTTTCTCTCACTGTGACACGAATATTTGAATCGTAAAATTAAAAAAAATATTTAATTTTGTTGAATCTTTTAAATTCATACTAATATCCAGGGCTCGGACAAGTCATCGCAGAAAGTGATATGGACATGGGACAAGACTATTATAGAGTCGCGACTTAAGATTATTATTTATTATTATCTAAAGCTGATATATTATTATCGTAATTTATAATTTAACATTTGACCTTTTTAGTCGCATATCTGTCATCGGATTGTTCCAGACAATGCAGAAGTTAATGGTTGCGTATGCGCAATGCAACCATCAGCATTAAAAAAAATGTTAATAAATACCTTCACACATGTATGGTGAATTTTGGGTTGCAGTAATAAATGTCATTGAAAAATATAATTAAATAATATTGTACATAATGCGATTCTATTGATCTTGTTCTATTGCCGTCTTTCGATTGTTTTGCGATGACTTGTCCGAGCCCTGCTAATATCATAAATGCAGCAGTTTCCTCTCTGTTTATTAAGCTTTTATAACTGTAAGTTTGAACACTTATTTTAATAAAATTTAGTATGAAGATAACTTGATCCCCAAATAAGAAATGAAATAGTATTAAATTATATTATTTTATAGTTCTTGCTGAACATACGGAAAACTAGTTCTACTCTTACGACGTCACAATTTTCAAATACCACCTCATAACTTTATCGATAGTATCCCAAGTAACACATCAAAGCAGTATAACGGCCGACTTACAGCATTACTGTATCGTTTTCGCATTTTGAGTTAGTTATATAGTAGCATTACAAACGTTTATACGGCTACTGTAATGCTTATTTGGGCACAAATTATACGGCTTTAGGTCATAAATAGGTTCACAACAGTTGTTTAATGGCATTACAGGCGCATTATATTAGCATTATTGCGGTCAAGGAAGGTGCCAATCGCATTATAGAAGCATTATTATGGTCAATGAAGTGGCCTATTGCATTACAGAAGCATTATACTAGCAATATTATTGATAATGAAGATGTTAAATGCATTACAAAAGCATTATACTAGCATTAGAATGTAGTAAAAGAATGATTGGACCTATTTAAGAGTTCACAGTTAGAACTTAAATAAACCCTACGTCATTGCAAAAACATCTCTAATACCAATATGGTACAAAATGTTATACATTAACGTTGTAATTTATAAAACGACTTCTTGTCTCGCAATAAAAATGGCCATTATTTGTAAGCGTGAAAACAAAATTTAATAATACTGGGTAAGTTTTTGACTCTTTTGTTATTTTATACCTTCAATTATTACTGCGCAATGTAGTTTACTGACAATGTCTATATAAGTTTCATTGAAAATTTTCACGCGCCTTCGATATTTTGTAGTTTTTATATAAAAAATTATATAGAGATACGTGTGAAATAACCAAAACAATCGTGCATTCCTAGTAAAGAACGAATTTTGCATAACTAACATAATAGTAGTGGTTGGGCAGTATAAAATTAAATTATATCATTATTAAAAAGTTCTATTTCTAATATAAATAGGTCCGAATAATAATATTTTTTGGTTATAAAATATTTACAAAATGGTGTCGGTCTACAGCAGCCCGGTGAGCCTTTAAAAAGGCTAATTAATGCCGCCAGCAGTACAAATACTCACACGTGAACAATTATAAAGCCAGAGGCCGGAGAGAAGACTTTTGATGAACCACTGTAGTGCCATTGTCTATAAAGTAGTTCTATATAGGTTCACTGGTATACCAGTAGACTTGATGTAGACTGAAATAATACCATTACTTGAACGCAATTTTGGGGATCCTTGAGAAAAACAACAAACGGGTTTACCCATTTCATGATTTTTATAAAACATGAATCTGTTTGCCAAGATTCGATAAAAAGGCTTTCTGAACTCATTATCTATATAACTATTACTGCGCGTGGATTATTAAAATTATTATGGTGCTGTCAACAAAAAAAATTGATGGCAGGCTTCCCAATGGCCGACAAATGGTTTTAATAATACACTAAAATACAGCTTCACGCATTACAAAAACTCACGTGTATCTGATTAAAGAGCTGTTAGCTGCACAACAGAACTCAAGTTGATCTTTCAAATGCAAGCATTACATTGATTCACGTTTATGCTGTTCAGCAGTTCTAGGCTTTTACTTATTACTCAAAAGTGCTTCTGTACAACAAAGGGCATTAAAACCAGCTGAAAGCTGTATAACGGATTTACGGTGCATTATAATGTTACAAGGTTATGCTATTAAGAGGCATTAGGCAATATCTTACTAATTATAAATGCTATTATACATCCTAAGGCACTAAAAACTGCTGAAAGCTGTATAGTGGATAAACGTGGCATTATAATGGTTCATGTATATGCCATTAAACAGCGTTGGGCATTTATTTACTACTTAAAAATGCTATTATACATCCTAAGGCACTAAAAACAGCTGAAAGCTGTATAGTGGATTAACGTGGCATTATAATGGTTCATGTTTATGCCATTAAACAGCGTTGGGCATTTATTTACTACTTAAAAATGCTATTATAGATCTAAACGCACTAAAAAAAGCTTAAAGCTGTACAGCTGCCTTGTGGTTGGCTGCACTAAAACTTAAGGCTTTACAAAAGCATTTTGATATGCTATTATCTAACCGTTATACAGTGTAAAGCATCATAATGGTTTTGAAATGCCAATATAAAGCGTCAAGATGCTCGGTGAACTTATATAAGAGTTCATACGGACCTTAAGTTCTACAAAAGTTTACTATTCGTTTGTTAACATGCTTCCTGTGTTACTTGGGATAGATACCTCATTATCGAATTGGTTACATCCCTTGATCCCTTCAACACAGCCTATGCCTTCAATTAGCGCCACCTACTGTCCAATAGCTGAAATAGGTGTTCCTATTATTGTCATGCGTATTTCGCTACTAAACGATGGATGGCATTCCTGATGTTTATGATCAAAGTTTTTCTATGACAGTGTCTCCAATGCCCACTCTATTACATATAATATTAAATCTCCTTGATCTACACATACATCATAAATCCTTTATATGCGTTCAAACCCGTGGAATGCCGTTGACAATGACCAGCATTACTGTGGTAGTAGGTAACAGCGGCCAATTTATCAACTAAATACAAAATGTGAACTAGACAAAAAGTATTTTCCTTGCAGTCATGGTTTTAAAAAAAAGTGTACATAGTTTAGGGCTATAATAAGATACGGTAACTTTAGTCAGTTGAGTAACGAAAATTAACTATACCGTTATATATAATACAAAACTCCTGTAGCAAGTGCGACCATATTACTTACGGGTCAAGCTTGAATCTGCTTCGTTTATTAAAGATACTGCCTATTGGCTTATGAGGGCAGTATATAAATGGGTGACTAATTTTCGTGACTACTCTGACTAAAATTACGGTTTCTTAATTTTAGTACTTAACTATGTAGACTTTATTTGAAAACCGCCATTAAACGAACAAGATGCTAAACTTTAAAATATTGGAGATACTGTTGGGTAGGACACATTATGAAATTAAAACAAGTTTGAAGGAGTAACTCGTTTGGAGGTAGGACATTGTAACTTTGTTTTACTAACACCCGGAGTTTATTCGCCAATCCTTAGTCTACTTGGCTCGTTTTCCTTGGTTTCACACCAAAGCACAAATAAACAATGAGATAGGACATTCGGACGAAGTTAAGTTGCCAATCTACCGAAGTGAGTGAGACACTTGAGGTGCATCATATAGAAAGAGCTCAACTCTGATTGGGGCAGACGGGTTACCCTTAGCCTAAGGGCTAAGGGCCATAGGTATAATATGAAATTAATGTCATTGGTGTGTTTGTTCCATCTTCACTACTCAACGCCTCAAACCAGTGACATGAAATTATTAATAGGTACAGATATAGGTATATACTTCACTAGCTGTAGCCCGCGACTTCGTCCGCGCAGAAAAATAAAATATAGCCTGTGCTAATCAAGGATATTGCAGCTTACTAATGGTGAAAGAATTTTTGAAATCGGTTCAGTAGTTTTTGTGTTTATCCTTTATAAAAAAATCTTTCCTCTTCATAATGTTAATATAGGTTAGGGATTTGAATCTGAACCAGTGACCACCAAAATAGATAATTTTTAGTGGTTTCTAAAAGTTTGTAAATATTTATTTAACTAGTAACTGGAATCGTCAATATCGTCAGGTGGACACTCGTACAGTTATCCACGCGTAAACGAGATCACCGCGTTAATTAATTTTCATTATTTACCTATTTATTACTCACAAACTAATAATTTAATAATTCAAAAATCGACTCACAGAATCCATCATACCAAGGTAAATTTATTGTAGCAATAGCCTGCTATGCTTTACGAGGGCGAAACTGAACGTTTTTAGATCTGGCCACTTGTAAACAATATAATAAAAAAATAAGTTTATATTTTGAAAATGGAACTCTGCCAATATTATTGAGTATGTATTTTATTCATTTCTCATTGGTTTTACGATTTGGCGGCAAATTGAAAGTTGTCTGTGTCACGTCAGCATGATTTTAATGATTTTTTATGACTTTCGAAGTCATTTAAGTCAACAAGAAAGTTATTATAGACTACGATTGGCCTTTCACGATGAAGCCCCATCTCGTGCCACTGTTTACAATTGGTTTAATGAGTTTAAACGTGGTCGCAATAATCTCACCGATGATCTGCGTGAGGGCCGGCCTTCTACGGCAACGACTGAAGATAACATCAGTGTTGTGCGGCGTATGATAGAGACTGATAAAAGAGTGACCTATCAGCACATTTGTACAAGCTTGGGCATCGGTATGAGTCTAGTGCACAAAATCCTCCATGAACATTTAGCGGTCAGGAAGCTTTGTGCCCGGTGGATACCTCATAATTTGACCGAGGCCCAAAAACTCCGTCGTGTTGATTGGTGCCGTGAAATGGTTTTAAGATTTAACGGAGGTGACTCAAATGCTGTGTTCGATATACTTACGGGTGACGAAAGCTGGATTTACTGTTATGATCCCGAAACCAAAAGACAGTCTGCTCAGTGGGTGTTTCCTTCCGAGGAGTTGCCAACTAAAGTGAATGTAGTAGTAATGTAAGATGGTAGCGTCGTTCTTCGGTTGGACAGGTCATTACGCGACAATTGTTTTAGAGGATCGAAAAACAGTTACTGCATGCTCAGTGGGTGTTTCCTTCCGAGGAGTTGCCAACTAAAGTGAATGTAGTAGTAATGTAAGATGGTAGCGTCGTTCTTCGGTTGGACAGGTCATTACGCGACAATTGTTTTAGAGGATCGAAAAACAGTTACTGCAGAGTGGTGCACTAACAATTGTTACCACATTGGTGCCACTTGTCTTGGAAAAAGTTCGGGAGAAACGACCTCGCAGTAGGATCCTCCTACACCACAACAACGCCTCGTCACACACCGCCAGGCGAACGATCGACTATTTGGCGACGTCAGACGTGGAATTACTGGGTCACCCGCCGTATAGCCCGGACCTCGCACCTTGCGATTTTTATTTATTCCCGAAAATAAAAGAAAAATTTGGAGGAAAACGTTTTATGGACGCCGAGAAAGCTGTGGCTGCGTTTCAAAAGGCCCTCGAAGAGACCCCTAAGGACGAGTGGGCAAAGTGCTTTTGTCAGTGGTTCCATCGGATGCAGCGATGTATTGACGTCAATGGACACTATTTTGAAAAGCTGTAATAAAGCTAATAACTTGCTAGTTTAATCAGTTTTTTCTAAGAACTTTCAGTTTGACCCTCGTATTTGTAGATAATCAAGAAAAATAATGATATTTTTTTTCTAAGGTTATGAACTTCCTACCTTTAATGTTTTTAATTCCCGTATTTATTGTAGTTAATTAAAGTTCTAGGATGCGTGAAGAATTGAATGAAATTATAATATGAGTTTTTAATCTTGGTTGTTGTCTTTAATATTTATATTTTTTTGGCATTTAAGAGGTTTTTAATATGAGTTATCTTTTAATAATCAGAAACTAAAGAGGTGTTTTTGCATGAATACATCACGAAACTTTCATCATAATATTAAAGGAGAAGAAGAAGAAAGCATGAATAAGAAAAACAGAATTTTAATTATATTCGGAATATTATGATTGGTAGCTGTATACTAAATACCTTGTCGCTTTAACGCCTTTGACTTATTATTAGGGCAACATTACTAAAACGTGCACTGGTACGGCCCACCGTACAAAGTCTAAGAGGTTACCAGTCGCCAAATTTGCGGAAAACATTACGGTACACTTACATACGTCTCATTTTAAGTGATTTTCATATACATATGTTTACATTTTAAGGCTTAACATTATATACTAATTTTTTTTGGTGGCGTTCTCACACCCGAATTCACGAATGTGATGTAATGTATTTCCCCTCGAACTATTGGCGCTCTCACTTCGTTCGAGCGCCAGAAATATCTCGGGTGAAATGGGTCACTTTCAACCCTTGGTTATCAATCTACTATTTCCTATCACCTGTACTAGGTACAAACAGCGTCGCTGTTGATTAACCACTATAGTGAGCCTTATTTCAAGGTGACGAGATTCACAAATGGTCAGTTCTTGGGTTGCTGATGGTACTTCATTCTGATACTGCAGAGTGCTTGAGTAGAACCCCACGAATTGATCGTTCGCGGAGTTATTCAAACTGGACTGTAAAACCTTAAATATTTCCAACTCCAATTCAGATTCGATTCCACTGCGAACAGCACGGTATTCAAAAGGAAGCTAACCGCAATCCACTTGTCCGGGGCCACTGCTTGCGATTATCAGTATTTAATCTAACTAGCAAGCTGCCTGAGGCCAGGTAGAGCTGAATATGTTACGATAATTTGTTGTCTGTGATCTAGACTATTGTTACCAGATATCGTTTAGCGTGCCACGATCCGTGTGGGTAGCGAAGAGTCTGGAATGGTGCCAATTAAAAGAGGAGTTCGACAAGGTTGTATATTGTCTCCTACCCTGTTCAATTTATATTCAGAGGCAGTGATGACCGAAGCTCTGGAAAATCTCAGCTGTGGAGTCAAAATTAATGGACGAATTATTAATAATTTGAGATATGCTGACGACACGGTGTTGATGGCGGCGTCAAGGTCTGAATTGCAGATGATTGTGGATAGAGTAAACGAGTGCAGTGAGAGAGCTGGGCTAAGAATGAACATCAGCAAGACTAAATTTATGATTGTGTCACGGGAGCCCGCCCAGGAACCGAACCAAATAATAGCAGTGGCAGGACAAAGGTTGGAAAGAGTCACTAAATACAAGTACCTGGGAACCTGGTTGACTGAAAATTGGGAATGCGATACAGAGATAAAAACCCGCATAGAAGTCGCCAGAAGTACCTTTAACACCATGAAGAAGGTAATGACCAGCCGGAGTCTGAACATTAAGATGCGAACTCGTCTCCTCCAATGCTATGTTTGGCCAATTCTTCTATACGGATGTGAGTCCTGGACTATAAAAGAAGACCTCAGGAAACGTATAGAGGCATTCGAAATGTGGTGTTATAGGCGGATGCTAAAGATCAGTTGGATACAGAAAGTGACGAATCAAGAAGTCCTGCTACGTGTCAACATGAAGCGATGTCTTTGGGATAACATCCGCCAAAGAAAGATTGCATATCTTGGCCATGTACTACGGCATGATAGATACAACCTCTTACAGCTGATAATGATGGGAAAGGTCGCTGGCAAAAGACATATAGGCCGCCGGAAGAAGTCATGGCTGAGGAATCTCCGGGAGTGGACTGGTGTCACGAGTGCTGCCCATCTGTTTCGCCTCGCGAGAGACAGAGAAAAGTTTTCAGAGCTGTCTGCCAACCTTCGCTAGTCGGAGAGGCACATTAAGAAGACATTAAGATCGTTTAGAAGCAAAAACACCGAACTGTTCGGATATAGAAAACTATCAGGCGCAGCAAGTAGTGACAGAGATACTGGGCCTGTGTTCTTGACGGTCAATACCATATCGATATCGTTTTCAACTCACCGGCCATTACCGGCAAGTAAATAAGAGCTATCAAAGAGTTGACAATACGATATGATTATTACCGGGTACAATTTGGGCTACTAGTCCGATACTATTGTCAACGTCTTGATAGTACTTGCTTGACAGACTGACAGATCTAAGACGGACAGTAATGGTGGGTGAGTTAAACACAATACGAGTAGCATAACACGTCAAAGACAATATAGTTTTACCTAGTTTAATAGAAGCCCAGGGGTTATTCAACAAGCTAAAACCTGATTGTTTAATGGGTTATCGAATTGTTAACGTTTTGATAGGTCTTATTTACTTGACAGTAATGGTCAGGTGGCCGCGTTAAAAGTAAAACCATAATAGGTCAAAGGCAGTATGGTTTTACGCTGAAGAATACAGGCCCAGATTTAATTAACAAACAACGTCGTCGTTGATTGAAAAAAGTCTTATTTAACTTGCTTTCTAAGACAGCATTTTTACTCTTAAGATAATCGATAAGCTAATTAAGAAAGACGTAGACGCACTTATATGGCAAAAATATGATGTACGATTATGAGATTCATCTGTAGGTAGTGAGTACGTAGGTATCATATAGGTTTCGATAAGCATCTGTATAGGTTTCGATAAGCTCTCGGCGGACATGTACTGATATGGTACCGGTAAGACAGCTTGCTTGCTTTCATTATAAAGCTGTCTTCTTAACCGATTTTAAAAAAAAGTGAGGATTCTCAATTTGTCTGGATATTTGTTTTTTTTATATAGGTATGTTCCCGGATTACTCAAATACCGCTGAGCTGGCCCGAATAAAAAAAAATGTTCATTGGTCCGTTTATCAACATGTCAGTATCTGACGATGGGTTCTTGGAGAATTCGGAGGAACTCCTCAAATACACAGCTATAGCGATTTGGGTATTTTTTATAGTAACGCGTGCATGTGCTCTTGAAAAGCACTATTTGGTGAAGTGGAACTGATGATGAAGACCATAAATGGCCATCGAACTCTTCAAAGGTACAGTCAAGGGTAAAAATAAATATCCGTACAAAAGTGCAAGAATATGTACACATAGACCTAATTGCCATAGTAATAAGGCCTTTGTGGGTATATATTTTTGAGACTTTGGGTACATATTTGTGCCCTTGACTGTACCTACATAGAGGGTGGCCATAACACAACTCGAGTGAGATAGTTGAGCGACTAAGACGAAGCACATTGAAAATGGTTTAATTATTATGTACTATGACTTTCTCGGGGCGTTGGTTGCGGCAAGTTTCTTATTATTTTCCGAAAGTTTCATGATAATTGAGAAGTGGGACTACATAATAGCATAATTGTCATATGATTTTTGTCGTACGATCGTTTGAAAACGCTCATTTGGCTTTTGGTTAAAATTATTGTGGGTCGCTGACTTCAGTTTTGACTGACCTATTACTTACCATTTTAAATGAAGTTAATTTTTGCCTTTTTTAAATCGGGCTTTTTTTTAAATTATACCATGTCCAAACGCCAATATTCTAAAGAGGGTCCCAGATTCCCAGATTACTAGTCAAATCCACCCGGGTAAAATTAACCGGTGAGTGACCTGGTAGGTATTTTAATAATAATAAAATGATGTTTGTTGCAGGCAGGTGTCGGTGCTGCAGACGTCGATCCCGCAGCCTGCGTCGGCGGCGGCGGCACGCCGCGCCCCGCCAGACAAGCGCCCGCTGCCCGCTACTCCCGGTAACCACCACACAGGTAATTTCTACGAATACGAGTACACTAGCTAATATAATTTACCAGATGGCCATTACATTTCACATTGAGTCTTATTCATAAATGAACACTTATTAGGTGTTGACTCAACTAGTGATCCGCTTTCGTAGGCTCAACATTTTTTTGTATTATATCTATAATGCGTAATCAATTAAATCAAGCATTGCTAGGAATGTATATTCCTACTAGAGATGGGCCGACTAGTCGCCGACTATACTCGAAACTGGAATTCAAGACCAAAAAAACTACGACAATGTTGCCACTGCAATAAAATGTTCGTACAATTATAGTATATCTCTTTTTTCTAAAAATACACTCTGAGATAATTTATTTATTGGTAATTTTAATTCCATAATTTAAAGAAGTAATTTTATTAACTTATTTTTACATAAATACAAGAGGCCTTAATAAAAACTTAATCATCCGCAATTTTTGGTTGCAAAGCTGGTATTGTGCTTGTATCACTTCAGGTGGTAATTAATAACATTTGGTACAAGAATTTTAACTATACTCGAATTTATAATTTAAGATCAAAATCCTAACCTCAACGAGCGCACATTCGCTGTAATTACTGCATTTTGGTTTAAGTGTAGGTATTTTAATCAATAAAACTTACCCTAATATTACTGATTACACGAGTTGTCATTCATGTCTTTATGAAACAATGTTAAAATTAACGAAATAATCAATATAGGAACTGTCAAATTTTGGTCTTGAATTATAAATTCGAGTTTAGTTTAGAATTACTCTCTGTAGTTGAACAACGCACTCTTATCGTGTTTAAGTTCTTTACAATAAAATTTTGCAATGTTGAGTTGAAAATAAAGTTTGTAAGTACCTTTTTGAGAAAATCCTAATTAATTAATTGTAACAGCCAATATGTACAAAGAAGCATATAACAAAAAGGTTGGCGAACCTGAAAACTTTATTTGACAATGACATAAGTGACTTTGACAGATTTGACAGTGACGTATCTGTCGTAGTTTTTTTGGTCTTGAATTCCAGTTTCGAGTATAGTCGGGAACGCCGACTATTCGGCACCATTTATAGTCGGCCATTAGTCGGCGACTAGTCGGCAAAAAATGCCGAATATTCGGCACTTATTTGCCTAGGAAAATATAGGACAGGAAGAAATTAAACCATTTTATAACAAACTTATTTTATATTTAATTGCACATTTGCTAATTTTTTATTGCACAGGATGAATAAGTTATAGTTTGTACTATGTTGCATTATTTATTATTTAACAAACATGTCTTATTTAAAATAAGACAGGTTTGTTTTAAAAAAAAATTAGTTTAAACTTTTAATTTGTTTTTATTGTTTTTCAAGTCACGTCACGAAGCACGCCGGCGAAATAATAACGTAAACAAAACTGGTCAAAACATGACCGCGAGACGAATGATGCGAGAAACGAAGCGACACGAACGTTTCCGATTGCACCCGAACTTAGCTAAAAACCTACGATCGGCATTGCCGACTAGTCGGCCGATTAATCGGCAATTCAGGCACCGACTAGTCGGATCTCTAATTCCTACCTACTCCGCTGCTTGAAAAATAGAATGATCTGAATCATCACAAGAAAATACCAATGGTAAAGTGGGAAAGTAGTACATGATATGAAGCAAGGTTTTCCCGGCTTCTCCGAAAGATAAGACCTAATAACGACTAGTTACCTTCTTTATCATCAAATATTATTATAGGACATGATCGTTATGCCATAGCCAATACTAAGGTGGTTATTAAAAATTATACCAAATACAGTTTGTTAACAATCGTCCTTGATGTTTATATTTCTTTTTTTTCATTTTCGGTCTCTACGTTTTAGTCATACAAAGATTACTTATCTGACTGGCCTACCCTTTGAGGATGTTTTCATGGCAATGCTTTCGTAGCAAGCCTTGCCTCGCAACACACAGCGTAAATTGTTTCCAGATTCCATACCGTTATTTAAGTATACTACGTGGAGTCTGTGGCGAAACTGAAAAGTACCTAATGATTCTGTCTTCTCGATTCGAAGAAGTCGTTATTTAGTTGATATACAACCGGCCTGCTCGGATCGCTTTGCCTTTTATTAAAAAGCAAAAATGTAAGTACGCTGGATTTTTGACTTACTCGCCCACACGACGCGATCAGATGTTACTAAAGTTCAATGCGCCGCTTACATTCAGATGGAATTAAGATAATATGCTGTTACATTATTCAAAATGACGTTATTAATTCGACACAAGTAAGTAACAAGTCATTACTTACTGATACAAAAAAATTATCGACTTCAAAAAGAAATAAATTCATAATTATTATATTTTAGGGCCCTTATTTGTTTCTTTTGATTTTGTGTGAGTATCTATATGTAAGTATAAAACTAGATTATACACCCAGGGCATAAAGCACTGTTTTATGTCACGGGCGCGATATTGAATCCTGAGCAAACGAGGGACTCCAGATTTAACTCCCGAGCGTAGCGAGGTTGTCGGAGTCCTGGGGTCAGCGAGGATTCAAGCTCGCCCAAGACGAAAACAGCTTTATCCCAAAGGAGAATGCTTTACTTTTCTCACCTTTTGCGAGACAGTAAAAACCAAGGCTACTTATTAGAAGCAGCGTCAAATCTCAAATCACTTGCGCTTTCGTCACTCGACATTTTTATTCAAACTATAATCTTTCAACTTCAACCTCCTGCTAACTAATACTGCATCGTTTTGCAACACTCGCGGCTTTTCTTATATTTTCTTTGTTTTGCGTATATGGCTTGTAGTAGCCAGTCCGATTTTCAAATAAGTTCTATGGAAACCTACAGCATAGGTTTCTATGGAACAATTTTTCATATGAATTCTAATCTCATTATTACCCGCCGGGGTGTAATATTGTACTGAATCTCATTATAACCCACCCGCTGGTTAGCCGATGGTCGTAATGACTTGCTTTAACTGAGGTTTGCATGGTATATAATTGGGCGATTTCGAGCATGCAGTGTGAAAAATATTATTCATTATGTTAAGAAAAAAAGTCACGACATGTGGGGTATCATTGAATAGGTACTTAAAAGTCATCAGTAGGTTAATTTTATATTTTTTCATTTTGATTCGTTAGCAATAGTCGGGTTTTAAAGCTTGCTTTTTGTTACTACTACAAGCTTTTTGATATTCTTAATTTCGAAATAACGTTACACGTAAAAACCGCGTTTAAAAAATTAACCTTATGCAAACAGTAATGAACGCGTTAAATTAAACCGCATTACAAAAGCATATCCTACCTAGCCACATGGCGACGGAAAGCGGACAAAGCACTGCATGAAAAATAAGAAGTTTCGATTTTTTATAGGTATGTACGAGTACTTGCTATGCTTGCTATGTGATGTGTGTGAAACGTATCTTTATCTTTATATGATCGGCATCGATATATAATGCTCCAACTAAAAACCATTTTTATTATGTTTGCGGGATAAAGGTAAAATATGAATCGATATATAACTACAAGGAATTTATGCATAGGTAAAAGCTTAACAAATGTTAAATTTTATCCCGGACGTAAGTTCACAATAATTCTGAGAAACTGTTTGAAATTGTACCCTTGAATCCCTACCTTAATAAGTTTCTCATTTGCGGATAGTTACTTTCGACCGGTCAAAAGTAAAAATATCTATTTTTTGTTAACCCCCGACCCAAAAAGAGGGATGTTATAAAAGCGTTCTTTTTTTAAATTGAAATCGGGTTTCATTAAAATCGGTTGGGCCGTTTAAGAGATAAGAGCTCTGTGAGGAGGGGTCACCATTAAACCGGTTTTTATTGAGAGGTAAAATGTCACCGTAACGATTGCATTGTACCTACCTAATAATTACAGAACAAAGAGCACGACTATCGACAGATACAAACAGAAGCAGTCAATCAATTCTCATCAAATTAATTGCGTCTGGGCGTATCGAGTTTAATCATTATTGACTGGGTACTTACTCGAATAGGCACACAGTGGTGTAATGTAATGCCCTAACTGCATAGTTCTACCATGCTCGTGGGCCTCGATATCTTTTTGTTTCATATCATTTTGGTTTTGAAACCATGTTTTTATCCAAGCTACTATTACGATATGGTTAAAACTAAAAGGAATAGGGACTCAGTACTTGCAAGCGTATTGTTTTGACTCCTACACAGGATGAAATTCCGCCCGTTTTTATTTCGATTAAAACACCGCAACAAATAAGACGCTTGACAATGCGTGGATATGTTTCGTTGGACACAAGTCATAAATACTACGTCAACGACCTCGTTGTGTTATAGATTAATCCCCTATAGAAGTAGAAAAAACGTATTTTAGCGTAAGTATGCTTTATCACTTGCTGTGTAATTCAAATATCACAATGATAGATTAGAACGAAGCGAACGATATTTTAAGCATACTTTAGCCATTGCGGGTTAGGTTAGCTGAAAAATTAACCGCATACGATTTCGATTCGCTGTACTAAGCCATTTTATTTGTAATACTAATATATTTTTGAATAATAAATTAAAAAAAAAAACCACTAGCCGTCCCTATTTGCAAGAAAATGCTGACCACCAACTTGGTTCCCCGTAAAATCATACCACAACACGGCGAAGACGATGGTCAACATAAATTACTTCGCACTTACCACATCATAAAAAATCTCGTCAGTTAAATAGATTTAAAACCTATGTCCTGTGCTAAGACCACGAGCATTAGCTTTTTTAAATTAAATAAAAACTAGAAAGAGTCTAAAAATAATAGATCGTAATTCCAATTGTAGTGTGTTAATTGGTTTGGTTGATTAAGCCCGTGCGATAAGTAGTAGTATGTGACGGTCCAGTCTCGCTGGATGCCTCGCCAGTCACACTGCACTTCTTACCGAGTGCGCGCATTCCGTTCGCGTCGGTTGCTCTTGCTTTATTAAAATAAATCCAGTTTCAGAAACGGTTCATTCGTGATCAAGTGGTCTTCAAACAAAATCTTAATTAAATAAATATTGATTTTACTAAAGTTAAAAAGTGATCATCCACCACACCACACCACAGTAAGCTTCTGTTCTTTATAACTAGCACGTGTTAGTGTTTGGGTCTAATGTTGCCACTTTAAAACGAATTTCCGCTATTGGAATTGATTTACGAAAATAATATCTAGTACCTAACACTAGAGACACAGTAGGGTCAATCTGGATAATCCTTTTGACGGCTCATTTAAACACGAAATTTACTTGTATCTTTGACTTTATTATTTAAATACTACATTGATACAAACCTTGTGAAGATGTTCAGTAATTTTAATTATTTATAACGTGAGTGTTTGAAATTACAAAATACGCCTATCTCAGGGATTACCCTACATTCACATTGTGTTTAAGACTTGATCTGATAATACCGGAGGAAAGATGTCTGCAAGGAATTTTCGCACTTGTAAATTTACAGAACAAAGTTGAAAGTCCCTAAATTGGTCTCGAATCTTACACCTAAAATCTAGTCGATTGTGACTACTTAAAAATGCAATGTCTTAAATTACATTAGGTAGTACACACATTACACCTTCATTGTAGATGAAAACTTTTTCCGGATACGTTATATTACTACTAACGACAAAATACTAGGAAATAATAATAATAGGTATGATTCATTCAATTTCAGTGTGATTAATATTTTTATGGAAGGCTTTTGTGAATTGACACACAAATAGGAAAAAATAAATATCAGTGTGGAGGGACATGGCCGTTAAAAATCAGAATAAATGAATTATACGACTTTAGTTTTGATGAATCGTATGAAAAAATAGTTGTAATATAATAACTTGTGAACTTGTGGCTTAGGTCCTAAAACTCAGAGTGCAGACTGGTGATCAATACTAAGGTTTAAAACTTCAGTCACTAATCACCATACTATTTAATGAAAATATTATTCCTACGTTTTCTTAGCAGCGCTTAAATTTCTTTTAACTCAAATTACCTACTCGCATATGACTCGCGCGCTATGTGAGGTAACTGATAATCTTACAGTAAGTAAAAAATGGCGAGGAAACTTGCACGACAAGAAATAAGCTAAAATATGACTTGAGCGACTATAATCCAGGCTCCCAACCTCTCCACATGATGTTGAGTCTAGGGCATATAGCCACTGCGGTATATACAATTACCTGTCTTAGAACAAAATTCTATATAAATTAAATCACGGGCCCAAGTTTAGTCAGGACTCCTCGCCAAACTATTAATGTATATTACTAAAGATTGTAATAACTTGTCCACATATTACATATAATTAAGTGTCATTTTGATTTTATAAAGTACGACGTCGAAGCATGTTTTACCAATAATCTGTCTGTGTGTCCCTACATTGTTTATTTGAAGAAACAAAGTCACGCTACCCGCTGACACACTTAGATTTAGACCCGTAAAGCCCATAGCTGCCATTGGCCCTTTATAATTAATGCCCCTAGTTTAGGGTTGTAACACGCGCACGCATATCATTGGCAAGTACTTAGTGACATCATAGTATTCATAATACACTCGTATAGCGCGATCGATTTTAAAACCAACATAACTAGCCCTTTGGTAATTAATAAAATTCCCCTTACAAAACCGTGCTTATAAGGGTAATAAGGCTCATAACAAAATGGACAACACAGGTGGTGACGACTAAACAGCCCCAACAAAACAGTTCAGTGTGACGCCAGCGCAGCGCAGACCACCCGTGTTACATTGATAAGAGTTTATGCCAGCTTATCTCACGAGTGTGTACCCAAATATATTTAAAATTCGACTCAGATAACGTTGTTACGTAACTCTGATTTTGACTTTTAGCGATACCCAATTGTGATAATAATTATTTGAGAAAAAATATAAAGTAAGGTAAATTGTCCAAATAATACTTATGCGACACTACGTGTTGCAGGTGGTAAAAGTGGTCTGTCTGCCAGCTCCAGCCGCTCCACCAGCCCGCTGGGTCAAGGGGTCGTCAGTTTTATACCCCGAGCCCCTACGTCATCGTCTGGGTAAGCCTCATATTATTTCTTTCTAGGCAATTAATAACCTAATTTCTTTTCTTGTGCTTTATTTAATAATTATTGCAGGTCTCGACCAAACTCGTCGCTTTTGGCCCCTGGCAGCAAGATCCCAGCAAGTCCATTCACTCAGAGCCAACAAAACTCCCAGACAACAACTAGTCATAATGGGACGCCCACGAAGCATTCTATGCTGGATAAATTAAAACTTTTCAACAAGGAAAAACCCAACAATGAAAAGCAGCACAGCAAGAGCACGGCAGTGTCCAAACGCACCAGCTCTTCCAGTGGATTCTCTTCTGCGAAAAGTGAGAGATCCGACTCTAGCTTAAGTTTGAATGAATCTTCCAATACTCCTAACGCACATATCAAATCCTCTCATTTATTAGGACCTAAACCCATAAGACAACAAAGCGAAACATTATCTAAAGACAAGTCTGGTAAAAACGTTAAATCAAAGTTAATTAGTTCTAAAGCTATAAAAGAATCTTCCACAAATTTAAATAAGTCAAACGTAAAATTTAGCAGTTCTGACAAATCAAAAAATAGCCCGAAGCTTTCCGCACGAGATAAAGAGTCCAGACTCGCTGCTCCTAAATCAATAAGCAATACTAAGTTAAATCAAATTGATGACCATCCCAAGAGTACCAAAGGGAAGTTGGACTCAAAGATGGTTAAACTATCAGGAAGTCAAATGAGACTAGGGGAGCAAAGGAATGAAAGCAGCACTGAAAACGTGCAATCAAAGAATCAAACCAACAGTCCTCCTTCGCCGCCCGGAGGTCAAGGAGTATCATTACAGAACCAAACCGGCATTCCTAAGCCGACTGCGGCAGTCAAAGGGACTTTTAAGATTTCCAAGGATGAGAGACATATGATCCACAAGAGTACAAATAGTCAATTAAGCCCTATACAAAGCAATTCTAGTTTAAATTCAACCAACAACGTAAGTGCACTTCCATTTAGCAGAGAACAATCCACTTTAGGTAAAGAAATTTCTCAAAAACAAACACTGGCGGTGTCTCCTATGCCCGTTGTTAATACTGGCTGCCCAAACTCTACGACCCAGATGTCTGAAAGCTTACATTCAAATTCTACTCACAGTACGACTGGACAACACTCAAATTCCAGTGACAGTAGCGTAATATATCGGCCTTCTAGTGAATCTGGATCTGAAATTTCAAAGACTATGTCTAGTAATCACATGACCAATAAAAGAGTAGATATGAACACTACATATATCAACGAAGTCATTAATGAAGCTGAAATATCTGAAAAACAAGCAGCTCAGAGACGGTTATTAGAAAACTCTGGGTTAAAACCAGCTTTCGAACATAACACGGCTTTAACAGAGCTGAGTAAAAAGTTCGAAGGTGAAAGTCGATCAAGCACTCCGTCGCATTGTCGGGACAACTCACTCGGCGACGAGGACAACCCGCTGATGAACGTTATGCCTATGCGGCCGCTGTTGCGAGGGTATAACAGCCACCTGACGCTTCCGATGAGGACCTCTGGATTGACGCAGAAAAATGCTCCAAGTTATCCTCATCACGCCAATACCGTTAAGGCAAACTTTGGTCGGGACAATATGGGATTACGTGATCGAATCCATTACGGTCCAGGATTTTCAAATCCTGATTATTGTGATTTAGAAATAGCATCTGGGTATTTATCTGATGGCGACTGTTTAAGAAGAATAAACATCAACGAGATAGACCGCGGCAGGAACAACGACATGATGGACGGGTATATGTCCGAGGGCGGAGCTTCGTTGTACGGCCGCCGCGTCGTCTACCAGCAGCAGTCACACCTCCAGCAGCTAGATGAAAGGTAAGTGTTATTTACAGCCATAAATATTCTGTAGGATATTTCCGTTCTTTATTCTTAAGTTCAAAAGGCTTCATGGACATGAAGTTTGTAGTGACTACGAGTCGGTAGATATTTAAATATTAGCGTTATGCTCTTTTCAATTGTTTACATAAATACCTACTAGTTAATACTAGTAGTTATTTATGTAAACAATTGTGCTAATGCACAGTCGTATTAGGTAGTGTATTGAGTAGTATCAGGAATCATAATATGAGAACATCCATAATATAAATATGCATTATAGTTACTAAAATGCATATTTATATTATAGATGTAAATGTGTAACCGTGATAATCGTAATAGGCACAATGCAAGTGTTTCTCTTCCACCGAATTAAGATTTTAGGCGCACAGCGAAGATCTTGTGGCGGAGCGAAAGCCTACCAAGTACTGACCCTGACTCATTAATCGTGAGTGTGAACAAACCCATTTTCCAATAGCGCCGGCTGAGCGCCTCGCTCCACAAGTGGTCGGCCTACCTTTCGTCACTATCGACATACATAATGTGTGTATCGACCTGTTCTTAGTTCAACTAGTGGACTCGTAAACCTTTGGTGAAATAAAGAGGTAGAATAAAGAAAGAAAAACACTTTAATAATTAGTAATTAATAGTAACAAATACATTTTTGCCTAAACGAGTATTGTTCTCCGGTGTCTACGCCATAATATTTTATACATGGAAAAACAGGAAGCTAACAAGACAGTCTATGTATTTTAAACTAACATGCTACCCTACATGACCCATATAATAATTAAATAAATGTATAAATACAATCGAATCCGCGGAGGGATACGTTTATGTAAATAAATTAAATACTTCGAATAATCTTATAAGACGAGGGTGAGCATCGATCTGAGAGGGTCCGCATCCGCATAACACACACACCTCCGCGGTGTCGGTGTCGGATCGGGCGGAGATGGCGAGCCGCGAGACGCCGCCGCCGCCGGCCGTCGTCACCGGCCGTCGTCACCGGGAAACGTTTCGGCCGAGTCAAGGGCTAAGTTTGTTAGCATCGCAGTGAATATTGTGTCGCTAACGCCGGTATGTCGGTTCCTCGCGCAGCGCGCGCTCGCGGCGACTAGGACTCGCGCGTCGCACCCACACTACTGCACTGTCGCAGTACTAGGGGAGAGGGCGGGGTAGCGAAAATCGATACTTCTACGTCTCACGTCGTCCCTGCCCCGCGCCCTCTATTTACGACAGCCACGACACTAACCACCCCCAACAGTACCGTACCATTCGGGACCTTAATGATCCTCAGCATAAAATTGTTCTTTCTTCGCAACTCCTGATTATTCCCTACGTACTTCTACGTTACACGGGCCCAAAATGATTGCTATCAGTCTTCCCACGTGCACGATATACTTTTTGATCAATACTTTTAGCATTCATATTTTAATGAGTTATTTCTACATTCCGGGACAGTTTTAATATGTCATCGATTTTATTTTAAACTTACGTTGTAACTCTCAACTCCTGTACTTACACTCCTTTACGCGGCCCCATAATGATTGCTATTATTATTCCCATGTTCACGAAATACTTATAGATCAATACTTTTAGCAATAATATTTGAATGTGTTACCTACCTTGTTCTCGGCAGTTTTAATGTTATCAATTTTATATTAAAGTTACGTGTTCTCAAATCAGTTAAGTTTAGTAAGGGTTTGTGTGCGGTAAATGGCAGTAACTGTTAGACAAAAGGAATGGCGCGGCGTGTCTTGCGGACGGTTGGTGTGGCGCGGAGTTAGCGGCGCGCGTAGTGGGTTCGGTTCGACGGTGGCCGCGGCGCGGAGGCCGACGGCGGCGGCGGCGGCAGGGCGGGCGGCACTCGGCGCCGCGCTGTGTCGGCGAGCGGGCGCGCCGTCTTCGCCGCCCGCGTTCGCACACGCACGTGACAAACTTTCCCGATTTCCTCCGCGGAAAATGTTAATCTGTTGCCCGCATCGATCGCCCCAAAGCCAGACGTTCCCGCGCCCGACCGGCAGCCTTGTCACAGCTGGCGCCACGCTTCAGGATCGCTCTTAACAAAGGCTCCGGAGCCGAAAACGAACAGACATTCCTAAGACTTTTACCACGATTAGTACTCTTCGCGCTAATCTCTCGGTGTTAGATAGTTGATAAGTGTACCTTAGTCGATGTAGTGGACCATACGCGTTGTGCCTTCTAAGCTTGAACCGGGGGTTAACTTTAATATAAATCAAGCCCAAAGTTCGGTGTTTGATAATAATTTTGCATACTCTGTGTACGAATCAGTGTTGCCTTGCTATACGTGTCTTTGCTTTTCGCGGTAGTTGTTAAAGCTTACGGTGCTTAATATATTATACTTAGACTGTTACTAGAAAGACATAAGAAAAAAATATTCTCCTGAGAAGCCATGATGATTTCGGTAAGACTTTGATGTTTTATAATGTAATTTGAAGTTGTAAGATATATGTTACCTCAGTTGTTGAATAACTTGAACTGAATTATATGTGATTTTGTCATTAGCTGTTTAAATATTACTCCCTGCGGAAGCTTTTGTTTTGCGAATAAACTTTTATTTCTAATCGAATGCTTACACAAGTAATCAATTACACATGATTATGAATTACGATGCATTTACATAGCAAACGTGAGAGCCACACATTGGCAAGTTAATATAATGGGTTTGCAACCTTGCCAACATCTGGCCCGCGCGGTGTCAATGTAACTACTTCGTGACATGTGGCCAACACCCGCGATACAATATCTGATTAGTTATACTTGCGTATGTCAACAATTACGGAATTATTAAGTTGGCGACTGTAATTATGATACATGTGAAACTATACGTATAATATGGTAAAATTTACAGTTCAATATTTAGTAAGTAGGTAGTTTAACTTTGTTTATGATTGGAACCCAATACTTATTTAACGAAGTGTATTGGACTGGCACGCACGGCGCCCGCTGCCTGTGTACAGGCCGCCACCGTCTGTAGAGGTTTGAAACTGCCTAAGCCTCCGCGGATCACGAATATGCTTAACATTTTTTTAATGCCGTTCTACTTTCTTTAATACATTTTATAGCACTATTACTACTTTTTTATACGGCCATCGCGCCGAATAGGTATGTATATCTTGAGGCCTTGGGAGCGTATATATATTTATGCCTTTGACTGTACACACTACCTATATTCTGTTTTACAATTGTCTAAATACAAAGGTGGACTTTTCCCTTTACGGGACCATTCCCAGTTAACCATCTTATTATAAGAATGAGTACCTACTCTCTTTTTTATATGGTTGAAGTGTACATCGATAAGATAACAGTCAAAGATAAATTATTTGAAAAACGGCTAAGTGCGAGTCGGACTCTATGTATGGGGCCCTCTTTAATGATTAATACCTACATTTTTTTAAATTATTTGTTGTGAGGTGGGAATATATATTAGTAGGTACGAACCCCATTACGGCTTTTGAGTCCTCTGATACGGCCCATTGACAGATAAAGAGACGAAAGTAAATAAAGTTAGAAGAAAAACACTTATTGAAGCTGACATATAATTTCTAGCCCTTTGGGTACGGAACCCTAAAAATAATATACTTAAATAAATTATTGATATAGCTGTCGCTCCTTGAGAGTGTTACAACAAAATTTATAGAAATTATATGTCAGCTTCAATAAGAGATTTTTTTCTAACCTTTTAAAACTTATAGCCTTTTAGACCCAAAAAGGTGACATATCGAATCGAAGAGGAAAATGTTGACGAATCAATGAAGTGCGTCTGCATGAATTGAGTATCGTCCAATCGTTAGGTGGACCAATTCGACCAAATGACTAGCTATGGCCATATGATCGGTAAATCCCTTTAAATTGCTACGAGTTCACAAACGCATAGCTGCGCACCGCGCGCCCGCGGCCGGGGGTAACCGATCGTGCGTCCGCATACGAGTCGACAGCCCCGCCGCCACCGGCTCGGGGTGGGTATTTCGAGAAAGAGCGTGCAATCGATGCCGAGTAGGTACGTAGCCATAGAAGCCTTTCACTGTTTGTGAATCATGGATTCGATGGTTTTGCCATCGAGTACTCGGCCCGCATTGCTCATTCGATTAAAACCGATCGCGGCCACTGATATATTCGTAGAGATGAAGTAAATTATATCGCTGTACGAATGATCCGTTTCACTTTTTTCTAATTCACTCACACTAATGAGAATAGGTAGGTACGTGGTGAAAACCATGCTCGGATTCATAATCAGATTCCATTAAATCTACCACGGTGTTGCCATTGAAATGAAACATTCCAACATTAGTAAATTAACTCTTGGCGAAAGAATGCACGAAAGTAATTCATTAATTTGTCATTTTAAGAATAACATTTAAATACTCTGATTAAATAAACATTCTTCTATAAAAACCAGTTGCATGAATAAATATTTAAATGAAGCAATTTTGTGGTAAAAATGTTTATATTGCAATGGTAAAACTTTAGGTCTCGATAACATTTGGTATCCGTTTTGATACAATAATATTATGGTTTGAAGATGTAAGTACATTATTAACTACTATAGTCTACCTAAAATAAATAACTTAGACAAAAAAACACGTACCGGCAGTACCTACTTGTGTTGACTATTTTTAAGGCGTATTACATTATCCTGACTGCAGTATCCTAACTGGAGGAAATTTAACTCATCTCATTAATTAGACTGAAAGAATTAGGACACCTTTTTACTTCGAATTTAGGAATGTATGAATATAAAATGTATACATAACAAACATCTAAGAATCAAACTAATTTAGGCGACAAACTTAACGAAGCCCCGACGTTTATGTAACTGTATAGTGACTGCATACAGAAAATGGAGACTATATTTGAATTTGGACGAACCTTCCCTTAATTCTCCATACCGCTACAAAGACTTTCTTGAAGTTTTTCACGCATTATATTGTTTTATTACATTATTACCTATTAAGAAAGGGCTGTTGGCATCTGGACCGTGTTATTTGTAGTGATAGATGTTATTGTGACAGTGACATTTCTTGGTAGATTTGATGGAATCTAATTACGAATCCGATTTTAAGTGCTTCGTGGAATCTAGTTGTGGAAGTACCTTGCGGTGGGTCCGTCGCATCGCTGCAACCATCTTATCCTTTATTCTACCGCTAAGCAGCAGTGTTCGAATTGTTGTGTTCTGGTTTGTTGTCCGGTTTTATTTTATAACTTTGTATGAAAGCATATTTTTTTCATATCGTTTCGATTTATACTACTCGTGTTCAACAGAGATTAGTTATAGGCAGATACATTTAAACCTTCGTTTATTAGTTTTCGATGAGTGTAACTAAAAATAAAATTGGTTAAGAACTTTTGGTTTGCCTATCAAAAATGAAGGTCATTAATTTGTAGGACCATCACTTTATATAGGCCCCTATTAAATCTATATTAAAAAGTATTAAATTGTTATTATCTTGATTGAGGAACTAGATGTAAGTCTAAGTTATACCAGAATACAAGGTTACCAAAAGTAAAGTAGTCAACCCACATAATTGTTGTGTATGTCAACACCCCGTTACTTTAATATTAACCTTTTCTTAAAACAGAATATGAGGGTTCCCTAAAAAACATGGCAAGAGGTAGTTGGACCTAGCTCAGAGTAGGGTTCCGACGCCGTCACTACTTGTACAAACACACAAAACTATCTCAAAAAACAACAAGTGTGATCGAATTTCACAAAACTAAAAAATGGATATTAAATGTACGTAATAATTTTATAAGACCGATCTAATGATATCTCACTCGATGTTAACCCCTGGAGCAACGGCGATTATAGATTTCAGCCCCGTCTACAAAAACACTAAAGCGTATATCAGTCAGTCTACTGCCGTAGGTGACAATACGGACCCTGACGTGATCGACGATTGCTTTGATAGGTGTCAGCAACAATGGCTAATGGCGTTATTGTAGTGGGAAACTTAGATAGGTATCTAGACCGGCAAAGGAAATTTGTGCGATGAATAGACCATCCTTGTATCAACTAAAGGATAAGTAGGTACGGTACACTTAACTCCATCATGGAATCAGTTATGCTCATCTATATATACTGGACCGCAAAACTAAGTATCACACTCTATATGACATGTTGTTTAAAAGTTTGTGATACTTAGTTTTGCGGCTCCAGTGTATATAAAAGGCAAAGCTGACTCACTGACTTAGATATCAAAGTACAGCCGAAACTACTGTACCTAGAAACTGAAATTTGGTACAGGGTGCCTTTCATGATCTAAGTGAGCACTAAGAAAGGATTTTTGGAAATTCACCCTCTAAGGGGTCAAAATAACGGGAAACTAATTCTACGCGTACGAAGTTCCGCGCGTCCTCTAGTTCCGTATAAACAGATAGGGCACGTATCTATACCTACAGGAACTCTTTGAAAGAAAAGTAGTAGGTACTTGTGTTTGTGTGAGAGTAGGTCTGTAGTCGACTTTCCGGCAATCCGAATATTTGCTGCATCAAATTTCATAAAAGGTATCGTTGCGAAGGAATTAATAAATAACTACTTACCTACTGCCCTGTGTAGATAAATAATGATGTTTATATAAAAGCGAACATAAAGTAATGGTTGTACCTATACCAAAATAATAAACAATCTTACACTTGAAATGGCAGAACGGTCATCCATTCTGTTCTGACAAATCTGGAAATCGTCCTAAGAGGACCGTGAAGCGCCGCTAAAATCGCGCACGGCCAAAATAATAATACAAGAAGCTCCGGGCGATAATGTTTCTCACCCCCTAAATCAAGTCAGATTTCCTCAGTTTTTGAATATGTTGTAGTTATTGCAAAGAAATATCTGTTCTTTGCTTTTTTTCATTTGTTGCATTCTAATTAATATTTTCTTGGAAAGGAAAACGTGCAGACATTCAAAAATCATAAAAATCGGACTAGGTTCAAGGGGAGAGAATCGCTATCGCATTTTGTATGGAATTTTTTCACAATCCTCTTAAGAGCCGGCTTTACCATTCGTTAGTAAAGCTATTAGGTACCTACTTAACGTTTATTTGGAATTAAACTATTGTTTTATTCAATATTTTTACGAACCGGGTTAAACGGATAACGTTAAATGTAATTGATATGAAATTCCAAGTTTTATATGCGCCACATATGATTTCAAGTTTATAAATAAAATAATACACACGGTTATAGATGAATGAGAAGATTTTTTTGTTTGAAGTCGGTTAAAATATGCAAAAACCACTTGGCATTCAGACTTAATAAAGAATAGTAGGTAGGAAGTAAACCATAACGAGAAAGCTGGCCAGGTCATAGATAATGAGGAGTACGGTATGAGTCGGTGCTTTCAGGGAACCTGTCATCATTAGTGCGTAGCTTCAGGCGCACAGTTTTCATTAAAACGCCAATGCTCAGATGACAACCCGAGGAAACAAAGGCTTGCTTGCGGCTTGTTGATGCAGATTAATTAACGCGGGACTTTTTCATTTTCACTCTCGTTGCTGATAACGAAGCTCATGTAAATCCTATACTCGCTCATATTTGAGCTTGTTCCTTGTGGGGCTTGGCTGAGCGCCACTGGACCTGTTCGCGAACAATAGTGAACAAGAATGGCGCTACGCCAAATCACATATCAAGTAGCAAGCTCAGAAGTCATCCCCTCAAATCAAATTACTCACATGTAGATCAATACAAACATGTCGTTTCATCGCATCAAGTTTAGTTTAAATGGACACTGCACACGTCGGCTTGCCCAGCTCGGCGGGGGGAGGGGGGGGGGGGGGGGGGGTTTGACGCCGACTGTTTGAACCTAATTTCTCGCAGTTTACTTAACCTAGCCGCAAGACCAACTCTTTGCGCCCGGCTGGTTGAAGAGCTTTGCAAAGGCTGGATTCTTTGCGTAGTATTGAATGAACGAGCCAGTAAAGCTACTGGTATGTTAAAATACTTTAGTTATACGTTACGAGTACGGTTAAACCTTGGATTGAATTTCATAATTCAGGTTAATTAAGGGCAATAGGTATTTTGTAATCCTAAGTATATTATACTGATTTTATCTGTATTACAATGCGGCAGCAACCTATTTTAAGATAAATGAGCTTGATTCGTGAGTACAGAGGCTCCATTCATCTCGAACGAGTGCAGTCGGTAATGATTGATGGGCACGCTCAAGACGAGCGTCATTCCCGAGTTACAACTGATATCAAGTACTCAGGGACTTGTTATTTTGCATTATCGTCTTTGTTTGTGAAGCCATCATGTACTACTTAGTTCGACCTATTTGTAAAATGTGTTTTTTTGTAATAGATAATACATACCTATTCAAGCATTTAAAAACATGTTTATCTTAAAAGAAAAATTATCGAATCTATTATCGAAATTCAATGTGCATACTTACATTAACTACATGCCCCATAAAATACACATAATATAACCGTATATTCTTATCGTTACTTTATATTAAACATACGCAAATATAAAAAAGCATTCAACTAAACCGTGAAACCAGGGTAAAAAGGAGACTAATGACTTACCTTATGACTATGATATATTATCCCTCATTCTTCCTTCTCTGTTCTGATAAAAGAGAAAATAAATTATTATTGAAACGCCTTTTCCTTGATTAAAAAGGATTAAAACTCTTCAGGAGACCTAACTTCTCGACGAGATTGTGGTTTTAAGTGGATAATTCTTTGGTAATATTAGACTAGAATACAAAAGCCTTGCCCTTTCTTAATCGCTTTCCTATTGTACCATGCACCCGCTAGTAGGTATACGATTAATACTGATTTCCATAGAATATTAAAAAATAATTTGCATTAAGGTGTCTTCCACGGTGTAGTCACCGTATCATACCATAGCCGTACTAGGAACGTGTCAGACAAAAAAGCTTTCATATAATTGAAAAGTATGTGACTATGCCCACTAGACCGCTCCGTACCGACCAACAATTAATGCTAATTACCATCCGGGCCTGATACGTTCAAAGTACAGTCATGGTGTGGTACGGTCTTCCCACTAGGGAAGACTAGGGTGAAGCCAGACGAGCAAATTTATTTGCGCGTAATTTCTGCTGCATACGAAAGTCCATCCGATTTGCGTCGCCGTGTGAACCAAATAGGAGTTTTGCAGGAAACCGAATGTACTTACCAAGCAGAAATTACGCGACCGAGATTAAGCGCCCGACAACACAACTCAAAAAAATACGCTCGCCTGGCTTCACCCTTAGACCTCTCCGTACACCCATTAGAGATGAAGAAGTATTCTTAATTCAACATTAAAATTCGGCCCTACTAAAGGTCGACTTACCTAAAGGCCTATAGCATAGATAAACACATTTATTGCACTGCGTCCTCTGACTCATTACAACTGTCGGGGTTCGCGCCCCTCCCAGTATTTTATTTTAAAAGTCAACTTTTACGTTTAATTTCATTCAATAATTTGAATACTCATGAGTATTTGTCTCATATCTCCTTTAATTACTCGCAAAGAATTCGGGTAAACAATACCTTTTGTACATTTTCCAACAAAGCCGACCAAATATATAATATATTCTGGCAACATTGCTCAGTAGGTACCTAATGTTTGTTCACACTCACGTACGAATTTGCTCTTTGAAATTGGATCTTGTGTCACACGGTTCTGTTACCATTTCCAGTGTCTTTATAATTGTATCAATGCTGGATCGTTGATCTCAGTGTCCGGATGCCACATAGGTAGTGTTCGTTTTCAGACGCGCACGCAGTAGAGGCATGGAGGGCAGTGGCGTGGTGTACCGAGTGGTGGGGCGCACGCGCAGCAAGGCCGACTGCGGACAGCAGACCGAGCGGCAGCCGCCGGCGCCGAGACAAGACACTACCTGGAAGAAGTACACCGACTCACCAGGAGTTGGAACGCCGCCTCAGGTAACCGCTCCCACTATCAACCCTTCGAAAACCGTAAAAACGCAACTTTAAGTATTTTTTGATTAGGTATTGAAAATAATTATTACTAAATCTACTTGTGTAAACAGATCCTACGAATATCCTTCAATTTGGAACCGTGGTTCTGATTAAATAAAAAAAAGATTAAATACAGGGGACCTAGTCCCAAAACATGCCCTAGACTTGTACTATTGGTACTAGATAGCAGATATAAAATAGATAAAAAAATACCTACTTAGACGCAAAGCAAACATCCAAGACTGACAAATATTCTAATTACTAAATGAAAAAGATCGAACCCGGGGTTCCTATCTCGAAGGCAGGGTCACTATTAACAGAGCTGAGCGCGGTGCCAGATTTATGGCCACGTTTTTCGGTCACAGCGCTAGGGTGAAACAACCCGCACAAAATTTCGTAAAGTATTATTAAAATTATAAAATACTAAAGGACGCTGTAGAATGTGTTTCTGCTACTCCCCCTATTTTAACCCCTTACATACATATATCCAAGTAGGCAAGTAATATTCTCTCCAAATTTCAAGTCCCTATAGGTTGAGCGATTTTGGCTGTGCGTTGGTCGATCAGTCAGCCAGTCAGCTTCTTCTAAGAGTACAGTCGAGTTCATAAATATGTGTACACTTTAGTACCTTGTTACTTATCGCTGTGACAAATTCATATATTTGACAGTTTAAACATGACATAAAATAGACAAGGTTCTATAAAGAATAGGTACACATATTTATGAACTCGACTGTACATATACAAATATAATACTAGAGTACGGCCGCGACTTAGTATGCATATAATTAGTTTCCCGCTACTCCCCCATTTTCCGTTCGGCGTCGACTATCGAAAAGTACTTCTTCTTACTGCACCCCTAGACTTCAAAAGGAACCTACGTGGTTGGAATCTCTAGCGCTAGCAGTTTAGGCAGTGCGTTAATATCAGGCCAGTTTCTTCTTTTATATATTTAAACCAGCTGTTGCCCGCGACTCCGTCTGCGTGATATGAAATCGGTCCATTAGTTTTTGAGTTTATTCGTTACAAACATAAAAAAGTGCAAATCTTTCCTCTTTATAATATTAGTGTAGATTAGTTAGATTTTTATAGTTCATATCTTAACTCATAATAATTTTTGATAACTGTCACGAACAACTGAATCCTTCCCGAACCTGGACAATTCAGTTTATTAAAAAGATGAATGCACTTATTAGAGCTTTTTAATTTTACATTTTTACAACTCCGTCTCATGATAATCCGTTTCCAAGATTATTGAGACCATGAAGCCCAGAGGCAGACATGTGCAAAATGATTTAGTAACCTCCCCCCCCCCCTATTTTTTTAAGCAACTTAAATCCACTGTAACGCAGAAACGCAGCGACATAGGACCTTACTTGACTGGACCAAATCAATTCGTACTGATCTAAACTGCAACCCACCTCGATATGAAACATGTGCAAATCATATACCGAAATGCTCGCCAGCTCCCTAAATAGTAGGGTCTTTATCAATTTCCAACCATTTTGGTAAGTAATTCCACCTGTAGGTCATATCCAAAAACGGCAGATACCCGCCTCGGCAAGGTAGTACTCTCAATTCATACAGATTTACTGTAGGTAATTTATAGGTGCAACCTACCGAAGTGGATAACGTATAAGCTTTCAACCCGAGTTGTGACAAAACGTTTGCTTAGTTTAACGTTGAAAAAAATTTCTTAAGTTGAAGTTTCTGACACGATGATGAATGGGATTCACACAAACCGACAAGGAAACGTAAAGTATAATAATTACGCGGAATCAGGTGGAAAGAAACTAAAGCAGGAATAGCAAAAAAACTTTATAAACTAAGATTGTTGTAAGCTTTTAAATGACAAAAATCATCAATCAGTAAGGGGCCGATCCTAAAATGAGCTGTCCGTTAAGAGTTTTGCAGATAGCGTTGATTGTAAATTATGGATCGGCTAAGATCTCTCACACACCTTCACGATTTCAAACATCCAAGCCCTAGATTTCATTTTGGGGATATTAAACTTTGGAAGTTGGATCTCTGGTGCCTGTAGGGAGAGGCAGCGCCTTATTTGTGTGTATGTTGGTTCAGGGCCAGTCAGCGCCTGCGCCGCCGAGTCCGTCGTCGCACGGGCGTAAGGGAGAGCGGCGCGCGGGCCACCATTCCCCTCAACACAACAAGCGGGAGAAGCTCACAGCCGCCCAGCAGCTGGGCATTGCACCGCACCCACAGGTCACTTCAATAACCCTAAATTAACATAAAATACAGACTTCTGGTTCCTTAACAATATATAATACTAAGGATCTCAATCGGGGAGCTACAGGGAAATAAATTCCCTTCCCTTTTCTCCCTTTTAAAGCAGCAAGCATCTCCTAGTTCTGTGATTTATAATGACATTTATCTATACATACACCGTGTCCAATAAAATCGCATACAGTTTTAAACTTTTTAAAACAAACTACTAATACAAAAACAATCAAAACTATATTTCATGAAAGATATTCTTATATACAATATTCATAAAAAATGTTTGGGGATAACTCCACCTTTAACCTTCATCACCAGCTTCAAACGTTTTTCGTTTCCGTCGCTCGCGGCATGCATCGGGATTTCGTCCCTACGATACCTGTTTTTGAAAGGTCCAAATTCTTAATTTTAAAGTTATTAAGTTTTTAAGACTTTGTACGACCTTACAAAAAAGTCCAGTACATTTAAATCCGGAGTACTTGGGGGCTATTCATTTCTTGGCAATAAATCCAGTAAATGGCCAGACACCACGCTTGAACTGAGTTTTCCGTGTGTGATGGAACTCCGATGGAACTCCGTCCTTTTGGAAACAATAGTAGTCGTATCCAAACATCATTTTTAAATTAAGAGCAACTTTTTTTTCCAATACGTCAGTTTTATAGTATTCAGTATTGATTTCTATCCCTTTGTCGATAAATACCAAAGAAAGTTTACCCCGCTTGCGAACTGCTCCCAAAACCATCACTGATGGTGCACTTTGGAATCTTGGCACATTACTCTGATTATGTGGAATATTTTGGATGTTTACTGCTCACAAACGATTATTTAGAGCATTGTAAGATTGCTCCAATACGAAAAGATTTTCGTCCGAAAAACGAATTCATCCCCCGCGTGCCAGGAAAGTATATATATATAGTGTTTGATCGATCCAATCTTTTTTTTCATTATAGGTACGGAAATGCCTTGTACTTTTCTTTTTTTGTAAGCTTGACACCCGAGGTCTGCTCCCAAGATATTGCGTACTGATTATTTTGAAATCTTTAAGTCTGCAGGTAAGTAATTGTCGGACCCAACGGTGTTTTTCCGGCGGAGACGCTCTCTCTCGATTTTTCACGATCCTATCCATTCATGCTGAACTCGGGTGACCAGATCTGTTGCGGTCTTCTTACGAGGAGGTCTCCTTGTATCTTTAAATTGTAGTATAAACTAGGTTACGCTTAATTCCAAAAGGTTTCAATGGCGCAGAAATTGCACAGAGGCTAAGGCACTTAAGGTATTTCGAGATAATAGGTTCCCAGAACTGCTTCATCATGGATTAAAAATGAACGACATAAGCTAAATATTTTTAAATTATTGTTATTTGTTCATGATGATAATAAGCTTCAAATCATAATGACAAAACTGTCTGTAAATTGTTCAAGTTTTTCAAACGAGTGCTAGAAAAAGTGTATTCGAACTTATTGGACATCGTGAATGTACATTAGGAACAACATAAAAAAACATGCAGTAATTAATTTTTATTTATATGTTCAAATTAATTCTACTCTAGAAACGACTTAAATAAATATTTTAGGAATTCATTATGAAGAAATTTCATCCGCTTAGCAAAAAAACAGGGAGGCACAATAAATATGAATTATTTTCTGAACGTTTCACGACTGGCATAAAATTATCCTCATTTTTGTTTCAAGAAAAAGTACTTAAGGCGGAATTTGTTTTTACAGTTTGCAGCTTCTGCAACCTCACCCAGTCAGCATTGTTCACGCAGCGCTGGGAATCAGGTATGTACAAGAAAGCCTTTTTGTTCTCATTATTTACAACTGTATTAAATACCGTCCACTATTATTTATTTCTTGAAGCCATTTGAAATGATTTTTGAATAACTCTTAATAAATTGCCTTCTACTGATTGCATGAAATCATAGCCTTGTCCTGTGAATTGACTCCAACATTCCGCTAAATAAACAGAGTTATTGATTGACTGACCCTTTTGATATTGGAATTTGAACGGAAGATTATAAAGGCAATTTACGGGTTAACATTGAAGTATATAGTCCAAAGCGAATGTAAGGGTGTAGGTAATTGCTTGAATTCGCCATATGGTTTTTACAATAATAATGGTAACTTTCTGTCGTACAAAGCGGGTAGTTTAGATAAGTCACTGATGCAGGACATAAATCAGTAGAATTTGGCTAGGTAATCTAAGTTTTACTGGCAAACATACGAATAGACAGATGCGGCGGGGGACTTTGTTTTTAATGTCTTAATAAGGGTTTTTTTTGTTGTTTTTTGTGTTTTGTTTTACCTAACCTTAGAATTAAGTTTTTATTTTTGTATGTGTTGCCTACTAACAAACTATGGATTATGTCCGAAATAAATGTTTTTTTGATTTGATTTGATTTGAATAAGTAACTATGTAGTGGTAGGACCAAGTTACAACTTTTACCCGACCCCATAGTGCAGTCCTATAATATAAACATTATCAATATTAACTATTTCGACTGTAGATTTATCTGTACTAATACTTCTATTCCTACTATTCATTAATATTACTGACAATGAGCAGAGAGCACGAGCTTTTTTTGTTTGTTTATCTGTGGACGGTAATCTCAGGAACCACGGTAGCTATTTAAAAAATGCTTTCTCATTACACACGGTACATGGTAGGAGTACACGGAAAGAATAGTTTAGTCAACTTAGTGACTTTTTTTACTTATCGCGATTTGAACAACTTCCGCAGAAGGGAACGGGGATGGTTAGGTAAAAACAAAAATGCCATGATAAAGACAGGTGTGACAGCTGTTTCTAGACGCCCGAGGGTTAAACCGCCCAGAAAAAGGGGCCCCGCTATGGACTCAGTGCCAAAATCGCACAGTGTATTATAAACTCCAATTTTGTTTCACTTCGTGTTTCCTTAAAACTACGATAGTTTTTAGGTACATACTTTAACAACCATCAAACTAAACTCCCACATCGATATGGCAAGTATTATATAGAAAAAAACAAAGTTGGCGTATATGCGGGTCATGACATTCACGATTATTTTTTTTGCTAAAGAGCTGGGCAACTTATTCGTGTTTTGTTTACATTAATAGCTTGTGATTCTATAATAGAAACATTCTGATGTGATTGATACCTTTAGTTATTGAAGAGCGGTAGTGTAGCGACTTTTAACGCTATTATGGAGGTAAAACATATTGCCTTAAAGGGATAATGTATAATGAATCTTACAACTTCAAAGTCTATAGAGGCAACTACTACCTGTCTAAGTTGCATAATAGCGCCAGGTAACCCTTATAAACTCTAGGTGATCTATAATAGCAATTACTGGCCTTCAGTTCTTTAATGGGTTTAACGAAATATATTTCAGCACCAAATGTTTTAGGTCCATTAAAGTCCATTACTTACATTACTTTAAGCAATACAATGGAAGTAAAAATCTTTAGAATACCACTTTTATGGATATCATAGTTGCCGTTATACCGGGCCGCCAATTGTATTGGCCAAATGTAAAACAAACAAAGCTATACAACAATCGGTGCTAACCCCAAATATCATTCGTTCAAAGGTATAGGTTACTATCATGATTGTGAACCTATCACTCTACTCTAGTCTTGTTTTTTCCATTTGCAGCTTCAATCGCCTGGCGGCGCTTCCTCGCGTCCGTCCAGCGTGGCCAGCGGAGGAAACGGAAGCTGTTCCGGCAAGGCCAAAGTCCCTCAAAACTTCGGCTACGTAAAGAGACAGAACGGGGTCCAACAGCCAGCCCCGCAGTCGAACAGTCCCCCGCAACATGCCCATGGTAAAATGACCACTATTTGAAAAGCGATACGCACCTACATAGGTAATCTTACTTAACTGAACTTTGACATGTTTTAGCTCCGCGATGTTGCGATTAGTGTATGCTGGTTTGGCGCGCCTTAGCAATGCAAAGCGAATTCGGTTCAGATTTTGGCTTATTCTTGCTTACGGACAAAAATATACGGATACTATGAACATATATTTTATATTACCTATATTAAAAATACGTTGTTAAATTTCAAAAATGTATTTATAGCATAATTATGACAAGCAACATAAAAAAAGATTTTTATTTTAAAGAAAATTATGACCCGAGTTGTTGTTGTTGTTTTGACTGTACTTCTATCACTCACTGCTAGTAAGTCGACGCTACCGATGACTCATTGACGATTCCCTTTATGAACACCAACCCGATGGAATTTCACGTCAGTTTAAGAACAAAAAGTAAATTAAAATGAACTTGATAGATTTGTTTCCGCTATTGTACAAGTGATGCTAAAATAAGCGTGTTATAAAGCATGTTGCTTATAGTGTTAGGTCAGACTTAAAAATCATAGTAACAGCTGTCAAAACATTGATCTGTAAACTACTATAAGTTTTTCCTATTTAGCCTATTTGGTTTTAAACGAAGTTTAATGAAAACTAAATAATTATTGCAAAATATTCTACTATGACTTTGACCTATATTGTACTTGAGTCACTCAAGTAGCTATCATTAAGCTCTTGTTACGATGATAGCGTAGTTGGCAGTATCGTCTTATAAATCAATATTGTTAAAAACAAATAAATTTTGGCTAAGAGTGTGTAAATAGACATCCCAGACCTTTAGTTACCAGCATCTGAACCGCCCATCTAGTGATTTATGAGATTATGTAAGTCTAAGTATTTTCACCTTACATATTCGTAACCATTTGAGGCAAAGTAATAAATATAATAGACGTTCCCGAGTCGCCAAAAATATCTACACGCGCTTACGTTACTTACAAATAAGGTCTATGTATACACATTTTGGACGCAATAGCTGTGTAGATACAAAGCTTTGGTTGTTGGTAATCCATTTCATCACTCTTCACTTTTTAACTGCCTCTCCGGTTTTGCACCGCCTTCAATATTTTTTAAAAGCCAGAACTGTTCCTACTTCCCGCTAGATGGCAGTTAAATACCATGATAGCGCGCCATCTACAAGTACAATGGGTAGAATAAGTTTTAACACCTAGATGGTGCTGTTAGTGGAAAACTTCGTAAAATTTGAAAAATAACCCGTGTCATTGTCAGATATTTTTCCTACTACGAGTAGGTATTGTTCTAAATTCACAATGTGCTACTATAACCCGCGTCCATAACCGTCTTGGCCAATCAGAAGCAGCGATAACATGTTTCTTGCGTATTGTAGAAGCTATTTTAGTTATATATTTATGAAACACTTAAAATTTATATTTCAATAGTAACAGTGGGCCAGGTAGTCCCCTGATTTTGTATGAAAAGAGTGGTTAGTCTCCTGAGTTATCTTATTTACCAAAAAAAACATAAACATTATCTGTTTTGTAGAACCAACAATTAATTCGACGTTAGTAAAACAAACCCCTTTCAAGTTTATGTTGGCGGCCGCATTGATTAAGGGACATGCGACAAGATTTTGATTATGTCTCTCATGGTATTCAAATGTTTAGTAATGCAGTAACGTGTCCGTATTGCATGTTTAGGAACAACGACAAGCGGCGTTATTTTGATTTTCGCGACGGCAATTAGCGGCGATTTAACGTCGATCAGCAATCTAATGTAAAACATCACATAATAGCGGCCGCATTGCAACATCGCTCGAGCGACAGAGCGAGAGGTATTTCGTGCGACTAGAGGCGAAAGAGACGCTTCGCGACAAAGCCAGATTTGTCACTCTATCGGGACGGTGATTACGTCATGTCCAATATAAATATCGAAGAATGTATGTCTAGTGTGCAACCTAGACAACCTATCTTCAGGTTAAAGCACCCAAAAGATAAGGATAGCCTGTGGATTTCTTAATTATGGAAGGAAATCTAATACCGTTAAACGAGCAATTCTTCTGTATATAATATATAATCTGAATCTCGTAAACGGCTCCAACGAATTTAATGAAATTTAGTATGCAACGGGTTCGGGGGCGATAAATAGATCTCTTACTAAAAAGTAGGCGCCAAATGAATTAATCAAAAGTAAGAGAAAATAAAAGTTTTAAACTGAGAGTGTACAGAGTGTACAGAGTGTACCTTGGTTGCTGAGCTGATAAAAAAGCACAGTGACAATGATAAATACATAGTATTCGAGAGATAAATAATAAAATATTTGAAATTGCATTTAGCGAAAGACGTCTTAGATGTTAACAAAATCAATTTGTGAACGTAATTATTAAATTTGATGTTAGCAAAGACATTATATTAATGTATATCATGTGAAATTTGCGCAAAAACTTGAATAAAGTGGTACTAACGTGTTAATGTATAAAGCATCGTCTATTGTTCTAGGTGGTAGAATGGCTCAAGTTTCAGCTGTTCCGCGTACGAAAGTAAAAGTTTCAGGCGGCACTCAGACTTGCACACAGGATCTACAAATTCATAGTGAGTTACTTCTAACTCGTCCTACAGTTTCTGTTATTTGTGATAGTTGTTAGACGGCCTGTTTGTTGTTATTGCAGAAAATGGAATTGGACCAAAGTCTTATTCTCTAGGAGGTACCGCGGCAGCTCAACTTTCCGCTTCAGTAAGGGAGAGGCTGCTTGGGTCGCAATCCCTTCCTAAGCCTGGGACACATGAGTTTGCTGCATTATTCCATCATCACAGGTATGCCTATTCATGGATGATCTAAGTACTTAATCAGAATATAGACATGTTTTTAGTCCCGAATTTTGTCGGGGCTGATAATGGTTTATTTTATATACCTTTTTGACCTAAATATGTTAGGAAGCTGCAAAGTACGTCAACAGCATAAATAAGTGATCATTTATGTACCTTGTCGCTTTCAATTGTTTCACAATTTTGTATGACATTTCAAACACGACGTTAAAGTCACAAGGTACATAAATGATCAATTATTTATGCTGTTGACTGTACTACAAGCCCAGTCACATTTAGTTCAATGGTTTCTGGTTTGATTGTCCGATTTGAAGATATCACATTTGTTGACTTTTGAGAAACAGGTTATACAGTGTTGTTTAATTATTAATAAGGGATAAAATTCTGTTTTTTTTTTGTTGTGAGGGTTTCATTATAACTCATTTCTAACACATTTAATCCCATAATTTCCATACGTACCGGACCAGACTTAGTACAGTGTCAACTTGCTAGTTTACTAAGTAGGTATACACTAGAGGGCGCTGATATCAGTGGTAAAAGTCCGTGCTCGGTTTAGGTACTGAAATAAATATAATAAATGAATAATAGTAAAAGCTTTTATTTAGTAAGTACCGGTAAACTGGGGGGGGGTACTTTGATTTACGGGGTAACATTGCCCGACCTTAAAACGATAACTGTTATAGTTGTTATCTTCTTAAATTGTTGAAGTAATTATATAACTGTATGAGTAGCTTAGTCCTGATGAAACATTTAATAGAATAATTAAATATTAAAGATAGTTTTTGGGGTGGGCAATGTTACCCCGTAAATCAAAATACCCCCAGTTTACAGTACTTTATAGATTTATGTATTAAGTAAACATACCTAATATAATTGTGTATGTGAATTTTGCCTCTAAGTACTACTTTGCCTATGTGCCTCTCTTGAGAAAGGCTTCCTTACTAGTCACTCGTCACTCAGGTCCATGTGCGACGACACTGTATGTAGCAGACATGCTACTGACTTTATTTCGTACAAATATGGGTAAAAAGTTGCAAATTGTACCTACTAAATAAAAAAGAACCACATTGTTAACAAACTTGTAAGTATGAAGTCTTAATAGGTATATTCACGATACAATAACTATTGCAAGTCATTGCATCAAACAGCTGATGGCGTTACAATTAGCTCAACTACATAGTAATTGCTCAGGCAATTGCTCTGTTGACGTCAACAATTAAACAATTTAGATGACTGCCGAGACAGTATGATCATATACCTAAATGTGAGAAAGAGAAATGAATGTTTTTTTCTACTGAAGCTGTAATGTACTCGCAGTTAATCACCCCAGGGCTGGAATCGGTGTAAATTATATTTATTAAACATAATACGATATTTTTTGACAATGTTTGGGATGTTGTTTCTTCAAATGAGACTATGACGTGAATAATATTTTTGATAAAATTTGGCCCAAAAAATAAAGTGATCAATGCCGAAGGATAAAGCGCTAATCGAGTACTAAATGGACCAAGTCTCAAACAACACCAACATTACTCATTACATTAGTTTAAACCAAAAAATAAGAGCTGATATTAAATATCGACTTGTTTAAGTACTTTCGTTATAATTAGGTAGTTACATCATTTTAAATATACCTAATCATGTACAACTATCAGAACTGACATTTACTTATTACTTAAACTTAGTCCGCGTAGAGGTTTTTTACCGATATTCCCAAGTGTAAACTGCTATTTTCCGTATTGATAAATATACGTAATTAATTAATAAATATCTGTACATTACTTGTGTTGCAAAATACGCGAACATCTGTAAGTACTTACAGCCAAGTCAAACTGGGTCGCGCTTTTGTCCCGCAAATGCATCGAATACCTCCCTGGGCGCGACTGACAGCACAGTAGGTACTCAGTCGGGAGTTGTTTTGTAGATAGTCCAGCCAAGTGTAAAGTGTTTTAGATGTCTTTTATTTTTAAAATACTATGATACGTGATTTTAATGGAACATAAAATGACGCATACTTTTAGGTAGTGCTATTCCAAGTTTACTAACTTTTTTTTAGTTCAGTGAATAAGTAGAACTTATCTTATCTTAGTCAATAAATCAAAAAAAGTGACAGATATAAATCCTTTAGCACCCTGGGAATTTTTATATCAGTTTAGTTAAGGTCTCGCTCTTAACAACACAGGTGTGAACCGTTTTTTGTTTTCAGAATCACGCCTAGAGGCGGAATTAAGATCAGTGACGGCAGTCTTTCTGATACGCAAACATATTCTGAAGTGAAGTCGGACTACGGGATACCCTATGCTCCTTGGTTGAGGCACAGGTAATAATAATAACATTTAAAAGGTTGCGTTGAATAAGATAGAGGGTTTCGTGAGGTGGTTGTAATAACGTGTTTTAAACTGACAGTGTTTCAAAGGTGTATCTTTTTAGTGTTTGTATTTGTATCATAGCATTGTCATAATCATTAACCTTGCTCAATCCATTTATTTATGCCCAGTGTTCCTGTTTTCATTTGTGTTTATAACACCCAGCTAACCCTGTATGTTTTGATAGTTAATTGATTAAAGGTACATAAATAAATGAATCGACTTGTCTCAGTAGACAAACTGATGCGTATTTTTTTTCATGTAAGTTCCTAGTTCATTATTTGATGATTTACCTATTTATCGGTCATTAGTACTATGTTTTGATGGGTGAATCGTGAGTCTTATTAATTTTACTATTTTTAATTAAGTATCTGAACAAATAGGGTATAAAACGTATATAGGTAAACATTTAAATCATATTCACGCTTATTCCTTATTGGCCAGCTGTAATAAGAAACACTAGAAATTGTACATAAGTAGAATAGAGCAAGTGCCATGCAGGCTAAAGTCACGCCAACCATAAATAAATAAAAAAATACGCAACATTGTAAAAAAAAAGATTTTTCATGGTGACGGCTGGCCATTCTGTCCCCTGATTGCTTTTCCCCCATTTCAGCAATACTTACTCGGCAAGCGGGCGTCTGTCCGAGGGCGAATCGATGGAATCTCTTACTTCGCTGCATTCGGCTGCGCACAATCACACCTCCTCTCCTAACTCACACCACCGCAGCTCACTCACACACAATAAGCTCATCATGCATCGGGAGCCGCAGGGCTCCAGGCTTAACCGGAGCAACAGTATTAGGTGGGTCCATACTCATTGATCGACACTAGGTACCAATTTTCAAATTTTGTAACGACAAATAGGGTCGTAGTAAGTGTTGTCTTTGTTTTGCTCCTTCAGAGACAGGGTCGGTCAGAGTGGAGTCGCGAGAGCGGATGTGTTGCGTTACACTTTACCATCCTCAGTTACTAAAGAGCCGTTGCCTCATTACTGTTCTGTATATATGAGGCTATTTAGGGGCCGCACTCATTAGGATGCAACCCGTTTTAATTTTAAGAAATACTTACCTAATATTCTATTGTCTTTATTATCCTATGTTCTATTTAATTTTAATAAGTAAAGAACATGTAACTTCTTTAGTAAGACATATTTAGGCTCAAAGCGATGACTGCTAGCCGCCGCATAGGTATTTCATCCATTTCATGACCTCATCGTCAATCATTTGCTGCTTTTCATGCCATCATTTGCTCATTCAATATTTATTCCAATAGTCTGTTTCTTGAAATGAATTAAAATGTTATAAACTTATCATTTAATGAATGATAAGTTTATAACATTGGTGTATTTATAAGGAATTACGTTTTTAGCTATCTCAGAGATAGGACATTTCCAAGGTATGCCACGGTTGGAATTTTGTTCTTGTTTTGGCTTCCAGGTGGCACGCTTTCCGTATAGTACTGATAACTTGCATGAATTGAACATGGCACGGCTTGTTTCAAATTATTTCCTCATTTAAACACTTTCATACAGTTCGATAGAGCTGTACTGCCACTCATATGTCGTTGTTTTTAAGCATTTTATTCGTTAACTTCATATATTTATAATAAGTTTGTGACACTTTGTGATAGTTATTATAGTAGCGTCAATGGAGGAATTAAAGGCTTAAATTTCAAGTTTACCAAAGTTATTCTAATAACCTTACAACAAGAAGTTTATTATATTATTGATAAAGTTGTGTAAGAACTTCTGAGAATCAGAAACATGATTTAAAAGTTGTGTACAGTCAGCTGCAGAGAAAAGTAACCCCCCCTGCATACAAGTTGCCTTGCAAAGGGGGTTACATTTCTCTGCAGCTGACCGTACTATGACTCGGAAGTTCTTTTTACCAATTAATAAGCATAAGCATAAGCAATCAACCAGGAAAGAAGATACAGTAAACCTGAATGTTTCATTGACGCGTCTAACATCACACATGACGATTTACATTTTAATTTCACATTCTTAATACTTAACCACCAGTTGATATACATGCTATATTACAGTACAGTGATCTAAATAACAGCTTCCATCATCAGCTAAATGTGACGTGCCACGTGCAATATGCCTTCTGTCAATGTTCTCGACGCTACGCCGACGCTATTCCGTATATCGTACTCAAGTGTGCTGTCCTTCCAGATCTACCAAGTCAGAGAAGTTGTACCCATCAATGCTTCAAAGGTCATCGGAAAGTGACTATGAGCCGTATTACTGCTTGCCAGTGCAATACGGGGCAGGAGGACAAGGTAATATCTATGTGTATTTAAGATACCTGCAATTTTATTCCCATGTAATCAAATTCCTAACTGTCACTACCTAATTTCATACTAAAAGCCTTTGTCAACATTTTGTTAGCCATTGAAGGTATTATAAAGACTTATTTCTAAGCAATCCTCTGGTTAAACTATCACTGGGAATTCACACTATAATAAAATTACGATAAAACAGCATGTTTTCCCAAACGACCAACAAGAAGAATACGCCAACGTTGGTCGCACAAAATGTAGATGGTAGGTACGGTCGAAAACTTTAATTTGTTGAGCGACCATAGAACCCTGTAGTAATGGCAGCGTCAAGTCATGCGAAAGAAATGACGTCATAATTAATTACATACTATTGACAGTACACTTATTTCATTGTTATGTGATGACATTACGTTAAGTTAAACATTATTTTTTAACCATTGTTGTCCTGCTAGCTCTTCCCCGTGACTTTGTTGGCGCGAAGTTGATTATCGCTATTCCCTCGGGAACTGTTCTAATCAGGGCCTTTTCATCCCGTGACGCAAAAATGACGCCACGCTACATAAAGTGATTCCAAATTATTTTATTGTCATTATTAACCATAAGTCGTCAGTCATTGAATCATGTGAAAATGAGCGAGTTAAGTAATCTATTGACGCAATTAATAGAAAATTGTTGATTGATAAGGACAATGGCAATAATTATCGAATACATTATTATAAAAAAAAAGTAACTATAACTTATATAAATATTTTACCGGTTCTTATTTTTCATTTTTTTATGAGTACCAGTTAATACATACCTAAACACCTGCCAAATGAAAGCAAATCATTCTGTGTGTAAATTTTCGTCATTTTGACATCATCGGCATGAAAACTACGACCCCTGGTTCTATTTTACGGGACAAAAAATAAGCTTTTCACGCCACTGCTCGGAAATGTGGCGAAAGATGGTCTGTTCTTGGTCCCCAAAACAATCGATAGTTGTACATTGAATGAGCAGGCCTACTATGAATTTAAACAGACCAACTATGTTAACATTGTTGGTCTGTTCCATTGACCAATAATATCGGTCCACTGATCACTAATTCGACCAATCAGAACACACTTTGTGCTGCATATGAAATTAAATTGGCCAATGAGAAGTCGTTTTATTTTTTTAATAATATTCATCTCTTCACGGATAGGCAAAGGAATCAGATTCCATACAGCCATATATGTGTGCTTTTAATTATCTGAAATAAAGTTTTTGTCACGGTGAGGGTCGTCAGTTTAAAAAACGCCCTTGAATGACTAAAAAAGTAAAAATTAGCGGGAGAGCGTTAAAATGTATTGTAAGATATTTTTTTTATTTCCTCGCAGTAGTCGTGAAAAGCACTGTGTTAAGCCTCGGTCGAAAGTGCAATAGATGGACTCGTACTCGTACTTTTACGTACTCGAACTAACTCGTCCACCTATTGCTTACTTTCTAACCTCTACAACAATGTACTAATGTCCGTCACCAGGCAAAAACTATCTCTAAACCACCCATAAGTTGAACTGTTGAATCATGAAAACCCTTTTCAGAAAAATTAACAAGATACTTCATGACAAATGCTTTAAGTCTCTGCGTATGAAAAATGATAATTCTGGACGTTATGTTGAATTCACAAACTTTAACACACGCCTTCGCGGCTTAAGGGCTTAATCCACCTACATACAAAAACAAAAATGTAATGATAACAATAATACATAAAAATGGAACAGAACACCGACAAATCTTGCGCACCTCGAGCAATTTTTGTGTACGAGTGAGTCACAATTCACACATTGACAATGATTGACACGAGAGGGTTTCATCTCTTTCACACATTGACACAATAGAGTTTCATCTCTTTCATCGGCGAGAAGTCGGATTTGGTGAACAACTAAAATAAAAACATACGATTTTAGTGTCTTCATGCAATTGTACAGCAATAATACGATAAAGATTTACTTACATGTCAAATGTATCACCATTTTTTTTTAAGTTTGGTGTCCCAGACCTCTTTTTACGGCATTTTAAGTGTAGGTAACGTCCACTCGCGCAACTGGACTCCGTCTAGTTGAAAATCCGAGTGACAACTAGTTTTATTAGATGCTCATGCCCGCATGGGCTTGTACTTTGACAGAGGGGAAATGATGCGAATGCCTCCGTGATGCTCAATGACAAATGACAACTGGAAGATAGATGCGGTCAAAACTGTTCAGAATCAGCTTGTACTATACCCATCGTTTCGAATCTCGCTTATTAAACACAACACCGTAGTTTAACCTTACAGGCTCGACTTGTTTATAAAATATTGTAACCATTATGTTTATGGTCTAGGTCTTAACTACGGCGTGTCGGAGCCGCCGTCGCCGTCCCCGAGGTCTGCTTTGAGCCCTACGCACCAGCCGGGCAACGTCATTCTCACCCCAAGACACTCCCACCATTACTCAAAGAAGAATGATGACGGTGCGCTTTTTCAATTTTTGCCAATACTTTAGTAGCTATGTGTTGTGGTATTTGTATTTAGGTAAACGGATATATTTAAGCTTTCGATTAGTCATTGATAATATACAGAGTGAAAAAAAGAAAGCCATATAGAGAGCAACCATCCTTTGATGCGAGTAAAATAGCTAATATTACTTTCATCAAAGCAACTACCTTGACTAATGGATACAGCCAAGAAGACAGCTAACTAATTTAGTAAGAAAACAATAATTACTATAGTCATGTCATGAATTATAACAAAATTGGTAAGTCTGGTCCGGTTCTCCGTGTAATATTTGGGTTCTCCGTAACCTATGCAGGGTAGAACACCCGAACACCATTCGCACATACCTACTCTTGTGACTGCATACTATAAAATAGTCCCATGCCGCCTGTCTGTTTGTCAACGGATCTCCATGCGGTTTTCACCATCAGTTACTTAAGTTTTTACGGAAGGTTTTCATGTAGGTATAATAAATTCTGGTTTATGTACGGGTGACGGGTGGTACAGAAAACTCACACTGATCAAAGCGAAGCGAGTTACGTATGAAATAAGAGCTAAAAAGTAAGCAGTTCAAATTTAACAATCTAATTTTAATATTATGTTCATCAACTGTACGCACTGTTGGTTTGTGAAACTGTAAATTAATTACCAAGGCGTTTACATTGAAGTTCGCATTGAGTTTAGATTAGGTATAAAAAAAACCTAAACCGGTGGAGGCCTCATACATAATTTTGTACCTACAGTCGACTTCAAAGATATGTTTATATTTTTGGACCTTATTTCAATGGAATAAGGCGTTAAAATTGTAAAAATATCATTGACGTCGACTGTACCCACTGATTTGCTGGTTTATTGACTTGGTCTTTAAATACCCTGTCTAACTGAAATCTCCCTCCATCAGTCCACGGGTCAACCGCTTCGCTGGTGTCGACCGCGTCGTCTCTGGCCGCGGGGGCGGGCTCCGAAGAAAGACAAGCACACGAGGTAATGCACCGTAGTCGTACAACTATATTAAGTAGGTATATAGCTCATAATTCGCAGCTCGCACACCTAGACAAAACAGTGACAAGAAAAAAAATTTTTTTTCCACATCTGCGAGTAACTGATTTTCGCGAAACCAATTACATCAGTAGGTAACATAAAGTTTACATACATACATACGTCACGCCTTCACCCCAGTGTAGGCACAGCTACATAATAACCAACAACTCTAGCAACTTGTTGTTAAAGTTTAGTTTTTTGATTATTACCTTCAAGGATTTTGGAAGTCACTCGCAGGATGGAGTTAAAGGGTGTAGTGTGTGTAGTGTCTAGTGCATTAACAAGACGATGACTTCGAAATAAATTGACCCACGCGCACGTCATGGATGAATAATAAAGCGAGTCCAAACAAATCCGACCCCTCCCATTCCGGCGGCCATCGTTTTGGTATTTCGTGTAATTATTTATGCTAATAGCTAATAACAAAAAGTCAAGTTTTGAAACCGGGTTGCATGTGGAATGTTCTATCGAACGACATCTCGTTCTTCAAAATCGTTTGTTACCTCAAAGTCATAAATTCCTTGTAGCGATTCACCGAATCGCATTACACCTCGAATGAACAAAATTTTAATATAATCTTACTGGACGCAATTTTTTGCGTGGCTTTTTACATTAATATAATTATTTGAAGCAATTAATTTTTCGCGTAGTATTTTACCCTAGACGCATTACGTCGCGATCGATGTTTGGGACTCTATTTTAATCTGCCGCATTAATTAATGTTCGCACTAAAACTCTGTAAGAAAATAAATAAAATGTGTTTTGTACCTGTAGTTTTATGTCTTAAATTCTATCAAACTCATTGAAATATTATCTTTGTAATTAATAAATATTAGATAATATTCTGTCATTGCGACATTGAAGCATAGTGACATTGAAGTCAGATACAACAATAATAATTGACGACGCGCTGGCCTAGTTGGTAGTGAACTAGTGACCCTGCCTACGAAGCTAGCGGTCCTGGGTTCAAATCCCGGTAAGGGCAGATATTTGTGTGATGAGCGCGAATATTTGTTCCTGAGTCATGGATGTTTGCTATGTATTTAAGTATATATTTCTCTATATAAGTATTTATATCGTTGTCTAGTACCCATAGTACAAGCCTAGAGCTTAGTTTGGGACTAGGTCAATTGGTGTAACATTGTCCCCTGATATTTATTTATTTTTATTTAATTATAATTATGTAATTCAATATTTGTGGAGGGCCATTTGCAACGTCAAAAGATGGCGGATGTGTAATTTGTTTTAGTTTTATTTTTGTGTATGTTCAAAGTTCTTTTTTGTTAGTGATTTGTACTTTTAATGCCTTTGTGTTGCACAGTGATAGCAGACTTGGACTTATTTATTTCGTGTATCCTGGCATCTTACTTCTCCTTTCAAGTGGACTCGCAGTGGTACAGAGGTTAAAACTATCTTGCAGTCGCGAGGCGTTCGTACAAGCCGATTATTTACGGCTTTACCAAAAATTCCTATGCATAGAGTAGGTATACAAACAAAACGTAAAACCGACACACGCCATGCACCTTTTTTTGCTCCGGCTTGTCTATTTATTTACGTGACGCTTCGCCACTGCTATCTTGGCCTCTGTCCTACATATCACCGTACAACGTTGCCACCAATCTTCCTAGAGAAGATTGGTGGGTAAGGCCGCCAAAATTGCCATTTATAACACAGAAGTAACACAAAAACTTTTGTGTCACCGTAACGCAAATGTAACACAAAAGTAACGCTTTTTTTTATAAAGCTTGTTTCATATTAGGGTTAAAACAGTGGGTAAAAAAAAAATACTCACTCATCATTTGACACAAGATTTTATTAATGATCAGGTAAATAAAAAGTCATTTTTGTATTCAAAGTTATTTGTTATTTGTTGTTATTTGAAGTTGGTAAATTGCACCAAAATGAGAAAGGCGGAGAAAAAAAAGATTCAAAAAGATTGAATGTTATAAGAATACTCAAATGCTTATTTTACATTTGAGGAGGGGAATATTTTTATAACATTCAATCTTTTCAAATCTTTAAACAATATAATACAAAGTAAGATCACCTAAAAAAAACAATAACAATATAAAATATTTTTATAAATTTAATACTTAATGCGGAAATTAAAATTTAAAAGCATTATTTTGTATTTAAAATACAAATCATCCTTTGTATACAACCAAGGATAATATAAAAAATATCAAAAAAATAAACTGAAATAAAGAAAGTAACATTTTGCTTCTTGCAAATATGAAAAAATAAAATAAAAAAATATTAACTAAAAACTAAATAATTAATGAGATCAATCACTTAAACTAAGCTGACAACTTTAATTTGATGGCTGCATATTTAACGACACTAAGTAAGTATCTTTAAAAGTACACTTTATCAAATCGTTTTCTAAAAATATTCTTTTGCATTCTGAACTATTAATTTTACACGCTTTACTATTAATTTATTTGTTGCTAAGAATTTTAAAGTTTAGTTAGGTTTAGTTAAGTTTTCTTTGGTAGTATCGTACTACGATAAGTAGTATCATCAATATTAAAATAAAAAAAATGTTTTGGAACATTTGTTCGCTCTTTTAAATTATATTCATATATAAAAAAAAAACCAAGTATAGCTCTGAAAGTAATAAAAGTATAATTATGCTTCTTGCAAATATGAAAAAAAAAACAAACAAAAATATAATATCAAATAAGAACTAAATAATCAATGAGATCAATCACTTAAACCTAGCTGACCGCTTAAATTTAATGGCTGCATATTTAACTTTACTAAAATATCTTTAAAAGTACACGTTATCACAATCGTTTTCTAGGAAGTATTCTTTTGCATTTTGAATTATTAAATTTACACGCTTAACTATTGAATTACGGGGCACAACATCTATATCTAATTTTTTTGTTGCTAAGAATTTTAAGTTTGGGTTCTTTACAGTCTTAAGGAACCGTATTTTATAAAAAGTTTCGTCACCCTTATCTAGAACGTGTATTATAAATCCTATGTAATATTTCCAAAGTTTTCTTTGGTAGTATCGGACTACGACAGTATCATCAATTTTATATTCAAAATATTGAATGTTGTACAACATTTGCTCGCTCGTCTAAATCATCTTCTTCTGTTCCACTATCATTTAAAGTTTCTGTCTTTTTCTTTTCATTTTTCCCAGCCTCTGTTAATTCCCCATTTTTTTCTATAGCACAATCTTTCAAATCAGTCAATGAGCTCAACTTTTCATCTTTATACATCTCACAGTCATCTAAAGTTTCAGGTTTTTCCGGGTATTTTTTTCCAGTCTCTGTTAATTCTTCACCTTTCAGTATTGTACAGTCTTCTTTGGGTATTTCTAAAGTATCTAATGTTTAAGTCTTTTTGGGTTTTTTTTTCCAGTCTCTGTTAATTCTCCATCTTTCTGTATAGTACAGTCTTTTAAATCTGTCAACGAGATTAACTTTTCATCTTTATTTACCTTACGGTCGTCTAAAGTGTCAGTCTTTTCCTTTCCTACTCTCTCAGTCTCGCTTAACGTTCCAACTTTATTCATCTCACAGTCATCTAAAGTTTCAGTCTTATCCGGGTATTTTTTTCCAGTCTCTGTTAATTCTCCATCTTTCTGTATTTTACAGTCTTTAAAATCTGACAACGAGCTTAACTTTTCATCTTTATTTATCTTACGGTCATCTAAAGTATCAGTCTTTTCCTTTCCTACTTTCTCAATCTCGCTTAACTTTCCATCTTTCTTCATTCTAATGTCACTAAAAATTGTGATTTCCGTTATAGAATGATATAATTTTCGTTATTAGTTTTTGTAATTCCCTTTCATTTTCTTTGCGTGCTTTATAGCCAGTCCTTTTAAGACCTAAAGCAAGTTTCAATTTTGTCCTTTGTTTATATTTTTTTAGAATATCTCTGTTAACAATTCTTTTTAAAGTATTCTTATCTGTGTTGATAGAGCTTTTGTATTCGGATTTAAAAGACTCTTTTACCAAGTCATGTTGTATTAGTTTCTTCTTGATATCTTCTTTCTTTGGTGTTTCTACATTGGGAATGGTCTCATTTTTAAATGTAGTTACTTTTTTCATCGGTGTCAATTCAGTATTTTGGTTAATATTTGTTGCAAATATCTCATCTAGTTCTTTATCTTTTAGTTTCATCATAACGGTTTCATATTGTTTGTTCATCCTCTCAATTTCCTTTTCTTGCCTTTGAACTTTTCTTTAAGATTTATAATCCCTTTTTTCATAGTATTTATAGTGTTTCGCAATTTTATAGTTTCATTTTGATATTTGTAAACAGATCTACGTTGAAGTTTGCGGCAAATTTGGTGATCTGCAATACTCATGCATCCTGGAGGATTAGCACTTTCCATTGCTTCTTGGGATGTTGATGGCAAACTTTTTCGATCTTCTCTCCATTTTTGTCTCAATTCTTCTTTTTGTTCTTCGCTATAATTAGCTTTTTTTTCCTATATTGTCGTAGTGTTCTTTCACTGTTCTTTGTAGGTAAAAAAAAAGGACACGGCAATTTTGACCAAAATTAGGGGGGTTTGGTGAACATAATTACATAAATTTTAAAGAAACAAACCACTTTTATTCCGTTTGTGTTATGGGCAAAGAGGCTCAATAGTTGCTTTATAGAATCAAATAACTACAAGGGCTGTAATGCTTATAGTTTAGTTGAAATCAACCTGGAAAATTTGGGTTCAGACAAAAAGTAACAATTTTGGCGGCCTTACCCTGGATTGTGTTTTATTACTATATTGATTTGTACTTATATAGGTATACTTGACACTGGCGAAATCACTTCATAGTGGAAACGCCATATTCCCGCGGTAGTAGCTGTTCAAGTCGCCGCGGGGCAATGGAATAAAAAATAAAAAAAATAGTGAGTAAATATGGAGCTTGAACCTGCTAAAAAAGCGAAAAACGTACATTGCGACTAAAGATATTGTCTAATACTTAATTAGACGATTAGGATACAAAGCGAAAATTTACCTCACGATCGAGGTGAAATGCGACTAAAACTTATAACGACTAAAAAAGTAAAGGATCGAGACAACGCGAAAATTAAATATACGTTCGAGGTGAAATGCGATTGGGTGAACCACTACAAGGAATTTATGCTTTTGATGTCAAGGACTAACAAACGTTCAAAATCGGGCCATTACATTAGATAATAAGTTTGTGAGACTAGCATCTGCCCGCGATTTTCTCCGCGTAGGTTTCAATTATTGTTATTCCCTCTGAAACTTGAATTTTCTGATATGAAAAGTAGCCTTTCTGTTAATCCTAATTAAATTAAGTATAATGTATCCCCGTTCGAAATCCGTCTCGACCTTGCAGCCTAAAGGAGTAACAAACTAACACACATATTTTCGCACACGCATATTAGTAACTATAAATTATTTAAAAATAATGGCGCACAGAATCTGAAATATTTTGTTTACATTCTGTAGTTCGGAGAATTTTTCGCGTGTTCAATGCGAGGTTTGCTGGTCTTGGTCCGAGGCTCCCTTGATCTTAAGGCCCCGTTTCGAGACACCGTCTAGGCCTCCGGTAGCTAGGTGCGCCGCTGTCCAGATATGTAAAGTGTATAATGCAAATATTTAAAAACACGTATGTAACGCTTGGATCTTTCGAACTGCGCGACGTATGTCAATGCGGTGTTCATCAATAGATAGAATGACTCAAGACGAACATATTAATGTTTAATAAATTCTGGGTAATGAATAGGCTATACAGAAAACTCACATAAACCAAAGCGAAGCGAGGGCGAGTTGCTAGTGTTGGATAAATAAGATCGTTAGAATAATGATAATTGTGAATACAAACCTAACGATAGTATTTTTTTCATTATAATTATGCTTACTTAATTCATTAATTGTATTGAGTATTAGGCAAGCAATTTGCTGAAAACGTGTAAAGTATCCCAATTTTTCTTAAGTATTGTCTAAATTATATTTTTATTTTAATGAATGATTATTATGAATATTTATAAATTTTAAGAGTTCCGTACCCAAAGAGTGCCAATGGCATTACTAAGACTACGCTGTCCGTCCATCCGGCCTGTCTGTATGCGGGCTGTATATCCCTTGAACCGTAATAGGTAGACTAGACAGTTTAAATCACGAAGTGTGTCTTTCACTTGCCGCTGTAACAACAAACGCAAATAACTCTCCTTTGTGCTTCGCCGTACTCGGGTAAAAATAAAATAAAATAATTAAATTAAGGACACTCCCTTTGCTCATACAAGAAACGTGACTTTTTGGCGTTTTTTGTTCGCCCTTGACAATCGCTTTATATCTTGAACCGTAACAGGAAGACAAATGAAATTTTTAAAGTGAAAAAAAATATATGCCCTCACACAAAATTGGAACGGAACCAGTCATGTGCGAGTCTGACTCGCACCTGACCGGCTTTGGTTTTTATGGGCACCCTTTTTAATATATTTTTGAATCCTCCAGGTACGGAAATTAAGGAGAGAGCTCGCCGATGCCAAAGAAAAAGTACACACGCTGACTACTCAACTCACTACAAATGTAAGTATTTCTAATATTACTTCCTTTTTTTTCGGAACAGGTATTGTAATTACTTAGCCCATTTTAAACTAATTACTAGACAATTTGTTCTTTCTTTAAACCTGTCACAAAGGTATTTTAGGGGTGGAGGTATTTTAACAAGCGAAATATGACAACATTAAATTTCGTGTCATAAAGAAGCTAAGCCACGACGACACCTGATAAACTAGAACACACAGCACTGTAACTTGATAACATCGCTGTCGACAAAATGTTATCGTTACTTGGCTTGCCACCTTGTAATCTCTGTCACAGATGAGTTACGCACGGGTGCTTAGTCGACGAAACATTTTTTTAAACAATGTAACATGATACCTAAAAACGATGGAGCAATCACAATACCTACTGTGATTGCCGGTGAGGTTTACTCGAAACTTTCCCAAGAAAGGTCCCAATTTCAAGGTAAGGGACATCATTGTGTTACTTTTGACGTCTACATATATCAAGATCCCAATCGATTATCGATTCGACCCCAATATTATTAATTTATTACAGCGATTTTCTCCTGGTCGAATGTTATTCCAGTGTTTGAGAATCTTTTAGGCACACAACAGACTGAATTACCATCAAACGTCGCTTGACGCTAATTATCTCGTATAGTCTGGCTTAAGTATCCAATTTCCTGCAGGCAAAACATTTTGAGTAAAAGAAATAATTCATGAACTAGTTATCTTCGTAAACCAGATTTAAATAAACTCAAATTATCCTATGTACAGTACTTATTAAATAAAAATTGGTTTATTGACAAATTTACGAATATACTAAAATTAAAAACTATGCCTAGTTTTAAGCAATCTGTGTTGATAGGCCTAAATTACTGTCTGAAATGGCAGTTTTGATTAAAAGTTTTTACTTACAAGTTTGTTTGGTTGTTAGTTAGCAAGTTCATTGGTTTAAATATTGCAAATCTTTGAACCAGTTTTCGGTGGCATCGAAATGGTTTGCAATTTCGTAAACATATGTAACCCTGTTTTTTTTTAATTATCTCTACAAAGCTTACCTAAAGCTGGAGCTTGACGATAAGAATAATATTAAGAATATAAATATGTATTAAATAAAAGAAAGTACAGTATGCTTGGTAATACACAGTAGGTACACTTAAAAATAGCATGGGTTGTACGGACACGGACGTTAATTTACTACCCATTTCAAAGAAAATCTGCTTGAAGATGTCATTGTCATTAGAGATGCCAAGTCATTTGTAATTGATAGGAAACTCAGCCGTATTGCTGTATAATGTCAGATTGACTTTAGAACTAAGATGGGTGACAAATTTAATTCCTTAGCTGTATATTTGTCAATAAACATATTTTCTTTCTTTTCTTTCTATATAGTCACAAATTATATTGCCAACTAACTCCTAAACTAAGTCAGGCTTGTTATAATACAAGTAATCCTTTAGGAGTGAGGGGTCCTCCCCGAAAGTTATCTACATCGTTTGTAATTTAAAGTTAATAATAGTACATTGTGCATCAAGGGTAGTATGAAGGGAACTACTAACGAGAGTGTTAGAAGCCCGATGCCGAAGGCGGAGGGCTTTTAATGACTCGAGTTAGTAATCCCCTTACTGCCTGTGATACACACAATGGTTTTCATCACATTTGCGAGGAAAAAAAACAAAGAGAAAACACTTTAACTCTGCAAAATATAAAGAAATAACTTTTGACGAACGGGAACGTAAATGGAAACGATATTTTTTTTGTGACCTCTACCACAGATAATAACTGCGTTTAGTTTCGACCTGGATTCGAGCCAGATTTAGCCAATTTGATAAAAATGTATAATTACTAAAATTAATGATAAATGTTGATATAAACTTGAAATAGGTATAAAAATAATGAAGTTTAATGAAGCGTATAGGTTTTGTGTAATGTAAGTTAGTCTATAGCTAATTTTTAAAGATGAAATTAGAAACCGATTTAATTTTTGGCTGAAAATTAAACCTCCTTAGTCAGAAATGATGTACGAAAGAGTTGCAAATTTTAAAAAGAAAGTCATTACTCCCTAGGGATGACAAACTCGCCATAATTCCCGCGGGAACAATTTTGGCCATTGTCCTTCTGTATACAGGCATGGAATAACACCATTTACGAGCAAGTGTGATGAAAAGAGTTTTATTACTTACAAGTAATACAATAAAATATTTTTGACACTTCCTTATAAATAAGTTCGATCGTAATTGGATTTAACTGTCACAAGATTTTCACTTTTTGTAACCACGAATTCAATTGAAATTTTTGTTTGTTTTTATTAAGATTATAGATTGTGATACAATTGTTTATTCTATAATATAGAGTTTACAACTCATGGCACTATATTGGCGTTTTGCAAACATTGTCCTGCACATAACACGAGGACAAATTTCAACCCTGCGACGTGGCCGTGAGGGAGTACTACTAGTATTTGGCTTCGGGGGTAGTGTAGTGTGTTGTCGCAGTACAATTCGATATATATACAATCTCCTCACTGATATTACTAGAACTTCACTATAGAGTGCAGCAGTGGAGTAATCACGATACTTAATATGCATGACTTTAAGAACTGCCCTCTGCGCCATCTCAAGTCCTAGCAGTAAGTATTTATAAGTACCTCCAAAATTCCCCATACAGGTATACAGTATGATAGAATAGACTGACAGCGAGCATTATACACAGTTTGCATGATTGTTGAAGTTTATGAGTGTAGCAAGTTCTTAAAAATATAAATAAGTGTTCTGACTCTGCTTACTAGCGCTTCTATTTGAGGTCTCCAGGTCAAGCGTTCATCGAAAAGAACTCCAAGATACTTGACACTCGAAACTCGTTTTAACGTAGAAAAATAACATGCAGCTGAATTGAAACAATTGTGAGCTACAAGAAAGTCAGCAAATTGGTAGTTTTTGGGACATTTGGTAGAGAAACACGGAGGGAAGTAGTTTTCTGAACATTAAGTGTTAACAAATTACATGAAAGCCATTTCATTACTATGTAAAGACAATTTTCGGCATTACTTTTAGCGGATATCCAGTCTTTACCGTTGGCAGTTACCTATATAGCTGTATCATGGGCGTAGGTGAAAACTTTACAATTTGGAAAAGATAAATTACACAATTTATTTATATAAATTAAAAATAATGTATGAGCAAGAATACTTCCCTGAGGTACGCCGTATGTTATTGATTCCTTGTCGCTCACAATTGAATCAATTTTAACTGACTAAACGGTCATATACCATATAAATCACAAGCAATCAGGTCCAATAAACGAAGCAAAGGTTAATATTTTAGTACGAAATCAAGACGAACGAATACGAAAAGGTGCGCAGTAAACGAAGTAACGTAACGTACTGCAGATGTATTGTAAACGCGATCAAGATGGACGATAGTGATTGTCCGCTCGCACTAGTGGAATAGTATCTATCCGTCTCACACTGTAGCGGCATTACTATCTGCCCCGCTCACACTTCATAAAATAGCTCTCTCCGTCTCTCTTACACTAAAATAATGTAAAGATACATTTCTGAAGGAAGGATAAAGGTACCTACGTCATTACAAAAAAAAAGTAAAAACAATGGTAAAAAACCGGCTTTGTAAACAAAAAATTTTTTTGACAATAATGTAACAAATAAAGTAGCAACTGTCATACCATTTTGGAATCCTTATTAAATGCCCTAACTTTTAAAGTTACTTGCCCAACCAGTGCAATACTTTTTTTTTTCAGGAAAGTGAGTTGAAATTGAACGAGAAAGTAAATTTCTCTCTTGATCTGGGAATGATTTGTCATTTTCTTTCAAAGTTAGAGCAATTGAGTAAAAGTTTAAGACTACTAGCTACAGGAGCATTACTCAGGGTTACGAAACAAAACAAAAATAATAAAAAAGTGGAAATTTGTAGAAATGGGAAGGAAAAACGCATCACAGGGTGTAACTTTTTCCGTTTTTTTTTTGGATGGTCATAATTTTCAAAATATAAGACATAGATTTTTTTTATTATTTTTCTGATAACTGGTATAATGTGGCCTACCACCCGGCGCCGGCTTGACGTCGCGTCCCGGGACACCCTGTATAATCTCTAAAAATGCTCAGAGCTACTCCAGGAATGCCAATACTTTCCATTTTGTTAATAAGGATAGGGACCGTGTCAAAGGTGATGGGGTCTCTGCTGTAACGTAGATCCACCGAACTACTTACATAATTATATCGTTCTCAAACACAACTATTCGACTACACTATTTACCTACATCCTTACAAAATAGACTTAACTATTTAGATATGCGACGTTAGGTGGTAACTGGTAATAGATGCTAACCCAAAAAAAAAATCTAATATCTTTCAAAAAATAAAAAATTGCTGAACTAAATTAAAAAATAAGTAGAAAATATGGCACGTAGTATATATGTAGTATATGTATACGTAGTATATGGCACGTAGTTTAGGACTTACTTAAAACAACGTTAACTTTCTTCCATTGTATTTAAGTATGTATTTCTTTATAAAAGTTACTTTATCGTTTTCTAGTACAGTCAAGGAATTAAATTTGTCACCCACCTTACTTCCAAAGTCAATCTGGCATTCTACAGCTATAAGGTGAGTTTCCTATCAATTACAACTGACTTGGCATCTCTAATGACAATGATATCTTCAAGCAGATTTTCATTGAAATGGGTAGCAAGTTAACGTCCGTGACCGTACCTACCTATAGTACAAGCCTGGAGCTTAGTTAGCAACTAGGTCATTTTGTGTGAGACTATCCCCTGATTCATTTAACTATTTATCAAATACACTTATGACATACAGGGAGAGAGCGATACACACACGCGTACTATTAATATTCTGGTTTTACATTCAATCGATAACTCTTAATGTGTCTTCTATTGCACACCTCTAGTTGCACCTTGAGGCTTTTATTACTTTTAGATTTAGCTTTCCATTACCTAATATATATCGAATGTGACTAGATTTAAGTGTAATGGCCTCAGTAACACTAAGCTGGGTTACGGTTTGCGGCGACACGCCGGCCTGCTCGCCGCCATATCGAGCGGCAGGTGTGTACCTATGCCAGACGCTACTGACTGTCTGTCACTATTTAATGTCCGAGCTTTTTAAAGTTGTTTCCCGTAACGCTATCCTACATCCGGATGATAGAATAAAATATACTGCAGTTTTATTTCTAGATTTATTTAAATGCTCGTAGTCTATTAAAATTTAAAGTCAAATCAAGATTCGAACTGGTGTAATCAAACTATTAACTTCCCCCCGCTGCCAGGCAGGTCTCTTCTTTATTTGACAGTACCAGTAATTTGCAATTTTAAAAATTGAAGATTAATTGCGTTTGTAATACAGTACAATCCAATACAATATACTCTCTTAGTAGTGTTAGGTACATAAGTTTTCAATTTTAAGATTCATAAATAATCATTTAATAATTCGTTAAGTTGATGTTGAAATGATCGAACGTGAAGAATACCGACGGACCGCCCGGACGTAAGGAGTCGTAATGAAATTGGTGAAAAGTTACGAAGGTATACTTAGGAAGGTACCTATTATTATCTATTGATATGTACCTAATTTATTTGTCGTCGTATCGGGTCCAATTATTCATTATAATGTCATATGAAAGTTAAAGTAAGTAATCCTAAAAGTTCGAGTTATACACCGTGTTTTTTTTGATTTACGATAACTTTAAGGGAACGTTCTTTAGGTCAAACAAAGTTAATTTCCCGAAGACAGACAAATGATAAGTCTAACGGTTTTAAAGATATTTATTTAAATTTAATCAGTTATCACGTTAAACTAGTGTAAAAGGCTCTTAATTGATAACAACAATTTTCTTTTAATACTTATGAGTAAAGAGTTTCCAATTGTTAGGTTTGTATACGCGTCAATCTAAAGTGACAATCTTGTACCTGTCAAGTGTTATCTTTACTTGTGTGTGTTTGTCACGCCAACATAGACGTATTTGACACTGATTATTAGTTAACTCTAAAGGGCCTTTTAGAATGACCAAAGATAAAAGGTTTCATTATTTTGTTCTAAATTAAAAAAAAAAAAATTTTTCAATATTTAAAAATCTAATCTACCGATTAGTTTCTATGGATATACCTAGTAATATGCCGAAGTTATCGTAAATAAAAAAAAACACGGTGTATACCTACACTTAATGCTGTTAAAACCACTTACCGTGGGTATCTTATATTAATCAAAAATCCTTTGACTTTTGAGAAACTGCCAGATGTAGAAAGAATTGATACATTTGTTGTACTAATGAGTTGCCCTTAGTTATGGTATGTCGAATCAACGGTAACCGGTCCCGTATTAATGTTTCTCCGCTGGCCGTTAAATTCACATTGGCTAAGAAAAAGTAGTTTTCAATGAGAGTAGGTACCTCGAATAGTTCTTTTTGTTCTCCTAATTTACTGGCCGGTAAAGCCATACGCCGCCATAAATAATTCAACGAGAAAGCACGCACGTTCATCGTTCCTGCGTTGCTGTTGTGTAGTTTTAAACTTTTGTACTTTTCGTTTATAAAAGTTTCTATTTGATATAATATTAAATACTTTCTTAAGAAAGTGGCGTTTGCTGCATGTCCCTTATATGACAAGAACAATTTTATTTTATCGATAATGTGTATCACTATTTCCGTTATGTTCGAGACGGTAAAAGGAACCGAGAATCATTACAGTTAGTATTAATTGCCGCAGTTAAATAGCTTGGAGAATTTCTGTCGTTACAAGTTTTTGCGTTCTCTTGGAGTGGTAGGTACATTAACATCAAATGCGTCGTGAGTTGCGACAAACGCTCGCTGCGGACGAACGTGGTATCAATTGCTTTCAATGGCGATTTAATTTGATGCATCGATCGTTCTTGCCCCATCTTTACTTATTGTTAGACTATTAAGGTTAGTTGATTTGTACTGATTGATATAATCGATCGTGCATTGCTCGATTCATACATTTAAGTACTGCCCTGATTTTGTCTTACCTATAAAGTTACACTCGGTGCTTCTGATTGTTTTTGCTATCGCCCATGGCGTTGCCGTATATCGCCTACCACGAGGAGATCTAGTAGAATATAACAATACAATTACAACACAATTTTTTTAAATTAAAATATTAATCATATTAACATTACCAACGTAGCAACAATTTTAAAGCATTTAGGAAGAATTAAATAAATTCATCATTCAGGAGACGGTGCAGTCGGATGAAATATTCATAAGTAAGCTGCCTGTTCTATGGGACCTACTTCTTATGTTTCTGTATGAATTTCTTTATGAGCGTGCGTGCATATTAGTGCACATCCGTTTTGCAATATAATACTAGTAGGTACAGATTTTATTGTAGGTATGTAAAATTTGTGGAATACGATTACATTAAATATAATAAAGCTACGTACTTTCCCATTTCACTTATTATCTGACTGCACATTTTACTCGACTGCTTATTAATAGTATTTTATTTCTGAATATAGGTATTTTGTTCCGCGCAGTTAGCGCATGATGTTTTGAGGATAATACAACTTACCACCAAGAATGTTTACTTAAGTTTTAGTATTGTTTTGAAATCTCTTCTACCACGTACGAAGCGTGCCCTGGCTTTATGCCAACATTAACAAAGAAAATTCACTGGCAATGTCTCATCGGTTAGTTTTGAATGCAGTTCTTGCTTTTTTAGCTGCAGTAGCAGAAACATTTTTTTTTTTAATTTGGTCAAACTATAGTACATTGTAGCCCAGGTACAGAAAGTAAGCAATAGATGGACAAGTTAGTTCGCGGGCCGAGCCGCAGGTGAGGACCGCGAAGATACGAGTCCATCTATTGCACTTTCTACCGAGGCAATACTATGTGCTTTTCACGCCTAATGTAAGGAAATAAAACAGGTTAGGACATAATACACAGTTTAATTAAAAGTAATATTGATATTAGCATTAGGACAGTTGCTGAATGACAAGGAAATGTTTTTTATTTATTTGCCATGCTTTGAAATTTTCATACACTTTCTGATATTTGCGACGGGATTTTATTGGCAGTAAATTCCGAATTACCGACTTTGCCGTATCCTGAATTTCAGGCGGTGTAAGATCCATATCTGTACTTGTATCACTCATTTTTGTTGAATATCGTACAAATTTCCAATCAAAAGTTCAAAAGTTTAGCGTTTGTTTCCAATTAAAAGAACAGAAGTAATTTTCATTCCCGCCTTTTTAACTTTTTTAATTTTTACCTTATTTAAAGATGCAAAGGCGTTTTTCACGTACGCCTTAAAAACTTACATAAAAACACGTTTACAATCGCAAAAATACACTTTCACTGAGCGGATTTGACGTTTTAATTTTTTAATTAAACGTTCTAATGTCATATTTGTCAAACATTTTTTTATTTATTTCCGAACGAGTTACTAATGTCATAAATAACCGACCAATAGCAGAGTAGAAAGTAAACTGGTCTAAAAACACTCCATTTTACTTTGCAACTCAACATTGTTGGACTGTTTTTGTGTTGTACTACTAAGAGCAACTTTCTATTCTGATTTCGATCCTTCTTTGGCCATATTTCCGAGCAGTGGCGTGAAAAATAACATAAGGATCTAGTCTTGTCATGTTTAAAATGAAGGATCCACGGAAAGAACATGTCTAGTCACATTAGTAACTTTAAGAGATATGGCCAATGATATGGCGATTAGAAAGTTAGGAACCATGTCATTTTGTACGTAAATTTCGTGTAGAGGCGTTTTTAAGACTGAAAAGTTATATGAAGATTTATATCTGAAGCTGAGTAGTAGGTAATAGTTCATTTCGTCCTCTACATTACGAGATTTAAAACTAATTTAAAAGAAAAAGGTACTGCTTTCCGTGGACCCTTCAAATATCCCACAAAGCTTAACGTAGAGCACCTAGTAAGTGTAAGAAAATACGAGGGAATATTAATTATCGTCTGCAGAGGTGACGTGTTGAAGTGGGCGAGGTTGTCGTTTCATGTGTTATCTTTTCTTTGGACTCTTGTCTCAGACTCTCTTGGATAATTATGTACCAATTTGGCAGTAACACATTTTTTTCAAGTATTTACCCAAAGTGAATTAACTTGGTTCCTAGTAGAGTAGAAGTACCTACCTATTGTAGCCAGTCCATACTATCCGTTCTCGCATCGTTAAGGTAAAGTGAAAGTATATAATTATGTTGCTTTGTTTGTTACTTTTTACCACCAATCGGCTGAACAGATCTTAATGAAATTCGGCAAGCTGATAGATTGTATCCTAGGGAAAAACAAATGAAAGGTAACTCTCGGAAATATCCGAGAGTTACCTTTTAAAACGTATAGTTGGTTATCTATAGAGTGACTCGTAAAAACGTTGCCCTGTAAACTTATATTGTTTATTAAAAAAATACATAAGAAGGTGGAAATTTGGTTTTGGATAATAATGTCAACAATGACATTATAGGGCATGTCTCCAGTTCTAATTGGCATTATTATGACTAAGTCACAATTAGTTTGAAACTTAACGTGGTTTTGCCTTTGTGTCGCCGCGAGACGTTATCAAGTAACTCGAGCCCGTGGCCCATAAATCCCCAGAAGTGCCCGACGCCGACGCTTGCGCAACAAGTGCCTCGCACGATAATGTGGGTCTCCGCTTTGTCTTCATCATCGCGACCGAAATTATGCGTGATAAGTATTATAACAACATTAACAATGCTCTCCGAAACAAAATTTACATTTCTTTCTCTGCTTAAATCTCTTGAAATAAACTTACTTAAATATATAACTCCGCGATTTTTTTGCCATTTAAAAATAAAGTGAAAGAACACAATTTAAGTTAGCGGCATGTAAAATACTATAAGCAGGCATCGCTTGTAAGATTGACTTTATTTATAGAAAAGAAATCTACAGTACCTACCTAGTAGGTACAAAATAAACGAATATAAAGTATTTTTTGCGAATGATCCCCTTGGCTAGGCCTGCTAAAATCCGAGGCAGCAATCCCTATTTCCGCCTAGGCATATACATATAATGCTTTTCTCTAACAATGCAAGTAAACGATATAAATACACATCTATAATGTAGAGATAGTTTCACGCACAATGAACAATATCGCAGTGGACAGGAATGGGTTACTGGGTTTATATTACTCCTGGGAAGAAAAGGAAGTCCTTTCGTTTTTTTTAAAAAAGCCATTCTTTCCGAGCATATTTGACGAATAATAATTTATCCTCTGAAAAGGAAAATATTCCTAAGGATTAGTGCGCTTATTTAACGAGATCAAGGAGGTGGTCATACTCTTCATAACCCGCAGTCAGTATCTGCAATAAACGGTCAGGCTCACTTGATTTGTGATCCGGGTTCCTTAGGGTTTGGGTCTATTCCGTGACTCGTTTAATTTAACGCAGTCAGTCACTCCGCACGCTGTACTTATAACATTGCGTTAGTCAAGCCAGTGTGTATTCTGCTTTTGCGGAGCGCGGACGTACGCGCGTCGGCTCTGGGTCGCTCCGCGTCGCGTGTGTACGCTGATTTCACGACGCATCATAATATAAAAAATCGATTTATTGTACATGATCTAGTGATGTGACAGTTGTAGTGCAGTGCTCCGAAGCCTTGCCACGAGTTTTGGTACTTAGTCTACACGTCAAACGCTTTCCTCGTTTTATTAAGCTCCGTATGAGCAAAACACGTCTGCTTATGATTTGTTGTTTTGTTACCGTGACATCCGGGTTTGCGTTACTAGATCGATTATGATGTACATCCCTTGGTACTTATAATCGTCTTATTATGTTATACATTTTGATGATTAATATTTGTACAATTTTGGAATGGAAAACATTGATGGTCAGTGCAGAAAATACGCTAGAGCTTTATTTTTACAACGAAATAAGTAAGCACTATGTTTTGTGACAAAATACGGGTAATGGGTTATTATTGCTATAAGATACATTGAACTAGGTATTTAAGTCGTACCTACCTGTCGCACGAAGCACACTAAACGGGCTTTCGATATTTCTATAACTTGCGTGTTACCTTTTCGGACCAGGTACCGCGTCCCCTTTTTTTTCTCAGCTTCTTTCAGCCTATTATTGGCAGTTCATCCTGTTTGGACCCGGGCATTATACCTACTACTGAGAGTTATTGGCTCAAGGAAACATGCCTGTTAAGTATTTAAAATAGTTAGGTAGGTACCTACCTACCTGCATAGATATGAAAAATCTTTCTTTCATCCAGGGTTACCTGGTGAAAACAAATAGCCAAATAGCTAACAAGTAGCTTGATAGGGACCTACTGCACGAAACCAAGCTAGTGATAAAAGAAACATCAAACAGTAGAAAACAGTTTATGGGCGGTTCTGGTTTTATTTGGGGTCAAACGTTTTGATGGGCACCATCTTGTTTGATGTGTTTAATAGCGTTATCATAATCAGCCATATTCTTTTATATTTATTAAATCGGTAGTTCAACGTCGTTCATGAATACTCAAGTACCTAAGTATAATAATAACCTTAGTAGGTACCTAGTCATAGTCATACTAAGGTACTCATTTTGCTGCACATTGTCGCCTTAATAGAATAGACCCATAATAAGTGTCCATTTTACACAATTCGTACTTTTCTGAACAAACAACAGGATACCTATCCTCTGTTAAGTTGATACATATCCATAAGTACCGGATTGGACACTATATACCTATCGTACGACGTACCTACGTCATAAAATGAGAAGGATGTGTTTCACCAATCTTTTATAGGTAATATAAATAAGTTAACAACACCTACTGCCCTATAACCTACTCGTTTTCTTTATATCTCTCTGCCTACCTTAATCCCTCATGCATGGTAGTGAGGTCAGCTTTCCTTATTTTGCGCTTCCACTTACGTTTTACGTTTTACGTTGTTCGCTACACACCTTTCCTCCGTGTTTTATTACACTGCAACTAACTAAATAAGCAAATTGGCCCTGTATTTTGACATGTACCTATCTCTTATATGTGAATTTTTTTTTTAAATCGCCGTAAAATGTACTAGCTGGTGTAATAAACAAACATTGTAGGTGGCTGCTTGTTGTTTGCGGAGGCAGCGCTCGTGCCTGAGCAGTTGTCACCGCGACAACTGCGGATCACGGCCTATTTACGCAACATTCTAGCCTTAAGCTCGTCTCCACACCTACCTACTTACTTTATCTGAAATCAAACACCAGTAGCCCACGAGTAGGTAATGTAAACATTTCAACATTCACAACAGAGAATTTGCCTGAATTTTCTATAGGTAGGTACATATGAATATACCTATTGCTTAGAACAAATTATGTCATTTGATGGTCTACGTCTTAAGCAAATTAACAATTTGGTATGGTTGGAGTTCCTTTAAAGTGTTAAAATTATTCTCTGACGGTACGTACTTAAGTAGGTAACATCTTTCTGTGCAAACAACGTAGGTATCTTTTCGTCCTTAGTACCTAGACTCTTATTGGCCTTTTTAGGGTTCCGTAGTCAACAAGGAGCCTTTATTTTAAGCCCCACGTTTAAACTCCGAGACGTTTGATACTATACTCGTAAAGCTGTAATTTGGCATATCTATCTGAACGAATAAATTGTTATTTTCGCAAGAGATGCGTTGAGCGAGTTCCTAGGTAATTTGTTAGACGATTGGACTAGTTGTCATATCTATTTTAAACGAAATTGGAACTTAATATTCTATCTATATTTAACAGATTAGAGGCACCTAGTTAAAGTAAAAAAAAATATGTCATGTAACTACATTTTCTTTGTTAGATGTTCGTGCTTATTATCTTTTATCTATAGATATTTAACTCTTTATCTTACAACTGTAACTCGCACTCACTGCACCTGTGTGTGCGAGCATACGTGCCTCATAGGTGTTATCAAAGCGTGCGTCACTAGTATGGGTTATTCGAGTTTCATTTATGGTAAATTTCTCTTAGCGAATTTCGCTTGTTTATTCAAATGACAGGAAGAGTGCGAGAGCCGTTTGCTGGTTGTTAGAGTAGACTGTTCAATAAGCGAAGCGCCTCCTCGGCACTCTCAATTGAGGTTAATTCGTACGGAGACGGGCCAGGGGATACCAAACGCCTCTGCGTCATTATTAACTGACCAATAACTTACATAATCAAGTAATTTCAATCGATTTTTAGGAAAATTTAACCTATTATAAGATAATCAATAGGTATATTTACTCAACCAAAAGCCTTAATATTTCACTTAATATACTGACAACCTGGAGGGTGATTATTCGGCGTTTTAACCGCCGTCATTATTGTCTTCGCATATTATTCAAGATAAACTTTTCAATTGTCTTATGATTTTAAATGGAATTAATACTACCCCCGGGTCCATTGACTTTGACATCAAAAGTTGCTGGTAATTATCATTGTTTTCGTCAATATATTGAAGACAACAATGACGGCGGTTGAAACGCCCAAATATTCACCCTGGAGCCCTATGTTCATAAAATTACTAGTAGGTACCTAATAATTAGGTAAGATAGGAAGTATCGGATATTACAAAATCTAGAGAACGTATCTACTAAGTATACACTAGTAGGTATAACATTAATTAAGAGTTATACATTTTGTAGCTCTCACGTTTTATCAAGTTTTTGATATCCTGCGTGATACAGGATACTAATTATTTAATTATTATTTTTTTGACTATATAAGTACGTACCTATTTTGAGAGTGGTACGTACAGTACGTATAGGACCCCTTCGAGCTAAATAACTCAAAGGGTTAGTGCAGTTCATACTGTTTTTGTTCGGCGTCTATTAAAAAGAGTGCAAGGTACGGCAAAGAAGGATAATAATATAACTACTGAAACATTTAAGTCACAAGCTTAACGACCTTATAAGCAAACAGAAACTTTATGGTTATCCAGGCTTGCGTTTGGGTTTGGACAGAAAATAGTTCACTTGTTTACAGAACAAAGACAACGAACTCGTAAAATGTTTCTTACTAAACATTCGGTATTCAACTGATGTCACATCTAAACAAGAGTTCAAATCTACGGTAGTACGGTGACACCAAAACGGTCTTTAATTTTAGAGTTCCAAATAAATACATTCACGTGTGGTAACGAAATTTAGGAAATTCGATGTCTAATTAAATTAGCATATGGAATCGTCTGAAACGTCGCGAACGATATCGGATAAGTAAAACATAAACCAGTTGTAGAATAAAAAACCGTTGCAGATAGGAAGGCATGAATACATTTAAGTAGGTATAGGATACAGTGGATCTGATCGCATCCGTTAAAACCATTTATTAAAATTGATAGTTATGTAAAGTACGGGAACAAAGATAGAAATCGACTGATTCGGTGCACAGTTTAATAACTTTACAAGATTTGCTTCCTGTCAGGTTTGTCGGGTTTGCTGAATATACATTTAAACTTTATTCTTTATTTGTACGATTATATGCTAGGCGTTGTTTTTCTTAATTGCATGTAATATAATATCCTAAGAGCATTTGATACAAATCATCTGCTCTTATCGCAGCGAGTTTAACATATTTTTGGCTCCACAAGCCGGCACAGCGAATTTATTCCATCTAGATTCGATTAAAACCTAATCAGATTGAACCAAAGTTAAATTAATTCAAAATATGAGGAGGTCTTTTAATTTGAATTAATGTTAATATATTAATTTGATTTTTAAAGTACAGCGGTTGTAGGGAAGAATGTAATTTCTAAATGTTGTAAAGTTGTAATCGTTCGATTGCTACATGCTGGTCATTGCCGGAGCTGACTAAACGCGTTCATTCTTAATTGCTAATTTGCTACTGTATTGTCACGGCGAATGTGTTTTATTGTCCACTTTATTTATAGTTTTAGGCGCTGCGCAATATATTTTAGCAACGAATAAGTTTTCTATTAAATTCCTTAGGAGTCCGCACTCAATTTTAATTTTACCTAATATCTGGTGTTTGCGTTGTGAGAGCAAATCTAATATGAATTTAAGTAAACATTTTCTTGTTTCAGGGTAACGTTATCGTTATCACATTATTACAATCCTTATTTACTCAGCTTGTCCATTTTTGACCTCCGCTCCGTTCAAGATTTATCGCTTTTTATACAAAACACGTCCAACAAGTGTTGCATCACCGCCAACTGGCAAATCGACCTTGACAGGAGTAGCGATTCTCAGACATATATTAATGTAGTTCCATCTCCCGCTTGCTGGTTTCTTTTGTACGGTAGGCAGTCATATGATCACTTTTTATGCAATAATGCTTACTTTGACTAACAGCTATCCAAACTAAGATAAACTAAGTGCTAGTGTAAAACTACCGCTCGGAATCTCGGATAGGCTGCCTACTTCTTAAATTAATTACATTTAAAATCTATTTTACGCAGACCAATGCACCAACCTTCATAAAAATCCTTTAATGGTAACGAACTCGTACATGAGTTTGGACTTTCACGGCATCAATGGCTAAGTACGGAAGGAAGCTCTACAAGAGAGATGCATCTTATCTAGTCCGGAAGCGTCCGCAACACCACTTAAACAAAGATAAGTCGGGGATCATACTGTTACAGTAAACAATTAACATTATTCTGCCATTGCGGGCTAAGCTCTACGAGGTGGTCGTCACTGACTCACCTGGAAAAAATAAAGCGGAAATGCAAAAGACCGCCCGGTGGTCATGTATGAGTCAACTTACATATAAATGGCACAAGTTTACATTTAAATTGAGAAAGTTATACATTTACAACAATCACTTTTCATACAATTTGTTAAGATCTCAGTATCACACATTTTACATTGGATTTAGAATAAAAAGTAAACCAATCTTCTTCGAATTCTCCCACTGCCACGCCTTGCAACTTGAAGTCATTGGGTAAATTTTTGAAAAATAGGTTATTCATCACTAAATTTAAATTAAACTTACAGTTGGTAGGTAAAAGTGGCCCATACATAGCATTAACATGACAATAGTGGAGAGAAGTCGGAGGTCATGCCAGTGCCCTTAGAACTGCTTTGACGTTACATCATACGTGTGTATTGCCAAACACAATGCGCCCTACCCACTCAGTTATTCGCATGTTTATAACCTTTCTGTACATGATTGAAACTCTATCGGAATCAACCTCTATTGCATTGCGATAACAACCTATTATTATATCCGTCAATATAACAGGGATACCTATGCATTGTGACCCGTTCCGTTCCATTGGGGTTTCGGTTAGTAATCACCGATCCCTAACATATATAGAGAACCCGTATCCTGATTAGGCACCTAGGGCCAATCTGTTCGAAAGTGGAAATTGTACTAGGGACCTAGGTTCAATTTATTTGTATCGTGATCAATTGTTAGTTTAACCTTTTATATAAAATGTCTACCTATACCTATCGCCACGACAACAGTTGTTCAGTCGCCTCAATCAGGAGCTCCTTGACCGCGTTATAAATAATTAAAAAAAAGTAAGCCCATGACGCAGTTTAGTGAGTTACCTCGCTGCGTATCGAATTTCTATCCCGTCAAGTGTGCTCTTGTGCCGCTATAGTTGCGGCCATGTGCACAACAGATGCGCCTCTGAGCCTGCCTACTGGTTTTAAATGTTACTCAACTGCGATCTCTTTATTTTAAACATATTAATTGGTAGAGTATTAAGTTTGTTTACCTACTCGTACCTACTTAATAATATTAAAATTGATCTGATGTAAAGAATTTCTAGTAACATTGCTTTCTAATATGAAATTCGCGTGTTATAGAGCTAGAATTATTTTATCGGGAGGATCGATGATATATTAAGTATTTCATTTCTATGACAAGTGATTGTAGAATTATACCTACTTAAGTACATAGCAAAAACAGATACGAATTAAGTATTTTATATATAGGTACCACGTGTACCTAGTTGCCGCGTGGCATAATAATCGTTGAGATCATCGTTATTAGCAACGGTAATACAAGGATTAATTCTGGTTATAGAATGATACCTACAACAACTTATTTAAAAATAATTAAAGTGATGAGTACTGATGAGTGACACTATTTCGAAGTTGAAATTTTTAGAAATGGTATTTTAAGTGTACAATATAGTACTCTATCATCATCATTTCATAGGTGAGTTTGTATGTTCTAAGGCCAAGAATTTCTGAGCTCCAAGACCAGTGGCAGTACGCAATCATCCCCGCCTCCATTACAGGGCGAAATCAATTACTTAAAGAGCCCTACGCTACGTAACGTAGTATCTATATTAGTTACTTTACTAGAAAACATTATTAACATAATAGTTACTCTTATAGTTCTCTAACATTGACCAAAATTGTGCAGTTACTGGGCTATTAAGGTCAAATACAGCTGCTAAGTAATCGTTTTGTACAGTGGTTACCAGTTTCCACATACGTACGGTACGGCGATGGATGGATTTAAGAACAGTTAATAATTACAGCGTGCTGATTGCTTCGCTAAACAATCAATGCCGGTGCTCGCAGTAAAGGTGCATTGCGTACCTACCTACGGCAAACTCCCATCATCGACCGAATCCACAATGAGACTTGAATAAGTACCGTTAGGGTCACGATCTCTTAACAAACACGTGACTTATTTAACTAACTAAATAGTTACTGATCTTGTTTCATTTTGTTGATACCTTAAATAAATAATTATTCGAGCTATAAGAAGTAAAGTAAGAAATAGCTTTAAACGACTGGAATCAACCGCATTAAACTTTACACATTACTCACAATGTTTTAGTATCGAATGAAGGGTTCACGTAAATGACATGTCTAGCCACATTAGTAACTTTTTGAGATATCGAGGTTTTAAAATTAGGAACCATGTAACTTCGTACGTAATTATTGTGTAGGGTTTTTAAAGGTGAAAAAATAGAAGTTATGTCAAGTTTTTTGTCCACAACTGAGTGGTAAGAGTAATAATAGCTCTACAGTTTCATTTTCTTTACCCCTTCAAAATGTTTTGAGCCAATTTTGAACCCGCTCCCGCTGTTTCCGGGCTGGAATTTGTAATCTACTTATACCGGGTGAGGTAAGCAATCCAAATATGGATATTCAGTTCTTAGAAACCAAAGCCTTTATTTTATAAAATGAAAGTAAGCATACCCTTAGTTACTATTTATTTAAACAGATGTTTATTGTACATTTTCCATTTTCTACCAGCTAACTTTATGATGGACAAAAACTGACTTGACTTTGCTTGGCTTAGGTTTTCAGCTTGAAGCCCTCAAATGTTAAAACTATTTCGAGAAATTTACTTTCAATAGCTACAAAGACTCACTATATGAAATCTATAATAGTATTGTTAGGCCATATGTTTAGACATAAATACCAATGTAGGTATTAAATTGACAACTCCTCAAGCGGTCCCGGGTCCGATTCTCGGTATGGGCAAATATTTGTGTGATGCGAGTGTTGTTCCACAGCACCTATTGCATTTTCTATTCCCTAAATAAGTTTCGAACGTTGTCTGGTACCCATACTACAAACCTAGAGCTTATTTTGGTACCTACTAGGTGAATGTGTGTCAGTTTATTCAAAAATGCAAACCAGTTACCTAACTAAAACTACAAAAATAATGAAATTGGTTCTATTTGGGTACCTACATTATTTTTTTGCCCAGATGTATCCCAATTATTACCTATGATAGATAACTAATTGAATCAACAACGCCTTCTGATCTTTGGTAATGTTAGGTAATTCATTCATTTTCAAAGTACAAGTACAAATACTAGATAGCTAGATAGCTAGTTAAGTTATCAGTTAGGTACGGAATTTCACTAATAGGTCAAATGACTACACTTACTACAAGTTTGTACATAATCTTTTTTAACACGCATTGATAACGACTTTATTGACCATTTAAAAATTGGTACGTCACTCTCTCTGAAAGTTCAATACTCTCGATGCGATAAAGAACCGTTAGGTCAGTTATCAGTTGAAATCTTATAAAGAACACCATTGTAAAAAGAATGCTTAAGTTTATTTACATACCGTCGGCATCAGAACGTAGGCATACGTACTCGTACTTATTGAAATGTTACGAAATGACCGTGAAACTAAAATATTGTGCGGAGCACATCGAGTACTACGGTCTCTGTAAGTAAAGGTCGTTGATACGAACGGGCGCATGCAATGCGTTTGTAGGACGGAGAAAGACAGCATAAACATTGCTGCCGTCCTGCTCCCTATTGCAACCACGGTCCTCAAAGGGTGGCATTATAATACAGGTGCATGGGATCATTATGCTCCCGCCTTCCTGTCTATCTGGGGTCAAATTCATAAAAGCAGAAAATTTTGCTAATTTGTACCTGCGACTCATTGGTAAATTTATACCTTGTTGGTGGTTGTGATACTCGTAGGCCTCGTAGCCAACTTTCTGTGTTAAGTTTTAGTTTTTTGATAAAGATATAAAGATAATTTATTTGCGTTCAAGTAAATACCTACTAACAAAACCAAAATAAGTGAACAAAGAAAAAGAAATACACTACCCCTAGAATTACCAATAAAAGGTACCCTTAACAGGTTTTTTAAACGAGAAATGTTTAAAAGAAATAGGGGACTGTGGGTTCGGCTGCCCCGGCCCCTTCGCCTGAGATGGTTGTCGCTTCGATTGACGGCAGCTTGCCTCGGTTATAATTTATAGCTGAACCCGTATAACGATATCATGACGTAGGTACCCATTGTTTGAATAAAGAATGCATGATTAGCGCCAGAAGCGTCTTACAATATATTCCGATTACTACTTGTTATGTTCTACACGCCAAAGGTATACGTTTCTAATGGATAATAATTTTCGATGATGAAAAGTATTTAAAAGCTCATTGTGCAAAAGTTCCAATATTATAAGGCTTCCGAATGACCACTGGTAGTGAATCTTGGGTATGTCAGAAGAAGAACGAAATCAGGATTAATGCAGTTGAAATGAGAGCTCTAAGAAGTATGTGTAGAGTTAGGATGATAGATACGGTTAGAAATAGGGAGATCCGAGAACGATGTGGATCGAAAGAAGATGTAGTGACTAAGATGGTTTGATCATTTAGAAAGGATGGATGACAGAAAGGTTACGAAAGAGATATGGCGAGCGAGAGAGAGCGGAGATGTCGGTAGGGGACGTTATAGTTGGACGTACGGTGATCAGATTCGCGATGTGCTGATTAAGGGCCAAATCAAAAGCACCCGAAACCGACGTAGATTGATGAATGTAGAAGCGAAGGTTATATGTTTGGACCGGTGCAGCTGGCGTTCCATAGTCTCTGCCTACTCCTTTGGGAGACAGGCCTGAAGGTGTGTATGTGTATGTTAACCGGACGAGACAACTACGACCAACATTCCTTGCATCTCCCGATAAACACCTTGCCGATTTCTTGCTGACCTCTGTACCTACTTTTAAAGTAGTTTAAATTACCTACTGACATCAAAAGAAAAAAATAGGGATTTTTTTCAGATACTTATATAGTTGTATCGCCTTAATACTAAGAGAATATACTTATTATTACTATTACAACATAGGTACTTCTAACAACTAAATACTAAAATTTCATAATATGGATTTACTCAAAGTTCTGCATTAAAATTCACAAGTGGAAACAGACATGAAATACGAGTTAAGTAACGAATGATGCATCTGTTGTAGATAATAATATTTTATGGCTGGGGTAGTATCAAGGAGTACGAGACAAAGTGAGTGTGTGTCAATTGGCAGCACTATTTATAAAAATACATACTATAAAATCAAAGCTATAGGATGTATATTATTTTTAAACAATTTTAACCCAACTCAACACAAAAATAGAACGACTTCAAGGGGACGGTGCATACTGCATACATAGATGTACCTACTTACATATCTGTTGTAAAACTGTGCCACTGATTCAGTTAAAGTACATAAATAGAACAATGTTAATCAGCTGAATATTATACAGATACCTTACCTATGCTTAAATAACGCCATCAATGTTTTTCGTTAGCTTTATAGAGGTAAAGCTTGAGTGCCAAGACTCGCTGATCGCAAGGTAATGAAGGCTGAAGCAGTATTTTCCAATTTTACGCTTTCCAGGTGATAGGCCGGATCGTGCTAACTTTACGCAATACGTGATTATGTACAATAATAGTTTCTACGCCTAATTCATAACCTACAGAGTTTAATACTCAGTAACATCATGTGTTAATCAGTGTAAGAATATGATAAAATTATGGCGATGACTACTTCGCCTACATTTCATGGTTCACCAATACATGACGGATTTGCTACAATTCGTGCACCAAGAAGTCGAATTAAAATAAGAAATCTAGTTGAACCAAATCAAACTGTCAACCTACCTCAGCGGCATTCAGAGTACTTTACCCTCCAAAGAACGCCCAAAAATAATTTTCTAGACTGCAAAATTGGGGTACAATACGAATCTAGTAATTCAACTAGCACCTCAGATAAAGCATATAGGCTTAGCTTTTCTGAACCGATTTATGACAGATCAACTCTTGAAAAGTCTAACAGAAATTCCCCAATGAAATATGTTAGCGGCCAACAAGAAGTTCATTACGATTCCATAGACATCAGGCCTCGCGGGCGTTTGAAAAGCTTAGAGTATACGGGAGAACAGGACGTAAGAGTTGGCGAAAAAATTGGTATCGCGGGCTTAAGTAACGGGGAGCGGCAATCTTATAAGCGACTCACGGCTAACCAGGACGGCACCGAGCTGCATTCCGTGCGCACGGATACTACCGGCTCGTCCATCGACTGCAGAAGAAGTCATAGCGACAGGGATAATTGCTCAGAATCGTCCTCGTACCTGACTGATAATGATAGGCCTATATCGAGTTACAGTGACAACTCCACTTTACCGTCCACCGACACAGAAGATGTCCTTAAAGACTTGCCGAACAAATCGAAATTTCACAGATCTCCACAAAAATTTGCGACTCTTAACTTACGAAGACCGAAATCGATTGACTTAAAAACAAGTAATGTTAAAGAAAATCCCTTTTATGGAAGTTTGCAGCGTAATAGAATGGGCTACTATTCGGAACCAAATACGCCTCTGACTGGTGATAATGTAAGTCTGAACGACGAACCTAGTATTCTTAATGAAGTTCATCAAATTCCAAGAATGCCTCTGCAAATGAATAGAAGTGGTTTTAAACGATCAGTTAGTGAAACAAACGGGTTTACTAAACGCCTTAACTATAGGCATTCGTTCAGTGCCGACTACAAACCTTATACTGTTATAAAAAGGCCGCATAAGTGTTGTGAGTGTGTAACTGGAATACCAGCAGAGGATCACTATGAGGAGTCGCAGTCCCGGTCGTCTTCTAGAACTCTAGGCACTTTGTACGAATCGCATGACCCGAAAGTTGGATGTCAAACTATCTTGCGTTCCAAACCGCCTGTTCCATGGTGGGAATTGGCGTTAAAAAAATCGCGCTACAAAAGTTGCCCAATTTTAGAAGAGGTAAGTGTTTTTATGTACTTAACTTTTATTAAGATAAATACTACAAGGTCAAGTCTTCCCGAATATCATACTGCCTTAACTATAGTTAATATGTATGTTACGGCAGTGCAAACTGCATAGGTAATTTATTTTACTAATTGTAAAACAAATATTTATTATCAATTTTATAAAAAAAAAACAGGTAATCCTTGAGTGAATCACGTTTAACGATAATTAAAACAAAAGGGTGTGTTGATGGGGTGGGTTTCCCCTTGTGTTTCGTGGTGACGGGCAGTGGTAATACCACAACATATCAAATCGTAACATCAGAGAGGGATACATTTAATGGGTGACCTAGCATGTTCACCTGATGTGCAAACGAATAGGGGAAGTTCCCCTTTATTGATTTGGTACGATATTTTATTTTTAGTTGACGTTCCAGTCTCGCGCAGGAAACTTAAATGTGATTCGTATTAAAAACGTATTGTTGAAAAACTGAGAATAATGTTACTCGGATACACGTACATACGAATAACAGAAAAGTGGTAAATATGGTGGTAGTGGTGAAGATGAAACATGCGTTTCCTATCTAATACCTTTAAACGAGCAATTTTATTCTTTTATATATAATTATATAATCTGAATCTCGGAAACGGCTTCAGCGATTTTCTTGAATATGCAGGGAGTTTTCGGGGCGATACATCGATTTAGCTAGGTTTCATTTTTAGAAAACTTACCAACAAAAAACGTCTTCCAGGTACAGTCGACAACAAAACAATGTATCCAATTTTCCACCTTACATTTATTTGTTGTCGACTGTACAATTGATTTATTTAATAATAAACATAAACGACCCAAATATAAAAAAAACTGTTGTCAAGCGTACGTATACCTGTCTCTTCAATCTTTTGTTATACGTTTCCCCGCATTAGGTGCGTGGGTACCAAAAAATATGCCATTAAGTTAGACAGGTGTTGACTTAATGGTTCCGTGGCTCATTCCCTTTTTTTATCGATTATACGTAACTTTGATTCCCACGACTAAGGGCTTTAATCCGTAATTTTTCCATGCAAAATATAACTATTTAATGTAACGGTTATTTATTTCCTAGATTACATGAATATAATGTATTAAATGGTAGCTATATATTATGTACCTACCTATAGTACCTATACATATAGACATGAGGGCCAAAAATAGTTTTTAAAAGCAGGAATTTATGTAATTATGTTTAGTATACTTCACTTCCGTTATCTTTCTGCTTGTAATCTAGTCTCTGGAGATGTTAATATAATTTACCTTATCCTCAAAAGGAAAATAAACTTGTAAATACGGAACTGTATAAAGGTATGGTACCTAGGAATCAATTTCTTTACTCTTTCAAAGGTTTGCAACTATAAATTATAATCCAGTAAAATTGGCGCTTTAAAGTGCGGGGTACATCCGGTGCGGTGGTTCTGTTTTTTTGCAGACTTCTGTTCTGTTTATGATGTTGGTCAATGAAAAATCAAATTTGTGACCTCGTGCGCCGAACGCACTCGTTCATAGTAGCTCCTCAGGACGTTTTTAAATAAGACTAAATTATTAAGGTTTTTAAAGATTTCAGAGTAAGTGCGACAATTCGTGCGGGAATTATGATGTCCAATAAATTTATAAGTGGGTGAAATTAATCGGACTGAGGTGGGCGTGTGCCCAAGTCCTTGCGCCTTATTTACTCAATTACCGCCATATTTATACACAGCAATTACATTTCACCTTGATTATCTCGTTGTGACCCTTTGGGGCTCCAATACAAAGTATCAAGACTAAAGCGCAATTTCGGACGGAAACGTGAGATATCTCGTTCACCGTCCGTGCGGTGCGGCTCGGGTGTTCTCTGACATTGTCCGCTCTGTGTGGTGCGGTGCGCCCGTCGACCACGAGTACCTACCACGACACACTTTCCTAACGCAGCCACCGCCGCATCCGCTTCTAACAGAATACATTTAACTCCTTCTCAAATGATTGGTTGCCGATAACTAAACTATTAAATACCTACATTATAAATGGTGTTGAAAACTAAGTACTTACTTATATAAAAACTTATTTAGTACATGTAGATACCTACCTAATTTCTGTTTACACATATCGGAATTCGTAGTCAGGGTCAATTAACAAGGAACTTCGACAAAACGTCCTAATAAGGAAGAAAACACAATAAAAACGTAAGAATGTTTTTTACTATAAGTGCTATCATTCTGTACGAAGTAGGTAGGTATGTTTTGTAAAAGGCACCAAGTTGCCGAGTGGGCATCAACATTATGACTTTATGACGAACAAAACGTAGGTGCTACGCTTGGATTTTGATATCGATTTTATCGTCATTGTGCACATGTATTCTCAGAGTCACAGAATTGACATGTTTTATTCCATATCGGTTTTGTCTCACCTTGATGTGGTTGTGATACGACAAACATGTGTCAATATTTATATTTTCATAATACGTAGGTATACTCGTAAGACTTAAGTATTTTTGAGTATAATAATAAGTGACGTGAACAAATTGTTATAGTTTACTTTAATGAAAAATCAACTGAAATATGAAACGCAGTGGTTATTGCGCGAAAGTCGGAAGCGACTCGTCACTTGTATGCGTATTCACGTTACATGTAATTGGCACAAATTGTTGGATGACTGTCTATTTGCGTTGTTATGTACATAATTACTAATAAAATAATAAATTACAACGACAGTCGAGCACTATTTCCATTATGTACGCTCTTTTGTGTATTTAGTCGGTTGGTTAGTTACTGACTTACAGCCTACGTACAGCCTTAACTACGAGTACTTTTATGATCGAGCCACATAAATACTCGTATATCCGTAGTAAATTACCCTTTAAACGATGTTTTCCAAGAAATAAATCCTCAACCATGATTAAGGGATAGGGAAATCATATAATTACCTACCCCTAGCAAATCGAGGAACTTCTCGTGTATCGTGTCAGACGCGTACGGCCTTTGTACTGACCTGACCGGGCGGTTGTAAGTTGTAACAGTTGTGAGGTAGAAGGAACGAAGTTGATTCAGGTACCTAACTTTTAGTGCAACATAAAAAACAGCATCCGATTGATCATTGAAGAACTTTAAATTATGTTATAGGTACTTTGAATGCTACATCATGATGTTAAACGACCACTTTCACTTCCCCTTCCATTGCAATAAACTGTTAATTACTAAGTGATGGTCACTTGCAGACCAACCAACTACACACATTATTATATGCAAATTACATATTGACACGGCAAGTTTTAATTAAGTATTTGAAAGAATACAATTTAATAAAAAATGTGGTGGTTTTACTAAGATGCACTAAATTTTACCTCGTTATAGGATTCAAACATTTAATTATGTGTTTATTAAGGTCCCGCGAAGGCTAGAAAGGACAGACATTCGACAATATTTAATGTTTCGGTTTTCATTACTCTGTTTCTTTCCTTCCAGTAGGTACGTTTTCTGAAAAGTTGTAATTTACGGTCAAACAAGAAATGCTGGTTTACCACGTTGCTGATCATCGAGGAGGGCCAGAGTCTCGATGGGCTCTCATTTAGTCCTCACAGCGCGGCTGCGTCCACAGCTGTCGATTAATAATTGGCTGGCACCTGTCTCGCGCACTTTTTCACCATTTATCCATTGGCATGCGCTAAAGGTGTCCCGCGGAGATCTATCTCCGGCGCTCGGCCGGCGTAATTAGCTTGGCAACGAGCAACATGTCTGCCAACAGGTGAACTACCCTATACAGACGTATTTTATGTATTCGCACAGCAATTAAACAATATACTCGTATGTGTAAATGCAATAAAAGTGGTTTTACCTAAATAGGAGACAAGGCAACGGCTGGGGTAACAGACATTATGTAAACGATGATATATGCGCATACGTTAGCAATGTTTCCCTATTTACGCTGAGGGAACGTTGCCCTCTACCTCCATCTATTAATTTCGCTGAGTGCGTTCCTGTGACGAGGTACTAAACAAAGCTTCCCGTGTCGTGTCCAGCGACCCACTCCCACTATTACCGGCCTATAAAGCAATTTAACTCGATGACTCATTCTTTTAATCCATAAACTATTTACTTAAAAGTTGATCCCCTAACGTCGCCGTCGGTCGTAAACTTCAATGTTATATTAATGTTTTATACAATTGATAAAACAGCGGAGGTACGTAAATTTATTGATGAAAAGGACATTCAATTATTTTCTTTTTAATCAAAATCATATACCTACTTTAATACTACATATTAAAAATAAATCCTTGGAATAGAACAAGCGATTCTTAGAGCCTATCTAATATATGAATTTATGAACACACTCACGTAAGATTCAGAAGGAATCAATGTCAAATGCTCGTAGATAGGTAGATAGTACATCACACGAATTTCGAAACGAAATGCACAAACAATTACAGTGTCATCGAGACGATACACGCGTTATCGATCGCGCTTACACCGGTGAGAGCAATTTAAATCATTATAGAGATGAGGTAGCAGCATCATGCCGTGTAACAGAGCAATCTCGTCCTACAACTAACCCATTAAAAAGATCTGTGCCAGCTTGTGGTCACTTCTGATTACCGGCGAACAGAGCGCAGCGCAGGCAGGATGTTGGTCAACTACTCGCAAAGAAACCGTAATTATTAAACATATTCTAATTAGTTTGCTTCCAGAGTAATGGAGCGTGATCACCTGGATTTAGGAATAAGACGCGTTTCCTTTAATGATAGGGTGTTTGACTTATTTTTTTAACGTCATTAAGTAAAATATTTGTCCGACTAACCTCAAGATATTATCAATTAGATTACTTAAGGCCCGTACCGAAAAGTTTTTTTACAGAGTCTGCATACTAGTAAAATACGAAATGGGAAACATATTTTTTTTCTGATTATAAGCTTTAGTTTGGGTCATCTTAATGTATCGATTGGAATAATTTATTCAGGACAGGTATTGTTTTTATTTAAAATGCAGGAGGATAAAATAATTCGTAGAGAAACCGTTTTGCGAACGTACATAGAAAATCCTAATTCAACGTTTCCAGCGGTTGGAAAGATGGTGAATATAAGTCATGCAACGGTACGAAATATTGTTAATCGGTACTTAAAAGAACAAAGAATTCAAAACAAAGCTCGAAGTAGACGCCCAACGGGTCCTTCAAATAAAAAAATAGAATTGAAAATAGTGTCTACTTACGAGAATAATTGTAGTTTATCGGTGCGGGATGTGGCAAAAAATTGAAAACTAGTACATGTATGGTCCAGAGAGCGAAAGTGAGTCAAAATTTAAAGACCTACAAAAAAGAAAAAGCCCCAAATAAGTCGGTAAAGCAATACAATAGTTCTGTTATAAGGTCACGAACATTGTACAAGCTTCTCAGCGATTCGAACAGAACATGCGTTCTCATAGATGATGAGACATAGTGAAAAAACAATTTAGGTCTTCGCCCCGTGACCAATTCTATACAACCGACAATAAGGCGAATATCAGCGATCAAAATAAATATATTTTTATGGAAAGTTTGGGGAAAAATATTTAATCTACCAAGCAATATGTTCCTGTGGAAAACGCACTGGGTCATTTATCACTAAAAGTACCATAAATGCAGATACTTATGTCCAAAAATGTATATACGGTTTGTTTTTACAATGTATAAGGTAGCATGAAGGGAAAGTGTTGTTTTGGTCCGATCTGGCTACTGCAAATTATGCCCGAGCCAGACAAGAGTGACTGGCTTCAAACAACGTGCTATGTGTGCCCAAAGATATGAACCCCTCAAACTGGCCCCAGTTACGACTCATGGAGTGGTGATGGGCATTAGTTAAAGCTGAGTTGCATAAAAACTGTACTTCAGCAACATCAGAGACAGATTTTAAAAATAAGTGGAAAAAACACGCCAACAAAGGCACCGAAACTACTGTGCAAAACTTAATGCCAAGCTCGAAGAAAAAAAATCGCTTGTTCAGCCGCAAAACCCTCAAACCATAAAATGTATACATTAATTGTAAATAGACATTATACATCATATAACTAAAACAAAACATCCTTGCTGTTCATTGTAGTTTAATTGATATCATAAATATACTCTGTAAAAAAACTTTTCGGTACGGGCCTTACTACTAACCTACTCGTAAAAATATCAACCGATTTCTTTATATCACCTCAAACTCACAGTAAGACAAGATATAGAAACCTTACTAAAAAACGAATAGTAATTGTATAGTTAAATTAAAAAAATGTTTTTATACTACCTTTTTATGAATAGACTTGGCATTGCAGATTCATTATGAATCGCTTTATTTATACGTTGGTAAGAAGGCGGACGCCGGGGTATCCCGAACATTGTATACCTGGGGCATATTTACTTTGCTTTAAGAGCATAATAAAACAATCCAAAAGATGCAAATGTATACACCTAGTTTTAAACGTCTAGTGAATGTAAATTGAAAACATTTTTGTTGTTGCAGGCGCATGTGGTTTCCGCTTTTGAGCAGAGCCTCTCGAATATGACGCAGAGATTACAGTCGCTCACAGCCACTGCCGAGAGAAAGGTAAATAAAGTATATATTTAAACAACTGTAGGTACTAATATATATTTGGATGCATACATAAGAATGCATTTTTATTTTACTAGCTATATATTATGTAGTAATCAATTAATTGTTATGCAGGATTCAGAACTCACCGAGTTACGACAAACAATCGAGCTACTTCGGAAGCAATCAATTCAGGCAGGCCTTACCACGGCGCACATGCAATCGATGGGCATAAGAGCCGATGGAGTCAACGTTACTGGACAGGTATACCTAATACTCCTACCACGATCCCAAACGCTTCAGACTGGAACTGATAGTAACCACCACCACCGTCTTAATTGTTTTATTTTTTCATCAAGTATTTAAATAGACAGGAGAATAAGCAGTTTTATAACAACTATTGGTAATACTAAAAAGCTAGACCTAATAAGAAACTTCAAATAAGGCAAAGAGTAAGGTCGTTGCATTTGCATCAAATTGACCATCAATGGATCCGTTCCCGGTCGACTGGAATAAATAGACAAGTGACAAGACATACGAGTAACTACTACTACTACAAGTGGATACTATCTATAACGTCTATGTGACATCAATAGAGCCGAGTAATTTTCTTAGTTTGTAATCATTATGCGGCTCGCAGTTCAGTGTTGCAATACAATGTCTATTGGCATGTAGGTAAGTACGAGTATAAATACATATGGTAAAAGAAAGGAAGAATATATAGGTATTTAGATTGTTTATTATTGTTACAAAAGCGGTCGACGGGCCATAAGCGCTTTATCATAAGGGTTTTATAAAGATCCATTACATCAAATTTAGGTCAGGAATGTCAAAACTTGTATGAAGTTACTAAAATTTGATCTGACATATTTACCAACGGGCATTTATAAAACCGGCCCTAAGTATATCTAATATATCTCTGGGTTTAGCTACGCGATATGATACGCATGTGCGCGGGTTATTCGGCGTTTTAACCGCCGTCATTATTGTCTTCGCATATTATTCAAGATAAACTTTTTAATTGTCTTATGATTTTAAATTGAATTAATACTACCCACGGGTCCGTTGACTTTGACATCAAAAGTTGCTGGTAATTATCATTGTTTTCGTCAATATATTGAAGACAACAATGACGGCGTTTGAAACGCCCAAATATTCACCCGCGCCGCAACTGAGACCCTAGACAAAATGTTTAACGCTATCGTAAACGGTTCTCGAAAACTGTCAAAAGTGTATAGAATTGGCACAAGCACTTGACGCCACTGTCCGGCGCCAGGTTACGTCCATCTTATTATACACTTTCGATAAAGATAACAATCTCACAATGCATATCGTCTAGGGCCACGGTCCTATAGATCACTTAACGTTACTTACAAAATCAGCGACAAAGCTCGGTACGTATAAGTATTAGAGCTCGCCGTCTATATTAGTGGTTGTACATGAGAAAAACAATACTAGTCGCAACACGCGCTTAAATAAGCTTTAAAAAAGGAACGTGGATTTAATACCTAACGAATTCATAGCCGACTTAGATGAATACCATCCAGTTGGTACGTTAAAATCATGCGGATATGTCTACAAATACAAAACGCGTCCGAGGATTCGCTTCAAGTTTCCTAAAGGTGGTGGCCCCATCGGATCAGAATGCGTTGCAAATCTACAGGACTTCTTATACAGCTGGTAGATTTTTGACGTGTAAAAGTGCCCGCGCGGCCTACTTACTGAATAAACATCTTTTTTTTTTTTTAGTCAAGTGCATGTATCGAAAGAATCCTCTCATACATATTTCAAGAAGTTCTTATTACACTGGAATAAGGTGTATTGGGACATATTTTTGAGATGTTGCGTTCTCCTATATCTGTACATTTGAGTGTACTATAAATGAGGACAGGGTAAATCATCCGCTCGGGATGGGTCACGCAGTGACAGTAGGTTGTAACATGACAAGTACCGTCCTCGTAACTGGTACTGACACATGTTATTGACACGGTCAATCAAAAACGATCTTACGATGAAATGTCACTAATGTGGTCCAGCTTTAGAGTTCTTTGTAGTGGATGTCTCCGGGTAGAGTTAATGAGGGTTTTGTTTTTTGTGCCAGGCGTTGCAGTCGCAAGAGGTTACGCCGCAGCAAACGCAGTCGTCACCTCAGCGATTGGTGCAGACCGGCAACGGGGCGATCACGCGCCATCTATCCACCGACAGCGTGTCAAGTATCAACAGTCTGAGCAGCGGCTCGTCGGCCCCGCACGACAAAAAGCACAAGAAGAAAGGATGGGTAAGACCAAACAAGACTACCGCTTGTACATAATTACGTACCACGGGCATAAAGACAATACGAGTACTTAGGATATTAGAATAAAATGGTATCTACCTACCTTAAGGTGCATTTGCTCGGAATTTTTTATCGGTAGTTCATAGCCGACACAGATCTTGCTCTGATTTTGCGAAATATAATAAGTTGTCCGTACTTTTGACAGGCAATTCGGTAGGGATAATTTGCGCCAAAATGCTTGGATATGTTTTCGTTGGTCGGTAATAAAAATAAACGTCCTAAAAAAATGTGACTGTTGTACCATTGGCAGCTGACTGGTCATAAACAAACATACCCTGAGGCCCAACATTGAAAATCGAAGTTCAAAGTTACGTTAGCTCCATCCCTGTCTCTCGTCATCCAAGAGTAGGTTGAGAGAAGGTGGGCAAACTAACGTAACTTCAAACTTCGAATTTCAAAGTAGGGTCTCTGAGCATGTGATTTGGCGCCCTGGTAGCTGTCAATGGCACATCTGGCCCTTTTTTATATGTGACGGACTAAGGTTAGTGTCCATCTATATCCGTCCCAGATTTAATAATGTTTTTACTTTTTATAATCATAAGACGCAACCAAATAATCTGATATTTTGTTCATTTATTTACGATGCTTATAAGATATCCAGGCATTTTGGCGCTAAACAGTCTTAACACCCCTACCGAACTACTGCTTAAAAATTTCATGTGTAAGTGCACCGTTATACCGTTGGATATCGTCATGTTCGTTAACAATTAGGTAATCCTATTACTATCGGATGACTTTATTAACTTGACTTAAATGTATATAAGTTCTCCTTTTTGCTGACATTAAAATTTTGTTAGTTAGCTTTATGTTGTGTAATTTCAACTTGAGTGGTTTCTCGCATGTTATGCAAATTCTTTTAGGAAGTATTTATCTTTGTTTCTGCCATAATATTATGCTTCTGTCTGTGATAACCTGTAAATTCGCTTTATGTGTCTTATGTTTATGTGGAGTATAGGTAATTTATCTGCTGTTGGTTTTCCTATATCAAATAAATAAATAGATATTCTATTAAAATTGCAACTCGTACAGCCCGATGCAAAAATTTTGATTATTTAAATTGGGACATAGGTATTTTTCGTATTAAGAAGTTCAAAATAAGTTTGATGGAAGGGCTTTTGAAAGGCCACTAATGGCGTCACGAGGGAAAAAACTATAAATAAAAAGTGCCATTACTTTAACTAGCGTCTTTAAATAACGTCCTATATTTTGTTGACAGCTACGGTCATCGTTCACCAAGGCGTTCTCCCGGAACGCGAAGATATCCAAGACGGCGAAGCACTCGTCCCTCGGGCAGCTGTCGTCGCAGGATAGCTCGTCTGGGTCGCACCACTACGACGATCCGCACACGATCCGTGAGGGCAGCAACGAGAACAGCCTCGAGCACTCTCACGAGGCGCTCGCAGAGCCCAAGGATAAGCCCGCTAACCCTCCGGCCGTGGAACCAACCAAAGGTTAGTTTCGCTAACTTTGTCGATAACTTTTATAAATTGCGTATCGACATTGTAGATAGTTTACCATGTAAATTACAAGACTCAAGGGTACCTAAACATATTGTAGCCGGCAATATACTTAGGCTCTTGACGATTATAGGGGAGATTTACGGCCTCCGACTTTACAGCCTGTTTTTATTATTTATTGATTGTGCCGATAACTCTATGCAGTTTCGATTGTGCCTATAAGTCTATTAAGTTCAGGCCTTGCGGCTGAAGATGAAGGAACACTCAATTTTATGTCAGAGTGGGCGATATACTAGAAAGTCAATCTTTACGAGAACAGATGGAGTGAGAGATTTATATTTCTACGGATATTACAGCAACACGTACTACAAACAATTCGTCTCAGATCACATTGGTGTCAAAATCAAATATAGTTAATTTATTATAGCAGAACAACAGAATTCATATTACATGTCACAATCGAGAACCTACTTACGAGTACTTTAATAAGATCACCTAACCTAACTGTTTATAGCAATCTGTCAGATTTTCGGAATGTAACTGAATTGAACTAATGTTTGGTATGAAGTAGGTTTTATAGTCGCAGTTAATTATTACTTGATGCACAACCTTTTACTTTTCTCAATCCCTCAGGTCAGGAGTTAGCTGGAAGAAATCCCTTAAAAGTTCGCCTTAATACAATATTTTTTTAAATCTCCATTGTGTTGTTTTTGTTTTTGTAAAGTAAAGTTTTTACATACATACATACATACATACTATTATTCTTGTTACAGTCTGTATACCATATAATTTTTACCAAGGCTTCACGTACTTACCAACTATTCGTTTTAAAATTAAATTACGTTACGAAGAACTATCTAATCGTGTAGCAAGAGAGAGGTAAGGTCCATACGAATCAAAGTCAGTTCGTGCCCCGCAGTCACTTCACTGTTAAACAAATACCTGGTAGGAAAACAATATTCAACAAGGTCTAATAGTGAAATTAGGTTCGCGCGGTGAAAGTTCAGTGCGAGGAGTTTACTTTAGTATTCCTATCTAAGTTTTTTTTTTCTTGAGATGTTATTTTAGATTTTTTGTACTTTTGTGCATAGGTACTTATATTCAGGTGAGGTACACGGTCGAGTCGAGACCCTGTACGAGTTTGTGTCCGTCGTCTGAGTGTGTTGTACACATTTGACACCGCCGGTGAATTGAATGTCCTGTTAAAATTACAGACGTTTGTAAATTGAGCGTCTTTTACTTATTGAATAATTATTTAATTAAGTATACGGTTTCTGTACAAGTTATGTTAGAGTGTTTTAGTACCTACAGTTATAGAAGAGGACAACATTTTTTGATTATAAAAAAATGTTAGTACTTATGGCGAAATAAATGCCAACTGACACATGAAATAATTGTTGTCATTACATTATTTAAATTTTAAGACATTTTTGTCCACGGACTTGTGTACTTTCTAGTTAATAATAACTTAGCGCTCGGGTATTAACCGTTACACTGGTTTATAATGTTTGTTGGTACCTATTGTGTCAGATAAACCCGAAGAGGCCGTCCTTGTGGTGGAACTGAAGCGGCAGCTGCGCGAGAAGGACCTGGTCCTCACCGACATCCGGCTCGAGGCGCTCAGCTCCGCGCACCAGCTCGAAAGCCTCAAGGACACCGTCATTAAAATGAGGGTATGTACACTTCAACGAGTCAAAACTTTCGGGCGAGAGAGAAAATACCAAAGCCGAATTCTTGCACTGCACCTACCTAAGTGGTTCCGGCTCATATTTATTTTAATCGACCTAACTACCACACCTAAACACCCAAAGATCTAAATTTAGACCGCCTATCAAAGTTATTTTGAACTTCAATGGATTAAGTAACTTGTTCTTATTCCAACCAAACCAACGATATTTATCATAATAAGGAACGCTTTTCACATCTAAGCATAAATACGAGTAGCACCCTTCTAAGCCAATAAGTGGTGTCATAATTAGCCAAAGCAGATTCAACCCTTTTGCTAGTACGAGTAATGTTTGATGTTGCGATTGCTTTAGGAATTACCTGAGAGCGGCCATACCAGAGTATTTTTTGTTGAACCCTACCTTGAAGAATAAAATATCTAAGTCTTCAAAATAAACAATTATTTAAAAAAATATAATCGAATTACAATGGTATTTAGTTTATAAAATTAGAAGTAGATACCTAGGTAAATACAATTGTAGAATTTGTAACCAAGCGAAAATCTGGACATATTCTAATGTTCTATTAGAGAACAATCGAGGTCTTTACATCGTATTGCGTGCAGACGTTAGATCATGATCTGGTGTAGACTAAAATGAGAATAACCTGGTCGTCATACGTGTTCACAGGGCGCGGCGTCTATTCGTGTTTTGCCAACCGGAAACAATCTGAACCTAATTTAGCGACCATATCTCGTACAAGATGCAGAATTCAATTTTAGATAGACATTAAATATACCTACTTAGTTCATTGTTCATGGTATAAATATAACAGCGCTTTGAATATTTTTTCCATTCATTCTGGCGTTGCTTGCTGCTTTTTGTCCTGTAGACACTACATTAATACTTACAATTGTACTTTATTGGAATTTATCATTCATAAAAACTAACCAAACACACATATCTATATATATAGGTAGACGTGTGGTCAGGAGTCATTGGGATTTTTCAGTGTATACTTAGGTACTACTTGGTAACTAAACTAAAAGGGACTTTATGTGGTTGTACTGGACAATGAACGTACGCTAATTAGGTATTTATTGTAATTTAAGATCTTAAAAATAAGTAGGTAGGTATGTGAAGAAATAATTCAATATTATTGTTTGTTTTAGTTTTATAAGAAAACGATTCTGTATTAAAAAATAACTTCCTTAATGAATTCTACCCACTCTGTTATTAATTCGATAACTCGCATCACTTTTTATTTTACACCATCAACTTTCCTGAATACATTTAAAAGTCCACCAACTATAGTGTAATATGAGTTTACGTTACGGGACGTTTAGTTAGTCCCGGAAATGACGTACGTACATGTATAAATGTGTGTGTTGTTTCAGAACGAGATGTTAAACCTGAAGCAGAACAACGAGCGGCTACAGCGGCTGGTAACGTCGCGCTCGCTGGCCGGCAGCCAGAGCTCGCTGGGAACTGGCTCCGGCGTCGAGGACCCGCGCCGGTTCAGCCTCGCCGACCAGCCCACCATGCTGCAGGTATGCAGGGTAAAACACCCATTTATTGCCATCCAAAGTACCAGTTACGGCAACTAGTTCAACTTCAAATAATGCACGTGAATTTGAATTTGACTGAAGTATTATCTCCTTTATTAACTTTAACTAACCTAAACTTCAGTTCATGGTGGCGATTATCGATAGGGAGATAGTTTATCACACTTCATCGCGATTCTATTAGGGGCGTCCACTAATTATGTTACGTCTTTTTAGGGTAAAGTAGTCTAACCCTTATAGTTTCGCACTTTCTGTCTGTCTGTCTATATTTTTTTAATCAGGGGACATACTCATACAATTCACCTAGTCCCAAACTAAGCTCTAAACTAATATCAGAGCATAATCATTTCTAATATTGAGCGCACTCCTTTGTATCGGCGTCGGCGTCAGGGTTGTCACAAAAAAAATGAAAATAAGTTTCTACAGATCAATGATCTTCTATACACAAGGACTTCGCATCAGCGCGCAAAACGCAAGACGGCACAATTGTGCTAAATGACGGTTTACTTCTAAGTACGCTTATACTTCTTGCCTTAGTCGTCTATTGGTCGCGAAGCCGTTATGATGCCGAAGTGAGTCATCAAAAAGTGCCGAAATAAAACCGGAACGACTCAAAAAATATGGTGTGACTTACCACCGATGAGTTCATTTTATTTATAAATAATAACACGCGAAAAGGAGTAATGAATGTATTAAAAACATTTAATTTTCAATAAATATCATAAATGATTGACGACTATTGTCAAGTATTCCATTGTGTATTCCATATTTTTCCTCACGCGCGTTAGAAAGAAACAGGCAAAAGGATGAGACAACAAAACCGTCAGAAAACAAAACAATACAGTAGCTCTTTTTAGGGTTCCAAAACGGCAAAAAACGACACCCTTATAATGGCTGTTTTTTTTAGCTATCCTGTACACGAAATAAGGAGAGAGAATAGAGATAGAGAATAAATAAATAGCGACGGTAGAAAGCAATTTTGTCGTATCTAGAAAAATCGTTTTTTTTTTCTTTGCTTATTTGAAACAGAAAAAAAAACTGCGAAGAATGGTCCAAGTCTCGTATTTCTCGGACGATTTTAATTTTAGATACGACGTCGAATTTATACAAACTTTTTACCCAAAGCATTACCTGTAATGTTGTATTTAGGACATTATTTGTTATTTAGTTTTGATAATTAGATACATCAAAATTACTTTCTATGTATTTTGATGTATGGAGATAAAATGGTTACGTTTGGTGAGATTCAAATAGTTACCACAAAAGTTTGTTATCATAAAAACATGAATACGGAGATACAGCAAAATTGACCCTTAGATATTTGTGACACTTATCTGTGGTTTTATTTGTACCTACTTACTTACAACAAAATTTCCCAATTTACTTTTAATTGTCTCTAGTTGCTTTAAAATGAATGAACTACAATTATTGCTCTGTGATACATATACCAAAAATTTTAAACTATTTTTTTGCTAGATTACATATACAGCGAAATTGCCGCAAATAATTTAGAAGAATTTTCCACATCCCATATATAATGACTTCGAGATACAACATAATTGAGTTCCGAGACTAAAAAATGTTTTGCTGTATCTCGTAAAAAACCTATGTTATACTAACTTTAGAATAAATTTACTGTATCTGCCTGAATTATCATTATTTTCTTACAAATTTTTATTTAGGACATATCTCTTTATCTCTTTTAGTTAAAGAATTATATTTTTTCAAAGTGTTTTTTTTACTCTGGTGTAAACCTCTATTTTTTAGATACGACAAAATTGCTTTCTACCGTCGGTATCAAGAGTAAGATCCGAAATAGGTATTTTACAAACCAAATAATACAAGCGTCATTTGTTCAGATTATTTTCTTGAATCTGATATATATTTCATCACTAAAAGATATATATACCTAAGCGTTTTAAATACAGCTGTTCCGTATAATGAAGTTAGTAGTAAAAAATATTACAACCCGTCCCGTTTTGAGTTTGCCGGTCATTCTATGCAGTCGTAACAGCGTCAGCTAGTAGTAAACCTGAGTAGGAAGGATTCTATTTGGCGTCTTCCTTCAAATATGAATAACAGTTAAAGTAAAGATTTTTATTTAATTATTCGCTGAACAGTACAATTATATTAAATAATCAATATTTTAGTTTGACGATGATTCTGGACTGAGTATATCAAGGAAAAACCAAGTTTATCTGGAGTATGCACTGTGGATAATTTGCTTCACCCTCTGGCCCCTGAAATCGTTTTGCTACGATGATAAAAAAAAACCCTACAGTAGCTATCTACATAATTTAAAACCATAAATAGTTCAAAATATAGATACATTCGAAATCTATAAAGAACATTGTAACAAAACTAAAAAATAAATCGACTTTGACAGGCTGATAAAAACTGAGTGAGCTTTAATAAGCTCACCCTTATAAATCCCTCTTATGGGTTCCGTTTTTCCTGTTGAGGTTCGTTACCCTAAAACTAACAGCCATTTTCTACCTCCACTGCTACCTTGTTCCAGCAACTTCTAAAATCTACATATGAAGCTTCGACTGAGTAATTGATATACATTACTGATTAATGACCGACGACATTTAAAAGGACTAGTTTGTCAACGGCAATGTATTGACTGAGCAAGTCGAAGCATAATAAGGTGAAATAAGATGCAGTACCATGTTTGGCCATTTTTGTTGTATGACGTGATTTGTCCTTGTATATAGAAGGTCATTGCTACAGATTGATAATGTAGACTACATTGCCCGACTAGTGCTATACTGTTTTAGTTATTTATAATTTATTATTACTAACACCTTAGATTAAGTACTTATTCTCAATAACAAAATAATGTGTCATTGGTTACATGAAATAAACAAATTTTAATTTTTAATTTTTAATAGTTGTTCAAATTGATGATGTGAATTACATTATGTATACCTACATGAATTACTGAGTCAGTTCTAATAGAATAGCTAGCACGAACAGTGCCTAGTAAGGACGTTATTGTAAAATAGTGAATGGCAATTTTAAGATACCAGACAAGTGCGAGTGGACTCGCCCACCGAGGGTCCCGTACAAATTTGCTTTTTTTCATTCTTCGCTGTAAATCGAACACGTCATAAAACGAAAATTATACATCATTAAAATAATTAAAAATCTTTTTAAGTTTGTGTCAGTGAAGGCCTTTCATACGATACTCCACATGACACGGTTAACTCTATTCAAAATTTGAACCGCCGTTCCTTGCACAAAGAGTCTGTCTGTTTTTTGTGATTTAATTAAAAATGTGTAGTTTTCAGATTTTTCCCTATACTTGTAGTATAAGACGGAAAATACTATATACATTTTGATTCCCTTGAGAGCCATACCACTTCTTTTTTTAATATTTGTTATTAAACCCGCTGTTGAAATTAAAACCATATACTCAGATGTACATTCCCTTAAAGTTGTAAACAAAAAAAAACCAATTAAACGTAAAAAAAGATACGGCCGTTTGTGTGGCAAAAAAACGCATAAGAAAGTGCAATGAGATGCCGCTCTGCCCCGCATCGCACCGCGTAGTTGCCCAGTCTACGGCCAAGTTACCTCACTATTAGAAATTATTACTATATGCTAATACATAGAAATCATCCAAGACTCTGAAACAAATACCAGCGCTCCTCACTTAAATACCAGCAGTTACAGGTCGATTCTACTTTCTTTTAGCGTCTATACGTGAAATAACTTAGTATCCATTCGATATTTTCAGTCTAGCGTATACGCATTGGTTGCATGAGATTTATTTAAGCCGTAATTAAAGCGAATGTATCGCTTTAATTACTGCTGCCGACCAAGGCCCATTGCGGTACTCTAGGATATACGTTATTAAGCATCGGTAGTCCTTCATCACTACTTATTCTATTTGGCCAATACGCTAGCGAGGGCAACTTTCGCAAGCGGACTATGTCAATTAGCGCGAGTTTGATTCTCGTTTGCGCCACTTTTCACTGGTGTTTTTATCATCCTTACTTGGTAAAAGTAGTCACGTAATATACCTACCTAAATGAAATAAAAATAAACATTTGTATGTGAACCCTTTAATGTTTTCAATCAACGACTGCACACCCCGCTCTTGAGATGTACGCTGTACCTACGGTAGAGTCTTTTTACGTCAAATTTGAATGTAGGCTGGCCCGTCGTAAAGTGAAAACAACATGGATGTGATTTAAATTTCAGTTTTTCTATCTCGTTTCAGGCGGCAATCGATATTCACTCACAACCCCTCGACCTCGACTTTAACTGCATTGCATCAACTCCTACCATAGAGTTTGCTAAGAAGGGATCTCCTAAATCGGGCATGGTGGAGCCCATTTATGGTAACAAGGCTGCCTGCGAATTGAATGAGAACAACGAGGCGTTGTTAGGGCTAAATGGAGGTGCTGACATATTTGCGAACGGTCTCAACGCATCTGACCGCCTGAGCGGAGACTACGATATCAACTCCGTGCTCCCGCCGCCCAAGAGCCGAGAGCTCGCTATTGGAGAGAGCTATTCTGATATAGGTAAGATATGGTTTTTTAATATAATATTTAATGCATTTACAGTAAAACCTTAGTATGAATACTGCTTTGCATTCCATCGCGGTCACACTCTCTCTGACATAAGTATGTCAGTGTATTTTTTATACCCGGCCTCTATTCTACGAAGTTAATTAATACTGCCTATGACGCGTTTTTTCCGGATTTTCAATTTACTTGACATCTAAATCAATTCCGGGTTTTTAATATGTGGTAGTTATTATGAAAGGCCTTGGTCTGTACGTTTCAATTTTTTAAGCAGACGTAGTTTTTCGTAATATCTAAAAATCGTAAAAGTCTGACTAGGTTTAGGGAGAGAAAAACGTTATCGCATTTTGAATCGATTATTTTAACTTCACAATCATCCTAATACTGGTTTTTTCCTCTAAGTAACTTGATTAGTAACTTGTTGTCTCATCTCAGTTGTCATATTTCATATGGTACCTATTAGATTTAAACGGTATATTTTTTTGATTGTAACGTTCCTTTTTCTTCTAGGTGTAGCTGACAGTCAAGGCGACACGACCGACGGGAAGAAAATAGCAATAGCGGTGTATTTAGGACAACCGGAGACATTCCAAAGATATTTCGAAGAAGTACAAGATACTTTGACCGAGTCAGAGTGCCGATTTTACGCGAAACAGTCGGCGAGCGCTTACAGTAACCACTTTGAAAAGCAACAGAGTTTTGAATCGCCGCGCGCCTCGCAGCCGCACAGTCCCGAGGGGGAACCCCACGACTACCCGCATTCAATAAACAAGTCAAACACCAACAGTCTCAAAAGCAATAAATCTACGCACAGCACCTCTTACAAAAACGTGTACAACACTGACTCCACCATAAACTGCAACGAGTACACGATAGCTTATACCTACATATCTGGCAAGACAACTTGGCAGAACTTAGACTACATTGTCCGGAAGACGTTCAAGGATTACTTGTCGAGGATAGACCCGGGAACTAATCTTGGACTAAACACTGATTCCATCACATCATACCACCTTGGCGAAGCAACGAGAGGACCGGAGATCGGGTTCCCGGAGCTGCTTCCGTGCGGTTACATTATTGGCACGGTGAACACGCTGTACATCTGCCTTCAAGGAGTTGGTAGTCTTGCGTTCGATAGCCTCATACCAAAAAACATAGTGTATAGGTAAGTTGACATACAAAACGTCATAAAAAATATAGGTTATTTTACAAGAACTGACAAATGCTATTCGAGGCACTACTTATACATAATAGTTCGGGACACGTTAATTACGTCAACGTTTTTTTCGTGAAGCATTAAATACTAATTACTTAGATACTACGTCAGATATTTAAATAAAAGGCTTATGGCATTAGCTGCACAAACGAATGAACTTAATTATATATTCTTTAAATTTTTATTTATTTTCAGGTACGTTTCGCTTCTTTCGGAGCACCGCAGGGTGATTTTGTGCGGACCCAGCGGCACGGGCAAGTCGTACCTGGCCGCGAAACTAGCCGAGTTCTACGTGCAGCGCACCCAACGCCGCGGCAACCCCGTGGAGGCTGTTGCAAATTTCAAGTACGCTAATAACTGGCACTATGCTGGAACGGCTAATGAGGGGTTCCTCTCAATCTTGACCAGAAAAAAGAAAACTAGAGCTATCCTAAACCGTGATCAGTATAGCGACGAGGGCGGTTCACGTCCACATTTGACTCGTTGCTTTTACTGCTTTCTTGCTAGGCATAATCATAGTTAAATTTGTTATATCATCAGTGTGGACCGCAAGTCATGCAACGAGCTTCGCGCGTACCTCGCCAACATAGCGGAGCAGTGCGGAGCGGCCACGGCAGGTGAGGAGGCTGCACTGCCTTCCGTCGTGGTGTTGGACAACCTGCAGCACGCCTCGGGGCTCGGAGACGCTTTCGCAGGCCTCCTGCCACCTGACAACAGAAACATGCCCGTTATTATAGGTAAGTTAAAAATAAGGAAAAAAATACGAAAACCATCGTAAGTACATCAAATTCAATGTAAAAAGGTGGACGTAGGGCTACAATTGAGATTTAAGGGCTGTTTGTTATGCACAACTCTAAGCTAGACGATTAATGTTTGTCATTGCAAAAAACACTCTTGTATGTAACTCATAGTTACCATAGACCTATAACTACGATATAGTGGCGTGCATTTTTTTCTCTTACATTTTTATTCATATTTTCATACGCTATGTATTATGTATTAAAGTTTATAGTCGGGAGCGTAGTTCGGGTTAAAAACGTTTTTTCCCCGAAGATGACAACTTGACAGATCTATTTATTTACCAAATAAACCTCGATTACTCCCACTGGACAGTAGCCATTTAACAAATAATTGAATTGAATTGAACCTCAATTACGCAATTTTCACCAAAATCATTTGCGACTTTTACGAGAACGCGTTTGCAATCAAAATATATAAATATAATTATACAAATTACAAGCTTTTATTTAACTTGCAATGTAGCTATGTATGTACGAGGGGCGGCTGAAAAGTTCTAAGCCGTTCTATTTTGAGGTTGCATATGCGTTAGCGATACTGGCCACTAAAAAGACCATTTAAAAAATTAATAAATAAAAGAAAAAAATGTCGTCTTTTGTTTATTAAGTACATCTCGAGATATCCGACGCTAAAGGTCATCATGTGTGAATTATCAACGCATATAGCATTAAGTTCCTCACGAAAAGTGACAAATCGCCGAAAAGAATTTTTGAAGAAATGTCTAGTATTTACGGTGAATCTGGCCCTTCTCATGCCACTGTTAAAAAATGGAGTCGACTTTTTAAACTTGGACGGGAGTCGATCGAAGACGATCCTCGCTCAGGAAGGCCAATATCGGTTGTGACTGAAGAAAATACTGAAAAAGTCAAAAAGTTAGTATTAGAGGATCGGAGAATTAAGGTTTGGCAAATAGCTGAAGCCTTAGGTATTATTAAGGAAAGATTTGGAGAGATTTTGCATCAACATTTGCATATGACAAAAGTAAGTGCTCGTTGGGTGCCGAAAATGCTCACAGCTTTCGATAGAGAACGTCGTGTTCAAACTTCTCAGGCATTTTTAGAATTATGTGAAGAAGGTTTAGATGAAGTTTGTTCCCGCATAGTAACTGTTGATGAAACATAGATCAGACAGTATGATCCAGAGTCGAAGTCTGAATCTATGTAGTGGATCGAAAAGGGTGAAAGGCCGCCAAAGAAATTCAAGGTTCAAAGATCGGCGTCTAAGCTAATGGCCACCGTGTTCTGGGATTGCGATGGCATTCTTTTAATAGACTATTTGGTGAAAGGCTCTACAATAAATGCAGTTTATTATGCTGAGCTATTAAAAGTGCGACTAGCCATAGTCGAGAAACGAAGGGGCAAACTGAGCAAAGGCATTTTGATTTTGCAAGACAACGCCCCCGTTCACACCGCTCGTGTTGCCAAGCTTGCTCTGAAGGAAACTGGCTTCGAGGAAATTGATCATCCACCTTACAGTCCAGATCTGGCCCCTAGTGATTATTTTCTATGATCAGCAATTTGAAGAAAGATTTAAGGGGAAAGCGATTTGGCAGTGATGAAGAGATGAAGGCGGCTGTACAGGAACATTTCGGCAGCCAAAATAAAACTTATTTTTTTAACAGTCTAAAAGCATTATTTAAAAAATGTAATAAATGCATTGAATTAGAGGGAGATTATATTGAAAAATAAAAATAGTAAAAAGAATCTGAACATTTTTTTCTACCTTAGGCTTAGAACTTTTCAGCCGCCCCTCGTATGTTCAGGTCCTTGCAAGTTAAATTTGACCCAGTTTCCGTTAAGGTAATGGGCTGAAATTTGGACTATGTATGTAAACCCAATGACAATGCAATATTATGGTATCTAGGAGCTGATTTGATGATGGAGTTGAAAGGTGACGACAGGATCTCGCTATTCTTAACGTAGACCTACCGTGTTAGGGTTTAATAAGCAGATGAACATTTCGCAAAGAAAAGTACAGTCGGCAGCAAAATCATATCCCAAAAATGATTTTTTTGACAAACTTATTGCCAGTAGGTATAATAGTATGGGATTTGTTCGGTGTCACAGGAACGATGTCACAAGCCACTTGCAACACGACAAACCTTCAACTCCACCACAACTTCCGATGGCTGCTAACCGCCAACCACATGGAGCCAGTTAAAGGGTTCTTAGCCAGGTATTTATAATTAATTAGACAACAGTTCAAACAATATAGTTTAACATAGCTTAAACTATATTGTTTGAACTGTTGTAGGTTATATGGATATGCAAGTTAGCGTGGGTAGGAATTTCACCCGTGAGTGTTTGCTTATGATACCAGGTTTAACAAATAGTCAAAAGTAATTAAATCATTTTAGGCTTATGTAGCTTGATCACTTAAGTTTATATTTTCTTTGCTTATTCGAGTTATAGCGAATTTAGAGCTATCTTATTGAGGTTCAGTAGAAGGTTGCAGGAGACTGAAGGAAACACGAAGACGGATGAAGTTAATTAGATGTAATGCAGTTAAGGAAAGCTAATGTATACAAATATAAACTTGAGATGGAAAATAAAATAGATATAAATTTATTTCGCGGAGATGTTGCCTGCGCGTAAGCGATTGCGTTATGCGGCTAAGGAAAGGTAGTACGTGTGTCCGTCGAAAGGGTCTGGCTCGTACTGGCGCGCCGCGGCGCGTGCGCTCCACGTAGGCTACTCGCTTATCTCTCCGGCCGGGCCGCAAGCGGTGCACACTGCATGTCTCGAGCGCGTACACCGCGCACGAATTATTTATTGGGATTCTCGCCACAGAGAATTGTATTGACAATGTGTTACGATGCAGGTATCTCCGGCGCAAGCTGTTCTCCCTAGAGCTGCGACTCGGGCGGCGCGAGCCCGCGCTCGCCGCGGTGCTGGAGTGGTTGCCCGGAGTCTGGTCGACCCTCAACGCCTTCCTAGAAGCGCACTCCTCGAGTGATGTCACTGTGGGTCCCCGTCTGTTCCTCGCCTGCCCCATGGATCTAGATGCTAGTCAGGTACATTCATCACTTTCATTAGTACTACATTCATTATACATATTCCGGCAAGCGAATTGATATAAAGTTAAGTTTATGTGATGATAGGTCACAAAATAATGTGTGTAGGACGACTCAGTTATGAGAATTGACTTGTTATTTTACCACTCTATCTAGGATAATGTTTTAAATACATGAAGTCCCACCTATATCTACGTAGTGCATTGACGCCACTGTCAATTGTGTGTGCTTGTTTCAGGCATGGTTTGCAGACGTCTGGAACTACAGCATAGTCCCATACGCTTCAGAGGCGGTCCGCGAGGGCGTGGCGTTATACGGGCGTCGGCGACACGCGGCTGTTGATCCGCTGAACCATGTCAAGACCAGCTACCCGTGGCGAGAGCCTAACCATTCACACGTCAGTACCACCTTTTATTTATATCTATTCCTTAAACTACTTACCACGGTTAGTTCTGAACAAGGCAACAATAATTAAACGGCGGTTGTGCTAACCTCAATGCAACATTTATCACAAATCCTTACCTTTTATTGCCTACTTGTAATGTTAATGATTTAAGTTAATGAAAAATCTAACCATCTAACCCCTTAATCGTGGGGTACGTCCATACTAGAACAGCTTAATTTGACATTCTAAAATTAAAAAGTAGGTAAGTACATAAAATTAAGTGGATGGACTCATTTTCGTAAATTCTTACGGTCTTTTACATGAAAGAAGTTGTCAATAAAATTATACCCCATCGTTTGGAGACTTAGATTTAGTTTTTATCAATGAATTCATAACAGTTACTGGGACAATAAAAATAAAGCTTTGTTAGCCATTACGATCAGCGGTATCGTTGGGGAGCATATTTTTTCTTCATGTCTTTACCTATGTTTTATTAAGAATGTGGGTGATGAAATTTGAAGTAGGTAATGTTTTATTTCTAATTTAGATTGTATTCCAAACGCTAAACGTACCTAATTTTCAATAATTTTGCGTGTGCGCATAGACTTCGGTTCGGACATGTTCCACTAAACAAGTTTTTTTATCTGAAGAAGAAAGTAAATTTACCTAATGTTGAGACATGTGCATGTAGAACGTCTGATGATGTGTATCAGTTTTTAGTGGAAGGTGTCCGGACTCAAACCAAGATGGAAGGATTACTTGTTCAAATCAATTTGAATATATTGAACATCGGACTGTTTCATTCTATTTTGGCAGAACCAACGACAGATGCTGTAAAAGTATATATTTTTTTTAACAAGTAGTCCTTCCCCGTCCCTTTCCTTTTTTCTGAATGATTTGTATTTGTTTTTTTTTATAAGCTTTATCCAATGGGCTGCCGTAATCAAGATTGATCAAAGCTCCTAAAAACCTTAAAGTAAATTTAAAAAAAAAACAATTAGTGTAATCCAACTTAATTTTGATAAGTAGTACCTACCTACCTACGTAGTGACACGTCGTAGTTTGTTTTTTTGTCGAGCCTTCTCCCTCCCTGCCAAGAATTGTAACCTTTTTTTTTCTCTCAAAAAGGCAAAGCGACGCCATAGAATAAAATAATTTAGTCACCATCCTAAAATTACCTTCGATGAAATAAACATTTTAATTGAACGTTTAACTTTTAGTGTATGTAGCCTAAACTTTAGCGGATCGGAGTTAGTTTTCCTAGTCCAAACATGGTTTAAAAATGTTAAATACCTAATTATGTAGTAATTAAATTTTGTATTTTTTCCCCGGTCGCTGCCATTCTATAGTATTGTTTATTTTTCAATATTGGTCTGGAATGAATAACTTCCTGTGCTGTTTATGCAACCGAAAGGTTAACACTTCTGAACGTACGCAGTATTAATGGAAAAAATATTAATTATAATCTTATTGAATAATCATTTAATGTTGTTACAGACTCTTCGTGCGATAACTGTGGAAGAAATTGGTATTGAAGAAGCGAACCAAGATCCGAACACTAATAACAACCAAGATCCTTTGGTATGAAACATTTTATTAGTACCACATTTTTTACTTAATCATAGACAATATTTAGTGCCGTTTTTAGAGCATAAACATAAAACACCCTTTAAAGATAATGATTTCTTTAATTACAGTTAAACATGCTAATGCGACTGCAAGAAGCAGCCAACTATAGCGGAAACCAAAGCCAAGACTCAGACAATGCCAGCATGGACTCGAATCTCACACACGACAGCTCCATGGGCAACGAGCTTTAAAAAAACACGCACACACTAGCGTATCTCGTGTACAACTAGCACAACATGAGTTCTCTCGCTCGCGCTCAGTGCACGTCATGTGGACTATTGTATGGTAGGGCCTGGGCCCGTATTGTGCTCGCATTCATCGCGGTGGCTAAAGCATCTGTCACTCTTGCACTTATATACTGGTCAGAAAGTGACAGATTTATTCACATAAACACCCCCATATTGCCATACGTAGGCATATTTAGAGAAAGATTGCGGGGATGCCAAGAGATGACTGATAAGTTGATTGCGCAGACGAACCCACTTCGCTCCTTGTTCTATTTTGTATTAAGAAGTGTGTTACTTAACTACTACATTTTGGTTGATATTTCTGGAACTTATTTGATGATTTGAACTGTGGATCATGTACCTATGTACCTAAATATTTATACTTTTTTTACATCCTCCAGTAAAAATGCTTTGTTATATTTCGATTCCTGACCAGTATGCGCTAGGTAAAAAAAGTAAATAGAGCTATTTCTGCAACTGTGCAGACTTGTTTGGTATTAACATATAAGATTATTCAAAGCCAAAAAGTTGCCATATGTAAATTATTTATATTTTTACTTGTAGGTTATTTTACTTGTTTGGATTTCAAGTAGGTTTGCATTTTATTAATATTTTTATTTCATTATTATAATAATGTAAAATTGTGTCGAGGGGAAAACAAAGGTTTTATTCTGCTGTGTTTGTGAAAAATTCAAGCAAATATTTTAAGCATGAGTAAATTAACCTTTTTAGACATTTTACAAAACTATCGTTTATGAAGTGTTGGCGACTTCAGCAGAGCCCCTAACAACACTGGTTCTTTCTTCTATTTCCTAAAAGTATCTTTGAAAAATTTCGTTGGTAAAAAGGCGAACAAACTAATAAAACATTATCTTTTTCTACTGTTATATTTTTGCAAATTAGGATACGAATTGCATTTGTATTACAATGATATTAGACGTAATTGAAAGTATGAAAGTGTAATTTTTATACCATTTTCATATAAAACTCATGTACCTAATAAAAATATCTAGATGTAAATAAAAAGTTTAGTATAATTTTTTGCTACTAAAATAACTGCTATAACGCCAATAGTAATAGCGTTAACTTTGTATAGAAATGCGTAACTACTATATGTTATAATATTGTGTTCGGTATGGATTGACTTGTGTGCATAACTGAAACGTGATATCTACAATCTATGCTTTATGACAATTTAAAATAAACATTGATTATACAAACTGTTTTACTATAAACTTACCCTCGGAGGGGGAGGTAGGGATGAACGGGGACTTTGTGACGTGATAGTAGGTATAGGTATATAACTTCGAGTATTTATGAGTTGCAGCGCCAGAACGATTCAGTGTTCTAAAATATTTTGTCTTCTCGCGTAGGTACTATTAAACCGCTAATATAGATATCGTTAATGGTATCAGAACTCCACCTATAGGTACACCACCACTGCATACCGTCCTAATCGATTTGCAATTCTTGTATATATACATAATTACATATACTGGGTGGAAAGTTGAAATGGGGCATTAAGGGCAGCTACCAGATCCTTTGCTCCTACTCGAAAATGCTCTAAGGAGAGCTTTCCCAACTTTTTGAGTGATGACAATCGACATTAACAGATTTTTGATAAAATACCTATATTGTCAGCGAGAAAATCGTCAGAATTGAGTTTGTTTTTTTTTAATGCCGACCGATCCCATTTCTGTAAAGGATTAAAACACTTTTTGACACCAACTGAGGTTAGAGTAGGTACTAGAACACACACACAAATCAAAGAAAATGTATATATGTATATATATACTGAATCTCGGAAACGGCTCCAAAAATTTCGATGAAATGTGAAATATAGAGGTTTAAGGGGGCGAAAAATCGATCTGTCAAGGTGCCATCTTCGGGAAACTTCGATCTCAACCCGAGCGACGCTCGGTCTTCCAGATACTTTGTATAGGTAAAAACCATTACAAATATTTCAATCGATGATTTCAACACAAATAAAAATTACGTAACTGCTGGACATAGGCCTCCCCCAAAAATGCTGCTCATGTTAGCCGAAAGACGACCACTGCTGGATATAGGCTCCCCCAAAAATGCTGCTCACGTTAGCCGAAAGACGTCCACTTCTGGACATAGGCCTCCTCCAAAAATGCTGCTGCTTCGATCTAACTAATTCATAAATCCAAAATGCTGCTGCTTCGATCTAATTCATAAATATAATATACAGTCCGCGAGCTGCAAAAAAAACCTGCGGATTTTAGAAGCGTACTTCGTGTATTGACGATAGGGAATGCAATTAACCGATTAAATGTAGCATCGGTTAATTTACCGGTTAAGACGAAATTTATCGATTAACCGATTAATAACCGGTTATTAACCGATTGATTTTTTTGCTTAAAAATAATGGTTTCCTTTAGGTTATTTAACATGAAAACTTGTGAACAAAGACGTGTAAATAAAACAGACGTATTTATTATGTGAAAACGTTTTAATTAGTGATATAATTATTTCTTAAATGTTAGATTAGAGACCAGTATTTAGATCACCAGTATACTAGTTTCATTTCTACACATTTAGGACATTCAGTATCTTAAAAAAACAACAACTGTATAATAGAATGTTACTTATGGAGTTGTATAATATAAAAACTAGTTTTCCTCGTAACATCTAAATAAAATTATCTTTAATATAATATATATGGTCCCAGAGCTCAGATGATAACGTCCGAGGCATAGTGTCAAAATTATAACGGTGTTTTAGAAAGAGACCATTAATTGGTTAGCCTTGTTTTTTGTAGCGCGTAGAGCATTCTCTCTTTCACTCATAAACGTGTAACCGGCCGGTGCAGTGCAGTGCAGTACAGTGCAACATATCTTCGTATGTTAGAAACAAAATAATAAAAGCGACACCTACGTTATTTGTTTCATTTGTGAAAATCTTAATAATTTTACAGCTCACTAAGAGCTTTTTAATTGATATTATGCATAATTGCGTATATTGCGATATTTGTGTAATTTTAATATATGTATATTTAGTTTAATTTGTGTCGTCTTTCTAATAAAAACTTAACAAATGAAGCTTTTTGCAGATCACTTCTATTAACCGGTTAATCGGTTAATTTCATATTTTAACCGGTTACGTTTTTTGGCATAAATTTTCGATTAAAATCGGTTAATCGGTTAACCGATTAACCGGTTTGCATTCCCTAATTGACGATGACACGCGATCGTGATATGCGGTTCTGTTCTGTTAACAACTTGAAAATTTTACCGCAACCGTAAAAAGTTATATAAAGAATAACCATCAATACAAAATAAACCTTACTGTAATAATATTACGTTTACTCGTATTTATCTTTTTCTAATTTTAGTGCAATATGACTTTTTGACAAATAAAACAAAATCATTTCATCATTTTATTTGAATTCTTCCATCGTTAATTTAAATAGAGAACACCCCGCCTTCACACACTACTTTAGTTTATAGTATAAAGAGCTGTATAACCACCTGTGAATTCTTAGAAACTACATTTATAATTATATTTATAATGTACTTTTCGAAATCCCCTTTGCTTTTATAACTCGGTCTTGACCCTTATTAAAATATTTACTTTCAACACTTTTCTTAAAACTTACAGCTTCTATAAAAATAAATTTGCATACATTATTAAAAAAATACTGTGATTTGCTATTTACAGAAATACACTGTTTAAGTTGACTCCCCATGGAAATACACAAACCTAAATACATACATAATCTCACGCCTTCGTTCCCAGAGTGGGGTAGGCAGAGCTACAGAATTACCTTCAACTCTAAAAACTTGTTGATAATTCTGTAACTACCTACATTTTGCACAATTAGGCTAAGATTTTTAACAGCGTATTAGTGACGGAAATTGATTTCCGAAAAATCAAACTAAATTAATAAGTCAGTGCTGGTTTTAAATGCTCTACTTATATAAATCAATGAAACAACGAGTATACTGTAATTTTCTACTACACGAAGCCTTCCGATTTCCCCCGAAACCTGAAGGGTTTTCTAAGAGCTCACGGACTCTACTAATAAGGAATATTCATGACTTTTTATCACAGCTCCTATGAAACTAACAATGAGTTGAGAAAAACATTTTATGAATAGTAGCTATTAAAATTACAAAGAAATGAACCAACAAAGATTTGTTCCTATCTCTTTCTAGCAAAACGGTTTTTAACATGGAGTTTATATGGCTGACCTATTACATGAAATTACAGTGTATATTGGATCTCTCTGTCTAATAAGGAGTTTAAAATGCTTGTATCATCGGTATTTCTTATATAATAGGGTACTTGCCTGTGGTTATAATAAACAAAGATGCTTTGCATGCATATAGCTTGTTTTAATGACGAGGATTATGATTATAGTTTTTATTTAATTTAATAATCTGAACAACGGGTTTGTACAGGCTGTCCAAGCTGCTGGGTCGAAGTTCTTTAAGACCCGCAGCCAGAAAAGAACCCAAAAACTCTCAGACCACACTCTTAAGATCATGGACGAACGGAATGAAATGCGGCTGCAGTCTTTAGTGGACATGCAGAAGTACAGGGGGCTTAACAGACAAGTCTCTAAGTCATTACGGACAGACCTGCGCACCTTTAATACTTCGCGTATTAAAGATGCTATCGAGCGAAACAAGGGCTCTAAGGTGTTCGCTAGGGATTTGTCTGTTGGGCAGACCCAGTTGATGAAACTGAAGACCGAAAATGGCACCGTAATTTCGTCCAAGGCCGAGATTTTGAGTGAGGTTGAGAAGTTCTACGGACAGCTGTACAAATCAACTCGACCCGTTGAAAGTTTGGCTACAGATCCCAGAGCCAAACTCACCCGACATTACACCGAAGACATCCCGGACGTCAGCCTGTACGAGATCAGAATGGCCCTGAAGCAACTGAAGAACAATAAGGCGCCAGGGGACGACGGAGTTACGGGTGAGCTTCTGAGAGCGGGTGGAATGCCGATACTTAAAGTCCTCCAGAAGCTCTTTAACTCTGTTATTCTCGAAGGCGGTCTTCCAGAGGCGTGGACCAGAAGTGTGGTGGTCTTGTTCTTTAAGAAAGGCGATAAAACCTTATTGGAGAACTACAGACCCATCTCACTTCTGAGCCACGCTTATAAGTTGTTTTCAAGGGTCATTACGAATCGACTCTCACGCAGGTTCGACGACTTCCAGCCTCCTGATTGAACAAGCCGGTTTCCGGAAAGGCTTTAGTACCATAGACCACATTCACACGCTGCGCCAGATTATACAGAAGACTGAAGAGTATAATCGGCCCTTATGTCTAGCGTTCGTGGACTATGAGAAGGCCTTCGATTCGGTCGAGCGAGACACGGGCGGTGCTCGAGTCACTACAGCGGTGCCACATCGACTATCGATATATCGAAGTGCTGAAGTGTTTGTACAAAAATGCCACTATGTCAGTCCGGCTCCAGAACCAGAGCTCGAAACCGATTCAGTTGCAGAAAGGTGTGAGACAGGGAGATGTCATATCTCCGAAACTGTTCACCGCTGAACTGGAAGATGTCTTCAAGCTTCTGGACTGGGAAGGACTTGATATCAACATCAACGGCGAGTACATCACTCACCTTCGATTCGCGGACGACATCGTAGTCATGGCAGAATCGCTATAAGACTTGAGTAAGATGCTCGGAGACCTCGATAGAGTTTCCCAACGGGTGGGCCTGAAAATGAACTTGGACAAGACGAAAGTCATGTCCAATGTTCGCGTTTTGCCTATACCGGTTCACGTGGGGAATTCTCAACTTGAAGTTGTTGATCAGTACGTATACCTGGGACAAACTGTCCAACTAGGTAAATCCAACTACAAGAAAGAGGTCGATCGCCGAATCCAACTCGAATGGGCAGCGTTCAGAAAGCTAAAGCGGATCTTCTCGTCCAAAATACCGCAGAGCCTTAAGTCGAAAGTCTTCGACCAGGGTGTGTTGCCAGTGATGACTTATGGATCAGAGACATGGCCGCTGAATGTGGGCCTCATAAATAAGCTCAGGGTCACTCAGCGTGCAATGGAAAGAGCTATGCTCGGAGTTTCTTTGCGCGATATGATCCGTAATACGGTAATACGCCAGAGAACCAAGGTCACCGACATAGCTCAGAGAGTTAGCATGCAAGTGGCAATGGGCAGGCCACATAGCTCGGAGAACTGATAACCGTTGGGGAAGAAAAGTTCTCGAGTGGCGGCCCCGCACCGGTGGACGGAGTGTTAGACGGCCTCCCACCCGGTGGTCTGACGACCTGGTTAGGATCGCGGGGAGCCGCTGGATGCAAGCGGCTCAACGTGACTTGTGGCGCTCTTTGGGGGAGGCCTTTGTCCAGCAGTGGACGCCCCCGGGCTGATGATGATGATGATGAACCCCATTCTATTCTCATCAAGAAGTTAGTAATTTTATTTCTCGCGGTTTAGCTAATGTAACAATTAAAAAATTACCTGGGTATTTTAATATTTTCGTAAATAAATTAGAAACAAAAGAAAATTGAAGCCAGGTTAATACAGTGTACTCAGGTCCTGCCACTACACCTAAAAGTACCTACCTACTTACGAGAGTCACACTGAAAGTTCTTAGAAAATCAAAAACTTTTTAAACTAGCAAATTATTAGCTTTATTAAATCTTTTCAAAATAGTGTCCATTAACGTCAATACATCGCTGCATCCGATGGAACCACTGACAAAAGCACTTTGCCCACTCGGGTCTCTTCGAGGGCCTTTTGAAACGAAAGACGAAAGCTGGATTTACTGTTATGATCTCGAAACCAAAAACAGTCTGCTCAGTGGGTGTTTCCTTCCGAGGAGTTGCCAACTAAAGTGAAGAGAGGTCGAAGCGTGGGCAAAATGTTTTAGAGGATCGAAAAACAGTTACTGCAGAATGGTACACTAACAATTGTTTGCCACTTGTCTTGGTAAAAGTTCGGGAGAAACGACCTCGCAGTAGGATCCTCCTTCACCACGACAACGCCTCGTCACACACCGCCAGGCGAACGATCGACTATTTGGCGACGTTAGACGTGGAATTACTGGGTCACCCGCCGTATAGCCCGGACCTCGCACCATGCGATTTTCATTTATCCCCGAAAGTAAAAGAAAAACTTCGAGGAAAACGTTTTATGGACGCCGAGGAAGCTGCGGCTGCGTTTCAAAAGGCCCTCGAAGAGACCCCTAAGGACGAGTGGGCAAAGTGCTTTTGTCAGTGGTTCCATCGGATGCAGCGATGTATTGACGTCAATGGACACTATTTTGAAAAGATGTAATAAAGCTAATTACTTGCTAGTTTATTCAGTTTTTGATTGTCTAAGAACTTTCAGTTTGACCCTCGTAAAATACCAAGAACGAGCTCAATTTACATTTACTAGCTCAATAAATTGGTTTTGGATTTGTTTTGGTTTTTGTTTAACTAGAACGTGGTGTCAAGGCTGCGAGGTAACAATAGGAGTGTTGCTTCTACTAGGGATTAGGTTAGAGACCGTTTTCCAATCTCGAGTCGTACTTACTACTTATGTCGGCCTATTGCCAGTTGTCCGCACACCTTTGTTCACACTGCGGACAGCTCCCAGTTGTCCGCACCCTAGAAATTAGGTCCTCACAGTTCAAAACAGTTGTCCGCACAACTGTTTTATTTCCCAGTTGTTAGCACTCTTTAATTTGACTTAACTGCGTTAGTTTATATTAATGTACTTAAGAGAATATATTGGTATTTAATTATACCTAGGTTCAAGAAGACACAGAAAGTCATTTAAGAGTAGTACCTGGGAAACGTTTGCTTAAAATGTTTTATAGTAAAAAAAATGCTCTACAAATACGCTCTAAAAATAAGAAAACAACTTACAAAATATGTCAATCTTTTGTTGATGATCATCCTTTGTTCTTCAAACTGTTACTTAAACATTATTATCAATATTTTTATTATGTCGAGTTAGTTAACATGAGCAAAAATAAATGCATTCGTGATTATTTTCATATTTGCAGAGCAATTTTTTTTTTAATATAGACCTACCTAAAACAGATTTTATGAAACGTTTGTTAGGTACCTAATGACGTTTTGTATCTTCCTAAACCTAGGTCTAATATATAAATACGAATATAACTACTTAATTACATTAATAAAAACTAACACAGTAGAGTCAAATAAGAGTGCGTACAACTAGGAACGCGGACTAGGAATAGGGCCTTATGTCTAGGCGCGGTGTATGTAATATTAACATGTCTTGCAAATTTATGAAAGGATTTTTTCAATTAAATACAAATTTTAAATGCAATTATGTAGTTTTTATTAAGAATAAAGTATTATATGCCATGGCTGCTTACACATCTTTGAGATTTACATATGATGACTTTACAATGGAGCAATTTGGACGGAACCAGTTGTATATTATTAGGACTAGAACAAGAAGATGAACTATAATAATTATTAAATTAATCTTGGTAGAAATAAGACACAACCATGTTTACTTCAAATTACACCTGGAACTGTGAAGCAGATAATAAATTTATCACCTTGTATTGTCTGACTGGAAGCATTTTGCGTTTCTTTTCTTATTCTCATATCTCTGAGGATTAGATATAATAGGACTTTTAGCTTCAGTTAATAAAATAGTCCTCGATATTTTATTGTGTTAAAGCACTTTTTATACAAAATTAAGTACAAGTTTTTATTCACATTTCAATAAATTAAATATTTTGTCTTTATTTTAAAAATTCCATCGATAAACGCTGAAATGAGGCATATTTGTAGGTATGTGATGTTTACAAAATAATTTAGTGACATGGTTAACTTATTGGTTGATCCAACTAAACTATGCATTGACATGCATATAATGACTACCCCCTGTCAAAAATGTATATCTAATAAAATATAATTTTAATTTGGGTTTCTTAATATCTAACATGAACTTTGTTTGTTTAATAAATAGAGACATTTTTTTAATTAATTTACCTAGTATGACTACAAGACCAAATTTCCCATAAAGGCTTGGTCAAACACACGGCGCGACGCAGCGCCGCGGCCGCGCCGCGTGATGCCGACGCGATGCCTGTTCAAACAGGGCGCGCGCGGATCGCGCCGGCCTCGCGCTCTCAACACGCCCGCAACGCGCGTGCGGACGCAGCGCGATGCGGGCGTGACTCGCGCGCGGGCCGTCGCTCGCTCATTCCTGACTGATGTGACCCAGCACGGCGCAGCGTGCCGCCGCGTCCGCGCCGCGCTGCGCTGCGCTCGCGCCGCGTGGACGCAAGAGGCCGCGCGGCGCGGAGCGCGACAGAAGCGGGGCGCGATGCCGGCGGGACGCAGTCTGTTTGACGTCGCTAACCTGTTAGCATGTATTTAAAGCCGCCGCGGTCGCGCGGCGCGGCCGCGGCGCTGCGTCGCGCCGTGTGTTTGACCAAGCCTTAAGGGTATAAGGTATAAAGTTGTTTTATTCTGATTGCAAATTGCCAAAAATAATTATTTTAATATAAAATATATCGACATTCATTTGATACTGGATTTAATTTTGTCAATTTATTGCATACAGTTACAGAGCAGTTTGCAGGATTGCACAAGACACAGATGCTACTAGATTAATGACATTTTTAATGGTAAACATACAAAGAATGATGGGCAAAAATGTATGGAACCCAGCCCAATCGTCAATATAATTATAACTTATGTATCCTTATTGATCCCATTATTTGCTGTAATTGTTGTAAATAGTAAAATCGGTCAAGCGTGAGTCGGATATACGGGAAACACAAACGCATTGCAACGCATGCGGGGCACAGCTAGTGTAGTAATAAACGTTGTGTATGCAAATATTTGCAGGCTGATAACTCTCTTCTCCGGGAGTTTTTGTAGTTTGTCCCCGTGTTAGAAAATGAAGCTTATGTAACGAGCTTCCACATGGTATACATGAGATTTGTATTGGTTATTTAGGCCAATTTGCCCATAATTCTTTACATCCAGTGTGGATTGCCAAAAAAATCATATATTATCTTTATTTAGAATCTGTTATATTATATAGACACTGTGAATTTGTATTAGTATGCAGAAATTATTTTTTCTTACTACTTTAACCTTGATTTATTTAATTAGTAACAAAAAGTTAAAATACTGTTTATTTTATGTAACTCCAATTTAAATATTTACCATCAATTTCTATGTAAAAAAAATTTGGTTCTTGAGTTACTTGTAGTGTACCAGTGTCATTGAACTTCAAAACAGTAGAAATACAGTAACTTTGTCCCCATGATAAGTAGGTAACCTTGCATTAGCTACAATATTTGTACAATTTTGCTAATATTCACTGGCACAATTTTCCAAACAATTGGCCTACTGTATTTTGAGAGTACGGAGGTAACACTACAAATCAATGCTAATATACAAATCGCGGGCTTCATTCTAAAGGGGCCTACATGCAAACTTCCGAAAAAGCTATTTAGTGTGATCTATAAAATTGTGTCATATTAGTCATACACGACTGATTATGTGTATTATACGACCTCATAACAAAATAAATATATATTTTATTTTTGTCAAGCCAGATAGACATATAACTTTCTAAAATAAATAGAAATAATGTTATTTTGCACAATTTTACATTGAAACGTCATCTAATTTAAGGTTATGAACTGGATTAATTTAGTTTTAAATTAAATTATTAGATTAGGGAAAGTTCGATATTTTTTAAGAGTTTTCTAGTTCCTGTATGAGTATCATCGCCGAGCCAAAAAGGCGTAATGACATGATTACAGGTTTCTAAAATAATCAACGTAAAATCATTTACTTACCGTTAACCAGGAAGTATTTAAAAGGTCACATGCAAATTTATAGCTCAATCAATAAATATACAAAAAACTTTATAAGATTTTAATTTCTTCTGAAAAGTAAGGGATTTGCGTATACCCTTTAGCATGAAACCCGCGAAATGCAAGTAATAAACGTTTTTGTTCTTATTAACCTGCATCACTATAATGCATAATCACTTACTTTATAACACGCACACACGCATAGCTATAGAATACTTATGGCCGAACCCCATATTCAAACTGCGGAGTTGTACTAAGGCTTATCTTTCTGCGGTTTGAATATAGGGTTCGGCCATTAATCAACAAGTATACACTATTTATGTGCCTAAAGATTCTTTACTTCTTTTATGTTTTTGACCGAAGATAACATACAACTTACAGACAAATTCTGCGAGCAATTTATAAATTGAGTATAGAATCAAAACACACAACACACACAGTGCCTAAAGATTCTTTACTTCTTTTATCTTTTTGACTAAAGAGAACATACAAGTTACAGACAAATTCTGCAAGCAAATTATAAATTGAGTATAGAATCAATATACTCTACAAAAGGTACTTTTTTGCAGCGTCTGACGCTAATTTTATTACATAATGGGTAATTTTGTAATCACACAAGATTATTTGATTTTAATAAAAAAATAATTAGTTATTCTGGTTTCAAACTGTAACAAATTTAGTTTTTCCTGAAAATGTGTTACATACAATTTGTTTTAAAAAACCACCATTTCTGTTTTACACATTTTTAAAAACAAATTATGGTAAACTATTACATACTTCACACACAGACACAGAGACACACAGACACACACACACACACACAGCACATACCTATTTCATGGCAATAAAAACAAAATAATAAACTATGTTTACTCCCTATATGCAAAACAGATCATAATTTATGACAATAACCACATTCTTTAACCAAATCTTTTTGCCCATATGATTTTAATCATTTAATGTCATTGTCATCAAAAACACCTATCTAGACTGTACCAGACAATGGCAATAGTTGTAATGTGATGTTAGACGGTTTACAATACTGTCTAAAAATAACCTATAATCCTTAACAACCCTGCAAAAATCCAGAAGTACTGGATCTACCGCATTTATCGATGGTTAAGGTTACTGCAATAGCCCTTGTGCAATCGCATGTTGGCTTAGATTAATCACTATGCGCATCAACACTTAAATTTGATAGAGATGGAACAGGCGATACTGAAAAATCTCCAGAATCATCACTATGTATTTTAACATTGTCGCTGCTTATATTTTTTGATTTGTTGCTCACCTTAGAATGGCTACTGAGTGATAAATTTTCTTTATTTGTGCTGTGTTCGAACTCAAGATTTTTTTCACTGTACTCAATTAAGTCTGCTACATCTGATATAGATACTGAACTTTGTGAGCTTTGCGAATTTTGCCTTGGACTTTCATTTTGTGATGTTTTATCTTTCACTGAACCTTGAACCTGTTCTGGAGAGTATACATGCAGATCTATATTGTTTTTGTACTTGGATGCGAATGATGAGGTAAAATCTAAACTGTATTCTGTTGCCTCTGTATCTGATTTATTAGGTTCATCTACAGTTTTAGAGCTGGGATTGTTAATTTTACTATCTGCAGTTTCTTTATTTGGAGAGAGTGAAGAAATACTTTTCAAGGTTTCCGACACTGAATCATTGACCTTTAGCATAGCATCTTGAGTGTGAGCCCATGCACTGACCTCTGCAGGATTACAAAGGCTGCTTTCTGACTTTTCATCTAGGTGCTTTACAGCAGGAGCACATGACTGAATGGTTGGAACATGGGATTTGATGTCTACATATGATGTGGAATCACTACTGTTACTGATGTTTGTTTTCAGTCCATGGATAAGGAATGCTGTATTAATGTTTTGTTTTTCACTATTTTGACTAGGTAAATTACTTTCTTGTAGCGAGATAAAACATTTGGGTTGTTGATCAAGAGATAATGGAACATCAGAGTTGACTTGTTCCAGCACATGCTGGTTAGGGATATATTCTGAACTCTTCTCTCTGGCCGAGTCACTGGAAGTATCCGTATCAGAATTATCCAAAGGTAATTTTAAATGTAGTTTATTTTTTTCATCTGAGGAATTGTCTGAGATTGATTGGCTGGTTGAGATGCTGGAGTCTTCATGAACTATGTAGGTGCAGTTCTGGTCGTCTTTGTGGATGTTACGTGAGGGCAAGTCGTGCTTGCCTTGAACACTGTCCCCTTGCTCGTAGCACTTCCTCTGATATGGTTTTAAAATGTTTTTTACGAAAGTAACAAGGATCGGCTCTTTTAAATCTTGATTGCCTTTTATGAAGTTTAACCGTTCCGACAACATTTTCCGACCTTCATAAGTATAGTCTTTGCCCTGCCGTGACTCGGACATGTACACAAACAGCGTGTTTTTAAGGTTACAAAACTCCAAAAACTCATGGACGATAGAAAGCGCAAGTACACCTTCAGGCAGTTTTAGTATATTGTCTAAATTTATATTTTGTTTTATATCACTATCATCTTCGAACGCCAAGAAAATATTTGCTCGAAGTAATGCACGTATTTTGGCTAGGGATCCGTTCTTCTCTAAAGCCTCTATCACGAGATCCCGAAGCTCAGTATCTTCAGCTTGTGCCATAGCGACACTTATTTGCAATTTTTTAGGAACACTGTTACTTTTGAAAATAAATATTGAGCATTAAATTATACTATTATTAATAGAAACTAACTACTTTTTTTATTTTAATCCAGTAAACCCACAGATTATAACAAGTAAACCAAAGATTAAGACGAGGCCTTACTTAAGTGCAGTTTTTTTTTTCATGTTCTTAGCTCTCGCACTTGTGCCTTTGGCCCGAAGGACAACAAAAACGGGGAAACGGAAATATCGAAGAAAGCATTATACGGAATTTGGATAAACGGATTAAATATACCTTAAATTACGTCTACCGGGCACATTTTATATAGCAACAAGTTACAATTTTACAGGTCTAAACTGGCCACACTGCTCAAATGGCTGGACGTCAATGGTCGAGGTTGTGTCAAATCAAAACTTGTAACCTGTAAATTGCATGTAAATTGTAATTTGTAGCTTTATAAAACAGGCACCACATGAAATAATTTCAAGATTTTTTTTAAAATACATTTTCATATGGCAATGTTACCTTACGCTTAAAAATATAGTAACTTTGACGCAGGACCCTATTTAGTTACGTTTCTCGATCGGACTCTCACCCGGTGGCTGGGACAACACTGAATTCTATCGAGTTTGGCCAAGTTATAGTAAATTGTAAAGTATATAACATAGTGCGAGAGGGAATTAAAAATGTAGGCAGGAATATGATTTATATTGAATTAAAATCTGGAGACTCTGCCTATTCTTTTCTCAGTGATCCTCTGGCAGTCGTCCCTAATTTTAATGTCACCCGTACTATGGGTATTGTTCGATCGAGAAATCCCAACAAATTGAGTTTGTCCAAATAGTCGAATTGTCCAAATAGTGAAATACTTAAAGCACGAAGGCTTAATAGGAAAATTCACAGGGGTTATAGAATGGGTCCCCACAGGTATATTAAGAGACAATTAATCGTTTATAAAATGATATTTAATTACTTGCATAATTATTATGTATTTTTACAAGAAATCGTTAAAAAGAAGTCAGTTTGTGACTGTCTTAAAAACTAACTTAGCTACTTAACTATGAAGAAAGACGTAAAAAAATTAATTGTGCTACGAAGATCATCATAAATTTTATTTGGAAAATAGAAAATGTCGTGTCTGTTAGTTTATTTTAGCAAAAACTTTCTTAATTTTGTTTATAAAAATCTGAAATGTTCTGAGGTTTTTCATTATTTATTCCTTTATCAGGAGTGAAATAAAATTGCATAAACGAGTAACTAAAATTTACGTCTTTCTTCCACGAACGGTTCAATATGGGCTGGATTAGGCATCCTTCACCACCACCTTTTGATATGTAGGTAAATAAGTATGAGAGTGAGGGATCCACATTTGACTCGCAAATTGCAATATAGACGCAGCCATACTTAGTCTAGGACCATTTTTGAAGATTTTAGAATGCAAGCGGCAAATCATGTAACAGTTGGGGTGACAACGTTATCAGAGGGTTTTGACCCTGCAGAATACGCATCTGCCTGTCGCCATTCCGAAATTTGAACCGAAAGTATGCTATACCGGAAAAGGTGCAGCTCGTACAAAAATTTCGTCGTACATTTTGTAAAACGTTGTTTCGGTACCCTAAATAAGGTTCGGTTGTTATGGTTTTACCGCAAAAGCAATTGATTTTACACTAGCCTCCATACATGACTCCTTTTATTTTCCTAGAGGTTCTGTGAAAATGTTTCAGGGCTATTTTGTGGTCTATGGTATTACGCTAAATAGCACTAAAACGTAAATATGGAAAGACAACTAGGAAACAGTAGAATTTTTTAACGCTAGCTCACCATAGACCATTCCATATCTTCGTCCCTAGGGATCGTGGGAACAATCTCTGAGGCCAAAAGTTTTAGCTAATTTTGTATTCTACAATATTGCCCAAGCATTGGCATTAAGGCGTATAAATACAAGGCTGAAAATGTACCTTTAAAAAAAAACAAGTCTGAATTGTCGAATTAGTGGATTAAAGTTTGTAAGGGAGATACATCAGTTTTGAAGTAAATTACACCAAATATAGGCTCCTGGTACGGATTAAAGAAATACAATTTATCATTTATGGAAATTCAACACTTTAAGGAATAAAAAAGGGGTTGAAAATTTGTTCGAGATTCCCGTTGTTTCATAGCTGCTGATACTATAAATTATGTTTTGGGAAATCAGACTTAAATAGGTTCAATTTATTTATCCGTTATTAATGATTCCAACGTACCTTTTCAATTTAAAAGACTCAAATTTCCTGTAAAAAAATAATTTGCCGTAACCGTTTAATAAATCTCAGGGTCAAACCTAGAAATGGGTTGGCGTTGACCTGAGGCAAGAATGTTTTTAACATGGGCAAAAATAGTATGTTGACTTATCAAGATCAGGCAACGCAGAAAACCAATACATTGTGAAACCATTAAGAAGTAGTACGAAAAAGGTTGTAGGTATATTCTAAAATATAGAATTAAGTAATAAGAGGTCATTCATTCATTTATTTATTTAATAAGCATAAATGGTGTTAGAACATATTGTTCAAATAATATGCAAGGCAGTGCTATAATCGTTAATAAGCAGTAAATGTTGAGTCATTAACGTGTTGTTTAATTATTGCAAGAAAATACATCTTTGATTACCTACTTAAACAATCTAGGTAAATAAACGATAGGTCTGGGGTGGTAGCCCAGATGACTAACGTTTAGCTTTCGTTTAACGAAATCGATAGAAACAGAATGGAGAGTCATTCAATGACGCCTGTTAGTCCTGGATACATTATGTTTCTTATCTATTTCCAATTTATAATTATGATGACATTTTTTTTTGATATAATGATAACTAGGATTAAGTTTAACCTAGAATGCACATACTAAACCACACCCGAGCGAAGCCGGGGCGGGCCACTAATAACATATAAAAAATACCCATAACAATCGGACCTTGTTTAGGGTACCGGAACAAAGATATACAAAATGCACGACGAATTTTTGTATATGAGCTGCACCTTTTCCTGTATACCATACCTAATTCCGGTTCAAATTTCGGAATGGCGTCAGGCAGATCTGAATTCTGCTGGGTCAAACCCTCTGATAACGTCGTCACCCCAACTGCTACAAGATTTGCCGCTTGCAATGGTATAGAGACGCGTTTTTCAGTTTTGGGCCTAGGCCTAGGCCCTCTGGAGTAGGTATGTAGGTCATGTGTTATACGGTGGCACAGACAGGAACAGTGGCACAGAAGCAAATTGCGAGCAAAGGATAGCTATATTTTATCAGTTTCGTCATATTACGCAAGCTCTCGGCGAACGGGCACGAACAAACTAGTCGGGTGGCGTCTGCGCCGCAAGGTTATTGGTTGAGGAGGAGTTTTTGATTTTAGTGGTGCAAATTAGTACTTTAAGGTGAGTTTTATATGTGTTCCAGTAACTATAGTGTTCACCATTTATGCTCAGTGTAATTTTTTTCGCAATATATGGTTAACTGGGGAGGTAGAGGCGTGAAATCCAATGGACAATAGACATTACATTTCTCGAAGCATTTAAATGTATTCAAAATGGCGGTGTTCATTTACAGTGGCACAACTCGCAAAGGTTCACAATGGAACATGAACCACTGTGGTCTGTACTGAGTCTATAGTATGTTTCACTGTGTACCTACTAAAAATGCAATTATTTACGTGATGAGCTATGACCGGTTTCAGTTGAAATCGCGAAAGATATAAGTAAACAAATTTCGTTTATATAATTTAACTAGCTGACCCGGCAAACGTTGTTTTGCCTTATAAAAAAAAAGATAGTAGCCGATTGTCAGACCTACTGAATACGCATATAAAATTTGGTAAAAATCGGTAAAGCCGTTTCAGAGGAGTACGATACCTAACTATCATTGTGACATGGAAATTTTATATATTAGATTATAATATCGTTTGGTTTTGTTTAGGTACCTACAGCTTTGGCAATTTCAACTGAAAAACCATGTGATGCAACCTATTGTGAAGACGAAGATCAATATGAATTTCTATGTACTCCTCCCGGTTTGAAAGAGAATATACCGCATAGTGATAATATTGCAATTTATAGAGAAAACACACCGTCACCATCCATTTTAAATAAAACATTTGCTGATGACCAATTGATGACAAATATTTACTCTCCAAATGATGAACCTGATACGATTCAATTAATCTCCCCACGATGTTCTCCAAATGTCAATGACTCGGTCATCTGTGGTAAGTACAACGAATGCCAATCAAGAAATATTAATCGCAGCAACTCAAAACAATAGAAGCCTTTACTTTGGGTTTCAATAGTGCAGTGTAGAGGCACTATTGAAACCCAAAGTAAAGAGAAATTCGTATCGCCGTTCGACTTCAGAAAACCAATAAAGGCTGGACCCATGAAATCTTATCGCAAACCTCGAAAACTGGGACGTAGTATGATTGCCACGGACACTCCTGAGAAAAAAGAAATTGAATTCGCTGAAGCTTCATCGTCTAAAAAGAAAGCTACTAAGAAAACTAAAGCAGTTAAACGGGTACTTCAGAGTGATTCAGATGAAGAAGACTCAGAATTTAATGTTCCATATCAAGAATCTGACGAAAATGAGTGGATAGAAGAAGATATGATAGAAAATCAAAATAAAGGTGTAACTGAAAAGGACATAAAGAAGCCATTAACTAGATTGCCGAGGGAGGGTGAATACGTCTTAGTAAGATTTTCGGTCATTTATTACATCGGTAAGATTCTGGAGAGAAGAAACAGAAAAAATTAGAATATTACATCAGTTTCCTGAGGAAGAAAAGTGGTAATAAATATCATATGCCTGCCGTCCCGGATCTCTCGAATGTAAATGAGGATGATATTAAATTGATTTTGCCTAAGCCTGAAGTTGGTGGCGGTACACCACGGCAGCAATCATATTATTGCTTTCCTATCGACCTATCTCAGTTGAACATGTGCTGAACTAACTTGAACTTTTTGTTAATGAATAATACTGGGTAGTTATTTGTTTTCACAAAGGATGTGAATGTTTCTTGCTAAAACTAAAAAGAAAAAGTTTACTATCGTTGAGTTTTTTTATGAATGTGACTATATCGACCTATCTTAGTTGAACATGGTGCTGAACCATTTTGATCTCTTAATTAATAATAGTTAATGGTGCTGAACCATTTGATCTCTTAATTAATAATAGTTAATGGTGATGAATTATTTGATCTCTTAATTATAATAATCTTATTTTGTTATCACAAGATTATATGATGTTTTTGTTTCTAAAACCAAAAAGAGATGGTACCTACCTATTTACATTGAGTTTTTTGCTATAAGTGACTGGTTAAAATAATTGGTTAAGTTTTTAACTATTAAGTAATAAAAGTACAATGATAAATAAAAACTGATTTAGGAATTGAATAGTTTCATTTCTGTTAATTATCCCGAAATTATCCAGTGTGTACCACCCCGTACCACTGTGTAAATGAGTCCGAGCCACTGTTTCGACCCCATCGTACACAGTGGCACATTTCTAACTTTTAAAAAAATACTTTTATCTTCTTAATAAATAATAAAATAAATAATAAAAATTCTTTATTAAAATAACGAATACACATATTGGCAATATCTGTTGGTCCCACACTAGGCAATGCCTGTCAAGTGGCAACCAGATTCGGAATACAAATTTTAAAATAAATGTAACTTAGTGTCTACTAGTGTCTACAGTTAATAACGAAGAAAATTGGATATAATGTACTAAGAATAGGTAATCTTAATCTAATTTTACAATAGGTATGGCACGTTTGTGTGTGTGTGTGTGTGTGTGTGTGTGTGTGTGTGTGTGTGTGTGTGTGTGTGTGTGTGTGTGTGTGTGTGTGTGTGTGTGTGTGTGTGTGTGTGTGTGTGTGTGTGTGTGTGTGTGTGTGTGTGTGTGTGTGTGTGTGTTCGCATGTGTAATGGTGTTGATGGCTTAAATTTTACAAGTTAGGGTAGTGTTGAGTACTCAAGCAATAGCCCTCAGCAAATTTTCAGTTTCACTATAGCTGAGACTTTTTAACCAACGGATTATTGTAAGTTTTGCTTTACGTAGTGTAGATTTTGCTATTGAACAAGATTTAATGATTTTATTGTATATGTTATATACAATATAACATATATGATATATATATATATGTATTCTTACCTATAGCTTACTTCAAAAAACTAATGACACATATGTGAAATGGATTAAATTTACTATAACGGTTCTTAATAGCAACATCCTATGATTATTTATTCCGGAGCTGTGGTCCTTGGAAAAAAAGTGTGCCACCATACCACATGACCATGACCTACAGTTGTTGCAGAAATCTCACGTAGAGTCATGGCGAAGCGAGGACGCGTCGGTATTAGGTACGTTACGGATGCATGCTGATTCATCATAACTTTGATCATTTTATCTATATAATACCTAAAAAGTATGACGGTAAACTATTGATATAAAAAAACCGCATCTTTCCAACCACTAAAAACATTTATTTGGAAGAATGTCGTCCAAGCACAGAATATTTAGTAGGTAATACGAGTAGGTACTACATAGGAGAAGTAAGGTTAGATAAAAATAAAAATAGATACTGTAAAAAAAATATTATTACTTTGACCAAAAACTTTGATAGTTTCTAAGAAAAAGTGAGTGTGGCATACAGACAGACAGACCGGCAGACAGATATGGTGAAACCATACCTAAGGGTTCTTAGTTTGACTTCGGAACCTTGAAAAAGAGATACTGTGTAAATTAGTCACAAAAATTCCGGTACCTAGACATTTTGATTGGAGGATATTTGAAAAAAAGAAAAATATATTTTCACCTCAGCAGCTCAAACAAGCAAGTTTTGCTGCTTAAAAACAGTGAGCAAAATTCAATTTTGCTGCGAGCGAGAGGCAAAGTAGCTTTTTAATTATTATTTTTAAATGCCGTGAGCAGTGCTGGGGCTGCTCACAACATTCTAAAAAATTGAATTTCACTTTGTTCTGTCACTTTCACTTCGATAGGAAAAAAGCGAGAGATAGAAACCACTTGATTCGAAGTTCGATTTTCAAATTCCACACATAGTACCTAGGCCCAAAAAGAAACGCACGTTCGGATGCACACATAACCGTAAAATTGCAAATAAAACTATCTATTAAAGTTTGTAAAACTATCTATAAATGTGTTTATTATAACTATTTTATACAGTAGGTACAATCATTTTTTTTATTTCATGTTTTGAAGACAAAATTAATGAAAAATAAGAAGTTTGTCATGTATCTACATAATTTTGTTATCGTTTTAACAATCTTTAATTTCGTGATATAAACCGCGGGGGCAGTTTCAGAACGCATTTGACAAGGCCTAGTTAGTAGTTGGTTTTTTTTTAAAGCCACAGACTACATAAAGCTGTATAAAGTTGTGTTTGCACTACGGGCATTATCAAGTTGAGTGACAGATTTTATCTGTTTCATGTTTATTTTTTCCACTTTTTATTTTATTAGTATTTTGCAAAAATGCTTGTGATTGATGCGATCGTGTCGTTATTTAGTCGTGTACCTATTCACCAAATGGTCACAACGGAAGACCTGCGTTGACCCTGCCAGCTGCACGCTGTGTTGTTCTCGCTGCTGAGGTGAAAAGTTGTATGTCTCACACGAGACCAAAGTTCTTTACGTCTCGTATCTTTGAATCCCCGCTACGCTCAGGATTCTAACCTAGAATCACTCGCTACGCTCGTGATTCAATAATAGAATCCTTCGCATACTCGGAATTCAAAATCATCACTCGCAGCAAAAACCAACATTGCTCTCTTGTTGAACAAATAACTATTATAAGGTTAAATTTAAGGTAGCTAAATGTTTTCTGTTAAAAAATACAACGTGGCTTGTCACGGAGGCGGGCCGATATTTTATGTTTTATTTATTATTTATTTATATAAACATGGACTTCAAAATCAATTTACTATAATTCTTACCATTATTTACCGACTGAGAATGAATTAAGTATCGAGAAAGCAAAAGTTAATTTCTAAAATATTGTTATAATATTTGAGACAGCGTTAAAGCTTCATCACACAAAAAGAAAACATAAGGTCCTTTTAACTGAGTCCTTTACGAAGTACGTACGTTATTTTTTGAAATTCAACCAGAGAGTATGCCCATAAACGTAAAGGGAAACATCTACAAAACTGCCATAAGATCTGCTGCAGTACTTTACGATTCTGAGCGCTGGGCCACGAACAAGTGCCGTCTTAATAAACACTTAACACCACAGACATGCTGCGTTGGTCTGCAGGCGTCACTCTTCTGGGGGCACTGCCAAGATGAATTGCGCTAACAAGTGTTTCTGTAGTGATTATATTCTCTTTGTGTTTCTGTTTCGTTCTTAAACCAATCGCGTCACTGGTAGATGACGTGATACGATCACGTGATCTACCAGTGACGCGATTGCTTTAAAAACGAAACGAATAGAACGCTAGTTAGCGTAATAAGATTAGAAACCAGTACATCAGGGGCAGTTTCAAAGTCGCACCGATAACAGATAAACTTGTCGAGAAACGTGGTACTGGCGCATTCAGGGACTTAATTATTGATAGTTTTACTTACTTAGTGATACCTATAACGACGTACGCGGGAGACCGCCTGCCACTTGGTTGACGACGGTGGACAAAAGCCTGAGAAAACAAGGGATAAATGACGCACACCTGGCACTAAACCGTGTAGAATGAACTTAGCAGAAGGCAAGTCATATTCAGTCAGCCGCCGGCTGAACCATTAGGGAAAGAGAGAGAGTTTCTCTCTGAGAGCTGCAAAGGTCTCAGCAGAGTGCGTGGCCAAGTCGTCATTTGAAAACAGAAGTCGGGCAGCACTGCTAACGTTCCCTTCTGAAAGTTTATTTTCAATTTGTTTCACTTTGGAACATTGAGAATAAGTATTACTAATTTTAAAATTTGGACGCGCTTGTGAATCAAAAGGTCTGTCGGAAGATAAAGTGTTGTTTTTAATTTGATTTGTGAGGGAGTCTTTTTTACTTTTGTCCGCATGAAGAATAGAATAGGGGAACGTTAGCAGACGCTCCCAGGCTTGAAGGGAATTTTCCGTGACAACCTTGGCGACGCACTCGGAGAGGCAGTTGGCCACAGAGGTTCGCGCTCCACGGGGAATTCTTTTTATGATTGGTACATTACGTTTCAGCAGCCCCAATCTTTCGGCGAGTGGTGTGGGAGTGCAATGAGTTGAAGTCGATGTCAACGCAGGCTGTGATGCGCTCTGGAGCGGAGGGTCGACATCCATACGCGTGCCATGTTTGCGTGCTGTATGAATTGCGAGCCCCCGCTGTCCCTTGTATGTTTTGTTGTCACCACATATATTACAACTTAATAGAACCACTCCCGAAAAACAGGGCTGAGATGGCATTAACAAAACAAAAAACTTACTAGATATGAAAACTACAACACAATCACACAAACGCTAAAAACAAAATTACAAAATAAAATAAAACATTGTTGACACAAAAAGTCACAATAATACGCCGGGCGCAGACTCGAGGCCCGCGCAGGCCCCGCGACACGGCAGGCAAAGACCCGCAGCCCCGCAGCAAAGAGGCCCCGACGGTGCCAAGAGATAGGTAGGAATAGTGGGAAGCGAGGGAGCCCAGCTATTATTTATCTATGAGCCATTTTATCAATAATAAAAATAATAATTGGATATATGTATTCAGAATGACAGCCAGCCATAACGTGTTTCATCATTAAAACAATCACTTGCAACTCAGTTGTTGTAGCTTTGTGTCTTCTATTGTTGATGTGGAATTTGCAGATGTAGATCTGGATGGTCTTTCACCACAACATCTTAAAGATTTGACCACCTCGTCTTTAGGGGATGCGGGAAAGGCTTTGCTATAGAACGTCACTGCTCTGATTAATCTTATGTTGTCAGGTCGCGTGAATGTCGAGATTGTCCCGCTCCTCTATGGCGCCAATCTTGTGGCTCTAGCCAAAAAAGATGGTGGTATCCGCCCGATTGCCGTCGGCTGCAACTTTAGGCGTTTGGCGTCGAAACTTTGCTGTCAACAGGGAGACCCACTCGGGCCTGTAATTTTTAGTTTAGTCATTCATCCAATTATTTCAGATCTAAATTCCAAATTCAATCTGTGGTACCTTGATGACGGTTCCCTTGGTGGGGACGCGTCAACTGTACTACAAGACCTGCATACGATCATCACTAAATTTTCTAATATAGGCCTCTCATTAAACTTTACTAAGTGCGAAATGTATGTGCCAGATCACATTTATTTAGAAAAAAAATTGATATCGTCACTAATTTTAACGCAGCTTCACCCAACATTTCGGTCCATTCAAATTCATCTTTAACACTTTTAGGTTCACCGATTTTTGACGAAGCAATCAATCCCATTATAAATTGCAAATTAAATCTTTTTAAAAATACTTCTGACCTTTTGTACGAAATAAATCCCCCCATGGCGCTTTTTATTATTCGTTTTTGTCTTTTCACTCCAAAGTTCATGTATTTATTACGGAGTTGTCCAATTTGGAAATTTCCAGACATCATGGCTTCTATAGATATTACCCTTCAATCAACTCTGTCTAAATTATTAAACATTCATTTTAATTTAAGGTCTTGGACTCAAGCGGTTCTCCCAATTCGTTTCGGTGGACTTGGTATTCGATGTTCTTCTAGCGTGGCACTGCCGGCTTTCCTGTCCTCCGCTTATGGTTCGTTGTCTCTCGTCAGTATTATTTTAAATCTCCCACAGATACTTGACGTTGAGATGGCGAACCTGGTGGAGGCCAGGGATGCTTGGTGTGAGTCTTGTCCCGGAGTGGATATGCCAGTCAAGAGGCATATCCAAAGAGCATGGGATACACCTCGCCTCGAATCAATTCATGCATCTCTTGTACAAAATAGTCCGGACGATTCCTCGCTGTCTCAGCAGGCGAATCAGGCCACTGGCTCCACGCTCTTCCTTCCCGTAATATAGGCACAGTCTTGGACCCAAGCTGCATGCGAATTGCAATAAGCTTACGGCTTGGAGCCAGAATCTGTGAACCTCATACTTGTACGTGCGGGAAGGAAGTGAGTGAGCTGGGACGACATGGCCTTTCATGTTTTAGAAGTGCTGGCCGTTTGTACCGCCACGGCACAATTAATGATCTGATCCGTCGTTCGCTTGCCACTGTCTCTGTGCCTGCTGTCCTGGAACCAGCAGGTTTGCATAGAGACGATGGCAAGCGACCAGACGGAGCTACGTTGGTGCCGTGGAAACTAGGTAGGGCACTGGTGTGGGACGCGACGTGTGTTGATACATTCGCCCTTTCTCACGTCCAGTCAACCCGTAATCGGGCCGGTGCAGCAGCTGAACAGGCCCAAACCAACAAGCGCCGCAAATATTCATCATTATTAAATAATTACGAATTTGTGGCGCTTGCGGTGGAAACAATGGGACCTTGGTCAGCTGACATGAAAAGTTTTATTAAGGCCCTGTCATCCCGGCTCATCGACACCTCCGGAGACCCTAGAGCTGGCGCTTACCTTTCCCAAAGGATTGGGCTAGCCATCCAGAGAGGTAATGCAGCCAGTGTCTTAGGGACCATGCCGCGAGCGGACCTGCTAGAGGGGGTCTTCTTTTTATAGTGGTGTTTATGTTTAATTTTTAATATTTGAGTAGCTTAGTTTTATTTTATTTTATTTTAAATAAGTTTAGTTTTAACTTTAACTTTTAAATGTAAAGTCCGTATTTATAGTTGTATTAAATAGTCATATTGACCTGAAATACTTTTTCATCCGTAAAACTAAAACGGCTTTAGCCACACATAACACATATATACAGGGTTATTGGTAAGTCGACCTATTCCCGTTAGGAGGTGATAAGGGTGACTATTTGCGATAATATTGACCCCCATAATATAATAACTCAAAAATGGTTCACTTTTAATAATATAAAAGTGAACCATTTTTGAGTTATCGCGATTTTTAGTTTTTTTTTAAATTAGTCGGAAATTCAACTTGAAAAATGTATTACAAAAAAAGTATCAATTTAAATCTTTTTTTTTCTTCTGATTTACAAATACGATTAAACATTGGTTATTTCTCAATATTAAAACAATAATTATCCGCCCAAATTTAAAAAAGCGAGACGGAAAACGAAATTTTTTCAATATTTTTTGCGATCGCTTTCCACTAAAATGCCTTAAAAACAAAAAAAACGTTATGAAACTTGGCTTGCAGATTATTTTAAAAACTTAACTGTTTTCTTAGCTCTCCAAAAATGGATAACAAGTAGGAAATTATTTGAAAAAAAACTGAAAAAAAAATCATCACAAAAGAAGCAGGCGGAAACTAAAGTCACAAATGCCACTTCATAAGTAAAAATTAATAAACATACCGAATTTAAATCAACTTTTTTTATTTGCTTTTGTACAAGATGAACTTGTTGTTCTTATGCAATATTAAAAAAAAAAAAACTGTACACGTTTGAGAATGCGAGGCCGAAAACTAAAAAATACATGTTTTTTTATCAAACTCCAACATAAATTACATGAAAACAGAAACATTTACCAATACATTTGGCGTGCAGATTACACATAAAACATTGACGTTTTTCCAGCTTTCTAACGAGCATAACTAACTGTTATACCCAAAAAAGGATAGTAACCCGACGGCGAACATGCTTGCCACTACGTCATAATTTGATTTTCTGTCCTTAGTCTTTCACGTTAATGCATAGATTCCCATGAATCGTATAATTATCAATCGATCCAGTGTGAAGTTAGCTACAAACGTACATCAACGAATAATAAAACGGAAAAGTCTAAATTCGGTCAAGTGAACTCATGGTGAACTTCAGTCTACTATAGCCAATCGTTGCGTGAGGGAATGGGAATGCACATAAATACTGTACACGATAAAATCCGGGCAGACAAACTGGCTCGTTACTAAAAAATATCTAACCGTTTTACTACTGTTTATTTTAATTTTCCTGAAAATTCTCTATGGTTCTATGCACATTTTACTTGTCATAATTATGAATTACACAAAATGTCTGCGAATGAAGAGAGTAAGCGGAAAAAATGGTGTACACTCACCTAGACAATTCGGGTTTGTCGACTAGAGCTATCTCTAAATTGCTAAAAATACCAAAATCTACTATTGCCGATATCATTAAATGATATCGTGAGAGGTTGACTACTGAAAGAATGCAGAGGTGTGGTAAAGTTCGAGGTCCTATGCACCCAGGAGCTGAGAAGAAGGTATTGGCTACTTTTCTAGCGTTATAGTAGTAAGTACCTCGGAGACTCAAGCTATTATTCGCGATAATGTAGTATTAAAAATAAAATAAATAAAATAAATATCAGGGGACAATGTATTGGATAAATCAATTTCTTTAAATATTAAGGGTTCAATATTTTTAATTAATAAAAAGATTTACAGAAATAACTAAATAAATAATAAAATAAAATAAAAGGAGACACCCAGACACGGCTGCCGTGTCTGATCTTTCGAAAATTTTAAGAGAATTATCTTATCGATCGCATCAAACAGATCATGAACATTTTTGAATTTGTATAGAATTTACACGAAATGTAAAAGTGGCCAGGAACGTAAAAAGGAGGTTACAAAAACCTCGTTACAATACCCGGGCTGGCTTGGAAAGAAATATCCCGAGCTGGGAGTTAAGGATTTTGCTTCTACATACTTAGGTTCGTATAAAAAAAAGAACTTAAATTAAATGGTGGTGGTTGTGGTGAATGATGAGGTGAGTGAGGTCAGAATGTAATATTATAGTGGATAAGTATCCCAGCCTATCACGCAGGAGGCCGAGGTTCGATTCCCCGCTGGAGAGCTATTTCTAGCGTTATAGTATCTCGGAGACTCAAGGGTATTATTCGCGATAATTTAGTATTGAATAAATCACTTTCTTTAAATATTAAGTGTTTAATATTTTTTATTAATATTTTTTTTCACAAATAACTAAATAAATAATAAAATAAAATAAAAGGAGACACCCAGACACGGCAGCCGTGTCTGATTTTTTCCATTTTTTTAAGAGAATGATCTTATTGATCGCATCAAACAGATTATGAACAATTTTGAATTTGGATAGAATTTAAACTAAATGTAAAAGTGGCCAGGAACGTAAAAAGGAGGTTATAACAACCTCGTTACACTTTTAAGAGAGATCCGTGCATTTCTGTGTGTGCTGTTGGAAATAAAGTGGATAAGTCGGGTTCTTATGTACAGTCGGTTAAAAAACGAGCTGGTTGGAAGGTTTTCAAAGTTCAAACTGCTCCGAATCGTAACGAAAAGCAAAATTTCAAGGCAAAACCCGTGCCCGAAATCTTTATACTTAGTGAAATTTTAACGAAACACAGCTGTGTCGTTATGGATGACGAACATATGTGCTTGCGGATTTTAAACAGTTACCTGGACAGGAGTATTATACTGGAAAGGGCAAAAAAAGTGTTCCAGAAGAATTTAAGAGGAAGAAGATGTCTAAATATGATGTGTAAGAGATATACAGAGCGAAAGTGAGTGGAAGGGTCGGAGGAGGCCGCCCTAGGCGTACTTTTTCGAATCAAATCGGAGAAATACTGGAAAAGGGCCGAATCTTAAGTACCCGAAACCGACGTGCGTGCATGACTCGATGTATGAATGTGGAAGAAGCGAAAGACATTTGTCAGGATCGTAGCAGGTGGAAAGAAGTCGTCTCTGCCTACCCCTCTGAGAAACAGGCGTGATTTTATGTATGTATGTATGTAAGATGTCTAAATTCACAAAAAAATACTTGGTTTGGCGAGCGATTTGCACATGCGGAAGAAAGACCAGCAATTTCATTTGCACGGGTACCGTCAACACCGAAGTTTATGTTAAAGAATGCCTCCAGCGACGACTGTTACCATTTTTAAAAAGCCATGATAAACCGTCAATCTTTTGGCCAGATTTGGCACCTTGCCACTATCCCAAGCCAGTTATGGAATGGTACAACAAAAATGGTGTGCTCGTTGTTCCACGCGACAGCATTCCGCCGAACTGCCCTGAACTGCGTCCAGTGGAATGATATTGATTGGGCTTTGGTGTAACAAAAGCTCAGAAAAACCAAGAAAGACGCTGACAGTGTCGAAAAATTTAAAAGACAATGGAATAATGCATCCAAATCGGTTACAGAAGAGACTGTTCAGAATTGAATGCGAGGTGTCAAACGTAAGGTCCGAGAATCATATCAAAATAAACCGCAGTATTAATATGATTCTTCAATATGATTATTAAGTAATAATATACCTAAGAGCAAAAATATACCAGTAAAGCATATAATATTGTGGTAGTTTAATTTTTATTACTTAAAACCGGATTTTATCGTGTACAGTCCTTATCTTTAATTTATGTGATCTACTGTACTTTTTCGTACATTTTTTTATAGAATATAAAATAGAGAAACAGGAGATTAAAAAATATATTCTAGTATTTTTTCATTTGTAAGTATGTTTTAGGGAAACTGCCTCAGTTAACTTTTCTCTGAAACCAATTGCCTGCACACAAATTACGCGTTACTTTGTTTAACTTTTGACACAACATGGTAGATAATATTTTCACCTCTCTAAAAATGTATATTTGTATGCATAAAAAGTGTCTGAGTAAGTGGATAGGGCGCGGAACGCAAATCATGTCGTTTGCGCGGTCGGTGTCTTTCAAACCCTCGGGGTACCGAGTTTTTTGACCGCTGGACACCCGAGGTTAGAGTAATTGTAAAAACATGAACAATCCCAATTCTGGATTATTACATAGCGGCCGAGTTAAAAACAACACCATAACGGTCAAATACGATTCCGATTTTACCGCCGCGAATACTCGTAGAGGCGGGTTTTCTTTTCAAGACATTATTTTGTGCTTGTATGGTTTCCAAATTGTCCAACGTTTTGAAATACATATTTGAGAATATAGCACAGAAATATTTAGCTAGTTGTCTTTTGGCTTTAGTAAGAAAATGCACAGTAGTTTCTAATTCCAGACATTTTTTGTTTAAAAAAGACATGCTAAAAATATGAATATAAGTAAGTTATACAGGGTTATTGGTAAGTCGACCTATTCCCATTAGGAGGTGATAGGGGTGACTATTTGTGATAATTTTGACCCCCATATGCATTATGCAAAAGTGAACCATTTTTGAGTTATCGCGATTTTTAGTTTTTTTTTAAATTAGTCGGAAATACAACTTGAAAAATGTATTACAAAAAAAGTTTCAATTTAAATCTTTTTTTTTCTTCTGATTTACAAATACGATTAAACACTGGTTATTTCTCAATATTAAAACAATATTTATCCGCCCAAATTTAAAAAAGCGAGACGGAATACGAAATTTTTTCAATATTTTTTGCGATCGCTTTCCACTAAAATGCCTTAAAAACAAAAAAAATCGTTATAAAACTTGGCTTGCAGATTATTTTAAAAACTTAACTGTTTTCTTAGCTCTCCAAAAATGCATAACAAGTAGGATATTATTTGAAAAAAAAACTGAAAAAAAAATCATCACAAAGGAAGCGGGCGGAAACTAAAGTCACAAATGCCACTTCAAAAATAAAAATTAATAAACATACCGAATTAAAATCAACTATTTTTATTTGCTTTTGTACAAGATGAACTTGTTGTTCTTATGCAATATTAAAAAAAATATTACCTGTGCACGTTTGAGAATGCGAGCCGAAAACTAAAAAATACATGTTGTTTTATCAAACTCCAACATAAATTACACGAAAACAGAAAAATTTACCAATACATTTGGCGTGCAGATTACACACACATAAAACATTAACGTTTTTCCAGCTTTCTAACGAGCTATTAAAACTAACTGTTATACTCGTAAAAACAAATAACAACATTAACTTATGGAAAAAGTAAGCGATTTTTAGTTTTATTTTAAGTTAGTCAGACTAATTTCAGTCAGCCAGAAGTGGCATTTGTGACTTTGCAAAAATACCGCATTAAACAGAAAAAATTACCAATAAATACATTTGGCTGACTGAAATTAGTCTGACTAACTTAAAATAAAACTAAAAATCGCTTACTTTTTCCATAAGTTAATGTTGTTATTTGTGTTTACGAGTATAACAGTTAGTTTTAATAGCTCGTTAGAAAGCTGGAAAAACGTCATGTTTTATGTGTAATCTGCACGCCAAATGTATTGGTAAATGTTTCTGTTTTCGTGTAATTTATGTTGGAGTTTGATAAAAAACATGTATTTTTTAGCTTTCGGCCTCGCATTCTCAAACGTGTACAGATAATATTTTTTTTAATATTGCATAAGAACAACAAGTTCATCTTGTACAAAAGCAAATAAAAAAAGTTGGTTTAAATTCGGTGTTTATAAATTTTTACTTATGAAGTGGCATTTGTGACTTTACTTTCCGCCCGCTTCCTTTGTGATGATTTTTTTTTTAGTTTTTTTTCAAATAATTTCCTACTTGTTATGCATTTTTGGAGAGCTAAGAAAACAGTTAAGTTTTTAAAATAATCTGCAAGCCAAGTTTCATAACGTTTTTTTTTGTTTTTAAGGCATTTTAGTGGAAAGCGATCGCAAAAAATATTGAAAAAAAATTCGTATTCCGTCTCGCTTTTTTAAATTTGGCCCGATAATTATTGTTTTAATATTGAGAAATAACCAGTGTTTAATCGTTTTTGTAAATCAGAAGAAAAAATAAGATTTAAATTGATACTTTTTTGTAATAAATTTTTCAAGTTGAATCTCCGATTAATTTAAAAAAAAACTAAAAATCGCTATAACTCAAAAATGGTTCACTTTTGCATAATGCATATGGGGCTCAAAATTATCGCAAATAGTCACCCCTATCACCTCCCAACGGGAATAGGTCGACTAACCAATAACCCTGTATAATTATTATTTAACGTTCGAAGTTTCGTATAAAAATATAACTTTACTAATAATAATGAATAATCTTGTCTAAGTAAATATACATAAAACTGAGACACTAATATTATAATAAAAGTGTTTCTTACTGCAGTCGAATTAATCGTCTAAATATCGGTAGGTCATAAATTATTTCAAACCGCGTTAAGAACACGCTCATTAGTTTCAAAAATGTTCTTTAATTATGCACAAACAATATTATATGCTTTTATAAAGCACGCTCCTGTTTAAAAGTTTAACTTTTTGTTACAGAACTTTTAATTTCGCGGGCTATGATTATATCTCAACATAGATTTGTATTCAAAGCTCAGTAAATCTTACAAAACGTATGAACAATAGACCCACGGTGGTTAAGTAACAGTTCACGCATGCGTCGTAACGCATTAAAAGGTAGGCAAAGTGAGAAACACCTCCCAGTTCTGAAATTCTGACTAATACTGAGTCCGCCCTGAAGTTGCTCTCAAATCCTATTGGTCGAAAGTTTGATATCACAGATAAGGTAATGTTTAGTACGACACGTAGCAAAAGCGCAGGCGTGGAGGACGTGAGATAGCAATAGCAGGTCCTTTTCATAACTCAAAGATCTTGTAATTTTAGAATGATTGAGCATTAAACTATTGCCGTCCTTGTCCCACACTTAGTCAATTTAAAAAAACTGTTGATGGTATAAGCATTGCTGAGGCTTTTTAGGCGTAGAGCCATTTTTGTGTCACTATTTTCCTTAGATTACTTGATTTCGACCATGGAGCTAGATCCAAAAGGTTGTAAGTGAATCGCAGCACGTGGTTTTGTCATTCTAAAACCATCCAAGATCTTTGCGCAAGTGTTCGATAGGGAAGGGGCGGAGGCTCTCTCCGGGAGCAGCAAGAGCCTCTGTCAGTCGGATCGAGCACGCGCGCCAGCCTGTCGCATGGTCCTCCTCTATTCGTCAGCGATAACTTGAAACTTTTAGTCTGTTTACTAATCATATCCTAACTACAAAAACTGAAAAAGAACACTTATAAAACTTATTGAACTACTTCCTGACTCACTTCCCACAGTTTGTAGAACTTTTTACACTGTGTCAGAACTTTGACCAAAGTACTTTTGTGGCGGGAAAACAATTTCATATCTTGCCTGACGTGTTGTGTCGTATGTTCACATAGAGTGGAGAAGCCGCTATTCTTGAGCTTGGCATGCTGTATTCTTCGTAAATCTGTATATCGGGACAATTTTTAGCAGAAATCATGTGTTTGGAGGCAAAATAAAGGTAGGATAGGTTATAAAGTAGTATTAGTGCACCGGCAAAACTGACAGTTCGTGCAACAACACAAATGTTTTGTAACAAGTTTCTGCTTGTTTATATAATTTGCGATTGTTTGGGTCAACAAATATGAAAAACATTTAATATAATTTGATGTTTATAGTCAAGTTTTTCCATTTTTTAACGGTTTAAAGAAATTTAGAGGTTGTTTTTTAAGAGGAAGCACGTGGCGTGAGCGAACATACAAAAGCCTTTGGGTTATTTGAAGTAGGTTTTGTACAACTTTTCGGACTTTTATTTTCTTATAGCTTTTAAGCGCAGGTGGTTTTGCAAAAAAGTAAGATAAAGACAAGCAAACATAGCAGTAGTAACTGTTACGTTCAGTTTTTGATTTATTAATTTTGTAATAATTGTTTGGTACTGACACATAACATTTTTGTTTTTGTACACGTATTACTGGGTTATTTTTTATTTATTTATAAGTCATTATTACTAATAAAAAGTTGAGGATATACATGAAACTTTCTTAGAATTAGTTAAGTAGATTTAAATTGTTTTATATTGTTCATGTTTATACAAGAAAAAAACCGCGTGCATCTAAAACTATTACAGCCTCAAATTAAAAACTACCTCCTTAAGTCTGATTAGACAACTTGATGATAGTCGAGGTAACCACGAGTAAGGACGTGGCCATACTATTGGTAACAATATCGTGCACTTGTTTTCAATAAGTGCGCAAAACACGCGTAATGGGGCTAGCTATTGTTGAAAAACATTATTAGCGGCTACGGAAAAAGAAAACCGCTTCCGCGTGCGTCTCGGCCCGTGTGCTGTTCGTGGAGCGAGGTAAGTTAACAGGTAGGAGGAGTCTATCTTATTGTTTAGAATTTTGTGAGCATTCGCATCAGGTAGGCCGTCTGCTTGTTTGTACGTCGATAGCAATAATAAAAAAGAAACCGCAATGTCAGCAGTCGTTCGTCTTGATTTTAATGTAATGATTAAAGTAGGCAAGCGTCATTTGATAACAAGGACGAGTTTTTCGGACTTAGAACTTAGCACTGAGCTGACGAGATAAATGATTTTGAACAGATTGAATTAATTATATGTATCTGTGTTGTTGTTGTTGTCGATAAAATTTGCACGTTGGATAATACTTGTAATGTATCATAAGATGAAGTAGGTTTTACATATATATATATTAATTTCGAGAAAGCTGGAAAATAAATATTGTTAAAACGTAGTAAAGATAGGTACTCATATTTAACACTAAATAACTAGGAATCATACTTTTTGGAGGTAGTTTTTTGGGGTTTCGTGCCCGAAGGCAGCCTGACGGGACCCTATTAATATGCCTACACTGTCCGTCCATCCATTCGTCCGTCCGTCCGCCCGTCCGTCCTTTCGTCCGTCCTAACTTTAAAGAGCTGTATATTTGTACATGAAAAGTTTTATTTTAACGTATTTTCGTAAGATTATAGTATATGCAAACTATGAAGAAACTAAATACGAAAAAAAGATCAAATGTGAGTTGCGCTTGCGCTGATTCGATTCGAAATCGAATTCTAATCGGAATATTGTAATACCTAAGTAGGTACTATCAGCCCGGTGGAACCCCGACCCACCATAGAACTGTGTCACAGTGACGTTATGACTGGAGTCGTAACAAGTGTCAAACAAATTGTTTTATAATATTACTGTGACACCTTTCTATGGTTTTCATTGGGCTGATAGTACTTTGCAGCGGTACGGAGCCCTCGGTGCGCGAGTCGGTCTCGCACTTGACCGTTTTTTTATGTTTGTAGTAACGGCGACGGGACCCTGCTCGGGCAAGATCATGTCGTGCCATGCTCATTGACACAACGAGGTACGCCACGGTCTTGCCCGGTCTATGTTTTTTTAATAAAATGATAATGTAGGCAGGTCGGTACACGAGAAGTTATATTACTAAATAATTCGATCAACTAAACATTAATTGCGTACCTACTTGTTATAAAAATCTTTTTGGAGCAGACGATTGTAATAAAAATATAAAGTACTAAATATTTTTGAATTTAGTTATAATTTTTGTTACTATTACGGGTAATTCACAAAAACATCTTAATAACACAGTTGCGTATTTTTTAACTGATAAAGGTAATGGTAATAAACCATATTCTCTTTTACTTACTTTTTTGACCCGTTGTTATAAATATTATTACCCGAAGCACAGTTTCTCTAAGGAATGTCAGGAATAGTTGAATTTACCCCTTGCTAGGTTGATGGACCCACGTGTTGCTGGTTTCACATTAACACTATTTCGTCAGAATTAGCAAAAGGGATTTGTATTATAAATGTGTTAAATTCTTGTACTTATACTGTACTGTAACACTATACGACAAAAGAACAATACAAGTAGTAATAAAAAACAACACTACGAATTAAAGCAAAATAATGAACCGAATTGCTGGCAGCTGGGTCGAAACGCCATCCCTGAATTTGAAACCCGCTTATGTCAACAATCATCTTAAATACAAATCAATAACAAGGTGAATTAAATTAACTTCAAAACCGCTTGTTAACCACAACAAGTATTTTGTTTTAAATAAATGTCACCGGTGCGCCACCGCGATTTACCGCCATCCATTTCAGGAATATTAATATTTACCGGTGGTTCGGAATATTCTAGCAAAGTTACCGCGACAATTAGCGTTGTTAAACGCAGCACTCGCATGCCTCCTACATTCATATGGGGCTCCACTGAGGCTACTTATTTATAGTGGGGATGTGTTTTGGAGCATGTGACGGAGAGGAATTTGTTATTCAAGGCTCCGGGAGGGTATTAGGTTGCGCCCGCTTGCTTTCTAGTAAATGTTTCATGAACTATGGCTTTTTTTTTATTATCGTTTTATTTGTCATTGTGTAATACCAGTTTCGTTTTCGTTTCGTAGAAGTATGTTACTGGTAAAAAACCATAGAATAAATAAGTAGGTATGTATGCTTTTTTCAAATTTGGTCGGGTCGGCTAGGCGAAATCAAAACTTTACAAGTTTTTTTACGCCTATACCACCTTACCAAAGTACCAGTTTTCACATTCTAACCAAGCCTAGGTATTCACGTCTTCATAAAATAAAGGCCTAATAGGTATTCTGGGGTAGAACGACGGACAAACTAAGTTTCAAAAGGTTTAGGCCCATCGGTATCATACCAACCTTTCTTTATAAAATAATATTGTGGCATTTCCGCAGCTCATTTTACTCCTTAATAATAAACTTCAAAATTAGTTTTCTGTTTTAATGTGTTGTGTATATTTTACTAATATTATTTCTGTATTAAGTAATATTCCTTAAATGCAACACAAGTCAGATCTCTAGCCAGTCTGCTGGCTCTCCACAGGACACATCCATAGACCATACAACACCTCAAATCTAACAAAATGAACGCATAATTTTGGAAATGCGTCTTAAGAAATAAGGTACCAAAAACAGTCTTAAAAGAACAAGAACTATGAATGTTTAAAAAAATATTGTATATATTTTTTGTACAAAAAGACTTTCTATTCCTTAAAAGAAGCGAGGATAAACTGTAATTAGTGTAATATAGCGTCAACATGAATATCGAATTTCAAGAATGCTTTCTACATGTTAAGTGTGAGTGTATTGTTACATTATAAAACCAATATGGACCTATGGGATCCAATTATAGTCTTCAGCTGGCCCGTCGAACGTTGTCGGCCTCCAACGCGCCCAAAATAACATTTTCAGGGTCATATCTGTTGCACCTTGGTATGTTCGCAACACTGAAATCCATGAATATCTGGAACTGCCAACAGTCACTGAAGAAGCGTAATTTTATGCAACAAGCTACCAGGCCCGCCTATCTAAGCACCCAACCCCCCTGACCAGTTAATTACTTGGACCAGACCATGTCAAAAGACTGAAAACAGCCGTTGTACTAGCCTGATAAGGGAAGTTAGGGCACTGGCTCCATCTTGCCATAAATCTCCTCTTCTCTCAAAACATCTGATTAAAGTCTTGCGGCTGATTGCAGATTAACAAATTTAAAAATTTAAAAAGTATCTACACGTATTTGTATGCCTTGTGGCAAAACATAGTAATCGCAAATTGTCTATTAATACATCTATTTAATTATACATTAACGTGTTTGTCGTTTTTTTTAATGAGTATTGTATTTTAATTTGAATGAAGACATTAACAGTAACTCATTAAAATAGTATATAAGCACAATAAACTGCATTACTTACTCACTTATGTTTTACGATGGCATTCTTATGCAGTAAAGTTACTTTATTAACAATGGCGATATTCAACAGTTGGTAAATATCATATTGAAAAAGACCAACGTTTAGGTATCATGGGACTACTTAATACAATTTAAATTTAATCTTGCCGTTCGCAATTTGATTCTTAGTTTAAACATATTTTCATACATTAATTATTTATCATTTTGTCATAACCAAAACATTTATACTTAAATAAACTAAAACTTATGAAATACTCATAAAACGTCTGAATTTCTTTATGAATTTTTTTTTTACATTTTCTGTACTCAACTATACAAAAACAAAAGTAAACTTTCTTAAATATTTTAAATAATCGCTCTAGTAGGTAATTAATTATTTATTTAATCGTGAAACCTAATTTAATTATTAATTGTTTAGGTTTTACTTTTAAGAGTATCCTTCGAAATGTAAAGGTAACTATTCAATAATGGCAAGTTCGTGCTAAACCACTAGGTACTCGTAGCCAAAATGTAAGGAAGGTGAAGCGAAACTTCAAACCGAACCTCTACGTCTCGCGCTACGGCTCGTAGCAACATGACGTAGCACTGTAGCGAGTTGTGAAGCGCCGGCCGCTAACTGGGAGCTTCAATTTGTACAAATTACTTAAGACTTGGCTAACAGTAAACGAAGGCTTATTTAATTAGATAAAATGCTTCGAGCTTGGAACAATAAGTAAAGTGATGGTTAAGTGGTACAAAGAGCATCTTAAGAAAGTTTGCAGTTTACGAGAAATAGTCCAAATAATTGATTGCAGTTAAAGAAGAGTTTACTATTGAAGTTCTACTATTGACTACTTCTTTTTACGATTCCGTACCCGAAGAGAGTCCAACGGGACCCTATTACATAATATGCCTACGCTGTCCGTCCGCCCGTCCATCCTAACTTTAAAGTGCTATTTCTTCTGAATCGTAATACCGTAACAGGTGGTTTTAAAAAATATATATAGCGGATTTACTAACAATAAAAAATCAAAGGATGTGAAATAATAAACGGGTTTTTTCCTATACTAGAAAGGTTTCTTTTTCAACGTATATTTGATTTATTTAAAAACGATAAAACATACAAGCGTTATTGGCATGATAATAATATAATGAATATGCCGTTTATATGATAATTTAGATATAGATTTAGACATATTAAATGTATCATTAAGTAAGTTCAAAAATTGTTTGAAATCCAAATACGAGTATTCCTAACTGTCTTCTTTTTTCTCTTATAATTGTTATTTTATTTCGTATTTTTTTGTTTTGTACCAAATTAGTAATCATTAAATATATTATTAATATAGCTTTGATTTGCGTACTAAAAATGTTGTGTACAATTATTATAGTAGTGTGAGTAATGTAAAGATTTATTGTAATGTCGTTATACCTTGTTTTTGCCTACATTATGTTATTGTACCTATTTAAATAAATAAATAAATAAATAAATAAATAATCTAGTATGAATTCCAATAATAGTAATATTTGTTGTTTTTTTAATGTTTGTAATAATATTACGAGAATTCGTAAAACTGGGACTTAAATAGTCCCTAAGCTTAAATTCAATTTACATGAACGAAATTGCAGTAGCAAACTAGACATGGGTGAAAGTAATAACATGGGTAAAATGGGAGAGCTTGTCGGACACGGACAGCGGGCGAAAGTGTACGGGAGCTCTCGGAACGCCATGCCTGCCGAACTGTGCTCGGCTCAGCCGGCTCAGAGGGGTTAAAATGACAGTGTCACTCGGTTCCTCTCTAATCCACAATGAAAAAAAGGGGCTGAGCGTGAGAATTCGGGTCGCGGTTGCTGTGCAGGGCACGTGCCGTTGCTCTCAAATAACTTTCAATACCAAAATACCGATGGCATACTCTTACAACTCATATTGTGCCTTCAAAATTTGACTTGAGATTTACGAGTGTAAATTGAAGTTTGCGGTATCGCAGAAAGGATACGTCCGCTTTGTATGTGAGATGGTAGGGGAGAAACGGGATGGTTTATTTAATATAGTTTATGTTTTCATACGAATCTCAAAAATCATTAAAGATATCAGTAAAATACCCGTTATAAAATAATGTGTTCTTTGGCTCTTTCATAGCAAATTGGTATTGAAAGAGCCACTAATAGTTTTGAAAGAGCCACGTTTAAAGTTCATTTGTAAATTTAAAAAAATAACAATTGATGCACTGTATTATAAATCTTATACACGATTCTATTAATTTCTTATTTAAAATAAGCAACATTTTTCACAATTTATTAATTCTAACCACAATTTTAAGTCCTTACTAACAACTGCTTTAAGTTTAAAGCAGGGTATTGTATTTTAATTAGTAAGAATTTGAAAAAGAATGAAAATAAAAAAAAACTCTTATCAAAATTAGCATGGAAAATTTCTATACCGCGATCAAACAATATTGCTAAATAAATAGTCTTCTTCTGTTTGCGTTAATCGTCCTTTTTTCTAGCCTTTTTCGATTATTTGGGCTTGGCTCCTCCATAATGCAATTCCATGAATCAAATAAATAACTAAATTAAATATGAAATAGAAGTTACTAAATCTTTAACACTTTTTTAATTTGCTATAACCTACTCTTTCATAGCAGTGTTATGAAAAAGCCATTATGAAAAAAAAGTTCTTTCAAAGCCTTCAACCGGCTCTTTCACGACTTTGGCTTTTAAAAAATATAATCTTATAAACGATAACAGTGTTAACACTTTTACGTAGTTGCAAGCCCAAATACATGCTCATACCCAAAAGCTCAATCGATATTCCTGTGTTTGTTTACAATATATTACCAAAATACGTAATTGAAGCAAAATAGTTATTTGTTAGTGCTGAAAAATTTGACTCCACGCATCGGCGTCCGTTGCTTTGGGAACGCTGTCAAATTTAATGTTTGTGGGTGACTGTAAATGAGTGTTGCCATTTAAAAATAAAAACTTGTGCAAATTGGTTCGAGACCTTCGAAAAAAAAGTGGGTCTTTCAAAACCTGGCTCCTTCATGCCACTTTTCCCCTACGATAAGTACCGGTGTCTTGTCGGCCCATTAAACGTGTTATAAGGCATTCGGTTCCCACGTGTGATTATAGAACACTGAACTTGTTAACCGAGGCCCGCCGCCGCGCGCCCGGGCTCCGCGCCCTCCAGGGACTGCTGCTACCGTATATTTTGCGGGTGTAGGTACCTAAAATTATCAGGAAGTTTCCCCATTAACTCACACCGGCAGAGCTAAAGCCGGTTATAATAATAAAAGCTCGAAGCTTTGCTCTTTTTCTTCCGCGATGCACGTGCAACGCGAAGATAATTTGAGAGATTAATGATTAAGTAAGTCTGTACGCCGCCGCGGGTACCACGTGAGAACGGACTGAACCAAGTGTGTCACTTTAGAGCTTTTTATGTTTGTGCAATGTTTGGAATATCCGTATTAATAATAAAAAGTCATAGGTACGACGTCGGGTAATGTTTCCCCTTTTTAGCAAAATGGATTAAAGACAAGCTTAAAAATTATGAATAATCGTTATCACGAATCCTTTTGTCTAAGTTTTCATTTTTGAATAGTAAAATATTCAAAGTTTGTCATGACACCCCTCAGTCTCTACTTTCAAAACCGTCGATAGATCTTTTCGTCGGTACTCTCACCACAAAGGACTTAAAACCCTTGTAGCTTATGCTTTAATATAAAACTATAGTCTAGTAGCATCATCCCTGAAAGCATAGAGCTTTGCATAAGGCCCTGTTTACAATTTGTTAAGTGCAAGTGTGAAGTTCATATATAAGTCAAGTGTCAAGCAGCAAATCTATGAACTTCGTGCAATTGTAAACAAGGCGAAAGGTTCAACCTGACCAGAGGTCGTATTTAGGACCGAAAAAATAACTACCAATACGCTATTCATATAGCGCGAAGCTCTTATCTTGGCAGGTTTTGATAGAAGAATAAATAAGTTGCTTTCGAAAATGTAGTCTAATTCTCGATTCTACAATATTCATGGGCTCACTTCATGTTAATAATTACCACATGGAAGAAATATTATACCCTCGGAAATAACGAGTGCTTCAGTAATTTTAAAGCATGGAAATATCATAATTGCCCGCGCAGATTAATTAGACAGATAGCTACCTACTACGTAAACAACGGGCACGGCACGCTCATATTAAATAAAATAAATTTGTTCGTCCTGTCTGAGCGCGGCGCGCCCGACGCACGACGGCGGCGACCCGTCGTCAGGAACACAGGGCGTTTCCAGTCATAAGTGGACAAGCTATATCACTTAACTACCGGATATTGCCTATTAAATAGTTAGCTGAAGCGTTAGTGCTGGTAATTGGTCGGCTTTGACTCTGCTCATTGACAGCGTCGACTTGCTATGTAGTCTATGGCTATCACTGTAAGCCCACAGGATGGATACAAGGATTAATGATCCCTGTGTGGCTCTCTGCTAGTGTTGAAGCAAGGGAAGTGTTGTGAAGGGGGGTGGATAATTGCTAATGCTTTTAATTATATATATATATATATAATTAAAATATGTGGGTTGAGCTATAACCGCCATTATTCATGTTTAAATGTAAGCAACGAGGAATCAAAAGTGTAAAAAGTGTGCTCAAGAAGCCAATCTTTGGGTTTTCTCTTAAAAGTGTTCAGCGAGGGTGCTGAGGTGATTATATCGGGAAGCTGGTTAAATACCGTCGGGCCCATCACGTGGGTTACTTTGTCAGACTTCACGAGTCGCAGCTGCACCGGTGCACCAAAGGCAAACCTGACTCATTGACTTAGATATCAACGCACAGCCGAAACTACTGTACATAGAAACTTGAAATTTGGTACATTCGTTCCTTTCATGATGTAAGTGAGCACTAAGAAGATTTATTCAAAATTTACTCCTTGAGGGGTTAAAATAGGAGGACTAGCAGGAAACTTATTGTATGCGTACAAATTCACGGGCGTCCTCTAGTAAATATATAAAAAAAATACTAAATTTTACCCCAGGAAAGACAATTTCTCTCGATATGTCTGTATGTCACACGCCTTTTACTTGAAACCTACAAGAGATAATATTGATTAAATTTGGACTAGGTACCTAAAGGTATCCTGTGGAAGCCGTTACTTAGTTTGGTAGATAATAACAAAAATACAAAATTCCCCCACTTATTAAGTGCCATCAAGATACGTTCTTTTGCTGGTGCGCTTTTACACATCGTATTTAAAAAAAAGATTTTTGTGTTGTAGTAACGGAACCGGAACCTTACTCTGAGCATGTTCCGAAATGCTCTTTTTTGTAAGATAGTCTCTTCATTTAAAATCTTGAAAGTTAACTTAGAAACAGTTCCCTGAATGGAAATAGGCTGAAATTTGTAAAGCACATGTAAACATGAAATCATAATATTTATAAGGATGTCAAACCCTGGGGGGTGCCATGACCTGGCTAAGCAAGCAATTCAGTTAAGGATGATTGTAAGGGACCGAGTTATAGCAGTTACACGGCTCTGTTACTTTCTCTCACCGTAAACTGAATTGCTTAGCCAAGTCATGTTAAGTGGTTAAAAGATCTCCGCTTTTCCCAACTTAGATCAATCGAGTTTAATATTGCTAAATTAGTCTCGACGAGCAGATTAGCTGATAAGTAATTTGTGTCTTCCATCGACCCTCTGAGATTGACCCTTGACCCTGTATACGACTTGCATTTAATGAGTGAGAATTTCTCCCAAGATGTTAACCTCTTAAAGCAGTAAAGATTGAACATTTTAATAAACTCTTATGAAAGTGAGTTTTCAAATTACCCTGTTCCATCTAATTACCTACTATTGAATTATAAACTCCAACGTCTTTAACCTCTCGTGTGTATGGTAAGGATCCTAAATGTATGAAGTTATTACTATTGGTTTAAGATCCGAATAGGAGACGACCTTTACCGGGCTGTTTATTCATTAAAAACTATTTTATATCAATATGCTAAGTAATATATTTAGCAATTTAAAAAAAAAGGTAATTTTCCGGTTTTTTTAATAATTGGACTGGACTGAATTTTTCCAGTCAACCTATAAAAAATACCAATATTACATAGAATATTAAATTTCGTCTCCTATTTGGATCCCCTACTATATTGCAAGTTATGTATCTGATTATAATTAACTATTTGAATAAAGCCCGATTAAATTATTGAAAAATACACTACCATCCTAATTGAATTAAATGCACCCACAACTTTGCTCTTCGGAAAATTGTAATTTTGGTAAGTAATTGCATAAATACCTTAAATAAATTATTACCTTTCAAATTCATAATCAATATGAAATCGTGCTTTATTTTGCAACTACACTTTCGTATCAATTATGAATACAGATTATCATACTTAGTCCTTGCAACAAAATTTAAATTGATTATGCAGGCATTTGTTAACCAATTTTCAAATTGAACTTCAGATGTCAGAGGATCCTAAGAGCCGACGAGATGCTCCGAGTACCGGGACAATCGTGACGCCCTGTTTAATAGACACAATTGTTCCGTAGTGCCCGCATAATCCTAAATGTGCCCAATGTTTGGATCTTATGACGTTTAAATTTCTTTAACGGTAATCACGAGTCCGCGATTTAGTGTTACGGCCACAAGTCACAACACGGGATTGTGGAGCTACTAGCTTACCGTCTTAACTGGTTTGTGTAACATGAATGCCGCCGTTTTTCCTTGTTGAAACGTGACCATAGCAATCCTTATGTAACGACCAATCAAGGCTAAGTTCACTTTGAACCAATACTGGCAGTTGTTAAAACGTAACTATAGTAGCCGTCAACCACCATTACGTTAAAACAATGACTAAAGACTCGTAAACAGCGTTCGGATAAAAGCGTGGGGTCCCGAGTTTTTCCGATGTCGAAACGGCCAATCATAATTTCTCTTTACCATCGCTACGCTAAAACAATTGTTTCAAACTTGCTTTCAGGTTGGTAGTTCTGGCTCTCAGAAATGACATTTTACGCCTCTCAAACACACGATGATTTCTTATATTATACAAAGTCGTGTGAATTTCCTTGTCTGAATATACGAGTATAACTGACTAAACTTGATTTGCATTACACAGCCAAAATATGCACAGTGGCAAGTGGCTCAACAATCCCATGTTGTGATGGTACATTCTACATATCGAACCTTTTTATTTAACACTAGAGTACCGTGGGAGTACCTACGGTTTTGGTAACTCAGTCCGCTAGATAGCATAGAAAATATACGTATAATTAAAAACTTCCTTCTTTGTTTGAGGTCGGTAAAAAAGATATACAACAGCGCAGATTGTTATAGGCAGGCTGCCTCGGTCTCTTGTAGGTTTTATTTATCTATCTGTTTTATGTTCAATCGTTGGTTTGATTAGGCTATTCCGTTAATTTTTATCTGATTTAGCATAATCAGAACTCTTTAATAGTCGTCAAACACTTCCTTATTAATCATGGACATAAATCACGTATCCCTGTGGTGAGGTGGCTTATGAGCTATTCCTCCATGCCGTAAAAATAGCAAAGTTGATACGGAAATAAAGTGGGGTACGAAATCTTTTTTAAATACGTAGTTACGGCCTATACATACTTTCAATTAACCAATATACGTCGACGTAGAAGAATAATAATATAACGTACACAACCAACGGATCTCGCTACTGCCTGACCCAGTTGAACGTTATCAATTTTTGGGGTAATTAACGGACCGTTCAAAAATAGCGGTCGTCGGCTGGTCCACTTATGGGGAGATTTAGGCTTCCGCTCGTGTGTTATTCTGGGAGACAATCGATACAAGCGTCTGCATATTTAAATCTGGAGCACATATCGTGCATACCGCGCGGCCGCGGCGCCGCGCCGAGGAGTTCGGCCAAACTATTATTAGTGCCATGTCCACATAGTCCGATTTTTAGATTCCCACTCGCCTCGTGCGGTAATCAAGATTTATTAATGCACCAAACGATATCGATCCTGTTAAATGTTGTACCTGTTATAAAGGTAAGGCTAAATTCAGCGTCGTTATGTAATGGTACGCGATACCCTCACGCACGACCTCTAACCTTAATATGCCTGCCGTGCCGTGGCCGCTAAATTACATCAACAGTTTTTTTAATTTAGGCATAGCATAAATCCGTCAGAACAGAAAGTAATGGAGATTGTAATACGAGGTGTTTAGAGAGCTCCGAGAGCCTGTCCCCTCGACTCCTCATGAATAAATATACCGTAGGGTGCCGGACTGGCTCTCAGATATTGACATGAAGCACTTTTGAGATAATGCTGAGATGACTTATGCAGCGTTTTTTAAGACCGTGCAAAATTCAAACCATTTTATAGTCTTTATTTTCTACGAGATTATATTAAAAGCGAATAGCTTGTAGCGATACAAATTAAGTATTATCTGCAGTTATTATTTCTAGCCTTTGAAAGCTGGTGCGATAATTATAACCCTGGATAGAGGTTTATTACTGACCGCAGCGGTAATTTCAGTTATTGATAAACTAAGTAGCACTCATGGCTACTCGCACAACTGAGAGGTCTTTAAATATTCCGAGTAAGAACCCGTAAAAGTTGGTTGTTTTATTTAGTTAATTTCGATACCGGGTTTAATTAATACATTTAATATTTTCCTCTACGTTGTTTTATTCGCAATCAGCTTACGACGATACTGTCTGTAATCAGGGATAATAAAACGTCTTTGCGATATTTCATCCTCGTTGTAATTAAATTTGACCGACTTCCTGTCAGCCGTGAATTATGATAATGAAACAAGATGAGTCAACCCCCAAACCCGAGGGAAAATTGTAATAAGTGCAATTTAATAAACAGCTTGTCTACAGTTTCCAATAAAAACATTGTAGCTGGGTTCGGGAAAGGGTAAGTCATCTGTATTCATGCACGATAAGAGTCCCGCGTGTCAACTGAAAGAACCCAATGAAAGCCGCGCGTCTTCTTCAGCGCATGAATACTCCGAAACGGCGCCAGCTACTTCACTGTTTTACATGCAGGTATATTTTCATGTGGCCGAGCAGTTTATTGTAAAAGTGCAAATTTTTGCTACAGTCCAAGTCCTCCTACAGCCAAAACTACAAATACAAAATCAGAAAAATATCCTACCTGTAACGAATTTTAAAGGAAAACTATCACGAATAAGTAGACTTCAGTGGTTCCTGCGAGACAGGCGACTAAAGTGTTTTACCTACTAAAATCATTTACGACAGCACCAAATAACTTTACTTAAATAGATAATTATTTCATACTTGTTTGTTTTTGAGATCGTTTTTGTGTAGATATGTTTTCAGAACCCAACCTGAGCATGGTCAGGCATGCTCTTGCTCGGTTTTTAAGACACTAGTTAGTTAAAAACCGCAATGAGGAATTGTTTTTGTTGTTTGGATTCCACACTTCCTTTGGGGCCACGCAAGACCGGTAACACCGTCAAGTCAATATGTACGGCTGGGTCGTCTGGTCATATAAGTAGCTGCACACTTTATTTAATTCTAGGTCGCGTAACTCCGTAACGGGTTTCCATATTTAAATACCGGACATAAAATTAATACGGCCTTAAAATTAGAGTGAAGCCTGCAAGGTCGGCAATTTTCTTCGTTATACACATGCTACTATTACACAGATACACTAGGTCTGACAACTCGCCGCCATTACGCAGCGACCCACAGCACGAGTGACATTAAATATTACGCCTAAGAAAATGCCTTCTTATGTAGTTAAAGCAAACCAAAATTATAACTATTACTGAGTAAATTTAAAAAGGCAGACGGTGTCGCTTACCCCGTGAGGTATGATGATTCGTCTATATTTTGCATAAAAATGATTTTTTACTTTGATGCAAATTTCAAACAAAAACGACAACAGTTTTCCCTAAAAGTGCGGAAATTTATAGTAAAATATAACGCTGCTAGTTATGGTACGGAACCCTGCGTATGCGAGTCAAACTTGATTTATCACTAAGTCACAAATAATCTTAGGAAGTAACAGTGTTATCAAATTTTGGAAATCTGTTTTAACTTAGGTACTTCTAATTTGGCGGATTATCTTGAATTTTTGCATACTCAATAATACGATACAACCGTGCTGTTATGACGATGGAGACAGGTAGTATTAGAAACTCCTCAATGGCTTAATAAAGGGCCTAAGTTCCTGATTGAAATACGAAAAATTAACGCTTAGTATATTATTTTTTAGCAACGCAAACTCTATTAACCCCGCCGAAATAGGTACTGTATTTTAAGCATTACGTATTACTTAGTTACTTTCACAGTGTAGCATCTCCTCCACATTCTTTGTTCAATTTGACCTACATCTTGCATATAATGATTCAAAAGTACGCGTGAAAGGAGTCTCAATCAAAAATGCTCAATAAATACAATTCCGCCAATAGAGGCGATTATAAAAAATAAATGTTTAAAAAAACAAAAAACCGCCTTCAAAAATGCAAAAAATAACTTCTTATAAAATGATAGGTACCTATAGGTAGGTCAGTCCAACTGAAGTCGGCGTCTTATTATATTATTATATTATTCGTCTTATTATATTATTATATTATTATAATAATAGTATAATAATTAAAACCTGAAGTCGGCGTCCCACATTATTTTAAACCAAAAGCCGATTTACAAACAGCAACACAGCTGAGTGACTATTGAAGATGAACAGAGAGAAACTGTCTCTTATGTAAAATCTATATTCATCTCTTTCTACATTTTCTAACTTCGGTCTTTAATGGCCAGTTAAGTGTGTGGTTGTTTGTACCTATCATTAAAATATTGTGGGACGCCGACTTCAGGTTATAATTATTATACTATTATTATAATAATATAATAATATAATAAGACGAATAATATAATAATATAATAAGACGCCGACTTCAGTTGGACTGACCTACCTATAGGTACCTATCATTTTATAAGAAGTTATTTTTTGCATTTTTGAAGGCGGTTTTTTGTTTTTTTAAACATTTATTTTATTTAATACTTTTTAGTGATCCTATTTATGCTGTTATGTAGTTCCACTTTTCAATAAATGAGAAACTATAGAAAATTTCGAGCTCGCCGCAAGCAACGCCACTGGAAAGTTACAGTCATATTTCAACAAGTAAATATTCTTCGTTGTAGTCGCTCAACTATCTTAATCGACATATCTTATCGTTATCGCCACCCTTGAAATAGGTACCGTTGAGGAGTTCCGGTGGCCATCTGTGGTCTTCATCATCAGGTCCACTTCACCAAGTGATACTTTCTGAATGCAAATGCTAGACTTGTTACTAAAAATACTAAAATCGCTTTATGTATGCCTACAATATTTGAGGAGTTCCCTCAATTCCTCACTGATCCCCTCATCAGATTCCGATTTGGTAGCAATGGGACCACCTCAAAAGTATACCCTATCAAACCAAAAAAGAATTTTCAAAATCGGACGACAATAGACGGAGTAATCGGTGAAGATACATAAAAAAAATACATACAGTGGAACGTATAACCTTCTCCTTTTTGAAGTCGGATACCTTATTACTTAATAGTCGGTGCCAAACAAATGTTTCGTTCGCTTCTATCTTATTCACAAGTTGTGAAATTATTCGGTACATGTGGCGCTATCTAGTATACATTCTATTAGATAATAAAGTTTTTATTAAATTTGATGATGTCACTATTGGCACAAAAGTGAAAGACAGAGACGGGTTAGTCGCCATAGCGCCTGTGTCAACAACCTATCAGGCAACTAAAGGATACGGGGATGTTGAACGAAGGATGCTGCCGCTAATCCTCAGTTGGGCGGTTACAGTGCATAAACTCCAGGGCACTACCTTAAACAAAGCTGTAATAGATTTGGGTAAAAAAATGTTTGCCAAAGGCCAAGTTTATGTTGCTCTAAGTCGCGTAAAGACCCTTAATGGTATTGCTCTTTGCGACTTAGAGCCCAATAAAGTGCTAAAGAAACCACATGATGAAAAAGCGTTGTGCGAAATGCAACGTTTAAGAGGATTGTGCTAAAATTTTAATAACGTGTGCCACGTGTGCTGATCATATCCTCCTAAGGCCCAAGGTCCTACCCAAAGTACTTATTAACTTTGTCATTCAGACCCAGCTCCTTCGCCAGTTGTGTAGTTATAGCGTACGTCTGTCTTATATTATTATGAGAATACGCTGTTACGTAGTCCCACTTCTTTGTTGATATGAAACTTTAAGTTATTTCAAGCGCGTCGCAAGCAACGCCGCGGGAAATACATAGTCATATTTCTACAAGTAAATAAACTTCGTAGTAGTCGTTCAACCATCTTAATAGAGATATCTTATCGCCACCCTTGAAATAGGTACCGTTGAAGAGTTCCGGTGGCCATCTGTGGTCTTCATCATCAGGTCCACTTCACCAAATGATACTTTCTGAATGCAAATGCTAGACTTGTTACTAAAAATACTAAAATCGCTTTATGTTTGCCTACAATATTTGAGGAGTTCTCTCAATTCCTCACTGATCCCCTCATCAGATTCCGATTTGGTGGCAATGGGACCACCTCGGAAGTATACCCTATCAAATCAAAAAAGAATTTTCAAAATCGGACCACAATTGACGGAGTAATCGGTGAACATACACAAAAAAAAAATAAAAAAAAAAAAATACATACAGTGGAACGTATAACCTCCTCCTTTTTTTGAAGTCGGTTAAAAAAAGACGTGACCGCGCGTGACCATGTCTTTCACCCAACCTGACGAGCTACTAAAATATTAGACTCAATGCTTAGTTATGTTTCAAAGCCCCTCGACAACACGTATCTGTATAATCAACATTTCATTTACAGCGTTAATTAGTTCTCTTTGAGTTTCAATGGATGAGGATGTATGGTGGAATAGACCGCATAGAACGGCGCGGAGCGAGCGCGCTATACAAGCTTTGCAACCGCCTTATAGTTGGGCTGTGGCTGGGTGAAGACTGCGGTTTTGCCCTAATAAAGCAAAACAATGTAAAGCTGTGTTACAGTTATTATTAAAGTGTTGTTTAATAATTAGGATTTTTTTACTAAGAAATCTATAAAAAAAAATCCGTTTAATTGGGGGATAATAGTGGTTTTAAAAAACCGGTCAAGTGCGAGTCGGACTCAAGAACCGAGGGTTCCGTATATTTTATTTTTCGATGTGTAATTTTCTTCTATAAACCCTAACCCTATCAAGCGTTATCCCGTTACCTTTACAAGGTATTTTTCCCTTATTCAGCTGACCTATTCGGCAATATATTACTTAACATTTTATTTTTGCCCCAAGGTCAGACAAATCATATTTTGGCAATTTGATCTTTTTGGTTACCTTTATCCGCCATTTTGTCGAGCTGAGCCGATTTGAGACCGGTGCACAACGTTGCGTGCTTCTTCGTGCTTTGCTTAACTTCTTATTCGATATGACCGTCTAGATATGAGTAGTCGATCATAGTGATCTACTTCTGACACCTTGTTAAGTGGTCTGATTAAATAAAACATTAACACATGAATTGAGCGCGTCTCCTTTATCGTAGTTTTTCACCGATGGCGATAACGTAGAAATGCGGTTACAATTTACAAGGACAAAGATGTAATTAAATCAAAGCCATATTTGATTTTATATCGTATTTTTCAATTGAGTGCAATGGTAAGTGAATTTACATAATAGGTAATTGATACTTTAAGTTCCGTTGTAGGTATTTAAATACATTTGCAGTAATAATAACGTTACTTATCATTATATTTTGGTGTTTTGGTCAAAAACTTACAAATATACGTATAGTACATACATACATATAGTACATGATTGATATATTTTGAATTAAAATACTAAGTATATAAAATATTTATGAGTAAATGCCGCTGCATTTTTTTAAGGTTACTCCTACAAGAGAAATCAATAGGTTAGGTTAGTTTAGGTATACCTACTTAACCTATTGCATCACACTTTTATTGAATTGGTGGAAAAAATCAAGTAAGTATCAATATGTTAAATCCTTAAGTATTATGTAGGTATTACTGACGCTTCCTATGTTTCAAAATTCTATAGTTAATAACTTTATTCATTTTTGAAAACGAATTTCTTATTCTATATCAGCTGTCCTATTAACTTTTTAGGAAGTTTTTAAATAACAAGTAGTCAAAAATGAACTTCGTAAGAAATAGCGAGTTCATTAGTGGAAATCCAGGTTTTAATTGAAATGTCAGGTAGTTCGGGCAAAGCGCTCTGCTTTACTTGAGCGGACTTTGTCGTTCGGGCCGTAGTTTAAGAATTACTAACTAGTTCAAGAACCAGCAAGATTTATAAATAAGCTAGTTAGTAGGAAGACTAAGATAATGTCTTGATTAATTAATACTTAGTAAAGATGTTGCCAGTGATGCAGAAACAAAACTAAAGCTTCAAGTAATAAAAATAGGAAATTAATAGCATGATGGGGCCTCTCCTCCACCTTGTTTAAAGTAAAAGTACTTATAGCGTTATCGTCTAGTATATGGGAAAGAAGTACTTAAACAAACCGTACCTCGGCAGCGAAGTTTTTCTATCTATCAATATTAATAATACAGTAAGTCTAAATGTATGACTTAATAAATTTTTGAATATGCTTTACCCGTAAAACCCCTAATTAAAAATTCAAGTGTCCGAGTGTTTAACATGTCCAACAACGACATTTTTTCTGTTTTCCTAAACTTAGGGCCTTACAGAAAAGTCGTAACTGTATAATTAGGTTTTCGGATAATTTCTGCGGCTATGATAGGGTACTATTAGGCTACGATTTATGAATATATTGTACATATTATAAAAAAATAGGTCTGTACGTTTTCCTGGAAAAATTAAAACTGTTTCTTGGAAATAACAACTAACATAAAAAAAAACAAAAACAGTACGAAAAAGTTTTTCCAATAATAACTATGACATGTTCCAGAATCCTAAAAAGTTTACTTATTCAGGGGGTGAACAACGTTATCGTCCGGAGCTACATTTGTATGGGAAAACGGTTTGACAGCAACGCGGTTTAAACGTCGTTCACAATCCTCTTAAAAGTATACGAGTATATAGGGAGTTGGCACTAATTCCAGAAAAAATCGATCGATCTAGTCAGCCATTAATAACCTAGACGAGCTCAGGTGCAAACTATTTGTAACGGCTAGTTCAACAAATAAGTTTTAAGAACAAATTGTAGCGCCTTTTATCCTGTTAATTGGTTTACACCGTGGTATAGGTAAATCCCTCGAGGAAAACCCTAATTATGAAATATATTTATTAAAAAACGAAATCAATTAAATTTTAGATGTTTTCAGGCGGATTGACCTTTTGCAAGGTAAAAAGTAATGTCATTCTATTAAACTGGTCGTCGCTCTGAACTCGACGCACCAAATACATATTAGGTAACTGGGAGTTGCAGGTGTCCCGTTAAAGCGTAAAAATACAACCAAGGCGTGCAATCTCGACTTATCCGCTTTACACGTTTAAAAGAGTGGCCTGTTTACTGAATAAATATTTTGAATATTGAATATTTTGAAATGAGTGAGTTCGTATGACTTCGCCCACTCGACCGACGGTTCGACGGTGAGCCGTTTTCAGAGAACAACATCTCAGACCTTGTTGTCCGTTATTAGACTAAATTTTCCCATCTCAATGGCTTTCGTAACGTCATCAACTAGTAAAAATTAAGTATATTTACTTATGCCTGTTTTAGGGCCTCGTGCAACGGATTTATTCCGGTATACACTCCACGTTCTTGAATAGAAAACGTAACGTAAGGCGGAAATGTTACTGCTAGAACTCTAGCAGCTCTAAATGTTACTGCTAGAAGTTGTTTAAAAAATATGTCAAAAGCGAAGTCGCTGTCCGAAGTCCTATTAGTTTTGCCAAATCTATCTGTCTCCCGGTTGGTTTTGTCTTTCTGCCAGCTGTGTGTCTCATACCCTTAAATCGCTGGAAAACACGTCGTTTATACAGTGCACTACATAGTCCCAGATGATTCGATCCTCGAAGCACTAGCTAAATCCATCTGTGATATCACTGTTAAATCAAAGACGGAATTGATCTTTGGCTCTGCTAGTTAAGTTGTACATTACATTTGTTTGTGGCGTGGTGTTCTATAAAGCGTTTAGTTGTATTGTTGGTAATTAATCTGCGATTAGGACTACAGTCGTTAGATTGTAGTCTTGAGAATGCAAATGACTGTGGGCCACAGATCACACTTATCATCAGGGAACTGAAACTGGAAGAGATCCTTTAAAGAGATAAGATCGCATTCGTACATTCTTATCATGTAAATATTGTGTTTGAATTTTTGTGTTTTATACGATAAAGTGTTTGTGTTTACATAGATAGTTACACAAGTACCCACGTCCGCGGACATATCGAGGTCCATTCAAATTTTACGTGTTAAAGGGAGTAAACATTTCAGTTAAAGAAGAAAGAAACAACCGTGTTTTGCTTCGTTTTCTCATTAGATAAGTAGATAAAGATAGCTGGTGCAAAGTTCATCGTATAGTCCGCCTTCTATAATATAGTACTTATGTTCTTATTGTATATTAAATTTTATTTAACTAGCAACTTTATATTTAACACTAGTTAATGAATGTCATATAATGGACACTAGTCACGTGCGGCATGCTGAGCAGAGCTGAATATTTGACGCTTTTAAATTTCGGAACATGCTCACAATGGAATATCCAATTTCCAATAACGCAGAGTTCGTTAGAGGACATCGAATACTGGTCTCATGTGTTTAGTGGACTAATTAAATCGACAACCACCGCTCTCACGTCATTATCGATGGGTGCTAAGTGGTCAGTACTAAGCCAATAATTATCCAACTGCCGTGCCGTATTCGTTTTTGCTTGTAGGAGGAAACTCTACACAAACAGACAAACGTGGGTACTGACAGATTATTTTGATTAGGCGGTAGAACCGCCTAATCTCATATGTCTCATTTAGCCTCATTGTTCCAGTGATTGCAGATTGCAGGAATAATTTCTTTAAAATATATTGGTTTGTTGAGTTAAGGTTTTATTATGTCCCCCTCTTCGCGGCGGCTGGCGTGTGCGCTATTCAAGCAGAAAACGTTGAACAATCCGGAAAAAATGCCGTGTTTTTCCAAACCATTCGTTTTTTTTCCGATTTTTATAGAAAACAACAAATACATTTTCTGGTCTTATTTTAATCTATATTCGGTCTTATTTGCCCCTACAAACGGGCGATATCGACGCGGAACGACATCGAGGCAGAAGCAATTGAAATAGGTGGCGAGAGTGACAGTGATTGACTATGAATAAATTGTCATTATTCATTTGTTATTTTGCCTCACAAAATCAGAAAAAAACGGAAAAAAACGAAAATTTCAAAAACTCCGGGAAAAAAACCATTCGTTTTTATCCGCAATTTTCAACGCTAACGTACCCGCCCCTAAGTAGCTGAGTTTGCATTGTTGTGCTCCGGTGTGGAGGTTAAATTGCCAGCTATCCATGTTAGACCTCAGTTCTTAGGTTGGCAACGCATTTGCAGTCTTGAAATGCGAATGCTTATGAGCCGAAACAAATTACCATCTGGTGTCCTTTTTGCTCTTTTGTAATCTCCGTGTCATAAAAAATCTGTATAAAATTTAAGAGGCACTTTACCTATATTATAATTTGTCCAATATGTTATTTTACTGATACAAGTTTGCAAAATGTTAATTAATTTAGGGTTGTCCGGGTCGCGTCTGCGCTTGGTCAGCCGCTCGGCAGCTGCCCTTAAATTATAATTATCGTGTCGGCTGTTTTCCTCCGACGCAAAGGACCAGCTTTCAAACCACAGGCATTTTTTAATACCTTTGCGCCCGTGGGTGGCGGTCAGGAAAAACACAATATAGCTCTTTTCAAGCGAAAATGTTTATACCTGGGGCTTTTATACATTTTGTAAGTTTTTCTTTGCCTTTTTTTCGATTTGATTTTTGGAGCGAAGTCTTGTTTTACTCATATAGCCATTATGTTAGCTCATTAGTTAATTAGTTTATTAAAAAAAGACCCTTATAATTTTATTTTATTTTATTATAGAACTCATTATTCTAAGGCTTTTAAATGTTTACGACAGAGTTGCATAAAATTGTGATTTTTCAAAAAAAACGAAACGGATACAGTGTGCCCTGTATTTAGAGGTACAAGATCAATCTGTCTTTGCTTCATCAAACCAACCTAACATGGGTGTGAGGTATATACAAGTACAAGATGTGTATCATCACAATTTTACAAACTTTTGTAGTTTTCTCTTGAAGTTTAAGCGTTAAACCCAGATATGGACCCCGTAGAAACATAAGCATCCAAACGTCTTCCTGACTTGCCCTAAACTGTACTTTTAAACGAAAATAGTACTGCTTACATTCCTAAAATTTTAATTGGATGCCAGCATCTGCTTCGGACACTCGCTGTCAAAAATAAAATTCAGCTACAATAAATATTTTCTAAAATTGTTTCCTTTTTTTGCGTTTGGTTAGTTAACGTTTGACGTTTTTAAAAGTTTGTTAATTATGGATTGTCTGTTGTAGATAAAAATATTAGACTCTGTCAAGCACACGCTTTCGATTGATTTTCATTTGAGTTTTTATATTTTGGCAGTTACTCAGATGGTATGGGCGAGGCCAGTTCCGCAGGTTTAGCGTCGGCCGTGTGTCGGGAGGGGGCCGAGTCAAACAAATGGCACTATAAGTCACGTTGTTTCTGACCCATGTTTTACCCTCAAATAAACAAGAGCCCTTCTGTTTTTCCTTAACGTTCCAAGGCTGCGCTCAGCAGGCTGTAGCTCAAAGACTTAAAATAGTCTTTGAGCTACAAAAGTGTCGCGGCCAATTTTTCAAGGCAAATGCATTTCATGGCATTTATGAAATGTGCTTGTTTGTCTTTTCCTCTTTCGCAAATTTCCCTTAGCACTTTATAGTGGTATCTTGTTGTTGGCATTTTGCTAATAGCCTATCTACAACTTACCTATACATATAATTAGCTACGTTATTTTTCGTGTTACATGGTTTGATAATCTTGTTTTATTTGTGAAATATAAACGTCGTTTTATGTCTATCAACGTTGGATGTGCATTAACTATCTTATAATTAACTGTAAGTACCGTGGCGTCCATAACAAGATTAATACATAAGCAGGTCGATAGATGACGTCAGGACCTGTCGATAAAAGCCACGTTTACAATCAGCGATATTCTGTTCAAAAGCTATTAAAGTTTAATAATGATGCTAAAAGACTATCAGTTAACTTTGTATTGTCTGGCTACGAAGCAGCATGATATTATAAAGCTTCGACGAGTATCACGGTGATTATTTTCGTGTTCAAAATACTCTTCAACAGAGAGACCGCTTCAGAAAAGTTGGTTGCTACGGGTACTAGCACTACCTGGCTACCCATATTAAAAAAGTATATCCATTAGTGGCCAGTTGGCACGTCCTTTGTTATTACCTTTTTGTATTACAAGAGAGCTTCAGCAAAAAGTTTTGCACTGTAATTACATTCAGAAAACATTAAAAAAAAGGTCACTAATTTAGCAGAAAAGGTAATACTGGTGTCGCTTCTTTCGCAAAATAAACGATTGTATACGGTTATACGCTTCATAAATCCATTATATAGGTAATGGATAATACGATTATAATTAAAAAAGTTTGTGAGTGTGTGTGAGTTAGTATATTTATAACCAAACATTAGTAATTTTTGTAAAATTCGCGGCAGTTTCAGATTTCTGCTATTCGGGTTGGTACTAAATGAGTTTTTGTAGCCTGTGCGTTTTGTTACGCTAATTGATAAAATATGTCACAGTGATCATTTTCAATAAACTCGTGACATTTGTCACGACGATAAATTTTAAAGTAATAAATAACACATTCACTGCTATTCACTGCTACGAGTGCTACGCTGTAGCCCGTAGCACCAATTTTCCGTTTGAGCCCGTTGTTTACCATAATGTTTTTGGTCATAATGTCTTCTATGACGTATTTTTTTCCGAATTTCTTAAATACCTAACGAATAGACAAGGTTAGGTTAGGTTTGATTTTTAAAAATCTTCAAATGATTACAGTCTCTTACAAAAATACGTTATGACTTGCGATAATTATAACACATTACTCGTATAACCATAAATAATTATGGCAGACGATATAGACCCTTTTCCGCCATGTAGCAAAATCTGCTATGTACAGTCGACTATCGGGTCATAATGGCTGAATGTGATAATAATGGAATGGAGAAGCTTATTCTATATCCCGAAACTATGACTGTCCGCGACCGCGGTCGCGGACAAAATTGCTGACAAAAGCTAGGAGGTAAATAATGCTGCACAGAGCGATATGACAACCAAAACCAACAAGTGTACTATGTAATTTATGAGTCCCGACTTGAACTAACCGTAGGTCTATTGCATTTAGTAGGGTAGCTGTGTTCGAAGTTATTTAATTTATAGTCGCACCACATTGCCCGTACGGGTTGAGTGAGTAAATTTACATAGATGATGAACAATATCAGCACCCGAGGTCCTCCACGCTCCACGCGTCGCACGGCTACTTCGCCGCGCGGGATCGCTCCCTATGCGAGCCATTGATCCCGTTAACGCGGTTTTAATTACTTCAATGCCAACCAATTTTGGTTATGGGACGATAGTGTTTGCGTCTTCAAAGTTAGCGAAGGAAGGCTATATAGCACTTAGCTTACATATACTTTAATACGGGTTATTTTAACTAAGCTTACTTACTGATTAAAAACTAATACAAAATCGTTTCTCCAATATATTATGAACGTAAGTAGTTGCCCAGTTATTGATTGTGTGGTTCTTCAAGGGTGGTGGTAGGACTTAGTTAAACGGTATTTTCCTGTTTTTCTTAAAGCGATATAACCCCAACATTATTTAAAAATAAATTTTACCGGATCAAAAAGCAACATGACAAAAGAAATGGTTTAAATCGTAAAGACAAATTCTAGCCATTTAAAAAAAATACTGTTGAAAACTAGCAGAGGCTCGCGCTGACCTGCACTGTCTAACGTGTTGCAGCCTGCGATAAGCAATTTTAATAATGAATCTAATTGCTAAAAGCTTTAGGAAATGTTATGATATATAATTTTCTATTCAATAAGTATAGCCAACAAAAACAATTCATTCAAATACTAAGTCAATCAAATAATTATGCACTATCTGGCAAATTATTTTAGCTGTCTTACATATGACTACTTACTTATTATGAATATCAATCACAACCACTGTTCTATCATTTATTCAATCGTGACACTTAAAGCCCTGCGCCCCCACGTCTATGCCTGTTCTAATAGACGAACGGCTTCGCGACCGACTTTCCATAGGTAGTTATAAATTAGGAGGGTCACGTTATAGTTTTCGTTTCATAATTTAGTGGGCCTGCCCAGTGTCCCTTTCCATGAATACTTAAAACTTATCACTAAGTGACATCTTCACATTGACCCTTTCCCTCCACTCGCCCGCAATAAGCGTAAAACCTTTACGTAAAGTTAACGTCAAAATTAAGTGATCAAATTAAACATTTCAAAACATGATCAAGCAACGACGCCCCAGTTAAAAAAGATTATACCAAATGTCATTTTCAATTGAATATTTAATTAGTCAAAAGAAAATGATCATAATATCACAGAAGTAAAATGACAAATCGATATGACAAAGTGTAATAATAATACATGGTGTCATAATATAACCAGAGCTCGGACAGGTCATCGCAAAACAATCGCAACACGGCAATAGAACAAGATATAGCGTTGTGTTATGAACAGTATTACTTAATTATATTTTTCAATTATACATATTTATAACGCTAACACAAAATTGACCATAATTATGTTTGTGAAGCCTAACATTTTTTTAAATATTATCTTTCTTTACCGGTTTAATACGAATTTCACGCTGCACACAATATGTCACAGACAATTTCATCATATGAGAGCTCGGATAGGGCTTAATGTACTTATTAACCGAACCTAATTTCACCATAGGTACGTAAAATATTTCGATAAAGCCATAAGTATTTACTATGGGTTTATTTGTATTTAACTTATTTCAATTATCACAAAAGTGTTTCACGAATGCCACTTTGACCTAACTATGACAGATATGCAACTAAAAAACGTCAAATATTAAATTACAACAATTTGCAATTAATCATAATCTTAGGTATTACGACTCTATTGAATCTTGCTCTATTTCTATTTCTCGCTAGATCAAAACAGTATTAACTCCAAATACAACTGTATTTTAAAATAAATTTTAATACAACTTATATGAACTTGAAACAAAGCTAGCTAGGATTTTGATTTGATACTCGATATTGTTTTTTCGATGGCCGGTCCGTGCTATTGTCATAATTGTCTCTTTACAGGAAATTTTAATAAAGAGTGATCAACTGAAATATTTACCTAAATGTCAACTGTCAAACAAGAGAAAGTAGAAATTTCGAAATCTCTAACTCTCTCTCTCTCAACTCTCGAATATGAAAATCATGGCAATTAAAAAGAATTTATTTTAAATGTTGCAAAAATAACGAAGTAATATGAACGAATATAAACGACATTAACCGAACGTCTGACTTGTATTCCGAGGTGGTTTTGAGACGTCATGAAGTCCCAAAACTTCATATTCACTTAGATATGATAGTTTGGTAGTATTACTGACTAGGGTAAAGTCGCCAGTGGTCATCCAGAGACCAGTAATAAACCTTATATGAGTGCGAAGAGTGGGAAATATATCTTTCGTACCCTTCATCATCATCATCATCATTATCAGCCGAAAGACGTCCACTGCTGGACAAAGGCCTTCCCCAAGGTTTTCCACACCCTTACCACTCATAAAAAGTATAGGCAGAGGCCGAAATACAGTTCTCTGGCCGACCACTGGTGACTTTACCTTATTGCTATTTTAGCGTATCAGTTTAATTTGAAACACTCCGTAATGACATTAACTATTTGAATGGCATACATGTAATTTAATTATGCTAAACTGGGTACAATAATCTGACCTAATTTATTGTATATTATATTTATAGACTCCATTTCATCATTTTCTTTTGCTGTTGAAATGCAAATCTTTAACAGTCAAGCTACACAAAACTGCCCTATTTGTAAATTTATCGAATTAGAGAAGAAATAACATTATTCTTTTTTATGTTTCAGGTACATACTTTCCTGATCCCTGAGGGTCTTGATTGCAAGGTAAAAAGGCCGAAATAAATAAAATTCGGCTTCTAATTTCAGTGGACGAAAATAACGTAATACAAATCATCAAAAATAAGCTAAGAATATATAATGGCTGAAGAACTAATACTTACTTCTGAATGCGAACAGAAATCGAGATGGAAAATCCGTTAAAGTGGATCAAATATTCATTTGTTTTAAATTTAACAAGCTATTCAATTTCACAAGAGCTTTTATGTCACAGACAAGCAATGCCATTCAGTCAATTATTATTTATTTTGTCGTAGAGTAGCTTTTAAGGAAAAATCACAAGGTATTTTTCCGGTTTAGGTTTTGTTGGTATGAATGTTTTTTGCGCTTAAATAGGTTGGCCTCAAAAACGTTTAAAATTGTAAAACTACTGGTACTAAAACATGCAAACCCTGAAGCAGATGAACTAGACAAGCCTGAACAAACAAACAACCTTCCACGTAACTTGTCTGTTAGTAGGCAATTCATTTCCGTTTGTATTCAACCAGCGTTATTTTAATTGTGCCGTGGAGCCGAGAGGCGTGATACCAAATACATATTGTTATTGTAGTAATTGGTTTAATTAACAGCGGTACAATTTTAATATACCTCCTAATATTTATGTGTCGCAGGTGCAAAGTTTATTTTTAAAGGCTTCCCAATTAATCTTTCCTCACTAATATGTTTATTATTTGAGGAAGCCTGAGACGCCTTGCCCAGTTGTGCAACTGATATTTATATCAAAATCAGATAATATCATAAATGCGAAATTTAGCTAAGTATTTTTGTTTGTAATACATTTTAATTTCCCCTTTGGCCATAAATACGATTCTATGATCTAGTTCAATTTTTTAAGTGTCTCTCTCAAGAATCGTTGCCTTTAGGAATTTGCTATTTGTGCTGGTTAGTCCATAATAATAATGGCGAGATAAATACCTAAGTGGGCAAATAGCTTTGGAACATAATAGGTTTATTTATAATAAAATAAACAAAACTGTATAGTACCAAATTAATCCGTTAAGGTCATGTTACACATAGATCACATGCCTAGCTCTTAAATTAAGATTAATACATTTCGGGGTTTCAGACCTCCTGCTGGACAGCTTGGTATTATAACAGCAATTAATAAATATGTCTCGTGTTATAAATGTTGAACATCGTGACCATAAAAGTGAGTTGTGATTATCGGGGATAATCCGCTTCAGCAATAATGACTTATTCCAGTTTGAATACGGGAGCTGAGGCGTGAACCCGATTAGCGTCTCGCCAAGAGAGCTCTTCTAACGAGCCGTGATTTAATCAAAACACCAGGGCCACCGAGTTGCGCAGAAGGTCAATGTTTATCATCATCTTTATTGTGCCGGAACAGAAACTTAACTGGCACCATCTATATTAAAATAATAGTTTAATTAATGTTACAAGGCGACAGTTTTCATGCTTTTCTTTTCATTTTTACGGGCAGTGATAAAGCACGAATCGTTTTTGACGCGTGTTTTACTGAATTCTCGTATTAAATTATACGTCTGAAATGTAGCATAGAACCTTGAAAATGTGTTCAGTTATGTCAGACTTGTAAGCCAACGAATTAAACTAGCGAACGAGGTCAAGGCAGTTAACGTAACCTAACACGGGTGGCAGACACGGAAACGTGTATATCGACTTCAGCAGTGTATGTGCTTTGTAATATTTATTTAACGAATGCAGAAACTACTAACTATATAGGTATATACTACCTACACTATATAACTATAAGGCGGATTTATCGACTTTTGATCACGGCATGTCGAGCGTTGCGTGGTGAGTCGGATTGCCCCGAACTTGTAGAGCGTCTCGTGCGACTGCTTGTCCCGGATGTCCTGAGGATCGCTCTCAGACCACGACGTCGCGACCTGTTGGCCGTGCTGCCGGCGCGCACCGTGTCGTGCAGGAACTCGCCACTGCCCCGCGCCTGCGCACAGCTCAATGCGCTCCTGGCATCGGCACCCGAGTGCGAATTGTTTGCGTGGCGATGAAGGCAGTGTGTAGTGAATACTTGAGATTCTGTGAGGCGATGGATGCTAGATGCTCAACTATTCCAATTTGATTTGTTACCTATTATTGTGAAATTTAATCTTTTAATTGTTCATTTAAGTTTAGTGACGCATTGGTTATACTGTAATGTCATGTAAACGTTTTTATCAATAAATAAATAAATAAATAAATAATTGTAAATAAATAATCTATAATAATGTAAATGAATCCATTTTACAAACACTACTTCCTCTATATAAGTACGTTTACGTTATTTCAACTGGACATTATAAATGGAGAGATTCTTCCCAATTTATAACGTCTTAAATATAAAACGTTCTATTAATCACAAAAAAATCGATGGAGCGAACGCCAAAACACTTTGTCTGAGAATACTGCATGAGGGGTAAACTATTAAGTTGGATCTAAAAGGGGACGAAATGCGAGCAGTCTATCACGACGCGATCATGTATGGGCGGAGCCGCCCGGATCATCGCCTGGCATCCTGAACGATATTTATAAAACTGCTTCACGGCTCTAGAGAAAACTTGATTGAAATTATCAACTTTGATTATTTCATGTTATAAGAAAGTATGGTTTATAAGGGTACCTAATCAAAATTAATGTCTATGGAGCACGCACAATTTCACATTAGTAAAATATGAATGACACGTTCGTTTTCGGCTACGTTTGAACCTGCATTGTAAATAAGTTAAGTAACTATTGGGGTAAATGTTGAACTTAAACCGTTGAACCGCACCTATTTTACAATATATTTTTTTTCAATATTTATAATGGGGATTTGACTTCTTTTGTTGCCAGGGACGTTGCAAACATTAGGGACCTATGTTCGTATACGTTTTTCCTCCTTACGTTACATAAATCCTTCTTTAAGTTTCTTGCCGTGTTTCTCCTTAGCAGTCTCGGTCTCTTCTTGGGAAGCGCCGGAAAATGATGGCATGTAAAAGTGCCCGTGCGGTCTACTTACTGAGTAAAAATCTTTATCTTTATCTCAATATTATATTCGGGCATGTGTTGGGCACGCAGTCTAATGGACAATAACTCGAAGGGCCTATACACCGTGTTTTTTTTGATTTACGATAACTTCGGCATATTACTAGGTATATCCATAGAAACTAATTGGCACATTAGATTTTTAAATACTGCGAAAGAATTTTTTTTTTCGGTTTAGTACAAAATAATGAAATCTTTTATCTTTGGTCATTCTAAAAGGGCCTTTAGAGTTAACTAATAATCAGTGTCAAATACGTCTATGTTGGCGTGACATACACACACACAAGTAAAGATAACACTTGACAGGTACAAGATTGTCACTTTAGATTGACGCGTATACAAACCTAACAATTGGAAACTCTTTACTCATAAGAGTCATATAAAGTATTAAAAGAAAATTGTTGTTATCAATTAAGAGAGCCTTTTACACTAGTTTAACGTGATTAACTGAATAAATTTAAAAATTAAATATCTTTAAAACCGTTAGACTTATCATTTGTCTGTCTTCGGGAAATTAACTTTGTTTGACCTAAAGAACGTTCCCTTAAAGTTATCGTAAATCAAAAAAAACACGGTGTATAGACATAACGATAACTGTTACAGTCATTAGTATAAATAAATACGGCTTTGTCGTCAGATTAAACCTGAAACAATTAGTAGTTGTGAACCTAATTCCAAGAGACGGAGGCTCACGACCTAAATCCGACCGCACAACCCGTAGCGGACGAATCACAGCCAAAGAGAACGATCCTTATTGAAGCTGACATACAACCCAATTAACCGTGCACCGGCCTCCGTACTATCCATTTAACATGAAGTTTATTGTTTGCCCAGAGGATAGTTCCAGTAAACTAGTTAAATAATCGGAGAACTTTTACCGTCCGCAGGGGCGAGAGTTTTGCTGCCTTGTATTTTTCAGAATGCTTACGTAACCTGCCCGAGCCAACTCATTAGGGCAATTTTAACTAGACAACAGATGGCTTTTAAACTGTTACGTTCTTTAAACTTTTCAATCAAATTCAGCGCGATGCCAGTTTATTTTCACACGGTTACCCGCTACAGTTTTTCACATTAATTTGAGTTTTATATTACTTTTCCGTTAAGTTAGGCTGTGGTACCTACTTAGGTTAGGCTCAACCTATTTTGAGTGTTTGTTATCAGAGACAAAATGTTAAACAATAAACTCGAAGTATCTATCTATCTAATCGTTATAAACTTAGGTACGATTCCAAGCATTTTGCAATACTGAACGTCAGTAGGTACGTCACATTTTCTATTACAGTCGCCTTAAATTATAAAAAAGTAATTTTAGTTGTACCTATTAAATCTGAGAACAAAACTTAAACTTAAATCAGAATACTCAAACAGAAAATATGTGTATTAATATTTTATTTTACTTTTCGTTTTTTGACACTCATTCCGAAGTGAATAAATATAATATCAGATTAAATGTATTGAATAATTGAGCTCCTTTAAATGCATTCATTTAAAGTTCGGTCCAATCTCTTTACACACGAGAGCTGCAAACTGAGCTCGAATTCAAATTAATCCCGCTGGAAGACAGATTAAAACTTCCCAATTTGATTTATTATTCGACAACTTTTTTTATAAAGCTAATTGTGACATGTTTAAAGTATTATACAGTCAAAACTTTTACGGTAAATCATAAACATATAGGTAGAAAATAAAAAAACATTTTTCAAAATAATATTTTAACTGCTAAAGGCAACGCTGACTCTCCATACAGCAAATAATCTAACTTGAACTAAAACTCATCTTGACAGTTTTAAAATTTTACCGTACATATAATTATACTACTTATTATTCCTCTATGTAACAGTTCTGCTATGGCCGCCCGGGAAGCGATAATTTTTTGTTATTTTTCCGGTCTGATTGCTTTTGTAACTTATTATTGTATTGTCGTGAAGAAAAGACAGCATTGTTATAATTTGAAACGTCTAGGTATATAAGGTGCTAACAAATTAGTCACGGATATTTTAAGAGATAATAGATTACATTAAATCAATTAACTTTTAACTGTAATTAAGGAACCTTTGTATATCATTTTATTGTTTTAATTTACAGAACAAAAAAAAAAAATATAATTAATCTTTAAAATAATCACCCTATTATGCACTTGTCAAGATGTTAAACACTGTCTGTCATGTCACGTCATGACATTGACATTCAAGTATTTTAATTATCAACTTTTAAGAGGCCTCTTGAATGATAGTTTAAAGAGGTTCTAGAATGTCTAAAGAGGTCTCATTTAATTATCTTATTAACAGGGTGTTTTAACGTAGCAAATTTGTTTCCTAGTTTTCTCCAAAAAAACGTAAGAAAACCTATGATGTTTCATACTTAAATGTACTCCGAGAACCGAGTACTATCAGCTGTAAAAATATCCGTGACTAATTTGTTAGCACCTTATATATACTTACAGGCGGATATACCTACTGAGCAATATAATTATTCGTAATGGTATTTGGCATACTGGCCTATTTTCAACATATTACAGTGAACATGCCCTGACAAAATCGTTGACTCCCTGACACATGCGTATGTTTACTCGTATTAAAAAACCTTAATTTGGATAAAAAACACGTCGCTCATTTTTAACTTTATTTATACCGTGCCCATCATTATGTACGATTTATTATGATTTGACGAGCCCAACAGGTTGACTTAGTAACGGAGCTTTTGCAGCACGAAAATTAAAACATGCACTCAACTTTGTATGTGTAGATGATTCAAATTATTTAAACTAGATTGTAGCGAGTAAACATAAACAATTACCTATTCTGAAAGGGCATTGGGCAAGGTAGTATGAACATACTTGATTTTTTTTGCGGTTACGGATGATTTCCACAGGGGATCGACATACTAAATATAATATTATTATAGAAAGATGTGTAATGGAGAAGCGAAATATTTAAGTTCCAGGTACTAAAAATCTTGCATTACAACGTTGCAGGACAACGTTATTGTTATCGAAAATGTATAGAATTGACGTAAGCTGCGAAATGGCCACATGGAGCGCTTATGTGAATTCCATATCCGTGTTCCATCTGATAATATACAATTTTTACGAATGGAGGGCTCACCTAAAAAGACTTATATATTAGGTACCAACCAAACTGTTAGCCAAACCCTTTACTTATTCGGTACCTAAACTAAGCAAGTAATCTAAAACTGTAAGTTGTAAGTTGTGGTCAATAGTGTTGCCGCTTTAGCAAGCCATGGTTGCACGCCGCCGCCGCCATGGAGACCTCTAGTTACAGCCTTTCGCTGGGCTGTAACTGGACGTTGGAATCACCACTTGAGACTTTTTGTTGTACTCGAAATCGTTTGAATTGTAATCGCTTCAGCTTTAATCGTTAACTCTTTTAACATAATTCTGACGTGCATTTTCTTAAATGTAGGTATTTCGCAAAAAAAAAAAAATTTATTCAGTAAGTTGGCCTCATGAGGGCTTTTTTACACGTCGGTAATATAGTAGAGTGAATCTACTAGCGCTTCGGACAAGACCATCATTGCGGAGAAGAAGCGCCTCAAGAAACTCCAGCAGAAGGTCATTATTTCCGATAATAAAATACAATAATGCTTAAAAGTAATATTACAAGGTAATAAAGTAATAAATAATTATTTAAAAAAAAAACACCAACAAAATCATTACGAATGTACCTAAGATCGATAACATCAAATTTAAAATAGTGACTAGGAGAACAACATGACGAGGTATCTACATCGGGAAGGATAATCGAAATAAATGTGTCGATGTAGTGGTTTTATTTTCGGAACGCGCAAGCCCACGTCATAAAACGAACTCTTTAGTTATTCACGACTATTGCAACTGTTCTCCAAACGTGCTCGTAAAAATCAACTTAAAATGTATATTTATACTAGGCTATTTCATATTAGGCTGAGGTGGTCTATAAGCATGCTGTTTTAGTAGTGACGCGCTGTGGAAATATTGAAGCTGGACAAAACATGTTTTTGGTGAGACCTATGCGAATAAATTAAAACTGAATAGTTAAATTACAAATTTTTTGAACCTGATTTTGGTTTCTTAATTATAAAAACAGTGCCTTAGACCTTTAGTCAAGACTGGACCTCTATAGGCGTTATTTTTAAATTATAAATTGAAAACAGGGTTGAGGAGGACGATGAAGATGTCTGGAGGACCTTTGCTATAAGATACGAGCTGTATATATGTTAATTAAAAATATATATTGGGGATAATCTGCTACAAATCGAACTAATCCAATTCTCCACGCTTTGAATGTAATTTATTATTTTATGCACATATCTATATTAGTCCATTTCTTGCGTTCACTTGAGTACACTTTGAAAAAGTATTTGTATACAACTACTCTATTGTATTTGTCTACTGGAGAAAATAGCGGGCTATTGTGAACGCCAAGTTATATAAGCAATAAAACATCGCGGCCTAACTTTTATTGACTTTGTTACTTACAAGGACACTAAAATATTGAATACTGCACACAACAGCTGCGACGACATATGACCCGATGATCTCCGCATACAAATCAAACCCAGCCGTTCCTACCCGCCAACATCAATCTTCCACTTATATTAGAAGCAGGCGTCTCGGGAATTATAAGTCGCCTCGGTTTACTTCGGTCTGTCAGTTGTCTGTAACACCCTTACAAACTGGTATTTATTATACGTACAAACCTCCCTTGAAAAAATATTTAAGTTATGGGTAATACGAATGAAAATGCATTCAGTACTTTTTGAAATTATCGCGAACATAGAGAGGGATACACACGACTGGGGCTTTTGTTTTATAATAATTATGTAGTGATTGTGAAATTCACGTACAGGATTTTGAGATACATTTTACTTAGTTACCTACGTTTGAATATGAAATTTAAGTTTGGCTATTTTTGTTTATTTTCGTCTCTAATCTTAGGTTTGAATTGTTATTCTGATAGTGGCTAAAGGTTTATTGGAACTGTAATAATTGTAGTTGACTACAAAGAGATGTATAATTTTTTAAACCTTATTTAAATGCAATAAGGTGAAAATCTCGTCGTAGAAGCTTGTTTACATTCTTTATCTATTTAGTCTCGTTGGTCTTACTTTAGATAGCTCAATGTTAATAATATCTTGGTTATTGCAAGTTGTGTTGTTTAAGGGGAACCTATTTAATTATGTAAACCGACATGCCAAGCCTGTGGCTGCGTTAACAAGGGAGTTCAAAATCGATTGTTATAACTTTATAGAAAATAATCTCTTAGCACAAAGTTATATGTTAGTCGAACAATGCCGAATAGTTTTGGTACCCCGAAGTGCAATAACGTTGTCGTATAAATATATTATAATAGCGAAATCATATGCAACGGCACTCCTATAACATAGTAGGTATACAAAGTGGGGTGTTCGTAGAATATTTAATGAAATTGCATTCTGCGTGAAACTATGTTAATAAGTAGTTAGGAAAAAGTAATTAAAAAGAAACCTTCTCTGAACTCGGCGGAATCGGGGATTGCCTGACTCTCATTTTAACAGGCCTCGCCGAGGCTCAGCCCGCCAACTACCGCATTAGGCAATTCCCTACGTTACGGGCCTAGGCAATAACGTAGGTACTATTACTCCGTTTGTATAAGCTGCATGCTTATGCAACAGTTACAGACTTTTATCTGAAGTAAAATATGTGTACATAACTAGATATAGTCGACCAAGGATTGTTTACGACCAGTTTTAAACCTTAGCTTCCCACAAATAGAGTTGAAAAGTGGCACAGGAGTTTCTTGGTCGACTACACATCAAAACATACATTTGTGATTCTTTTTGTGTAACTCGAAACAGAAACTACGGATATTGCATCTCACCATATTTATTGGCAACTATTTGAATAGTTCATGTGTCCAATATTTACTATTAAATTACGCAAGTTTGACCAAATTTATTAATAAACTTAGAGATTTAAAACGTATCTTAGAGATAGATAAATGTGAATCGGCAATGCTCGCAGTTCTCTGTAAAGATTTCCTAGAAAAGTTATTTCGATGAACCTAGCTGCGTTTGTTATGTTTGTATCAAAAGGGAAACCCGTTTTGCTTGGGGAGCTCACGTCTCAAACCTTAAATGAAATTTATGTCGGAAAGAATTACCTACATTGGAATAATGTATTAGTTGAACACTTCCCCAGCCGCGCCCCTAATAAGTCGTTTCCCGGCGCGGAAGGTTTACAAGTTAAAATAAACTGAACAGGTTTTCTTAAATTCTTACCGGATGAGGTAAAAAAATTAGTTACATTTTTCTCTGAAGTAGAAGGAAGCCTGCTACGACTGATAATGGATATTCTAATGGTTAAATACAAACGAAAAAAGTAGTTGACTTCAGTTCGGGGTCAAACACCGCAGGTGCCGCAGTTTCTTCTTATTTGTATGAAATGTTAAAACTTTTTTAAGTCCTGCTGCTGTCGTAATATTTCAGAGCCATAGCACATGGGACAGCTTCTTTCTTAACATCAATCACAATAAAATCATAGTAAAAACTCCACGTTAAGGCTTTTACGCGTTCATTTAGGTACCCGATATATGAGGAGTAGTACGATCCTCCTTTTTACCGTTGGCTTACTATATATTTGCAAAACGAATAAAAGTTGCAATTATTTAAATTGAAATTAGTCTTCGATCTAATGTTGAAATTCCACGCAATCTTGTAAAAAAGGTAAGATGATCATAAAAAAGTCACAAGTCAAGTTATAAACCAATATCGATAAGTGGGCATCCAATTTAGCGAAACAGTATTACAGTGCACAATGATCGCCGCCGGCCGATATCAGGGGACAAAGGAGCCCCTGCTCCGCTGGTTAAGCCGACCTCCGAAATGTGACTTAGCCGGTAGGTTAGGTACACTTTCAGTGAACATTCGTGACGTAACATTTAAAATAAATCTACCTCGCAAATGTTGTGAATTTTGAATTATCGCGTTCTCCACCAAAGTTCAAGTACCTATGCAAATAAAGTATAATGTTCAGTAAAGTCTAAATGTACTTAGACGGAGTACATGGCCAGATCTTAATTTGATTAGACTCCCCGGGTATGTATGATAAATAAGGCACCCGGGCTACATTGGTATGTCAAGATTGCGCGTGGCCGCCCGAAGTGATTTTATTACTTAGATTCATGGGCCCGAGGTCTCGTCGTGGCTCAAACAAGTTCGACGGTTTAGGTGCACCACAAAAACACTCGAAACACAGTATGCAGTATGTCTGACAAAAAATAATTATGAAACAACAAGTCAGTAGACTTTTTCCCTTCTGAGTGCTAACCAACTTTCTACTGGTCTGTTCTGTTCTGCTTGGCTGTCTAGGGGTAGTGCCTAGGAAAATGGCTGAACCGCGAGTATACATAAACACTAAAAAAACAAAACTTTAAATATAGATTTGATACTTGATTTAAAATGAGATGACCATGTCATTATGTACCTAGTTATTTGGTCCTAGTGCGCGGGAAAATATTTCTGTTCATTTATTATTACAATATTTGAATTTGAGCTTTGTGACTTTGAAAGTTTTCGGAAGAGCGGGTGTGATATTCAGAGAGTATATACAGTAGTCTCACTTCTCTAAATATATATGATTTAGCCATATTATTATCACGACAACATCTTCTATGACTCTTAAATTATCGTTGATTTGATTTGCCATTTTTTTTCTGAGACCATTTTAAAAGTACCCGTACAAGTAACCGTTATAAGGAACAAGAATAAATAAACGCCTTGTATCTGTCCATTGTGTAGTGTGAATACTCGTAGTCACAATCTAAACTCAGAGCAAATTAACTGCAAAGTTTTTAAATGAACTGCGAGTGACTGAAAGCTAGTTATTAATTATGTTTGCTCCAACTTGAGCCGTAATTTAAATACAAAATACACTTGGAAATGAGATTCCAAGCATCTTATTTAAATTTAAACACAATGTCCTTAATGAGACGCGAAGTATCTCTGAAAGAATAATGTGAGTGGCCCGAAGCAAGCTAGTAAGTGGAAGAAGAGGAACGCTATTTACAAAGGAAACGTGAAGCTTGAGACAATTACCGTGCCAGCTTTTAAACACTCCTTTTAAATAAACAGCTACTTCAAGTGCGCACTTTGATTTACTCTTTTTTGTCATCGACCACCTCTGTCTAGATATTTTAGTTAACTACTGGAACTGCTGGTATTTACGAGTACTAGAGCTTTTGAAACAAAAAGATTAGACTAGTACCCACCCAAGATAATTACGATTTTTTTTTATGGCATAGTGAAGGCAAATGAGCACACAAGCCACCTAAAGGTAAGTGCAAACTGGGACCCATAGACATTCGCATTCACAAGACTGCAATCCTAAGACTACATATGCGTTGCCAACCCTGAGGACTAAGATGGAATGCCTCTTTGCTAGTCATTACACCGGCTGTCTTATCCCCAAAGCGGAACACAACAATGCGAAAACTGCTGTTCGTCGGTAGGTTAATGGATAAGCTGGTAGTCGCGATCCGGACGGACCATGCACAAGGTCCCACCCCCGCAAAAAAAAAATAGCAACGAATAATAATTTGATAGGTACAAAATACTTAAAAACCTACAATTGTATAATTAGAAACAATAAAATTTCACCAAATGTTTATTAGAGCAGAACAAGGGGACCCGGAATTACTCATAAATAGTAGGCATCCTGTTAGATTAGTTTGAAACGTCGATTAATCTTTCATCATCCGTCTTTCCGCGCTCGCGCTGGTTAATTTTATCGATGATTGCTATCATGAGCGAGTGCCGAGGGCCTATTGACGCAGCTCTATGCATGACATGATTGAACTAACTTCGCCGGTAAGTGCCGGGCTTAGCGATGTTATAAACTCGTAATATTGGTAAATACCAGTATCCTTCTAATTATTACTTAAGTACTTCATAAATGGGAACCCAATAATTCCAACAACTATTCGATCTTCTGAAGGTCCCAAAACTATTTGTTTAACATTAAAATTTTACTTTGCATTTTTATTCATGAATTATTAATAGTTACCCACCCCCAAAGTTCATAAAAAATGTGATAAAATGGTGTTCTATAAGTTAAGAGACGGTTTTCAAAGACAAAATTGGTCAAAGAGAAAACAAATAACCTAGCAGTAAAGCAAGCGGAACAAGAACTACTTATAAAGAAAAGAACAGTCCAATACTACGAATGCCACGGGAAAAGAAACATAATACATAATATTATTGAAGAGGAAGCTAGAAGAACAAAAATTAACAGAACTATTAAATGTTTTGTGTACCTACTCGCGTACTATAAAACCGCTAATATTGATATCGTTAACGGTATCAGAATACCACCTATAGCGTAACCGAAGCGGGAGAACAAATCTACAATGAGTTGCCATTGTAATAATAGTTCTATAATAATTATGACAGCATTGTTATTATCATGGTTACGGTTATTCCGGTTAAAAAATATTATAAATTACATTTTATTTAAATTACTAAAAATAGATGGATACGTTCAATATGGATATCAACAAAACAGCGTTTCGATTGCCATTCCAACTTTTTGTGATAAATTGTCAGAACTGTTTTTAATAACTATTAAAATATGCATGAAATTTGTTAACATTTATTTTACTTAACAATAAAATCACAAACTATAAACGCCAAAGAGAATAAGGAATAATTAAAAACTAAAAATGACTTCGCTGACAAGTAATTTGTTCTAGTAGTAAAATCGTATAAAGTATAAGTGAAAAGTTAGCCATAAATTATTCTTGTCATTATCATTTTAAGCTTGTAGATAAAGTTATGTATGCAACAGTTTATAATTAGCTCTTAAGGTACGAGGTACGAGTTTCATTATGTACCAGTTACATAAATACATATTAAAGAAATAACAGAATGAAATTATAAATTATATTACCGGCCGAAATCGTACAGCAGCGTCGACGTCTCAAAACATAAAACAGGGAAAAAAACAAATTTGAGTAAGTTCCTTTGGCATCAGTTAAAGTTACAGCAGTAAAATTAAAGATCTGATGGGACCAGGGTAAAAAACTAATGATCTGCGCAAGATTTTATAGAATTATCTTCGCGGGCAGAAGCTAGTATTAAATATATCTGATCTAATTTGGACTCTACTTGTGGGACACTTCCTTAATACTTAACCGTTTAAATCATTTGCCTACTTATTACCTAGGTGTTTGGCGAGTGTAATTTATCGTGTTCGTTGATGACCGTAAGTAAAGTGCCTCTGAGCCAAGAGCGGAGGGCTACGGCTTATGGCGCTTCATCGATCCGAGGGTTGGCCGGTAAGCCCCGCATTAGGATCAGTAAACTTTGCGTAGGATGAGTTGAGTTAGTGAATGACCATTTACGTGACAAAGTTGACCAAAGTTTGACTGGAATTTGTGTAGGCAACCCGCTATTTGGCTTGTTGAGGTTGAAGTCACACCATTAAATTACAATGTCGGCGTAGGCAGCCAATTTAGTGGGGTCTTCACATCGCCAATTTTATGGAATAAAAACTTTTTTTTTAATGTATACAAGTCTTAAAAGCGTATTAAATATTTAATCCTTCAGCAGTTATTAATAATCCTTCTATAGTATTATACACATAAAGAGAGAACCGGAATGCGCGTCACTCATCAACGCCCAGCCGAAACTTCTGAAGCTGGAAACATGGAACTTTAACAGTACGTAGTGTTGTTTTATTATTACAAGAAAATCCGTCTTTGCATACCTAAACAATCTAGAAAAATAAACGATAGGTCTGGGGTGGTACCCAAGATGACCAACGATTAGCTTTCGTTTAACGAAATCGACAGAAAATGAGTGACATTCGATGACGCCTGTTAGGCCTGGATACATTATCTTTCTAACCTATTTTTAATTTATAATTATGATGATAAAATCATATCTTGATATGATGATAACTAGGATTAACTAAACCACACCCGAGCTAAGCCGGGGCGGGCCGCTAGTAACCCATAATTAGACTTTACTATCCTATCAAAATTATTAAACATGTTATGCTCACTCTACTGTATTTTTTACATTGAGATTAAAGGCGTGGCCTAAAAATAAATTGTCATCTCACTAGCTCGGAAAGCCCTTATTGTTTGTATGATATATGATATCTATTGAGAAAATCGCTTTTTATCCACATGTGAAGAAAGAGTTTTGACATTTGAAGGTAGCTTAAGTGATATTTGACAGCTAACAAAACGAAAAACGTTAAAAGTGCTGAATTTTTAACATCAGAATTAATGGATTGCATCGAGTAACAAATACTAAATACAGTCTTACAAAATTTTTTTAATTCATAAATATCAACTTTCAACATTAACCTTAATTCTTGTTGTAAAAACTAATAAATGTTTTGACATTCCAAGTAACTCGATGTGCGAACAAAACGCATCCGAAATTTTTCGTCGCTGTAGTGAGGGAAAAGTTTTGTGTTATGTTATACACGGGTGAAAATACGTCTCGTGTGTAGAAACACTCGCAGGTAAAATACAACTTTCCCCCCTTGTATAACAAATATGTTTTATCTGTAATTAAAAATATTATACCTACTTTTAACCGCTGTGTTGGTGCCGGCAGAGAATAGCACCACCCCATCTCTTCCCGTGGGTGTCGTAAGAGGCGACTAAGGGATAAACCGGAGGATGGGCAGCAGCGTCCTCCGCGGACTACATGGTATAACTGCGGTCGCCAACCCGCCTGCCAAGCGTGGAGACTACGGCATTTTTTCCCCCCAATGGATTTACGAAAACAGCCCAGACCCCTAGTCCCCGGCGGCCCCGCTATTCCTGGCTCCGGTAGCGGCCATGGTAACGACGGGCCGGGGGGCGCTATAGGTAATCTCCGGCAGAGACCCGGCTACCAGAAACGACGACCTTTGGCCCTGGTAACATACAACTGCCGAACATTGCGGACCGACGATAAGTTGCTGGAACTGGAGGAGGAATTGAGCAAGTTACGATGGGGAATCATAGGTTTGTCAGAAGTCCGTAGAGAGGGGGAGGACATGATAACCCTAAAGTCCGGTAACTTGCTCTATTTCCGGGAGGGCGACCACCAGTCCCAGGGAGGTGTCGGGTTTATCGTCCACAAGTCCCTCGTGAACAACGTGGTGAAGATCGAGAGTGTGTCGAGCAGGGTAGCGTACCTTGTACTCAGAATGACCCAACGATATTCGTTGAAGGTCATACAGGGTATATGCTCCGACCGCGACACACTCCGACGATGAGGTGAAGGCTATGTATGAGGATGTTTCCAAAGCCATGCATAGCTTCAAAACTCACTTCACGGTTGTGATGGGGGACTTCAACGCAAAACTGGGCAAACGAGACGGTGAAGAGCAGAGAGTGGGGAATTTTGGAGTGGGGCGTAGGAATCACAGGGCCCACCTACTGGCCAGTTTCATGGAGAAAGAGGGACTCTATATGATGAACTCCTTCTTCAGAAAACGTGAGAATAGGAAGTGGACCTGGATGAGCCCTGATGGTGTAACGAGGAATGAGATAGACTTTATCATGTCGACGAAAAAGCACATATTCAATGATGTCTCCGTGATCAGTGCGGTTAAAACCGGGAGTGATCACCGTATGGTACGAGGCTCATTGAATATCCAGTTCAAGCTTGAAAGGTCTCGACTGATGAAGTCTACGCTCCGCCCGGCACCCGCTCAGCTGCAAAACCCCGAGAGCTTTCAGCTCGAACTTCAAAATCGTTTCGAGTGCCTTGGTAGCGACGTGGACGATTACAACGACGGGTTTTTGGCAGCTGTCCAAACGGTCGGGCCTAAGTTCTTCAAGATCCGCCGTAAAAAAACCAGCAAGCTCTCGGACTCCATGCTTAGGCTCATGGAGGTGAGGCGCGAGATGTTTCTATAGTCCTCTGGTGACGCTTGTCGTTATCGGCAGCTCAACAGACAGATCTCAAAGTCTCTGAAGCGTGATATTATACTAAAAGTATTGAAGAGGCTATTGAGCGTAACAGGGGCTCTATGGTGTTTGCCAGGGACCTGTCTGTTGGCCAAAGCCAATTGATAAAGCTGAAAACCGACGACGGCAGAGTCGTTTCATCCAAACCTGAGTTATTGGCGGAAGTTGAGAAGTTTTATAGACAGCTGTACACGACAACCCGAACACCCGTCGGAAATCTAGCTGAAGACCCGAGGGCTAGATTAACCCGACACTATACCGAAGATCTCCCCGACGTCAGCCTGTACGAGATTAGTATGGCCCTCAAACAGCTTAAGAATGGCAAAGCCCCTGGTGAGGATGAAATTACAGCCGAACTCCTGAAGGCGGGTGGTAAACCCATCCTTAGGGGCCTTCAGACGCTGTTCAGCTCCGTCCTCCACGAAGGGAGAACGCCGAAAGCATGGAACAGAGGTGTGGTGGTTCTCTTCTTCAAGAAAGGAGATATAACTCTGCTGAAGAATAGACCTCACTTCTGAGCCATGTTTACAAGCTGTTTTCGAGGGTCATCACAAATCGTCTCGCGCGCAGGTTTGACGAGTTCCAGCCTCCCGAACAAGCCGGTTTCCGGAAAGGCTATTGTACTGTAGACCACATACATGCGTTGCGGCAGGTTATACAGAAGACCGAAGAGTATAACCTCCCCCTTTGCCTTGCATTTGTGGACTACGAGAAAGCCTTCGATTCGATCGAGACATGGGCTGTGCTGCAGTCCCTCCAGCGGTGCCAAGTTGACTACCGATATATCGGAGTGCTGAAGTGTCTGTACGAAAACGCCACTATGTCCGTCCGATTACAGGACCAGAGCACGAAGGCTATTCCTCTGCAGCGAGATCTCCGAAGCTGTTCACCGCTGCATTGGAGGATGGTTTTAAGGTTCTGGACTGGAAAGGACGAGGCATCAACATAAACGGTGAGTACATCACTCACCTTCGATTCGCGGACGATATCGTAGTCATGGCTGAGACCATGGAGGACCTCAGTGCAATGCTCGCTGACCTCAGTAGAGCTTCCAACCGAGTGGGCTTGAGAATGAACATGGACAAGACGAAATGCCCGAATGCTCGGGGTTTCTCTGCGTGATAGAATCAGAAATGATGATATCCGCAGTAGAACTAAGGTTACCGACATAGCCCTAAGAATAGCTAAACTGAAGTGGCAGTGGGCGGGGCACATTGCTCGCAGGACTGATGGCCGATGGGGTCAGAAGGTTCTGGAGTGGCGTCCGCGGACCGGAAGACGAGCTGTAGGCAGGCCTCCAACAAGATGGAGTGACGACCTCGTCAGGATCGCGGGACCGCGGTGGATGCGAAAAGCACAAGAGCGGTCTGAGTGGAAAGCCTTTGGGGAGGCCTATGTCTAGCAGTGAACGTCTTTCGGCTGACATGATGATACTTTTAACTACTATTTATCTTTCTTAAAACATGTTTTTATAATAAAAAAGCGATAAAAAAATATTTGCATTATTAAAAATAAAACGCCGAACGTTTATTTGTTGTTGTTTTTGTTTTGTTCTTCATTAAAAATATTATCGGAGTGTCTTATACTTTTTCTTGTGAACACTAATGACATATCTATGCGAGGAAAGGCAAGGGAAAACAAATATCTTGTAAAATAATTCGAAATTATACACAATCGCATTGAATATTAACGTGGGTCCTTATATTATTTCAAGATGTAAGGGCCTATTTCCTTCGATATCACACGGATACGTAGAGCGCATAATATTTAGCGGCGGGCCGAGGACCCGCACGATTTTTTCTTCTATAGGTTGGGTTCTTATTCTTAGTTTAGTTTTTTGAAGCAGGTATAGGATAAATACTATAACTCCAACTTGTCGAATTCATTTTCATAATTAGTTTATAAAATGTTTTGGAGATTTATAAGGAAAGTATATTAGATATACATTTTGTCCCGCTGGATTGCATGTAGTCGAATTTTCAATGGTTCGGATTCGGACGTAGCAAACGGATACGACCGAACCTAAGAAAACACACACCGAATAAAAATGGTTGCATCTAACTAACTATATTGTTATTGTTGTCAATAAGCCTTGATCCCATACGTTAGATACGGTGACTAAGATGTTAGTTGATTTACAAAAGCACTTGCTCTTGCACAGTTTTAACTTATAGCTAATATTATAAAAATATTATTCAATATTTGTCAACGAAAAGTAAATCTCTCCTGATTGGCTCTCATTTTTTTAGTGTACAAAAGTTGTTCATTACAAATAAAAGACAATTTATATTCTCCTTCAAGTTCCAAAGACACTACCAGACGTTACTACGCGACAGCTGGCGAAGTTTAGAAGCATGACACAATTAAGGTAGCAGTAGCCAACTTGCAGATGCATTTCTAACTTTCTTATTTTATCCCGTATTTTATAAAAAGGGCACCGTTAAAAGAAATTTTGAGGCAACCTTTCCTTGCATATATGTATACTTACGTGACGCTGATGATGTTCTTATATTATTAAAAAACATTTGCTTTGATTTGGGTGATTATGTTAAAATTTAATTTAAAAAAAAAAAAATCAAAAGGTTCCTACTCTAAGACTCCAGGATTTCTTATATGTAAGAACCTGACAACTGGGTCAGTTTTGATTAGGCTCATATGCCACAGTTGCTTGAATTTTCTTTTTTAAGTACAAGATCTACTTCGGTTTTTACAACATAGAAATGATCAATCTACATCCACTAGGAGGAATAGGTCTCCTGAAACCCTTTACATTACTTTTAATAATAAATACTTGAAATAATCAGTAACTAAGACTGAGTATTTAGATTCAGCTGTTTGCCAATAATATGTTTGCCAAATATTTCGTTTCCTAACTTTTTCTTTTGTATTCAATGGTATATAATTTTTTCAGGATTTATTTTAGTACCATCGTTTGGAACCCTATAGGTTGGGTTGTCATTTTTTATAAAATGCTGAAATATTTATGGTAACAGAAAACAAAGCGGGTTGGCTAATGAAACGGTTGGGAAACGATACATTTTGCAAACATAATTCGCCGAAACGAAACTTACCCATTTAGAGGACATACTAACAAAATAAAATTATAGGTAAGAAGGTCATCTCCATACACTACAACGATAAAATTAAGTCATAAAAACCCCTTACGGGACAAAATTTACGAAGTGAAAAAGTAGGTGTAATTTAAATTTAACGTTTATTATTTTTGGTCCATCTGAAGTTGACCTACAGGCTTTTTTTATAATTTAATTGTAAAGAAAAGCCAATTTCAAGACCCCATATTTATGCATATAAATTTATATTCCATTTTATGGTCTCAACAGCGCCCTGAAGGCGTTATTATATTGAACACATACGAGTATTAAGGTTATTATAACCTTTTTTTGGGTATAGTTAACCCACAAACTGGTGGTGTAAAACGTTTGGCAATAGACCTTAAAAAGTGTGATCTTAACTTATGGTGTGCAACCAGCAAATCTGCGAGCCGACAACATGCCCCTTACAGAAAACGCCCTACGTCCTCTTTTGATGTCACAGCCTTCGGTAACAACGTCACCTAAATATTTAAATTGAGTGACCCTTTGGAGAGTTACTCCATTCAACTGTACAGGGCCTCTATTCAACACAGTTAAAACAATATCGTTTTAGATCTGTTATCGTATTCTCACTGTGTTGATAGCTCGTATTTACTTGACAGTAATGGTCATGGCGTATGACGTCAAAACAATACCATAACTGAGAAGCTATTTCCTAACGCACTCGCACTCGCGAGCGTTTTCATTTTGAAAATCGAAGGCTTGTCTGCATACAAAATGAAAACAATTGTTCCGCTTTGAAGTGCATTAGGCAATAGCCCCTGAGGTCAAAGACGACATGTTTTTAAACGATCGGGAATAGAGGCCCTGGAGGAACACACACCGGAGTTTTGTTTCTCCTCTAAGCACTTTATTTGTATTGTATTGAAAGTAGTTTGCGTATTGCGCCAACCGTATGTAAAAAAACTCATTTTGTTAACACATATTTTCGAATGACCAGCGATTATTTTTGTTTAGCTAGTGAAACAGAATGGAGAACCTAACCTATTCATTCTTACCGATTTCCCTTCACCTAAGAGAAATTAGCCTTTGTAGGCTAATTTCGGCGTATACAAAGGCTGAAAAATGATTTTGACTTTTTATCCATACCGAAAAATTTTTTTTTTTCAAAGCGCATATACAATTACATTATATCGGGTTTAAAAAAAGATTACTCTTGCAATGGTCGTTAAATAAAGGTAATAGTACATTATGATACAAGTGTGCTAAGTTGACCATTGTATACAAGGCGCTATTGTGTGCGCACGAGCGAAAGCGAGTGCGCCACAAGAAAGCCGCGTATATTATGGTCACAGGCACACGTGTTACATACGACGTTATTCAACAAACTTGCGAAAAAAAAAACACGTTTGTCAAATTTTAATTAATTATTAAAACAGTTGGTAAAATTACAATTTCTTCATTTTCTTTACTTAAAGAAGACATTTTCGTTAATATTAAACTTCACAATAATTAATCCAAACTATCTTCGTCACAGCCGTCAATTATTTACGAAAAATGGCGGCTGGCGCGTTGTTTTTTTTTCTTGCCGCGATACCGATGCGCGCGCAAGGCTAAGGCGCGAACGAGATCGCCCAACAGGCCCAACAGCCAAATTTAATAGTACATTATTATGATACAAGTGTGCTAAGTTGACCATTGTACACAAGGCGCTATTGTGTGCGCACGAGCGAAAGCGAGTGCGCCACAAGAAAGCCGCGTATATTATGGTCACAGGCACACGTGTTACATACGACGTTTTTCAACACAATTGCGAAAAAAAAAGACTCTTCATTTAGTCAAATTTTAATTAATTATTAAAACAGTTGGTAAAATTACAATTTCTTCATTTTCTTTACTTAAAGAAGACATTTTCGTTAATATTAAACTTCACAATAATTAATCCAAACTATCTTCGTCACAGCCGTCAATTATTTACGAAAAATGGCGGCTGGCGCGTTGTTTTTTTTTCTTGCCGCGATATCGATGCGCGCGCAAGGCTAAGGCGCGAACGAGATGGGCCAACAGCCAAATTTAAAATGTAACAATTCATGTTTAAAATACAAATTACAGAAAAATTTAAATGATTTTAATGAAATTGAGTTATTTTTTAGTAATAAAGCTGATTTCGCCAATTTATTGAAATAAATATGTAGATAATGTTATTTGCCGCATAAAAACTGTTTGTTGCTAAGAAAAAAAAAGGTATAACCCGACTAAATTATATCGCTTCTTCTTCGTACTTACAACTTGGTACTAGGCTACAAATGTAAATTGTTTGCGTTAATAAACTAAAGGCACTTGTGCGTAATATACTGAAAAAGCACGCGTGTTTAATATCTAGGTTTATGAGCCAAAAATCGGTGGAATAAAAAGGTCGTTTTGAGCAAGTGTGTTGAAAAAATAATTATGGTCAATCCCAATTTGATACCTCATTAATTAAAATTCAATATACCTACGTCAAAACTATTATCAAGATTGAGTACGTGAATCAGAGTCCCTCACTTATTTCCACAATGTATACGCCCTTAGGCTGTCGTGTCACTAATTACTAATTATTAGCACGGACACCGCTACGAACGCGGCCTCGCCCGCCTAAAAGGACTAAAGTATTTTCGAGATCCTACACATAAATGTTATTATGGATTTGGAATCACATTGAATTTACAGTCCGATACCAGTTACTACAAATAAACTTTTGCTTCATATTTGTTTTGTAGAAAAATATTTGTTTTATTCATCTCAGGCAATGTACGCAGCTATGAAGTTCGTTGTTTGCAACGTAGAATTTCGTGTGACGGGTGGTTCACAAAAGATATGTATTAGTATTACAGTGTATTAGTAACTAAACAGCAAAGACAACGATTTCAGTTGGTTTCCAAATGACATCTTTTGCACCCCAGTTTGATGTTGCTAAAGGAGCCACTTTGACGCAGGTAACGCAATCATCGCTGAGTGTGTAGTGTGTAGCCGGGAGCCGGACTAAGTGCGTCATGCATACTAAACTAATCTTCCACGCAGGTATAAACTATTCCAACTTGATATCGTCTCTAACGAGATTGTCAGCCCTGTGAACCTTCGTTATACCTTCGGGGCTCGTAAATACAATTTATGGTTATTATTACACTAATAACGAATATTGGGGTGATTATTGTTATTAACCACAATTTTAGGTTATGAAATAGTTAATGTAAGGATTCTACGGCTGTTGCTCATCCTGTGACTCTGCGAGAGCAAATTAATGCTAGTGTAATGTAGTCTGAAGCTGCTATAGAATTTAAAGGAGGAGCAATAAACAATTCACAGAGAAACTTCTTCATTTGGTGCAAATGTACTGTTTTGTACGAACCGACACGAACCGAAAATGAACGCTGAAATGTCTTCATGCCGCTTCCAATGCTTTTATTGCATTCATGCATCGAAGCTTACATGCAATTCATTTTACCTTTTTTCACTAACACACCTTCCGTTCCGTTGAAATTCCAATAATAGCATTTTTATGCAAAACCCTGAACGTTTAAATGATTGCACTACCCGCTCACGATTGTATATTGTATGTATGTATATTGTGTGGCCATAGAAATGTCGACTATAACCTTACACCGCATCATTGACCAAGATTAATTTTAATCTTCTGCCCTTATAAACACGACCTTGGAAACTTATGAGTAGAGAAACGATTCCGAAACCAAAGTTGACCCTGTTTTACTGGTGTAAGGGATTCAACAAAATGCGATTGCTCATTCAACTTTGTTGGCAAAAGAAAACATTATAAATAACATAATTATTAACATTATATATGCCTACTCAGTAATTCTTAAGGTGAAACTAAAACATTTTTATTATACAATTAGGGGTTCCTACATTCTTTCACAATTGTTTCAATTAATGGTTTGCTTTGCCACTAGCTGCATTTCCGTTTAGCAAAGCTGGCGTTCTATTCCAGTGCGTAAAGTACAAAAGGGTTACCCCTCCAGTATACGTAAAGCCAAATACCTACTTCAAAAAACTGATTACGGGCTACATTGTCTCCGAGACCGCGTGAAACGCCTCGGATATTCCGCGAACTACTTACCATAGAACGCAATGGAATATTACAGTTACTGTGTTCCGCGCAACCGTTTCATTTATTATTGCCGTTTTTGTTCACGCTTTATAAACTCCTAAAATCTTTTTGTCCAATGAATGTGATTTAAATTGAATCACTTCTTTCATTTATGCAAAATTAGTGGTGTTAAATTGAAATGACAGCTCGTTGGCTTCGCGGCGGTCCTGTGGCCTTAGAAGAAGCGATGTTTGTATAGGGTTGACGTAAACTGTCGGACGGTCGCGTCGAGCGCTTCTCTCAATTCCGTAGATTTTTACCGTTTTCGAAAATCGTTTACGTTAGCGTTAAGCCTCCTGTTTGGGGCCCCTGAGGGCCCTGCCAAGATGCACTAAGATAACTAGCGTACCTATATAAACTAGCTTCGCGCCTGTCTGACTGTTTTTCCGCTATAAGGCTTTCACTGTCAATTAGAAAAAATATTCCGGATTGTTAATAAATATGTACATTTCATTCTAATTAAGTTTTAATAAAGTTGAGAAAACTCGATGTTTTCATACCAAGTCGTTAATAAATCGATTTTCGGGCGCTTACATAGCTTACGCTTAAGAGATATATATCACAATATTGTACGGAAGAAAGGTTCTTCAAAATATCTAAAAGAAAATCCCGCAATGGCATATGCCTATCTCCTAAGTTAGACTCATAGTAACTGTTTTAGTTATTTTATTTAAAAAAATTAGGTTATTTGCGAATCTATTTTCTCCGATTCAGTATTTATCCTTATCCTTGGACATTTAATGTAGATTAAAATTGCCCTTTGCACTATATTATTTAAATAAATACCTTAGAAGATATTGGCAGATTCAAAATTGAAATGAAATCCTTTGCGTTTTAATACATGGCCTTCAAGAATAAGTCGACAATGTTTATTCCGAAATTAATAATATGAATTCTAAGACTACCTTGGTTCAAGGAGAGCTATTCTATCACCAACTAATAATCTACAAGATGTCAGTAAATGAGTTAATTGTATCGTAGATCAATTCTCGGTGCATACTACTCTGTAGACACTGTGCTGGACCTGGAAGAGGCTGTCCATTTCTTAAAGAGTTTTTAATACGTTGCAACCTTCTGGATTGCCCCCACATAAATTGGTTCTGAAAGTAGGGTGTCCTATTATTTTACTACAGAACCTTAATCCACCTAAATAGTGCAATGGTACACGTTTGCAATTAACATCTTTAAAAACGTTCGTTTTAGAGCGCACAATACTGACCGAATGTGCGGCTGGAGAAGTCGTGTTAGCTCCCCGGATTCCATTAATACCAACGGATCTACCTTTCCAGTTTAAACGACTGAAAATAACAAGTCACAAAAGGTCAAACATACGAAGTGATGAGTGTTTTTCCCATGGATGTAGTAATTTCACGCATCACTTCCAGGCAAAACTTTTTTTCATTGTGCAATGAAAACAAGTAAACAACTGTAAACATTGTAAATATATAGAGAGATTCTGTGATAACTGGCAATAATAATTTGAATTGAATCTAACGGCGTGAAAAACTCAATTTCGCAAAAAGAGTCAGATAGGACGTTACGCGTCTTGAAAATCGTCGTGTAATAAAACCTCTATGCAAATGCAGCTTAATGCCTATCTATAATTTGTTTCACAATTTAAATAAACTTGAGTTATTTTAACTTACATTAACCGAAGCGAAGCGAGGGCGGGCCGCTAGTCTCCTGTAAAATGATGGGCAATGTAGCTTAGGAAGAAACATTAAACAGCGTCATAATCCTTGAAATTTGTTCCGCTATTCCCTAGATTAGCTGCCTCTGACGCATTAACAAGTCATCAACAGGCGTTTTAAATCTGCTCGTTTACTTTCTCCTAAAACGAAATGCAGGATTAAATTGGGATTTACATAATTGCGATGTATTTCATCGAGCCTAACGTTGCGGACAGTGACTTTCTACTACCGATTATTATACACAACCTACACAAAATAATGTTTTCTCGCAAATGGTTAAAAACTTAAAAATACGATTATTGTTCCTTTTTTAACTTGTTATTTTTATATGAGATATTATTTTTATATGAGCAACATCAGTGTCTGTACAGTGGTAAGACTGGCTGAATTTATTATCATCTTGTATCAATATGAAACGCATATGCAATATACGGATTATCGTGTTTGTCTCTTTTTGACGTATGGTATTAAAAGTGTTTCCTAAATCGGAAACATTTGGATAGTATACTCATTTGGTTAGATCTCTCTTTAACATGGTTAATTTACGATTGTAAGTTATTTTTGCATGTCTTTTCATACTAGTCAAGTCTTTTCCTTTAAGTATAAGAACGGTCTTCCTTCACTGGAACCAGTGCAAATTTTCTTATGTATGAACTCTTTATGACCACGTCTTAAACAATCTGTTGTTATATTTTAATTCACAGTTTACTATAATAGGAAATTCCGTATAATTTATTAAACACATACTTATATATTTTTCTTAATTGTTTTATAAAACTATTACCATTTTTGGGTAGGTAATAATTATTTAAGATTCCATAACTATACCGGTAGTAAAATTCAATTATTATCATATAACCATATTATTGCATTTAATAAAAAAAACCGGCAAAAATAAAATGAACCACATTAACATCAAGTGAATGAACACGTTTTGTGTTAATTCACTATTTCTCTTTCCTTTTTATTGGGCTTTTGGTAATTTTCGATATTTTTTTACATTCATTCGAAATTAATTAAATTAACGCAGAAAATAATTTGTTGTTCAATAACTGACAATCCCATGATGCAGGTAAATAGTGTAGGAAAAGCATCACATGGCAGAGATTTTTTTTTAATGTGTCATCACTACGCTGCTGACAATGTAATTACCCTACCTATACAGCTATGGCGTCAAATATCTTGACAACTTGTATATTATATTATATTTATGACTTCTACTATGTTATATAATTTGAAATTTCAGACTAGTAACTTCTTAACCAACAGTTTTACTGAATTACCCCCTTACTCATAAACGTTGAGTAACCGTGGTGAAACCATGGTTTGTCCTTATCTGTCATTGAGATATTTGAATTTGATAGATAAGGACAAAGCATGGTTTAGCTACACCACCGTTACTCAACGTTAATTAGTAAGGGACTTAAACTATAATTTGGGTTTATATTAGTCATACCTGCCGCAAGGTGACCCTTATATTCATATAAAATAAACAAAATAGTGAAATAAACGTTTAAAATGGATGAAATACTATCAACACTCCGTATAATTCAAAGAGACTTAGACGAACAAAAAATAACGATCCTTGAAAGCGGCGCGAAAGTAACCGAACAAGTGACACAAAACGTCAACGATATTATTAAAGAAAAATTCGAAAGGTGGGAAGAAAAATATGATACTCTTAAGACAAAAGTTGATACCCAAGAAAAGAGGCTACAAATTCTGGAAAGACAAGTAAGACAAAGGAACCTAGTATTTTTCGGATTAGAAGATAACCATTTACCGTACTGGGAACAAGAAAGCAGCATAATTCGCTTTATAGAAGAACACTTTAATTTAAAACTAGACCGCAAAGATATACAGATGGTCAAAAGACTAGGCGTTAAAAAGGATAGACCCCGCCCCATAGTGGTTACCTTTACAACACTTGGCACAAAAATCCATTTACTACAAAATAAAAAAATGTTAGAAGGCACCGAGTACTATATCAAAGAAGACTTTCCACCAAACATTTTAGAAAAACGAAGAGAGCTACAGGAACAAGTAAAACTAGAAAAAGAAAAAGGTAATAAAGCCATAATTAAGTACGATAAACTAATAATACTTGAGAAACAACCAGAAACAACTATCAGCAATAAAAGAAATTTCCAAATATCACCAGACGGCTACCCGCAACAACAAGCTTACCATAGAACACAAGTGGCGAAGAAAAATAAAACTATACCTATACAAGCACCGTTACAAAGATGTTCTAATACATCAAGCACAGCAGAGGGAGTTGTAAAGCCAGGAATACTGAACTTCTTAGTGAATAAAAATGCAAACAAACCGGAAAATAAAGACACAAATAAATAGCAACTAGCACCCCGCCCCTCTACAGAAAGAGTACCCTACATAAAGCAACAACAAAACTACAAACCACATCTTCCAAGCCGGCTGGTCACCGTGGAAGATCATGACCAAAACCCTCCAAACCCAAAACCAAAAATAATACAAAATCAAGGAACAGAAGAACAAAAACTCTACATAACAACTTACAATGTCAGAACACTATCATCAAACGAGCGCCTTATAGAACTAACTGCGGCACTAAAGACAATAAAATTCGATATAATTGGAATATCTGAAATGAGACGCCTTGGAACTGAAATAGTAGAATATGAGGACTACATACTCTGTTATACAGGCCAAACACCCGGCAAGTATGGAGTTGGTTTCCTTATAAATAAATCTTGCAAAGATAACATAGAGAGCTTTATTGGCTTTACAGAACGAGTGGCCCTACTAAACCTTAAATTTAAAAAATACAACATATCAATAATACAAGTATATGCACCAACAGAAGCAGCGAAAGAAGAAGATATCACTCTCTTCTACGAGACAGCCACCAAAGCTATAGAAGCAGCACACAAAGATTTCATATTAATGGGGGATTTCAACGCAAAAATTGGTCAACCTAAACAGAATGAATACCTGGTAATGAAACGCTACGGGTTTGGTGAGCGAAATGAAAGAGGCCAGAAACTGATCAATTTTGCTACTGAAAATAAACTCTCAATATTAAACACTTTTTTCAACAAAAAACCGAATCGCCGATGGACATGGCGCTCACCAAATGGGGAACACAAAAACGAAATAGATTTTATTTTATCCAACCGTCCAGATATATTTCAAAATATGGAAGTTCTAAATATCAACTACCCTTCAGACCACAGACCACTCAGAGCAAGCATATCGCTTACAAATACAAGAAAAAGTAGAGCCAACTACAAGAACAACCAAAGCGCGACACTGAAAAACGAAATGGAAATACTCAAATATAGAGATCACCTTATATCCTCCTTGCCGAACCTGCCAGACTGGCATGAGACTAAATGTATACAAACTCATTACAACAAACTAATCAATATTATTACTCAAAGTCTACGAGAGGCCCATAAACCCAACACTGGCCAAATAGCGCACAAAATACTATCATGTCGCACAGTTAAACTCATGAACAGAAGGTCAGCACTACAAAAAACCATAAATAAAACCCGGAGTGATAAAAACGAAATCTCAGCTCTATATAAATTGATTAGCAAATACATTAAAAATGACTATGCCAAGTACAGACAAAATACTATCACAAGACACCTGAAACAGACAGGAAGTACTAAAAAAGCCTACAAGGAACTAACACCACACAAATCATGGATAGAAGGCCTGAAATCTTCAGGTAAAATGTTGCACAACCGCAGCGAGATCATTGAAGCAGCAACCGGATTCTACAGGAACTTATACAGCTATAAAACTGCTGCCAAAAGAAACATATCTAATAATAAAACCGGAGTCAATAAGGGAGTTATAAATGAAATTAGCGAACTAGAGGTGATAGAAGCAATTAATAGACTAAAAACAGATAAGAGTCCCGGACCAGATCATATTAATAATGAAGCTCTAAAGACAGCCCACACAATATTATCCTCACCATTAGCAAATCTGTTCAACCAAATTCTTAAAACAGCTGATATACCTGCTCAATGGGCAGAATCTAACATTATATTAATCTACAAGAAAGGCGACCCAAAAGACATCTCAAACTATAGACCAATAAGCTTATTATCAGCCATCTACAAGCTATTTTCATCAATCATCAATAAAAGAATAAGTATCACACTAGAGCTAAAACAACCAGTAGAGCAAGCAGGCTTTAGACGAGGTTTTTCAACAATGGATCACATCCACACACTTGAACTACTTATAGAAAAATACCAGGAGAAACAGAGACCGCTCTACATTGCCTATATAGACTACCAGAAAGCATTCGACACGGTATCACACGACAGCATATGGGAAACTCTAGAAAATCAAGGAGTAGAATACCAGTACATCGAGTTCATCAGAAACCTCTACAAAAATAGCACAGCCAGAGTAAAGCTAGAAAGCACGGGCCCTAGCTTTCCTATCAAAAGAGGCGTAAGACAGGGGGATCCCTTATCGCCAAAATTATTCATAGCTGTACTGGAAGCAATTATTGGGCAGCTAGACTGGAAGTACTATGGCATAAACATAAAAGGTAGTTATTTAAACCATCTCCGCTTTGCAGACGACCTGGTATTATTAGCTGAAACTAGCTCTAAACTACAACACATGATTGGATCTCTACATATGGCCAGTGTACAAGTGGGTCTTGAAATGAATCCATCTAAAACGATGGTGATGACAAACAGCACACAAAGAACAATATTAGTAGGAAACGAACCATTGAAATACACAGAACAATATATATACCTTGGTAAACAAATAAGTTTTAACAGAAAAAGTAACGAATTAGAAGTTGATCGAAGAACACAACACACCTGGAACAAGTACTGGAAGCTAAAAGAAATATTTAAGAGTAACTTGCCCATATACTTAAAAACCAAAGTCTTGAACTCAAGCCTTCTGCCATGTTTGACATATGGTTGTCAAACATGGAAGTTTACAAAAAAAATTAAAGATAAAATTAGAACTTGCCAACGAGGAATGGAACGTAGCTTGCTCTCTATCAGGAAAATCCACAAAATACGGCATACAAAAATAAGAAGTACGACAAGATGCATAGATGCGCTCCGCTACGCTAAACAATTAAAATGGAAATGGGCTGGCCATGTAGCAAGACTCTCAGACCAGCGTTGGACCGGAAAAGTGACGTCATGGAACGGCCCACTAGGAAAAAGAGGTAAAGGAAGACCCATAACAAGATGGGAGGACGACATAAAACACATAGCTGGTCCATACTGGACACTAACGGCCCAAGATCGGGACAAATGGGCGGCTTTGGAGGAGGCCTTCACCTGTGAGGACGGGGTTCTTGCATAATTTATTATAATTATCACTCATTATTATTTTAATATTAATTCATTAGGATAGATTACTAACATTTATTATAAGTAACTAAGTATCAACTAAGTTCATTATATCTAACCTTTCGTTGTAATATTTGCAAGAAATAAAAGGCTTTTTTATTTTTATTTTTATTTTTATTTTTATTATTTATTTATTTATTAGTCATACCTTTATGATAAAATAGCCTTTGAAAAATCAAATATACGCCTACTTTTTAATAAATTATTAAATTAATTAAATCATAAAATGTATAAAAATATCAAACGTTTCATATAAGTCTACCTGGGACATCAAACGACCACTGCATTAGATGTACAACCAAGTTACCCATTTTAGAACTACGTAGACCGCTAAACATTATTATAACGAGGCAAGGTACTTAACTACTTATTAAAAAGGAAGAAAGAAAAACAAAAAAGGAAGTAAGCTTTAACCTAAAGGTATTCTTCAATAATTCATTTGTCCCTTTTTCGGTTAGGATGGTCAAGATAGAGGCTAGGCTGGAAACTGGAAAAGGACTTCTTGGCGCTCAATGAGATTCGAGGTACGAGTAGAAGTTGGCCAATTACAAGAAGGGCTTGGCACTTTGGAATATTATCGGAGCCGTGATCGTTAGTAAAAGTGACTAGTTATGAACTCAGCAGAAGGTCATGTTTAGGGTTTCGTACCCAAAGGGTAAAAACGGAACCCTATTACAAAGAATCCGCTGTCCGTCTGTCCGTCTGTACGTCTGTCTGTCACCAGTTTGTAACCAGGCTGCATCTCATGAACCGTGATAGATAGACAGTTGAAATTTTCACAGAAGATGTATTTCTGTTGCCGCTATAACAACAAATACTACAAATAAAAATAAAAATGTTTTGCTCCGTATTAATAACGGCACCTATTAACAGAATATTTAGTTATATATTCACTTTAAAAATAAATAAATATTGAATAATTAAATATATTTTTTTCCATTGTTTTGCTGATGTTGTATAGATAATGGTACGGAAACCTTCGTGCGCGAGTCCGACTCGCGCTTGGCCGGTTTTTTCGACCATAAAATAAAATAAATACTTAAAAGTAAGTAACACTACAAGGTAATAATGATTTAAAGTAGCACAAATAAAAACATTACAAATGTAAGGTCAATAACTTTAAATTAAAAATAACGACTGGGAGAACAACATGGCGAGGCCTCCACGTCAGGAACGATATTTAAAATAACTCACTGTAATCTGGAACGCCTCCCAAACTTGAGTGCATTCGCTACATATTTGGGTTGCGATTCGACCCCGTGTCTCATCTTCGTGCACAGCTTGAGTGGTTACCGATTGGCTTTCGAAGGAACGTTCAAGTCCTGACGTTACTTTTTAACGTAATTTTCTTTCCTAATGCCCCACCCTACATTTCTGAAGGTTTTAGCTTTCTGGCCATTGGATCTCAAACTCGCTTGCGTTCGAGTGACAATCTTTCTCTTGCTTTCCCATCTAATAATCCATAACTTATTCCGAATCCTTCTCGGTTCGGGCTGTGCGGTTGTGGGATCTATTGCCCAGTGAAATTAGGCAGTCTCAGTCCGTAGATTCTTTCAAATCGAAACTAAAGAAGTTCTGTCTTGACACTTCTTCTTTATTTATTATTTATAATTATATTGATAAAATACACTATATATATATATATATATACACCGTGTTTTTTATTAGATAACTTTAAGGGAACGTTCTTTAGGTCAAACAAAGTTAATTTCCCGAAGACACAAATAATAAGTCTAACGGTTTTAAAGATATTTAATATTTAAATTTAATCAGTTAATCCACGTTAAACTAGTGTAAAAGGCTCTTAATTGATAACAACAATTTTCTTTTAATACTTATGAGTAAAGAGTTTCCAATTGTTAGGTTTGTATACGCGTCAATCTAAAGTGACAATGTCACGGAATTGTCGTAGGAATAAAATTGAATTGAATCATAATAGTAATAATAAAAAATGCCACGTTATAATTTCCGTCCTGAAGAAGAAGCTGAGATGCATTTTATTTACGGCCTATAACGGCAACGCTTCTGAAGCAGCACGGGAATACAGGCGGCGTTATCCCGACCGACGGAAACCTAACCCTCATACATTCATAAATGTAAGTATCTCTAATTGATTACTTTATCCCTTCATTCATTAGTTCTTATTTTATGTTGAACAAACCGTTATTATTATTGTTACAGTTACACTGACGATTTAGAGAACTGGGCTTACAGAAAACTCCTCACGGAAGAGATATTAATTTAAGAGTGCAGGATGAAGACGGGATCATGAACTTAATAATAGAAGATCCGACCTTGTCAACAAGATGTGTAGGGCGTATTTACAACGTAAGTCACGATAAAGTTTGGAGAATTTGAAAGCGGTATGGTCTACATCCATACCATTATCGCAAAGTGCAAGGCCTTTTGCCACACGACTTTTCACGGATTGTATTCAGCCAACGAATGAACGCACTTTTGACAGAAGTTCCACAAATCATCGGGGAAATACTGTGGATGAACGAGGCACAATTCACAAGAGCAGGAATAGTTAATTCTAAAAACTTACATCATTGGTCTGAGCACAACCCGAAACTAGCCAGAGAGTCTTCCTTCCAGCATGAGTTTTCTGTTAATACTGTTTGACAAGAACGTGACCGGTATAATTTTTATTTTATGAATGTGGCACAAAAAAAGAGTGGTCATCTAACTACAACGCTTTGTAAAAAAAAAAACTTTTGACAGTTTCCCGCCAATATTAGTTCATTTTCCAAAATGAGTGCCGCGTTTGCTTCACGATATGAAGCAGTGTTCCTTTGTTCACACCCGAAGGGACCCAAAATGTCACGTGATCAGGCCGCCAAGTATATGAATAAGTCGAAGCCAGTCGAAGGTTGTGACTAAGTGGGTGAAGCGATATTCCGAAACAAAAAACGTCGACGACTTACCAGAATGCGGGATAACTAGAGTGACCTCCTCTGTACAGGATAAACGGATTTTGCAATTAAATATTCTCGAAAAATCCTCTATTATCATTGCGTGCAGGGCAAAAAAAAAAGAATAAAGGCTTAAATATATCTCTAGCCACAATTAGACAGCGTTTGATTGAAAATGGATTGAAATATCGAAGTACAGTGAAGAAACCTCTCCTTACTGAAAAACATATGAAAAAAAGACCGGGATTGGAACAAGGTATTTTTTTCTGATGAAGCTTCTTTTTGGGCAGCCAACTACTCGACTCGGGCCTGGTCTACGGCGGAGAATAGAGTGCTCGTACGGACCGTAAAGCACCCAGTCAAGGTGCATGTTTAGGGATGCTTCTCAAAACTGGGTTTTGGTCGTTTGCAGATGTTCACTGGCACACTCGACGCTCAAAAACTGAATAAAATCTATGAAAAAGCATTGTTGCCCTCTGCTAAAACGATGTTTCCAAGCTATAATGCTTCTTGGATCCTGCAAGAGGACAATGACCCCAAACACCGCAGTCGGCTCTGTTCAACGTGGAAAGCTGAAAATGGCATCGATGTTTTGGATTGGCCCTCACAATCACCCGACGCCAATCCAATTGAAAATGTTTGGGCTTGGATGAAGCTTCAATTACGAGGAAAAAATATAGCTGGAGTTGCTGACCTAACTCGGGAATTGAAGTCCGTGTGGAGGTCTTTAACTCGTAGTTACGCTGAAAGTTTGATAGAAAGTATGCCTAGAAGATGCGAAGCTATTGTAGATAATTCAGGAGACTGGACACCTTATTAAATATAAAGCATGAATGTGCAATTGGTTAGCTATTTGATTTTCGTATTTCACAAAATAATTCTTATTTTTTCTTAAAATTTTACCGGTTCGCTCTTGTCGTACAAAGTGTATGTGGGCGGGAATTTTAAACAATCAGCTCATAGGTCCTGTAGAAATTCCAAGCAGACTGAATGGTGAAAATTACTTGGAATTTTTACAATCTCTTCATTCTATGAATGCATTTAGAATAAAACACATCTATCCTAAAAGATAAGTAGGTACGATACACACATTATTGTTGAATAGTAGACAATTATACCAAAAACTAAAAAAAAAAACAAAAATCAAAACGTACAAGTGGCACGTCTGGGAATCGAACCGGTGACCTCTTGCACATCTAATTGCACAGTAAGCAAGACAGTTACCGCCGAGCCAAGCGATCTTGTACCTGTCAAGTGTTATCTTTACTTGTGTGTGTATGTCACGCCAACATAGACGTATTTGACACTGATTAGTTAACTCTAAAGGCCCTTTTAGAATGACCAAAGATAAAAGATTTCATTATTTTGTTCTAAAATGAAAAAAATTTTTTTTCCAATATTTAAAAATCTAATCTACCAATTAGTTTCTATGGATATACCTAGTAATATGCCGAAGTTATCGTAAATCAAAAAAAACTCGTGTATTGAAGAAGTAAATACCAAAATAATGTCAGTGTCAAATTGTGAATATTATTTACGTTGTGCATATATTTTTACGTCTGATTTTATTGTATTCTCACAATTATCAGAATAATTTTGTATTAGCCCGTACGACTAAGAGTATGTTACATAATTTTCAAAAAATATTGTTATTTATAGAAATTCAGTGTTTTATTTAACTGACTATTCGTATTCTTTGTAATTAATTATTCCTCAATCACTCAAAGGTTAACTGGAAGAGCTCATCCCTTTGTATTTTTGTCTATTTTATCATTGTTATCTCTTTTGTTTGTACAATTAAGTGTTTAAATACATACATACATACATACATACGTACAGGTCTTTGCAAGTGTGAAAACTCAACCTTCCACCCGTTCTGGTATATTAACCTAAAACAACAAAATATAATTAAAAGTATACATTTTGCACTTAATTAGTCCCCGTAGGCGTTTTGCGCACAAAACGGGTATGACGCCGGGTAACGGGTCATATTTTTATATTTGAACAACGCTGAGGATTTGCCTGAATCAAATATCAATACGAGTACGTATTAGGGAATGCAATTACCGGCCAAATTAGATAACTGGTAAATTACCGCCCTCGGTCCGGCAAAACCATTTAAAAATAATGATGACAACTTGAAGTAATAATTGGAAACTTTGATCTAAGAAAAAATATCAATCAGTCTTAAAATTAAACAAATCATTTTAATGATTAATAGTCATTTAGCAGGTAGCAAACTAAAACAATAGGCTTACATGTTTACCCTTAGGTTGAAAGGGAAGGGATGGTAAAATAAAGAAACAGTAAACAAATAGTAATAAGGTACATCTTCGGCTGGCTCTGGAATACGTAGCGTTACTTGCTTGCTTCGTAATAGTATTAGTAACATAAGTTTACAAACAATTAGGTATCAGTTTTATTCATAATTTAAAAGTCAATTTCAATCAAATACATTTTTAAGGAGTGTTTGAAAGTATATTGCACTTAAAATCATATTATTTCGCGTTTATTTTTAGTTTTTCACGGTGCGGTAAATTACCGGAAGTAGCTTTAAATTACCGGTATTTTACCGGCTCTAAAAAGGGCCGGTTTACCGGTAAACCGGTAAACCGGTTAACCGGTTTGCATTCCCTAGTTGGTATACATTTACACGGTTGTTATTTTTCTACTTAATTACATACCTACCTATTGATAAAACCGCCGATGCATGGTGACGTCATATTCATTTTTCTTAATTGCGCCATCTCCCCGTTTACGTAAGTAATTGAAAATAAAATAACATTGACATTTGTATTAGGACGATCGGTGGGTTGGAAACTTGGAAGCGAAGCGGCGCGCACGCAAGGCGATTCGGCTCACGACCCGCCAGCAGCGGCTGCCGTCCCGTATGTGGCTGGCGTCTATTCGATACGATTTCCGTTCGCCATACAAACCGTGGACCGTAACGTGGATGGCCGGCTTTAGATGCAAACTCTTATTATTATTTAATAGGTAGGTAGTAACTGGCGATTGTTGAAGAGACTACTTAATTTTTTGTAACATGAAGTATTTTGTTTTTATTTAAGACTTAGTCTTAAATCATTACCTTTTTCGTCGTGGTGGTTCACCCTGTATTGGCATAATTTTGTAAGTAATTAATAAATAATTAATAAGATACTACCAGCGCTTCCCAAGAGGAGACCACTGCTGAGAAGAAACGCCGCAAGAAACTCAGCAGTCAGTCATTTTTTAAACATATTTCATATCTCATATTACAATGGTACAACTTAGTCTAGCATTATATAAAGCAACAAGTATTAAATTAAATATAATATCAAATAACAGTAGTTCAGCAGGAAAACATGCCAAAAATCTTACGGGAGAGACAGATGGAAAAGAATAAAATAAAATAAAATAGAATCAACTACTTATAATTATGTGTATATGAGATGGTGCAAGATGACCACATAAAAGTTTCGATATGTTTTCCTGCATCAAAGGTGTCCCCCAGACAAGAAAAAGCAGGATAAAGCTCTTGCATTTGAACAAATTATTATTGACTAAGTTTAAAATAAACCAAAACATTTTACATAATTAGTTAATTAGGTAGTAGGTGTTTGATCGTAACTTCAAAGCGTAAAGAATAGATAGGAAGATTTTTGTACCTACTAAAATCATCTAAGATATCACCAAATAACTATAAATTGAGAATTAATTTACACTTGTGGTTTTTTGAGATAGTTTTTGTATAGTAACGGTTTCGGAATCCTACACTGAGCATGGTCAGACATGCTCTTGCCCGGTTTTGTATAATTAATTACCTACTGATTCGGAGTCTCACATCCTAGTTCTAGTCAAGAATTTATTCATTTTATTTCATCTCACGTGAAGTTAGGCGTAGCCCCTAAATACGGCTGCATTGATCGCGAGGATGTCTTGCGGCCATTTATCTCGGATGGTGACGCGTGAGAATAGGGCAAGAGGGGCGCCGCGCGCCGCGGCCCGCGACAAAAGACTTGTCGTCTCACGTTGCTCCTCGACAGCACGGGGCGAAGTCGTACCCTTTACTAGTTCTAACAAAAACATCCTAACGCTTTACCCTCTGCCAAATATTATTCCACGTTTAAATATTTTTTGGAAAAAATACACACGCCGTCCCAATCTGTAACTGAACTGTATATATTGCTTCGTTTAAATTATTCATTGCTTCCGCATGTGCCGAGTGTCGGACGGTTGAATGATGCGCGCGCAGATACACGGAACTTTCCGGATTACGTGATTAATCACAATCGTCTCAATTGTATTTGGAAAAACCATTTTACTTTTGACATGTTATCGTTTTGTTTTTAACTCTGCCTCCATTCGGCTTCTCAAGAGTGCCACGTAAAAAAGAGCTATATAACATAATACATAATATGCAACGTCGGCAATACTATAACTATCAAAATCATAAGTGTGGTTAATTCATTTTATTTAAATGTTGGTAATTACGTTTAAAATTCAGCGTGGATCTATTCAATGAAACGCATTTGCGAAATTATATTGACATTATCGTAACGTAGAGGTAAGTTGTCAGGACATGAACATAAAACGGAAATCAAATAAAACCGTTGATTCCCTGTCCTTTCTATTGAAAACCGTTTCCATTCTGTGAAGTTGAAAAGTTAAATATATCTAATCAAACCTGCTTCATCTCTTCGAACGAATATCTCTTATTTAATATTGGTGATGATTCCTCAAGTTTCCAAAAAAACTTGTAGATCGCCGCTGGAAAATCTGTGAATAGTGGACGTCGGTCGTTGGCAAAAAAGCTTTTTTACAGGCGGATAAAGGACCAAGGGTTAGACATCGGGTCAGACCGATTGATTCTACCACCAGTGAGTCGCCGGCTGAATAATGCAGGAGAATGGACGGCGGACGTGACGCAGCATGGGCGCGGAGCCCGACCTGTTCCCGTCGAGCGACGTAAAAATTTCCACACTACCTACATGTAGACAAGAGAATGGCAACCGAGGCAAGAAAGTCTTACCTTAACTTGGATTTTGTACATATTTTATTATGTCAAACGCTTTATCGCTACGAGATGTAGATACAAAGGTAGAGTTTTTTTTGTTTACGTTTAGTTTGCACATTAACATTGAAAATTTCGAATTGTACGGCTTAGCAAACGAAAAAAAAAACTTTATTCGAAGTACTCTTTACAATGTACTAAATAAAAACAAAACTGAACTCAGATTTTCCCTGTATATCAGGCGTACCAGGAGTCAAGAATGTCAGGAATGTCAAGAGTTGGACACGCGCACCGAGGGTTCCGTATTTGAGATAATTATTTTGGTTGGAAAACATAAAACCCAAAAACTGTAATAATGTACTCTGGTTTTTTTTAGCTTTTTTGGTCTATAAACTTCGGAGGTAAAGGAAGGGGGCGGTCATTTTTTGTACATTATTGGCTTTAAAATAAAATGTACGTCGTAGTTCGCGGTAGTAGGGCCCTTTCATATGACACCCCGTTTGCCATAATCAAATCACTCTCATTTTTCAACGGGCCCCATTCTTGACCCCTTTTTAAATAGGTATTTAGAAAAATAATTCCATATGGTTTTTACTAAAAAATGTTGCGGGTAAGCAGGTTATACAATTATACCAAATTTCAAGTTGATAGCTTCTATAGTTTCAGAGGAAAGCTGCTGTGACATGCAGTCAGACGCCGAAGTCTCACCATAAGGGTTTACCATCAATGGTAAAAAAAGAACTGCGAACTGCAATTGCGGTACGGAGCCCCAAAAATACATACAAAGACGCTTAAACGTGTACGTACCTTAATAAATCATATCTTGCAAGCTAGTTTGTTGGACATAGTGCAAGTGTCTGCGTCAACGAAACCATAAATCTATATACCTATATAAAACGCAAAGGTGACTGACTGATTGACTGACTGATCTATCAACGCACAGGCCAAACTACTGGACCGATCGGGCTGAAATTTGGCATGCTGATAGCCACTATGATGTAGGCATCCGCTAAGAAAGGAATTCCCGAAATTCCCACAGGAACGGGAATTAGCGGGAAAATCCTTTTGTATGAAAAATCTAAACCACGTAAGATAGATGATTGAAATTTGGCATGCAGGTACCCTAATGAATCTAAAGCTTACTTGCAACGCGATATTGCAAAATTCCCATGGGAACGGGAGTTATTGGGAAAAAACTTTTGTATGTAAAAATCTAAACCGCGTAAGATAGATGATTGAAATTTGGCATGAAGGTACCCTAATAAACGTAAAGCTTACTTGCAACGCGATAGTGCAAAATTCCCACAGGAACGGGAGTTATTGGGAAAAAACTTTTGTATGTAAAAATCTAAACCGCGTAAGATAGATAATTGAAATTTGGCATGAAGGTACCCTAATAAACGTAAAGCTTACTTGCAACGCGATATTGCAAAATTCCCACGGGAACGGGAGTTATTGGGAAAAAACTTTTGTATGTAAAAATCTAAACCGCGTAAGATAGATGATTGAAATTTGGCATGAAGGTACCCTAATGAACGTAAAGCTTACTTGCAACGCGATATTGCAAAATTCCTACGGAAACGGGAATTAGCGGGAAAATCCTTTTGTATGAAAAATCTAAACCGCGTAAGATAGATGATTGAAATTTGGCATGCAGGTACCCTAATGAACGTAAAGCTTACTTGCAACGCGATATTGCAAAATTCCCACGGAAACGGGAGTTAATGGGAAAAAACATTTGTATGTAAAAATCTAAACCGCGTAAGATAGATGATTTAAATTTGGCATGAAGGTACCCTAATAAACGTTAAGCTTACTTGCAACGCGATATTGCAAAATTCCTACGGGAACGGGAGTTATTGGGAAAAAACTTTTGTATGTAAAAATCTAAACCGCGTAAGATAGATGATTGAAATTTGGCATGCAGATACCCTAATGAACGTAAAGCTTACTTGCAACGCGATATTGCAAAATTCCCACGGAAACGGGAATTAGCGGGAAAATCCTTTTGTATGAAAAATCTAAACCGCGTAAGATAGATGATTGAAATTTGGCATGCAGGTACCCTAATGAACGTAAAGCTTACTTGCAAAGCGATATTGCAAAATTCCTACGGGAACGGGAGTTATTGGGAAAAAACTTTTGTATGTAAAAATCTAAATCACGTAAGATAGATGTTTTCAATCTAGCATGCATGCATACCTTAGTAAATATAAAGTTTAGTTAAGGATGTATTTTGAAAAATTAAGTTAGCGAGAAAAAAATGTTGTATGTTCGAATTTCGGAGACTACAATTTCCATTGAAGGTATGTTTCGCCATGATCATTAATAAGTCGCAGGGTCAAACACTCGCGCTAGCAGGAGTTGATTTAAGACAGCCCTGTTTCTCCCATGGTCAGTTATATGTGGCGTGCTCCCGCGTAAGTTCGCCATCCAGTCTGGTCATTCTCGCACCACCCTCCAGAAAGACCAGAAACGTTGTTTATAAGGAAATTTTATAAATAATATGTTTCCTAAATACATTTCCCATATCCCGGTTGCACTAGCCACCCACCAACCGAACCACTCTTCCATGCTACTCTTTTTAGGGTTCCGTATCCAAAGGGTGAAAACGGGACCCTATTACTGAGACTTCGTTGTCTGTCTGTCAGTTGAAATTTTCACAGAATATGTATATCTATTGTCGCTATATCAACCAATACTGAAAATAAGAATAAAATAAAAAATAGGGGGGTCCCCATACAACAAACGAGTTTTTTTTTGTTAATTTTGTACGGAACTCTTCGCGCGCGAGTCCGACTCGCACTTGGCCGGTTTTTAGTTTTCATGTGGTCAAACTTTTACTTTCATACCGACTGACATCCACATTCTCACCTCTGAATTCCAGACGAAACCCTATAGGTACTTTAGGGTTAGCCTCCACTGATCGTATTTTCCTAAATTTATATCAAACCAAATTATCATAAACTAATAATCTAAAAATGAATAACAATTCATTATTCAACTGAGCTTTTTATACTATAACCTCATTTAAAAATAATAAAATTAAGCATTTTTTAACCTTTCTCCCACACACACAAAGATCTCTCTTTTATAACACGCCACGCCACGCGGACGAAGTCGCGGGCAAAAGCTAGTTATAAATATAATTTGTTTTAGGTATGATCGTTTTATGGCCCAACCTGAAACGAAATAATTGATGGATAACTGTAACATACCTAAGTAGGTATCGGGTCGCCCGCGGCGCCACTCGCACCCAATAAACACAGTAGGTACGCGGATCACAAGTGGCGGTCGCATCCCGCTGATAAAGTTTATAATCAGATTTCGATTATAGTTATTTCCCCGGGAGCTAACTACTCGGGATAAAAAGTAGCCTATGTGTCCATTCCAAATCCAATCCATTCCAAATTTCATCCAAATCCGTCAAGCCGTTGCAGCGTGAGTAACAAACTAACACACATACAAACTTTCGAATTTATAATATTAGTAGGATAATTATGTTTTTTGCATTATGTGAACATTATTACCTATGATCGTCAAAATTTGAGAATGATTATACAATACAATCCATATATTCTCTCTGTAAAACATAACTGATTTTCACACGTCATCGTATTTTGTTTTTAATTTGTCTGCCATTGCTGTAAGGCAGGTAAGAGCTATCATATAATTGATAATACGATAACACCTGCCTCCCGACCGACATAGGGTGTCACAGCCTCGTGGTAGCTGTTAATGTTTCACCGCAGTGGTCGTCGAGTCTCATACATTATCCAACTTAGGGCTCAACATTATCTCGACCTTCTGTGTTAGGTATTAAAGGCATAAGATGTTTGATAATACACAAGATTAAGAGTATTATCAAACGACAATTAGAAAAGGATTGAGCACTTATGTCGTTATTGAATTAATACACGATTTGACATTGTACGATGAATTTCTAATGCTTGAAAAATAAATCACTTAAATAAAATTACTTACATAAAATACAAATGCTGTAATTAATTTTTAAAACACAAGTACTGTTAAAAATATTCACTCATAACACCTGGTACAAACAAAACTTAGTAACTTATAAAGTGTAAGTTACGTCGACGCATTTGAACTAAATACCTACCTAATATCACACAGTAGTTTCAAAAAACATCCCTATCGCCATTTAATCACCATAACTTATATAATCCTCGACGAGTTGCATTAAGTTGAGGTTTTTCAGCTAGTTAAGTTAAATACCTTTAGCCGCGACCCAAGAGGCTACAATACAAGTAATTTTCACCGCGGTGCTTCTAAATTCGATCTAGTATTTGTGAAGTCGATATCAACTTTAACATGATTTTAGAAAAAACAAAAAGAATATGTGATGCACATCATATAGGTAAGTAATTAACAAAATGTATGTTAAAAAAATGAGTTAAATCATTCAATTGTGGAATTATAGTAAAAAAACTAAAACTCGAAGTGAAATATTGAAACTTCAATAAGTTACTATTAGCTTGAAAATAGTAAAACTTACTGGGTCACGCTGTTTCGATTGTGCAAAGGTTAAATACAGGTTGATTTTCGACCTCTAAATACAGGACACCTGTAGACGGACGGTTAAAAATACAATAATAGGCAAAATGTGTTATTTTCTTCAATTGTTGGAGTATTTTACCCGACGGGCAATGGAAAGAAAGAAAAAAAGAAAAACATTTATTAGTTACAAACCACGACAAAGAACACAGAAATCCGCACGTCAAGAATGTAGACACGAAATGTTTTCACGAAACTCAGCGTAATGCTGGCATTTAAGTCAGCGCTGGTCTTCCGTTGGGACTATCTGGTGAAACCCGGAACGTTTAAGAAGGAAAGAACAGAAGCAATATTTTTCATGACGTAATGTTAAAATTGAAGGTTTGCCAACGAGCAATGGAGCGCAGTATGTTAGGTGTCAAAAGGACAGATCGCATCCGGAACACCACACTACGCTCCAAAACACGCATAGCTGACGTAGGAGAAAAAACCGCCAGGCTTAAGTGGGATTGGGCCGGTCACGTCTGCCGCATGCACCCGGACCGGTTGGCTAGCGTAGCCACCAAGTGGGTGCCGCAAAATGGGCGGCGTAAACGGGGAAGGCCTAGGCGGAGATAGCGGGACGACTTGGACGCATTCCTCAACAACTGGCCGGAAGAGGCACCAAATAGGGACTCATGGAGATCAAGGGGAGAGGCCTTTGCCCAGCAGTGGGACACTCATACAGGCTAGGAAAAAAAAAAAAAAAGTTAAAATAAAACATATTTTATTTTATTCCGACTCAATATCTTTTATATTGGTGGTGGTGGCTATGTCACTTCGACTAGAGAAATCGAATGACACCTCATAATGTTAAAATCCGTCAAGCCCTTTGGGCTGCACAGCGTGCCTAGAAATAGACATACATACATACGCCCGAAAAACATAACCCTCCTTCGCACATTCCGTATAGCTATATTGTAAATCGCAAAAGGGTTACCTTTTTTCGTAGCGTTGAAAAATCACTAAGATGTCATATTTTTGGTCGCAAGTCTCAACCAATGTTAATGTAGTTAGTTGGTACTTGATACTTACGTGAACATAACACGAGGACATCAAGCGTTGCGGAGACGCAGCTGGGCAGCTCCTATCCTATAACTGGTATTCATCACGCTGCGCTGTCGACGGCTGTTAAGGCCTATAAAACGAACTCGAGACCGAATTCAGTGACACGAATTGCGTAACATTGCGAAACCGCTATAAGAATGTTTGCTTATCTAAGATTAACTTTGGCGTCAATAAAATGGCTTCGAAGTTTAGTGTTTCTTATTATTTGAGTTTTTCATGTAATGTGAGCAAAATGTTTTGCCGATTGGTGTTGTTGAGCTTCGTCCTGTGCGTTTGCTACTGGGCGGGGCGGGGCGAGGATAGCGAGCAGCTGGTGATGGAGCTGCGCAATGACGCGAACCTGGACCTGTCGGCAGACGAGGAGTACGAGGACCTGCGCGCCGAGCTGCTCGCCTACCACACCGCGTTCGCTTCGCTCGCTTCTCGTAGTGAGTCCTCATTATCATACAAAACATGTATCATTGCGCATTCACACGCCACAGACAGTATAAACTAAAATAGAAGCAAACATCACATTTTGAATATAGGTCTGTTTTCTATTGTAAAACCCCAAATATTATATTAAATTTTACTTTTTTTTTTTGTAAATTAAGCACTTGTTTATGATGGTATTAACAAAACAAAATGTAAGATTTAAAATCTAACAAATTTAAAAAAGCAATATTCCATACTTTTACAAACCTACAGTTCGGCCGCGCGTTACTTTCAAAAGCTAATAAGCGCCGGAGGCATTCATAACATCTAAATTAACCAAGTGATTATTAGTAAAAGTATTTAATGAATGAATATCAATCAACGGTTCGGTATTCTACGTTAAAGGTTTAACTAATCATTGTTTTTTTCCATTAAAATGTTAATATTGACCATAGTTTAAACATACGTACCTATTAATAAACAACCAGATGGTATCTTGAAGTCACATATATATTTACCTATATGGGGCTAACGAACGCTGTCCTCGTGCATTCCCAAAAAAACAGATTTATCCCCACCGTGGGAAATGCAACTATTAGGCCAGTCTATTATCTTACAATTAAAACGCAAAGTGCTATGTAAAATTAACGAAAGTACAGTACATACATACATACCGTCACGCCTTCAGCCCAGAGTGGGGTAGGCAGAGATACAGAATTACCAACAACTCTAACAACTTGTTGTTAATTCTATAACCGCACTACATTTTGCAAGTAAACAAGTCTACCGAAAAGTAAGCTTTAAACAAACCCAACTGCTGTTTGGATAATGTCGTCAAAGTAATGTTACTTAAAAAATATTATTTTTTTATTTCGCCAATTTCACATTTATATAAATTTAACATAGCCTATGACACTCTAGTGGTTAAGACGAATCTAACCACGTATTATTTACTAAAATCGGTTTAGCCTAATTACTCTAATCTGCCGTTTAAAACCTTAACGAGTTAGGTACCTAGGCTGCAAATTATTTTTAAAGGCTAGTTTTAAAAAGTTGTAATATATGACTGGCCTACTATAATGCGCTCATGTTCGAGTGTGTACAAGGTATTTTCTTATGCGTGTGTTTGATCGCAGGGTCGATGTTCCACACTGCCTGCTGGCAGATGGGCGGAGTCTGCATGCACTGGAGCCTTTGCCAGGGCGGTGTGAATTTCCGCACACAGGTTCCAGGGTGCAAAGACAAGCTCAACGTGTGCTGCTTTGCTTGGAACCGCTTCAGAGTCAAAGACTGGCGGGATCAGGGAATCCAAAACCCAGCATATCCGTGGTCAATGCAGATAGCCCCGTTTGGTGGTAAAGGCATAATTGATGCTAACGCAAAAGGTACTGAGGAAGATGACAGTGAATTGGATCGTAAGCCTAAAAGTAGGGGGAAAAAGATGAGTCAAAAGAAAAACAAAACAAAATTAACAATCGTTGTGGCCCCATTGCATATTGCTGATGATGAATAACTGCAACACACGGCGCGACACGCTCCGCCTGAAATTCAATACAAACTTCTCTATGATTAGATTCCGTAACGTTGTGTTTTGTTCTACACGGACCGTTGGTTTTAAATAGCTAAGGGTAATTGTATTCCTTGCTTCATCTGTTTTTATTGTACCGTGTTTATTTAATAAAAGGAAAAAGTTTGACTGTACGATGTACAAGTGCCACACTGCTTGTATTTGTTTATGTTTAGTAATATATTCGTATTCTTCCAAACTGCCTGTCATAAAAACTCCTTTAAGATGGAGTGGAGTCCCAAGGGAAGGGAAGCCGTATACATTGAAAAAGTTTGTAGACGTGTTTGCCGGAAGTCAAGGCGGGAAACCGACGCTGGGTACGTGTATGAATAAAAATAATTAATTAGGTAACCATTTTATATTTCTGCTGTTTGGTTATTCAAAAACCATTACTACCTTTACTTTTATGATAACCGACCCACATGTAGGTAGATATCAGATTATTCAAATATATTTGTTGACATGTCATTCGTATTTTAGTTATCCACATATCATTTGATATCTCTAGTACTTTATCGTATTATTCCTTTTAATAACGCTTTTCGAATCGCAATAGCATTTTAAACAAAATAATTACTTGTAATGTAAATTGATCGTACCGTAACGCAGGGGATAAAGGTCGTGTGGGGTGAGAAGTTGGTTCACGCTATCAGGTTTTTTAAATCAAAATATTTATTACCATTGCGACAGCCTTTCATTGACTGCCCGCAATAAAACCAACATGAATCAATCAACCTTTCATCGACATACGAAATTAAAGTTGCATGTTTGATAAGTAAGATATTTAAAACGGGGGTAGTTTTTAAGGTGTACTAACTCAACTGGATCAGGCAGCTTATAATGTACTCTGGACTCGCAATGACGTATCCTAAGCTTCTCAGCCCAACTGCCCGCAATAAAACAAACCAAAATTTTAATCGGTTGGTTTCAATTTAACGTGTTTGCGGTCTGGTAATTTAAATTTCCCTCCTTTTCCATTTCGATTTAGCACCATTTGCTTCTATGGCATTAAAATGTTTAGCCTACAAGAGCTATCATAACATAAAGAATTTGATTATACGGAGAAAACTGGAATACCTCATGCCCCTGTAATTGTTCATGATTTTTATATCCATAGGCACTGTTTCACCAAAATGTTTAACCATTTTTCAAATTCAAATTCAAATTCAAATAATTTATTTCAGAAACATGTCCATATTTGTTAGTTACATAGTTGGCTTAAGTCTAATGTTAGTACAGAAAATAATAAATAATAATAAAAATACATGTCAATTTTAACACAAGCAGTGCACATTATTCCAGTGCTCCTGATATCGACCCTGGAATTGGTCGGCAATGGTGCAGAGTATGCTGTTCGGGCTGCCCCGAATCCTCCGCACGAGGGATGCAACCCTTTTGCGCATAATAGCCGCAAAGCCATCAGTGTGTGCCTCTGCGAACATCCCTGATGCGCTGCAGAATCGTGGCAGCCCCAACAGCATCCTAAAACCATTATTGTATTGAACACGTAAGGCACTGATAGCCTTCTGCGTATAGTTAACCCACAGGCTGCAGGTGTAGAACGACTGACAGAATGCTTTGAAAAGCGTCAATTTCACGTTATATGAGCACCTTGCGAACCTGCGGGCCACCATATTGCATCTGACCGCCAATTTTCTTTCTCTTTCTTCTTTTTGCAATAAGTACTATTTTATTACAAGAAACGAATGTTGCTACTATAGACAGGTGTAAAAAATAAAAGTTATGAAATATCGCAATCATATCATTATGTGTATAAGTGATGTAGGAAAAACTTTTGGACTTGTACTAAAACATGACTGAGGTACTTACCTAATACGGTCACTTTGCGTGTCATGTCATGACACTGCGTAAAGAAACATCAAATTAGATATGGATTTTTTTATGGTATATAAGGCAATCGAGCAGACGGATCGCCTGATGGTAAGCGATTACCGTCACCCATAGACACCGGAAGTACTATTTTTTTCTAATTAAGAAAACCTTAGTAAGCAAATGTTAATAAAATATTGGTAAATTGAAACATGCGATTTTTTATCAGGTAATGCAAAATCGACATGTTGGGCACGAGGAGGCATCTGCGTTCACATCAATTATTGCCGCGGAATAGAAGATATGGACACCGGAATCGCAGGGTGCTCTAGTGCTTACTTGGTCTGCTGCAAAGTGGCTAAATTTGGACGACCTACAGTCGGAATCGCAAGAACGCTGCGTGAAGTAACCGTTTTTTCAAACGACTTTGAAGAACTAGAAGGGGAGTCACTCGAAAAGCTCGCGGTCGATAATAGCGGATTGTTGAGTTAGGTACTAAAATTTAGACATAACTAAGCAGAGAAATATTCTCTATACGCTATTTATTACCAAACAAAGTTAAAAAACTGTCTCGTTTTACACTTATCGATACTTAAAATTGGGACCAACTACATAAACCGTACCGACCCTGTACGGACTATACATACTATTTTAGCGTCTCGTCCCAACTTTTTCCAGGTTCAAAAATATACATAGAACCCGATCGTAGCGCCACTTGACTTAGCGGGTCCAATAATTATGAATCAAAAAACCTGTTAAATATGGTCCAACCATTTATGACGAGCGCAGTTACATACAGTACAGAAGAATTATATCCACCAAGATGACTTCCTCACCTACAGAATAATTATAAATATACCTATACTTTAAGATATACCTTTTTGTTACGTAATAAGCAATAAAAAGACGAGCTTTACAGAGTTTCTGCCTAATTTGCTCCTGGATTCGCTGGCTCGTGTCTGCTACGCTGCTTCGTCTGAGTAGGTACAGACTAGGCTGGTTCTGCGCAAAACTCGTGCGCCCGACCAACTGTCGGCGGTTGCATAGATAAAACAGCTGCTCTTAATACAAGAACCCTGTATTCAAAGGTGATTTATTTATTGAAAGAAATTAGGTTGCCTCACGTTGGTACACGCCTTAATGTGACAAAGGTTTCACGACCTTTGCATGATTACTTACACACGCTTGCAGTTGTCGTTTTCGGCGAACACACAAGACAAATATGTAAATTAGAATCTGCTGCTGAACGTAACTTATGTTCAAACGAGATCCATGCTATCGTAGCGGTGTCACGAATTCTAGTCGCAATCGACAAACTTGTACGGCTTTAAGCAAATCGTAAACTTTAACGGCACGAACCGATGACAACATGTGTATTAAATTATGGTGACTTAACTGAATTACGTAACGCAACTATATTACCTTAGATTGTACGGCTCATGTTAACTTTTTTCTATGTAGGATAGAATAAGTTAAATTATGAATGAAATTTAAAAAGCACTTTACTTACCCTCTTTGAACGATTAACATATTACTTTAGACCAACTTTAAGAATTCTCGAAGGCGTGTTATGGACTATTTTGAGTTTTATTCCCATCAGTATTGGACACGTTTTTAGAAGAAAAGCTGTTGTTAAAATTTGGAAATTGTGTTAAATCATAGCCATTTATAATTTAACGCATGACATGTTTTGTTATCTCGTAAGCCGTGTATTCGCCTCCAAGGGAGGGTACAATCACAAGAGTAATTGAAATGTCCCGCGCCGCTTTTTACATTGCGGCTTGGGTTTGTAATCTTCTCGATTCGATTCTATAGATATACGAATACAACATCACACAAGATTCCATTTACGAGGTAAACTCAATTCAAACTTAATCCAAGCTTTTTAAAAAAAAACATTTATAACGTAACCTAACCTACATTTCTGCCAGCAACTCGTTTGTGATGTAGTTACAGTTCTAACATTTTTGTTGATAGTTGGATTAATATATTTACGCATTCCACTTCTAGTCGGTAGGGTATTATAGACTCCAGAGCAGAAGGCTTAGACTACTAGGTCTAAAAAACTAACGGGATGCGGTCTCCGTCGTGTTGGGGCGCCGGATCACTTGGATTATCAGCACTGGATGCTGACGCCCTGACGGTGTTCTCGTTTATTGGATGCCTCTGCTGGTCGGAGGCATCCTCAGTCAAATGGCCTATTAAAGAGAGCAAAGGGTTCCCCGAACCTTGCGCTCTGCCCAGTATGGCGGAGGGAGCAGATGCAAGTTACCTTACCTCCGTTTCCGGCACACTTTCGTTTCTGTTGAAGTTTTAATTCTAACCTAACCTAACCTAACCTAACCTCTTCTTTAGCACGATTTCGTTTCTGTTGGAGTCACAGTTCTATCCTAACCGAACCTACCTTTCTCGCCCAGTTTCGTTTCTGTTCGAGTCGTAGTTCAAACCTAAACTAATGAACTGTTCTGCTAGCAGAAAAAACGTTATGCGATGATAGAAGTATGCTATAGGATTGTTATATATGTTCAACAATAGTGAACAAAAGTCCTCTGCAATAATACCTATGCTGCAAAATGTATGGTACGGGTAGTGATAGTTGTGCCAAGTATAACATAATGCAAAGTTAACGTTCGATTGTTTCATGTTGTTTCAGCGATACATGTCGTTATGCGAAGTGTATATTTCGAACGAGTAATATTAGGACAGATTGGGTAACTTGTTTCATATTTAACTGAGCTCATAAACCTTCTTGTACGAAGCTTTATTTCTCGCAGTATTAAGAAAGTAGGTATAAAAACGAGTAAATGTCAGTTATTTACTGAATAAATAATTTTTTCATCACACTTGCTCGTAAATGGTGTTATTCCATGCCTGTATACAGAAGGACAATGGCCTAAATTGTTCCCGCGGGAATTATGGCGAGTTTGTCATCCCAAGGGAGTAGGTAATGACTTTCTTTTTAAAATTTGCAACTCTTTCGTACATAATTTCTGACTAAGGAGGTTTAATTTTCAGCCAAAAATTAAATCGGTTTCTAATTTCATCATTAAAAATTAGCTATAGACTAACTTACATTACACAAAACCTACACGCTTCATTAAACTTCATTATTTTTATACATATTTGAAGTTTATATCAACATTTATCATTAATTTTAGTAATTATACATTTTTATCAAATTGGCTAAATCTGGCTCGAATCCAGGTCAAAACTAAACGCAGTTATTATCTGGTTACAAAAAAAATATCGTTTCCATTTACGTTCCCGTTCGTCAAAAGTTATTTCTTTATATTTTGCAGAGTTAAAGTGTTTTCTCTTTGTTTTTTTTCCTCGCAAATGTGATGAAAACCATTGTGTGTATCACAGGCAGTAAGGGGATTACTAACTCGAGTCATTAAAAGCCCTCCGCCTTCGGCGTCGGGCTTCTAACACTCTCGTTAATAATTCCCTTCATACTACCCTTGATGCACAATGTACTATTAATACAAATAGAATCCGATTAACAAACTAATAGAACGATGTAAAAATTATAAAACTATCTTATTACGATGCAATAGACCTCACTTTTATAACTCGACGGGCGTATTATTAACTAGCTAATTTGAGTTTAGACCTACATTTTAGGGAGTGCATTCTCAGTTAGGTAGCTCAGTCGTCGAGTGGGATCGCTCGCTCGAATGACCGATCGACAAGAAGCCGTGTTAAGAGTAGAACACCTCAATGCGTCTCACTCGTTGCAGAATAGTAGAAAGTGATGTCCAAGCGACAAATAAATTTCGGATATTGTTCGTGGACAGTTTAAGACTAAGACCACGCAACAGGTGGCACCACTTTCAGTTTTTAAACCTTATTTGTTTCACGCGAGATACGTATTATGTTGTTGTCCAATTTTAGGCAGTTAGGTACTAATAAGAAAAGGTTTAGTTTTAACTCCTGCCATTGGAAACGGGCTAAATAATCTCGACATTACAGGGTTTAGATTAATATATTTTTCATCTACAATATTATAAACCTGTCTTTGTCTTTAGTGTTCGAACAAAAGCCTGATTTTGCGCATTTGGCTGTTGCTACCCGTTGTTTAAATGTATGATTACTTACTTTCCTCAATAATTCAGGATAGGTACATTATCTCTGCATGAGCTAATACCACCTAATTACCTTAAATGATTCTGCAATATAAAAAAGGCTTAATCATTACCTTAATAATGATAAAATAATAATTAGTAGCAGTAATACATAAAAACCACTTGCGTATACATTTATATGTGTATTTAATGTATTTATGTATTTATATATTTACGTATGTTTTTATTTGCATGTGCCTAATAAAATTATTTCAGTACCTACCTAATGTTAACACCAAACACACCAAACATGTGTCGTATCATGCTTACATGCCATGACGTGGGTTATCAGGAAACACCTACCAGAACATACCTATTAGAACAGCCTCCAAATGTACCAATTCGTGAAACTATACTTACAGCATATATAAATGTATACATTGAAATGACCATTACAAGACGTCAGTTCTAGTATATAATGTTTATTTTATTTAACTTATTAAAAAATAAAAATATTATATTGCAATTAATTTACCACGATTGAGCGTGACAAGTAAGATAGCAAAATTTAAATTAGGTAAGTAAAGTTTTTGGAAGAGATGTAAATTATATTTTTTTTCGTTAGTCGTCATCCTGAAGATCATGGAACGACGGCTCTTTTATTTTTATTTCCTCTAATATTTTAGAAATCTTTTTTTTAGTTATGAAGTTGACATTTGTAAACTTTAATGACCGACAAACTTGTTGCCTTCGTACTTAATGAAAAAGAAAAAAAAAACTGTCACTTCTTTATCTGTCCTCTCATTGTCAGTTTCGATGGAGCCATAACCTATAAAAATTGAATTGAATTGAACTTGAAATCAAAGTAAGTTGCGTTTTGGGCAATTCATCCCCAAAGCATGGCACCAAGTCGCTTGCAAAGACGGTGGTATGCTCAAGTACGCCGAGTTCGGAAAGTCTCGTCTGTATTTTTTACAAGAAGGTACGAAGCATCTGAGTAAATCTTTGTAATACTCCATTTCCAAAGTGGGATTGCCGGAATTCATCGCGTGGATTGTACGATTCAAACGTGCTCTCGTTGCTAATTATTTCTAAAACACTGATCACAACGAACGCAAGCAAACAGAAAAGAGCCGTTGAATTCAATCGTTTGTTTACTTTGATTTGACCACAGATTATAGGATAGATTTGACTTGACAATGACAGAATTTATTATAGAAGTGACATTTTTTTTTTCTTTTTCATAAAGTACGAAGGCCACAAGTTTGTCGGTCATTAAAGTTTACAAATGTCAACTTCATAACTAAAATAAAGATTTCTAAAATATTAGAGGAAATAAAAATAAAAGAGCCGCAGTTCCATGATCTTCCGGATGACGACTACCGAAAAAAAATATAATTTACATCTCTTCCAAAAACTTTACTTACCCAATTGTGTATAATTGCGTCGTTGCTTTACATGGTGCGTACATGCCACAATTTACTTATTTGTAATGGTAATTTTGCCTTTGGAAAAGTTAGTTATTCATTCCAGAAACTGGAAAACGAATTTTGCACAAAGTCGCAGATGAAAGACAAATTATTTTGGTATTTTTCTGCGGGCTGTGCGACGCGTGGATTCTTAATAGTGCCAGCGTGCCGGTAGCATAGTGCGACGTAGGTACGCATGATCGAACCGAATAGTTTTTCCTATTTTTTCTATGGCCTAGACAAGATGCATTGCGACATCGTTATCGTTATAGAAAATATAAATAATTGACGTAAGCCGCCGGATGGTCACGTCGAACGCTTTATGTCGATTCCATAAAAAAAATCACTTGGTGTAAACACAATACCAGAACGTCTCGTGCAGTGGTGCTGATGGTACCGCCCCACAGGACTTGTGCTTTTAGGGGGAGTTTCAAGTACCAAGCGACAAAGTGCTGGAATAACATCCCACCACCTATACGCAATTGCAAATCAAAGTCCCTTTTTAGAGTTAAATATAAATTATATCTATTAAGCTTACAAAAAATATTATCCTGATTCTTCCCCATTACACTATTTAAATACTATGTTATACTTCAATATTAAATAAGTATAATTATCTTTTAACAATATAAATTAATAAAATGTATGATGGTATTAAATCAGATCATTTGCACACTCGTTTTTGACAAATCCCTTAATTTATATTTTTTAAATAAAGGGTAGACTTTACCCGCTCGTATAATTAGGTCTTAATGGGCACGTACACACGTATTACATAATAATGGCAGCGTCACTACTTCAAAGGTTCTGGCAGAATACCAGTGCTGCGGGTTCCGCAGTTTTATGCTGAGCCAGCGCCTTTTTTTCGCAGCATCACATGGCTCTTTTTCAAACGTAATGGATTACTTACTTTTCTTTATAAATTACATTTTAGTGTTATGTTATTTATTAAGTAGTTTTTAACTGGTTATTTGCATTTTTTGTAATTTTGATTTGGCTTTATCAGCCATGTGCATGTTTTGTGAAAAATAAAGATGTTTATCTATCTATCTATCTATCTATACATTATGACAGTTTTCATAAATCGTTAACGTTAGCATTATGCATCTTGTCTAGGCCGCAATCCGTTACTTAGGTAAGCGAAAACATCGTATCTAAAGGTGTCTAACCTTTAGATTTAGGTACCTAACTGAAGGTGTTTATTAAGGTATAATTCAAAAGGACGCTTCAGGGGCTCAGCGCTTGGTAACCTATATGGATGTTTGTAAACGAGCCCTCTAGACGCCACCGCGGCCCGTCACTATCTATGCAAAGTTTCGAACACTACAATACGCTTCGCTATTTGCATTCAGGCTAATTGCTTTTCCTTTCGACGCCGCGCAAACAATGCGTTATTTTCTTTGTGCTCGAGACACCTTATCGAAGTCGTAAATTGTGGAATTGCTTTACTATTCACGTTGCTTTTTAAGTGTCCGTGAGCGGGGAATGGAAACGTTTCATCATCTCAATACAGTTACTTAACGGAATTGTTTTTGTTTGACATCGAGATATACTCGTAGTGGACAAATGTGTTTTGAACAGATATTGTTAAAAGTTGCCGGGATGCCTGGAAGTTGTCGAAAATGAGCAGTTCAAGTTGTGACTGCGTGATAAGTAAGATAAATACGTACATAATTAAGACCAGAACGCTTTAATCTGCAGAGCTTTGCCACTCGACGACAAGTTGTGGACCTAACCATAACTTTTTACATTTTTTTAACAATAAGATTGACTTATTCACTAAAGCTTTTCAAACATAACATTGTTACAAACACACAGGCTTCGTTCGCATAGTAAAATAATTAAGAAATAAGTAATATATTTGCAAGTAGTTAGTAAGTACCCTAACTGGTAAGGATTACCTTTTAGGATCAATTTAAATTGCTTGGGTCATTTTCATACATACCTATAGAACATACATAAGAGTATCTTAATCAGTGCGGCAAATAACAGAAATAAAACATTATTACAAAAACTTAAGTAGGTAGGTTCTTGTTTAAAAAAAAGGATAAATTCGATTTATTGCAATGAATACATATATATATATATATGTATTGTAAGTGTGTGTAAGTGTGAAGGAGAAGGAGAGGTGGTAGCCCTACGAGAGGGCAACTGTTGGGATCGGTCGGCAACAACAGCTGCCGACCACTGACGCTTACCCCAACACCTCTTCGACCTGATCATACTTCCACGATATCATAAGACTTCGTATTTGCTTTTCAGCCTCGGCAACACGGCAGCGTTTTACATCACAATTTCTTATGTACTACATTATAAATATGGGGGAAAATAAAAGCTTTGAACCGTTTAACAAAGGAGGTTTTAAACGATGGAATAGGCAACTTAAAAATCTTTTTTTTAAGCATGTCAGGGTATGTCAGCAAACTCAAAGTTTGCTTTTGCATAAAGGTAGTAACTCGCATCAGAGATAATCTACGGATACTTAATACTTGTGCTTCCCTATACAGATCCGCTGTCGCGAACCGCCGGGATTTTTGAAGGGATACCTTTAATACCGCTCTTTGAGCTCTCTCCAGAGGTAACATGGTTGATTTAGAGCAGCCTCCCCAAGCGAGGATACAGTAATTTAAGATAGGCTGGCAAAGTGCCAGATAGACCAGTTTCATCAATTGCCTGTCGCCGGAATATCTTAATAACTTCATTGTGTAAATGAGTTTACGCACTCTGGCAGCTGCAGCAACAATATGCTTCTTAAAATTCAGATTTTAGTCTAACATGACACCCAGGTATTTTAAGGAATTAAATTAATAATATTATTACAACTACAGCTTAAAACGGAGGCCGGAAGGGCAATACAGTTTTAGGGTTGTGAATTTGAAGGCTTGTCATAGAGACAGTGGGACTGGATGCAGCAGTTTTATAAGATTAAGAAGTAAATTTTGCTAAAGAACTTTATTTTGATTTAATTTATTGACATTTTAAATAGTATTACCGCTCACTTCACTGCAATAAGACCGCGACCCCGCGAGCTGCGTGAAATGAAAATGAAATTTACTTTATCTGCGTCTACTTTGAAATAAAGCGGAAACAGTTTGGATAGGTATATGTGATATGGAAAGCTTTCCCGTGACATTAATATTTTACAGGCTAGTTCATAACTGAAGTTGCCCCACGGTGCTTGCCCAAGTGATGACTTTTAAACAACAAAGCTGTTGTTTAATTTTTAAACTCCGTAGCGAGGAGGGTGGCTTACGCGGCAGCTCCACGCGGCTCACTTGCGCGGCTCGACTTCTGCCTCGCCCTTTACTACCTAGCCACCCTATAAACATCAGTTGACTTCATGACTATTATAGCAATAGGTGCCGCTCCAGTTAGCAAAGAATACTAATAACTATAACCTTGTCTATTTAACAGAGTTAATACTAGAAAACAGAGAATGCACGTAATTGGTCAGCGATAAGGACGATGCACAGGCACAAGGTAGGTTTACATGCCTGTCAAAGTTTAGTCAACATCTGTCGCTCGTACAGTGCGGACGCTTTCAAGTGCTTATCTTTGGTTACAAATTTTTACCTGGCTCGTTTATTGGACTGTTTCCCGTTTAACCTGTCACTCGGCTTGTTTTTTGGACTGTTTCCTATTAAACTTGTGACTCGGCTTGTTTATCGAACTGTATGGCCTGTACTATACGTCCCACTGCACTGCAGGGCACATATTTAAATATTATTATCTACTACTTTAAATTACATAATTAGGATTTATAGATGAATTAACATGACATGACAAGTCACATGATCAGTAAGTTAATTATTTGAGGTGCCTCTAACTACAAACAAAATAACGAGAAATATTACGAATATTTTAACAACAGGCGGCAAGTAAGCCGAGCCCGCCATCGACGTGCGTTTGTTGACGCCCACTGGCAGTTTCTTGTCCCTTTCATTTTCATACAAAAGTGCAACAGAGACAACGCTTTGTTAACTCTGTTAAATAGACAGGGTATATATATTCATAAACATAAAACGAATCTAAGCACGACATTCGAAAAACCGCCTTCAAAATAGAACATTTTTATTCTAATCGGTTCTCCCCATTAGGCCCGAGGCAGACAAACAGACAGACAGGTACATAAATAAACAGTTACAAAAATTAACACGTATATAACCGTGTCAGAAGACTCAATAACAAGCGTAGTTATATAAATACCCCTGTTAAATAAACGTGATGCGATTTGCCTCTATTGCCGTTACTGACGTGAACGTGACTTAAAATATAAATGGTAACACCGTAAAATGCACATTTTCCTTCTATTATGTTTTGAAATAATTCGTACCCGATGACATAGTAGAACGGAATAATAGTGATTCGCTTAATCTGTTCCGGGATTATGTAAACTTTAGCGGATTTATATTTCAAAGTAAAAAAAACAGCGTTTGATTTATTCGGTGTCTGCCTAAAAACTGCTATTCAGACTTTATATAAGTGGACGTTTTTATTGTAGTAGTGGTGTATCTGCAGATATTTTAGTTTGATGACAGATGGGCAGACTTTGGAATCCTCGTGTTACGTATACACCACATAAACGTATTAGGTACAATTTTTAAACTACATAGGTACTCTTTTTTGAAGTTAGTTAAGTTATATTTGACAATAGTTTACCTTAACAGTAAGCATCTCGTCTAGGGCCACAGAAGTGTTAGAGAAGAATAATAACCCTAGGTAATGTAAACGATTTTCGAAAACTATCAAAATGTATGGAATTGACGCGATCCTCCGCCAGCTTACGTCAATGCTATACATTTTCTACAACGAAAACGTTCTCACAAAGCATCTTTTCTAGATTCACAGTTCGGAGGAGTGCAGCAGTGTTATCAAACAAAATATTGGTCATAAACCTTATGATCGTTGTGAATAAAAACATTGTTGTTCTTTATCCAACCGCGCATTACTCTGGCTGGATGCTATGGTGTCTAGTGGGTGAATTGTAAAAATGGTTGATTTGCACTCATTGTTTTGCAGGTGGCTTCAGAGCATATTAAGCTATTGCAACTTTACGGTTTATTAGGTACATAACTTAAAAGGTTCTTAAGGTCAAAAAAAACAGGGAACATAAATAATCAAACCTGCGCAACAAATGATGACCACTTTTACTCTTGTACTCGTATACAACAAATTCATTAACAGGGGTTGTAGCGAGAGATTTCCGTTGCATGATTCCATAAACAGAATGTGTCGTGAACTCAATTGCTAGTTAGTGAGCCTTTGCATCCGCTGCTATTGTGGGATAAGCGTTGACAGTTAATAGTTAGTTGAAGAAAGCCAGCTCACTTGCGAGGGTAATTAAGCTCTTATCCGCCACAGCCCGCAGGGCTGTGGTTGCGGCTTGCTCGCTAAAGAGCTCGCGGCCGCCGCTCGCCGCCCGCCGGTTCCTCGGAACCGGTTTGATGCATCGAGCTGGCGTTCACTTTTCAATATTTAGTCCTAATCAATTAGTGCGTACGTACTTTGTAAATAACTTACTCGTATCTAGTTTTATAGAACAGAATGATTTTCCTTAGATAAATTTACCCAAATCGGAAATGTTATTAAATACTTTTCGAACGGTTCCCCTAGGTAGTCCAAATCATCATTAATTTGTCCTAATGCACCGTTTGTCGAAATCTATTTTCATCCCTTAGTGGATGAATTTCCCTTCCCCGTCTAAAAATCCCTTCTTAGGGCACCCCTAGGATATCCAAGGATTATACTTCCCAAGTTTCAAGCCCGACCCGCTGTACCTAGACTAGATTTTAAAACTTTTTATGTTGTTGTAATACAACCCTAACATAACATAAGTACATAACCGCAGGTATTTTTGGAAAACTTAAAAAGTTGTGGGACTTAGAAAATGAGTTAATCAACGTTATTGTTAAAATATTTTCAGTTATTTAGAAACCGAGTTGTATATACCCAGTGGTGCCCAAGAAATGGTACACTAAAACAAGTGCTTCCTAATGGTAGAAATCAATACTCAAGATTGTGATTAAATTTTAGAATATCCCTATTGGCTTAATCGCGCCGGTTGACTTTATAACTAAAAAGTTAATAATGTAAACACAGAATATTGATCTTTATATTTGTCGCCACTCAGACAGAATGTAAAAATTAGTTTCATAATACAGATTCGTGACAGCTACCATGAAGTAACCAATATATCTATAAGCATAAGGACGTAGGTACTTACCAAATTGAGAAGCGTTCATAAGCACCTATTTACGGGAGATCCCATCTGCGCGAATCGACGTTCCTTTTAGAAGGGTAATAAAGCGCTAACCTAACACGAATACAAAATGCAAAAACATGTTTCGGCGTTACTTTCATGCACGTAGGGGAGGCATGGACGCAATAGAGTCGTAAACAGCCGCCATACATTACGACGGACGACGATGCTCGTGGACTGTGCTTCCTACCTACCAGTATTCTGTCGGCGAACTAAAATTACTATTACTGTGAGCCGCACCTAAGTACTATTGTCACAGCTTTAGCTTACCTTAAATTATATAACGTAATTTCTAAGTTACGGTTGGAGTACTAGTATTAGTGAATGCAAGGGCAAATTCGCACCTGATGGTGGTTCCGCAAGGAGTGAAAGCGAGCAGTCTCTTGTGGGAGGTAGCCTGGCCAGAAAGAATGATTTTGTCGCAGCCCTGGCGAAAAGTAACCTCTATTGGGGTCGCCACAAATATATTTTTATCTGTGTTTCGTGTAGTGCAATAGAGATGATAATATTCGCAATATGGCGAGGGTTTTCTATTTTTCTGGTCAGGCTTTAAGTACTTACTTAAATATTTCAGGACTAATCTGGTTGCCAACTAAATAGTAGGTAATTAAGAAGTAAACATTAACACTTTCTTCCGCTTAATCAACTTATTTCGTAACAAATGTGTAACAAAACATCAACTTTCTCTTTGGCATTTAATCCTTCCTACGATATATTTTAACTACCTTTCTTCTTCAAAGAGATAAACGACGATGACCTTTGTGTTTGTATAAGAGAGAGCAACTTTGCGGTCACACTTAAGAAAGTAGTTACGTTTTTACGTCCTATTGACAGTAAGTTAAAAAAAATACATAAAATACATTTATTCAGTAACAAGGCCGCACGGGCACTTTTACATGGCAGGAATCTACCAGCGCTTCCCAAGAAGAGACCACTGCTGAGGAGAAACGCCACAAGAAACTCAGCAGTCATAATATAATTAGTCAGTATATAACTAAATATTACATTACATTGCATATGCAAAGATGAGTTTACTAACGACTCTTAATCTTCAAAAGTATTTTGTTCTGTTTCATTCGAGTGAGGCAAGATTATATTTTTTTGCCATAGACGGGCAAACAGGCCGACATTCCACCTGATGGTAAGTGGTCACCGCCGCCTATAGACATCTGCAACGCCGGAGGGGTCACAATACCTTGCCGGTCTCGAAGAAATTTATGATACCTTTTTTAAAACTTTATATTATAGCGCATTGGGATTGTGGTAGGACCTTGTGCAGGGTCCGTCCGGATCGCTACCACCATCTTATCCATTAACCTGCCACCAAACAGCAGTGTCCGCATTGTTGTGTTCCGTTTTGGGGATAAGACAGCCGGTGTAATGACTAACATAGAGTCATTCCATCTTAGTCCTCAGGGTTGGCAACGCATTTGCAGTCTTAAGTTTTGTGAATGCTAATATCTATGGGTACCTAACAGTTTCCACTAACCTGTGTGCTGGATTGCCTTCTCTACGCCATAAAATAAAAATGTAATAAAAAACAGCAGGAAGCTCATTCCAAATTCTGTAAAAGTCTCTGTTATAGCTCCACTGACACGGAGAAAAAAGGGTACAGCCCCGTGCTTCACCTCGCTGTTCCACTTGGGTGAAGCACGGGGTATGCACTAGTCCCTGTGCCCCAACTGACAATGACAGTAAATAAATAACAGAAAGTACAAGCGAGTGCTGAAGTCGTTTATTACGATATGTAAAACATGTGTCTAAAAAAAAAAAAACAACAGATATATCTTCGTTCTGGTGAATATTATTTTTACTAAGTAGATACATTACACAAACGAAAAGAGATCGGACATAAGAATGTTACGTAACGACTAATACCTCGTTGTCGTCACAAAATATGTGTGTGTGAACGTAAGTAATTGAAAAATTATAAATGTCAGATATCTAACACTTAATGTAAAATACAAAAACGTTTAACATAGTGAAAAGGCTGCAATTAACATGTATGTTATAAGTGGTAGATAATGTTCAAAAAGGTCGATACTACAGATTACGAGTGCCATAGATTGACTTTGAATAAACCGAAAATAATATCAGTTGGAACACACGGACTAGTGAATACCCTGTGCTTCACCTGGGTGAAACACGGGACCAGATTATACCCAGTGCTTCACCCAGGTGAAACAGCGAGGTGAAGCACGGGGCTATACCCAGAAAAGAATATAATATTTCATTTCATTTAAAAAAAAGGGTTTTAAAAACAACGAAGCTTCTTCAAACACAAACATTCATTCAAAGCATAGGATGCTTTGAATGAATGTTTCAGACAAACTGAAGTCGGCTTTTTGATGAAAATGTTCTAGGACCCCGACTTCAGTTTATTTGACCCAAGATACTCTGAACAAAAGTCGACGTTTGAAGGTGGTTCTAACATTTTGTTTTTTTTTACCCGTTTTAGTGATTACAATTATATCAATTTTGTTTATGTTTATTGAATACGTTAGACACGTAAGTAACTAATATTTTAACAATAAAACAAACACTAGTTTAAAGTTTTCCGCAATTAACGCCGCGTGAAAGTCATAGTGGGTTGTATCTCGAAGTATGAGAATTGTATTTTCAAAAGAATTTTGCCAATCGTTGAAGTACTTTTTGAGATAATTGCATAGGTTTAAATGAATATATTTTCGGGTCGAAAACAACACCTCCCTTTTTTGAAGTCATATATTAATCAAGTTGTAAGACGGCACTTTCTAGGTACATACTATTTAAGTGAATTCAATCCTTTGAAATATTTAAATCCGGCCTAAAACAAAATATCGGGGCCTTTTTACAAAAAAAAACGTAATTTAAAGTCATAATAATAACAAAATAATACCTGGCAAAAAAAAAACTATTTTTTCTGCGTACACTAGTGACTTTTTACCTAAAAAAGGTATGTATTCGGTAATAAGCCGAATACCTTTTATGCCAAAAGAAACAATTAGTATTAAATAGTAGGCGATTTACACTGAGTAAAAGTTTTACTTGTTAGGTGGAATGATTTTTTATTTTATTATACACTCGCAACAGGAAAATAGTTTTTTCTTAGGGGTACTACTTCCACCACTCGTCATTCACAACAAGATTCACTGGAACTGTTCCAAGTTTTATAATTATTTAATTTACAGTCACTCATAAAAATTATAACTTATTTCCAAACAGACTGGAGCACGTTCTCCTCACAAGGTGGAAGTGGAAACCGTCTTCAAAATGATTTTTTCAAGGAGGCAGAAGTAAAATCATAGTAAATCAATATTGCCGCGAAACCGAAACAACCACAGTGCGAGCCCTTAAGGTTGCGTAAATAATTTAACCACATTTACGTGCTCTGTACTTGCTAAAACTTGGGCTCATAAAAATCGTAAGTATTTTTACGATAATAACTACGGTGATGGCAAAAATTGGAAGTGATTTCGGGTAAAAAATATTCTTAAGTCTAGGGACATATTCTCTTAATGCAATAGTGGACCACATTGGTGAACTGCCTACTGCCCACTCCTACTTACATCTGTAAATGTGGATGTGATGACGGATTAGAGTTATCCTGGGGCCTATTGCATAAAAATACTGCTATTATAAACTTATAATAGCAGACTCATAAAAAATATTTTAGTAGTCGAGTTTTTTCTGTTGCATATAAAATAGTATGCTTTTGTTGCATAAAAATATTAGACTATTATTACGAGAAAAATACTCATATTACAAGTAAAATTTATAAGTGTTTTGTTGCATATATTTTTTACTAATAATAGAAGTTATAAGAAATTTTACGGGTATTATAAGCTATTATTACAAGTAAAATTGTGGTTCTGTTGCAAAAACACAGCTTGCTTTTATTATTTACTCATAATACAAGTAAATATTTCATAGGTGTTTAGAGTTTGTTAAAAATAATATAAGTGATCGAAATCCTTTTCAATAGTCACAAATAATATATATATATATTAAAATGACATCATCCGACAGTGATAGTAGTGATGAAGTATCATCACGAAGGCCACCGCGGATGTTTAGAGGCCGATTGAGTTATAATCATTTACAAGAATCATACCAATACAATGAAAGATTCAGATTAAACTTTGAGCAATTTTCATATATTTTAGACGAAATTCAGGGTACGCTTCAACATCAGACAAGCAGGAATTATGCTTTAACACCGCACCAACAGTTGCAAGTGGCATTACATTGGTTGGGAACCGGTGCCCAATATCACAGCATAGGCGATATGCATGGCGTTGATAAAGCCACTGTTTGCAGAGCAGTGAAACGGGTAGTAACTGCCGTGAATAATCATATTTTAAGAAACGTAGTGAAGTGGCCAAGTGATGTTGATAGTGTAATAAATGACTTTAATAACATAGCTAATATGCCACTCGTCTGTGGAGCAGTCGACGGAACATTGATAAACATAGACGGCACAAATGCATTCGAAAATGCCTACGTTGATCGACATGGCAATCATTCGTTAAACGTAATGGTTGTTGCTGGTGCAGACCTAAAGTTTTATTATGTTTATGCTGACTGGCCTGGAAGTACTAGTGACGCAAGGGTGTTACGAACCAGCGGGCTTTGCCAACGTATGCAGGCTGGATGGAGACCTTTTCCAGATGCAGTTCTTCTAGGAGACTCCATTTATCCGTTAAAATCGTGGTTAATTCCACCTATTATAAGAGACCCTACAAACAACGCTCAACGTAGATTTCTAAGGGCTCACAGAAGTACCAGACGTGTGGTGGAATGTGCATTAGGAATACTAAAGGAAAAATTTCCTTGCCTAAATCATTTGCGACTTGATCCTGTCTATGCTGGTCAAGTAGTAACATGCTGCGTTGCTCTTTGCAATTTATCTAAAAACAACATGTCCGAACAATTAATAGAGAATGAAGTTGACCAGTTAAATACGGAAAATTTAACAAGTGACGAGTTTGATGACCAAAGGGAAAATACTCGGAACAATGATGGCCAAGAAAAATTACAATATTTTTATCGTCATTTCCAGTGAATGTAAAAAAAACATCCTTAGATTTGTTTCTATTTAAGTAGATATATTTAGTTTAGTTTTTATGACTAAGAACATATTTGTACTTATATAATACAACATAGGTATGAAATAATGTATATTCAAATAAAATGTTTCAGTTTGTATCATGAGTATCATTAAGTATTTGAATTTCACCGTCGTCATTAATTATTAATGTACTCATACATTCCGGCACAGATTCCGGTCTCAAATCGTTGGTTAATTCGCAGTGCTCTACACCTAGAGACGTTTCCTTCTCCCAAACATCTAATTGTAATTTTCTTATTTCTAATTGTAGTTTTTTCTTCTTTAATTGGTGATATTCTGTTGAATCTATTAACGGTGATGTATTATTCGTGCTTCTTTTACCCTTGTGTAATGGAGTTTTATTTCTCGTATAGCTGTTATGAGGTTGGTTGGTGGTGGAAATTTGGTTGGTTTCTTGTTGTTCAGGAGCCTCACTATTTCCCTCGAGGGCGTTATTGAGAGGGGCTTCTACCGGTTGTACTGGGGTTTTGTATCGTATTCCAAACGAATCTTCTAACCCGATTCCCTCTATAATGGGCGAGTCCCTCCCAATTACCTCTAAAACTAATTCGTCAATGGAATCCAGTTTGCTGTTTGATCCACCCGCTGCTCCCGTACTCTTCGCTCTATCTACTTTAGTCTAAAGATAAGAAAAAAAAAACAATTTAAATTATCAAATAAGTAGGTAATAAAATTAGTTTAGAATCAAACCTACATAATTCAAAGATAAACATTTATAAAATCAGGTAAAGGGGGCGAATAATATTATGCTATACTGCTTATCCGAAGATATATGGAGGGTTTAAAATGTGGTGCCAAAATATTCTCACCCAACACGAGCCATATTCATCTTCTATATTATGACATAAATTATTTAAGGGATTGCAAATAATCTTTAATTATTAGTAAACTTACCATCGTTCTTTGGCGTAAGTTAGGCCAAGTTGTGTCTCTTATATACGTAAAGTCTTTGTCGCTTGTGACAAAATTAATCGCGACCGCGTAGTCACGAACATCTATCCACGCTTGTTTTTTTATATCTTTCGTGATTGTCGGCGAAAACTTTGCAAATAGTAATTCCTTGAAGTCAATCATTTTTCTCAGAAAATTTGTTGTTTTCAGGTGCTTTTCTTCTCGTTTTCTCATCATATTTACCTAATGTTTTATTTTAACTCAACTTACGAATAAAAGCGGGAAAATATAGCAAGTATTTTGTTTTTTTTAAACTCTTGTTACACTATGGCCGTACGCTGAAAGGAACCGCGGTCCAAATTGAGCATTTGATATAAGTATTACAATATTAAAATTTTTTTTGTTAAATTTGGACTCGTTACTTATATTATAAGTAAAAGCATTTTATAAGTTCAAAAAAATATTTATGCAATACAATTTAGCATACTTCTGAAATTATTTTTAGGACTGCTAACTATTATTATGACTATTTAATTTTATGCAACGTAACACAATTATAATCAGTAAATTTTAGGAGTAAATAGCTTATAATATAAGCTATTATTTTATATGCAATAGGCCCCTGGTCATGTCTGTTGCAGATTGTTTCCTTCCCCTTCATATCTCTATTAATAATTATGACCTTTGATATAAGTAGCAGGTACGAGAAGGTACACGTTCAATTATATTTATTTATGTAGTCTTACAACAATAGCTTATGAGGTTTTTTGTCTTACATTTGTTCCTTAAAAATGTAGTGATTTCAGTTTAATATCGAGGTATGAAATAGCTGTGGTTGAAAAATAACCATCGAAAACTTAGGCCACGTTTTTATTTGCCGATATTTGTCTATTTTTGATTGATCCGTAACATTATTTGTAAAAAATATTTTAAAAAAATTACCTTTTTGTCAGAAGCTTGACTTTAAGACTTATTGTTAGAAAAATTTGCCACGGCTGTTGAACAAACTTGATTAAAGCTCCTCAAATAATTCTTAACATAATTTAACAAGTAAGTACCCATGGAATTCCTGTTTGGACCATTTACTGCAATGGTCAACTTGCATCTAATGACGTTTTTAGATAGATCAGAATTTTCTAAATTAAACCCTGAGCAGTTTGGGATAAGTACGAAATTTAACCGAAATTAGGTCGCTTCGAAGAAAATCAGCTGTAACTTTATTTTCTGCCCATAATACTCGAAAGTAGCACTTGACGCACGATGTCAAAATTTTGATTATGTGTGCCAATTTTTAATACAACGTGCTTCCTTAGTTTTTATCCAGTACGAAGAGTGAAAGCTGTGGAAATAAAAAGGAGAAACGCTTCAGTGGCTTAGAAAGTGTGGTTTTATTTTAGTGCGTTAGTATTTTGGAATTATCGTGTAATTCACTACCTTGTTAAGATATTGAGAATTGGATTCTAAGATTAGATATAAATATACTTCTAAATTATAACTATTTTTAGTTAGGGGAGGCAAAGGTGTACCACCAGGCAGCGTTCTTTACCAGTACCATTATATCATTAAAACCTTAATAACTCCGAAAATATTAAACATATTGAAAAGTTAGTACTCTATTCTATTATATATACCTACACTATATTCTTAGCAAAGGGCTTTATTATTTACTTCAAGCGCCGGGATATAATTATAAAACAGCCACGATGAGAAGCGAATTTTTCGGAAAACATCTCTTCCTCATATATTAATTAGTTTTGTTTAAACCAATGTTCAGTAACTTCTGAGCATACTATACCTGTCATTTGAATAGTTAATTGAAAACTATAAACATGGAAAGAAGCTTTTTTACAAGGCAGGTTGATTCTGGAAAAATAAACCTTCATCGCAGCATTCACGTCAAAAAGTAAGTAACGTATCCGACGGGCCCGTCCGTACCCGCCGTGGCTTTTTATGAAACGCGTTTAGAAAGGTTCTCCGTCACACGACGCTTCAATCGTAAATTTTGTCATGTCGCGGGAGATTGATAGCTTATACTTTGACGTTTTATAAAATATACCGCAAAATACCTACCGATGTTGCATTATACCGAGGTTGCAACCCGTTTTGTAAAAATTAGGTTGCTTATAATTTATCCAGTACCTAATAACTTTCTTTCATGATTAGAGAAGGCCAAGATTGGCCTTAAAAAAAAAAGATAAAAGAAATTTATTTAGTAAGTAGGCCGCTCGGGCACTTTTACACGTCAAGATACTACCAGCGCTTCCCAAGAGGAGACCACTGCTGAGAAGAAACGCCGCAAGAAACTCAGCAGTCAGTCATTTTTTTAAACTTATTTCATATTGCATATTACAATGGTATGTACAACTTAATCTAGCATTATATAAAGCTACAAGTATTAAATTAAATATAATATCAAATAACAGTAGTTCAGCAGGAAAACATGCCAAAAATCTTACGGGAGAGAAGGATAGAAAAGAATAAAATAAAATAACTACAACTACCTACTTATATATGTGTATATGAGATGGTGCAAGATGACCACATAAAAGTTTCGATATGTTTTCCTGCATCAACGGTGTCCCCCAGACAAGAAAAAGCAGGATAAAGCCTTTGCATTTGAACAAATTACTATTGACTAAGTTTCGGGTGTAGGCCATGCATTTTTGTCTGTTAGATAGTCCTCGACCCTATAATACGCTTTAGACATTAACGACCTTTTCAAATATTTTTTAAGTGCTGGAAAGGGTAACTTTAAAACTACTTCAGGTAATTTATTATAGAAATGAATGCATTGACCAACAAATGATTTATATACTTTACGGACACGGAATTTTCGAATAGCTATTTTATTTTTATTTCTAGTATTTAAATTATGTATATCTGAGTTTTTGGTGAACGAATCTAAATTCTTAATAACGTAAATAATATTCTCGTAAATAAATTGAGACGCTACAGTTAAGATATTAATTTCTTTAAAAAGTTCTCTTAATGAGTCACGGGAATTTAAATTATAAATAGAACGAATGGCCCTTTTTTGTAACACAAATATAGTTTGTATGTCAGCTGCCTTACCCCAAACCAGAATACCATAAGACATAACACTATGAAAATAACTATAATAAACTAAGCGAGCTGTCTCAACATTAGTTAGTTGTCTAATTTTCCTAACGGCGTAAGCTGCCGAACTTAGTTTACCTGCCAGTGCAGCTATGTGGGGACTCCATTGCAAATTTTTATCTATTGTTATGCCTAGGAAAACCGCCCTATCTACCATTAGCAAACACTCGTTATTTAGAAAAATACTAGAATCTACCGGTTTAACATTAGGCAAAGCGAACCTAACACATTTAGTTTTCTTGGCATTTAGTAGCAAGTTGTTACTAATAAACCAATTATGTACTTTAACTAGAGTGGCGTTTATCCTACTGTAGTCTACGGTTTTTCTATCTACCTTGAAAATTAGTGAAGTATCATCAGCAAAAAGTACAATATCGCAAAGTTCATCTACTATTGGTGGTAAGTCATTTATGTAAACCAAAAATAAAAAAGGACCTAAAATAGAGCCTTGAGGCACACCTATTTTCACTGTAGCTCCAACAGATTGCGTTTTGTTTACAACAACTGTTTGAGTTCTATCACTTAGATAAGAAGACATAAGGCTTAAAGCTTTATTGGACAATCCATAATGTTCTAATTTTAAAATAAGGGTCATATGTTCCACGCAATCAAAAGCTTTAGAAAGATCACAAAATATTCCTATTGCGTCGCAAGATGTTTCCCAACTGTTATATATATATTTAATGAGTACCGATGCCGCATCAATTGTTGATCGACCTCTTGTAAAGCCAAACTGGTTATTGCTAAGTAGTTTATTTCTGTTAAAGTGACCTAACATATCCTTCAGCATTAGTTTCTCAAAGACTTTACTTAAAACTGGTAGTATGGAAATGGGACGGAAGTTCGTTATATCACTCGTCTCGCCTGATTTAAAAAGAGGTATGACTTTACTATATTTCATGAGATCTGGAAAGATCCCCTCTGATATGCAATTATTGTAAATTAATGCTAGATGGGGTGCAATTACATCTATGATATGAAAGAGCACTTTAACTGATGTGCCCCACAAATCTTCAGTCTTTTTTAAACTAAGCGATTTAAATATCTTTACTATTGAATCTGAATTTACAGGGCTGAATTCAAAGTTTATATTACATTTACTGACATTAGTGCAAAGTAATGATTGAGCTTCAACCGCGGATGATTTAAGACATTTCGTAGTATTAATTGCCATGTTGGAAAAATAATCTTCGAATGCTAATGCAACATCTTTATTTGACGTGATTGGATGGCTACCTGTGTTCAGGGTGACTTGATTATCACAAGTTTTTGATTTTCCCGTTTCTCTATTTATAATATTCCATACAGTTTTTACCTTGTTCTCAGATGATTTGAGTTTAAGACTAAGAAAAAATGCCTTAGCAGTTAAACAAACTTGCTTAAAGGTCCTCGAATATTTCTTAACATAATTTAGGAAATCAGCATTCTTATTGTCCTCCCTCTCTCTATATAAGTCATAAAGCCTATTTCTACTTTTATGAATGCCTGCAGTAGCCCATTCACTAAATCTGGTTTTCGACCTAGTAATAGTTTTAATTTTAAAATTGTTGTTAAATTGATGTAGAATTACGCCAAACAAGTCTTTATAAATACTATTACATTCATTCTGTGAAAAAGGTAACACTGAAAGATTACTCTGAACTTTATTTTTGAATAATTTCAAACGATTACTAGTTATAGGTCGGTAAGTTATTGTGTGAGGTTTTTGATAAAAATCAGAGATGAAAGATGCCTTCTGACCACTATGGTCAGAATTAAAACAATTAAATATTTCTTTATCCAAACAATCGCAGTTACAAAAAATATTATCTAAGCAAGTTGCACTACTAACACCTATCCGAGTGGGTTCAAAGAACAGATTACCTAAATTAAAAGATTTAAATAAACTTAGTAACCTAGTGGTATTATTTGACTTTTCAAGTAAGTTAATATTAAAATCTCCACAAACTATAACATGCTTCTGGCTATTACATGCTAATTTTAACACATGTTCCATAGTGGATTCAAATGTGCAAAAATCAGCCAATGGTGGTCTGTAAACACATATTATTATATAACTTTCTATTTCTGCGCATGAAATTTCTACAATCCTTTCTATCGATTGCTTTACAATATCCTTTCTTTCTTTGGCTTTAAGAGTACTTTTAATAATTATAAAAGAGCCACCATGAATGGCACTTTTCCTGGCAAAATAACTTACTAATTTAAAATTTAAAAAATCAAAAATTAATTGATCTTGTCTAAGCCAATGTTCAGTAATGCACATTATTTGTACATTTTCATTATCTAAGAACAACCCTATTTCTAGTTCTTTGCTGGAAAAACCTTGAATATTTTGGTGAATTAAATTTATACTCAAGGGTGTTTCCGCTGTCCTATAATTTAGTTTAAATCAAGAGGCAAAGCATTATTGCCAATTTTGGCTTGTTGGGGCTGTGAACTATTATATCTATTTGGTTCTATATTAAAAGCTAATAGATCAACCAAGGTCAAAATATGTTTCTTGGGCAAATGAATTTTTCCTGATGTTAGATCAAGGCGCTTTATAAATTTGTTTAAATCAAAGAAATGATATTTTTTATTAAAGCATATAGCATTATATATTATTGAGTTAAAGTGAGCTATTCTATTATTATGACTAAATGAGATACTTTGTGAGTATGGTAGCGCACACAATATAATTTTACCTATTCCTCTATCTTCAATAGTGTTTAGTGTTGACATTAATTTATCTACACCAGACTTATCCACACCAAGACTATTTCCTACCAAAATTATTAAAGTGGTGGTACTGTCAAAGCTTCCTTTTAAAAGTAAATCACTTAATTGTATAATAGTTGCATTATGGTAACAGTAATTTGTAACATTTTGTTTTAATTTGTTATTTAACAATAAACCTAGTCCAGATCCAAGCTGGTCAGAGTAAACAATAGTTTTATACGTACTTATAATTTGTCTAGGGGGCGCCTTAGAAGTATCAAGGGTCATCTCCGGCTGAATCACAGCAGTTGGTGAAGTACCTAATCTATCACAGTTACCATAACCACTGTTTATTAAAGAGTTAAAACGCTCCTCATTCAATCTACATTCTTCCACCAATTGAGTGAAAGCCAGGATATGCTCCTTGACTTCCTTCTGAGCAGTTACATACTTTAAAGAAGTAACTTCAAGCTGGTCCTTTAGCTTATTTATCTCAGCATCGAGTTTTTGGATATTTAAATCATATGTTATCCTATCGGAATCTAACTTTTCATTGCAATGCCGCACCCTATCTTTCATTATTGATAATTCTAATTTAACTGTAGAATAGTTTTTTATACATCTTTTGCTTTTAATTAATTTCTGTGTACGCCTAATATAATTATTAATTTTAACATATTTCTTCAATTTATTATTGCTATTAAAGAAAATTAATTTTTTACTGTCCTTATCGTTATTACCTACCAGCTCTTGGTACAGGTTTTGTGTTGTTAAACTATCATAACACTGACGTTCTTTCCTAAGATAATTTAGTTCTTCATTTGCTGCGCCAAGTTCTTCCTCCAGGTTTGTGATACGCTTTAATGCCACTTCATGGGTAGAAGCGCACTGGTTGAAGGTATCAATCACAGACTGCAACTGCTCCAATTTATCTTGAGCATCTGATAACTTATAATCATACTCCACCAGATCGCTTCTCAACACCGTGTTCTTGTCCATCAATTTCTTCAGTTCTTCCTCACTGTCATCCCTTTCCCTCATTAACTGGTCATTCAGGGTCCTAGCTTCCTGCAGCTGTTTTAAGGTGGCCTTGAGTTGGATTTCTTGTTGACGTGCAGTGGCCTTGCGAGATTTCATGTTCAAAGCGCTCATTGTCTCACAGTAACTCCACAAATGCACTGAAAGTTATAAAACAACTGAGTACAACTGAGTAACTTGAGCAAAGGAAGATTGTTGGTTATTATAACAAGGATGTGAGTGAATAGATGTTAGTGAACAGTGTATCGTGTACGGCAATGTCTGTGGCGAATGTGATATGTCTTCAACTTTGCTTCCACTGTCCGTCAAGCAAAGAGAGTTTTCACCGTGCCAATGTTTTGTGTTTGACGTCGCTCACGGCTTCAACAGTGAGCAATGAGAAGTATGATCATGAACAGTGTCAAAATAAGAAAAAAAACCAGCGTTAGTAAGAAATAAAACAAATACTTCCCAGGTTTTCTTGATGAATTTGAAAACGTCCGTTGGCGGTTGACAGGCGCAGTCGCAAGCGGCCTGTTTACTGTTTAGTAATGTTTATATGAAGACTTTAGTGTTATAATTTCACCAAATTACTGTTATCTACAATTCTAATGAGGTCAATTACTATATTTTTATTAAAAAATCTTTAATAAAATACGGAGATAAAAATTTGACGTCTATCAGCTGTCAGTGCTACCACAGAACTCCTTAGATCATTTATACGCCCGGCCATGTTTAATACAGTAGGAGAAAAATATACTAACTAAACTTTCTTCTCTATTGTCTCAAATAGGTAAAACGGAATAAAAACAAATGGTATAATCCTCAATTGTGGACATAAAGAGGGTTTTATTAATTTTTCTTGTTAGGTTTTATTTTGTTCATTGATTAAAAAACAACACAGTATATCCATTGAAGGACTGTTGTATATATTTACTCTAATAATACATTTACTCAATTGAATATGCACAGACAACGTTGGTCATTAACAATGTACAAAAAAAAGGGTAGTAAGGTAGATAAGGCTTGAAGTACAAAATAAACCAAATAATACCTACTGTGGAAAAGTGGGGTCTTTAAGGCGCGGTGACGATGGTTCTTTGATGTGATTTCCACGTAAATTGCCGCAATAGATGGGTCTGATTGCATTAGCCTCCCCGATCCGAGCACGGAAGCTAGCCCGGTGCGGCGTTTTCATCTCACCTTCAAAGCATAATTTATATTAAATTGCAATTCCATTTTCTCGTTAGAGTGAAAATAACGGTTTACTAACGAGATCAAATGAAGTCCATCAATCCGGGGTGTCTCAGACTTAGCACTAGGAATGGCAAATAAGCAGTTAACGAGGTCGAATGCCTCATCATTAAAACAAACCCTACGCTCCGAATTGTTGGGCGGCAAAGCGGCACTGCCAGTGCCAGGATAACAAAGTTTACGGAGCGTACCAGATCGCCGTCACAAAGAAAATTAACCGCGATGCGACAATGAATAACGTAAAATATTACGTGTAATTATGATATTTTTATTGATTATACACTAGATTAGTTCTCGATTTTCCGCTTCGCTTTTACTAAATTATATTCAGAAAATATAAGAGTAGATTGTGCTGTGAGTAAACGCGGTGGCAAAGTTACGTAATTCATCACGAATACTGCTCTTAAAAATAATTGCTTCATTCAATAGCAATTAAAATTCGCAAAACGACTTGGATCTTTTTGCCGAGTCTTTTTAAAATGAAAACGTTTTCTGAATAAACAATGACGCGGCCGACGGGAATATATTTTTTCGCAGTGACTAACTTTCGTCGCCTTTCGTTAGTATTTTGCAGACAGTAAATTACCCATTGTAGGTTTCTCTTTCGAAGACAAAATATACTCGTATGTATAGGCATGTCTTAAAACCCAGAGAATATTACCAACAGTACTTTCCGTCTATTTTGTGAAACCAATGTCCTTTATTGATTTTTAACGTTTGTATTTTTTTCAAGTGCATTCTTCGCAAAGCTTAATCCTGTTGTTCGTATTATTTTATATTATATTATTGTTTTATATCATGAAAAAAGTAATGTATAAATACTTAATCAATAGTGCAATTAAAAGTGCGGAAAATCGTTTATTGATCTATTGGACCAGCAATCATAACTTGACTCCTGCGCCCGTGGCATTTTGAAATGGTAAGTATAATCTCTACGACCTTGGCGAAGGAAAGATAAAGCGCGGCCAGACCGAGACATGCTTCAACACGTAGTGTTTACGTGCTCACGGATTACGGTAGGCTCATCGGTGAGTTCCTTGTTTCACTTCATCTTAACCCAATATGGGTTAAGATAACGTTATGGCACCTAGGTGCTTTCACTTGACTCACAGTAAAATTAAACCAATTTTATTGGAAAGAATAGCCTGAAATTTATTTCAAGCTTAAAAGTGTTAATAATATTCCACGTACCTAATTTATTAAAGTAACCTCGCCTCACTACTTATTGACTATTATGGTGAACGTAGGAGTTAGGGAAGACTCATGGGTCTCAAAGGTCATGATAGACGAACGTCATTCAAATATAAAGTAAACAAACACACGGAGCAGCACCACGCGGTTATGTAACGCTTTGATTAGGTAAGTTCATACAACCCTACAGGTGGATCTTAATTATAATAAGTACAAGTAACAAAATGTTTTCTCCGCAAAAAGACAACACCTTAGGAAACAAGATGAGGAAGTCAAATAGTGTCTCGCGTAGAATGAGAACCGTAAATCACGCCGTGTGTGACTTATATTAGAAATCTGTTATAAAGATATTGTGAACTTATTTATTTTACTGCAGTTATTCGTATGATATGGCGATCTGATACTTTTGTGGGTGGGTCATAAATCACAGTGAGGAGAAGCGATGGCTGTGTAAACAGCTACTGCACAACTATACGGCGCGCGCGGCATGCACTCGCCCTCTGATACACCCCGCTGATGGATCCCTCTGTTACCAGTTTACAATCAGCACTTCTGTAATTATCTTATTTTAAAGTGGCAATCGAATCCAAGAGTTAATTACTAACTATCCTACCGACGCGAACCGCTCCCAATAGCGATGAACAGCGCCCGAATTGGAACCCGCCGCGCCAAGGGTGCCAGGATCCCGGCGAGGTGCCTATTTATTACCTATTAAGACATTCCACCACCAAAGCGTAAAATTGATTACTTATATCTAAAATTCAAATCACGGCAGCCAATATCTGCCAAGAATTACGTTGTCTCAATCCAAAATTATGCGAAAAGCGTTGACTGATAAAATCCTCCCCTCTTCAATGTTAAGGTGGATAAGTGCTAATTCGATTGATAACTCAAATTGCGCCCGAGATTATAAGTTTCAAATCATTAACTTTCATAGCGGCTAACTCTTAGAAAGCCAATAATCCGGGTTTTTGTAGGCGACAGCTAAATTCTCGATGAACATTTTCCACATCTCAGATATGACTGAACGGACTTTGCTCTAAAGTTATTGTTAAGCCTTAGAGCTTTTGTGCGCTTCGCGGGACCCAAGTCGGAGTTGCAAACTTATCTCACCGATATTAAACTGTGGGCAATTTCATATTTTTCTTGAAGTGAAGGAATTGATCACCGACAATAGTTGAAGGTATCGATCTTAAAATGACCAATATTGACTCCTTGACGAAGTGAAAAACGCATTCTGGCTATTTCAAGAATATCATTGCAACCTGGTAATCTTAAATGCTTTTCTTTGAGAATTCTACATGATCACGGCCACATTATTTATTCATTATACTTACTACGAGTGTGATATGCCAACTGATGTACTTACCTAGGAACTTTCATTTTTCACATAACCAATTGCTCAGTCTGCATAATAAACCACACTTATATAACAATTACAATGCATAACAACCAATTCTATAATTTCTTGAATCATCTAATAGATTAAAAAGTAGACAAGTTCTAAGGTCTTAGTTTACTACTAATTACTATTAATTAGTAACAGTTCTAACCTAATACGAGTACATAACATTTAGAAAACTGTTATGATAAAGGAGTTTTACGAGTTTAGACACACTTGCCTGGTAAAATTCTACAGTTCGTTTTTATGCTAACCGTTTTTATACTTTCCGAATCACGAATGTAGTTAAATTAAATTATGCTAGAATTTTTTATGCAAATTAAACGGCATTCGTCATGAAGTCATGATTCGTCTGATGGTACCAAGAAGTATTTATGCTAGGACAGTTCACAACACAAAATAAATACGAAGTGATACTCGTAATAAGATGAGATGATCTCTAACAATTTGCAATGCGTAGATCAGCACACATTCGCCGTTGGGACGTCCATTTTCGAAAAATTCAATTTAATGAATATGTTTTATTATACTAAGACTAAGACTTAACCTACGCTAACTGAAAAATATTTGAGTAAATTATTGATCTTAAAATGACCAATATTGACACCTTAACGAATTGTAAAACGTCTTTCGCTGGCTATTTCAAGAATATCAAATGCCAAATCTTAGAGTAAAACATTTTTCAGGAGTATTCATTTGATGAATAGGTACGAGTACTCACATGTATTATACCAGTTTTATAAGGAGAAAAAAATGATGCGTAAAAGCCGCGTAATAAATACGGTTTCTGTTGTTGCAGGGGAGACGATGGAAAATGCAGGAAGACGCAAACAATGACAGCATGCCCCCGCCGCCCGCGACCAGCGGCCCGCGCGGCGCGCGCGCGCCGGCGGCGGGGCCCGTGCGGCGAACACCTCCCGACACGCGTCTTTTACGTAATCTCACGCTTATTAGGCTATACTTACTCTCTTTACAAGTGATATCATACTTATATCAAACCGCGTCCCTTTCACGAGCGCGGACGAACGTTAACCTTTCAAAGCGTCCGCTAGTCAAATTAAAAGCTTACGTAAATTCAATACGAACTAGAACAATTATTTTCAATGTTAAGTCGTTATTAGTCGAAGTAGTAGTGCAATTATTCATTGTTGCCAAGTGTATTATGTGCGTGGCGCGGAGTCGATGGAGGTGCGGGCAAGGGACTGGAGCAGGGGCGGGCGCGTGGGCGCGGACGTTGCTGGTGCTGTGGCTGAGCGGGCTCGGCTCGCGCTGCGCGGCACGGCGGGACGACGACCTGCACATCGGCGGCATCTTTCCCATGGAGGGAGAGGGCGGTTGGCAGGGCGGCCAGGCTTGCAAGCCAGCCGCTGAGCTGGCGCTTGCTGACGTCAACGACAGATCAGATTTGTTATCCGGCTTCAAACTACTTCTGCATAGCAACGACAGCAAGGTACTTCTAGTAATCCTACATTGTTCGCTTCTGCAATCAAGAATTGTACAGTACGATTATTTCGGTTTTAATCGTAAAGGTTAGAGTTTTTACATAGAGTAGGTACATAAAACCTTTACTAAAAATATTCTAACCTATCTACTTAGTATTATTAATAACCAACACAGTCATAACATCAAACTAAGTATAGAAACTTCATTAATATTCTAAATATTCAAAGACAAAGACATTTATTGCCAAATAGACTATAATCAACTTTTTATGTCATTATCGTCTTTGACGTGTTATAGTTTTGTAAACGTTTTGAGAGCTCTTATTCACTTAACAGTAATGGCGGCCGAGCTGAAAACAGTACCGTAAAAGGTCAAATACGATGTGCTTTTTACATACAAGAATAGAGGCCCTGGTTTAGACGGTTAAGTGCACAATATCTTTACTTCTATACTAATATTATAAAGGGGTAGTGTTTGTGGCGTTGTAAGGGGTAATCTCTGGGTCTACAGAACCGATTTAGAAAATTCTTTTACCAATTAAAAGCCGCGTTGTTTGTGAGTTTCTAACCCAAAAAAATTGCCAGCGGAATGGGCACGGGAACAGCTAGTGATATTATAAATACGAAGCAATGTGTTTCATGTCATTTGCAGAAGTTCCGATCACTCCCGATGAATGCCGAGAATTGCCGAGTGTCAAAGTCCAATTAATCGTACTGTAACGTGCTTGATGATAGATTTAATGATTATTCACTTAAAAATATTTTTATTTAATTAACATCTACCGACGTCTACTTATTATTGTTACTAAAAGTTGTATACGTCATTGGTATTTTTTTAACAACATTTGCTGCTGTCGTTTCTGTTTCTGAAATAGTTTAAGCTTAATTACCTAATTTCTTAGTAACCGTAAGTTATGAAATCGGAAGCCTTGTACGTATAGGGATGTTATTGCGAAACGCCTAATTACAATGAATTTCAAATTGCGTTAATACTTAAAAGCCCGGGCTCATGATGGCGTCGTAAAATATCGCAGCTCTAATCCATTAAGTTCCGGAACCGAGCCCAGCTGACAAGCTGGCGTGGTAATTAACAAAAAGGATCTCATTCTATGATAGTATAGTATACCTACCTACTACCGATAGGTATTAATAACCCGCTATAAATCCGAGTGGACTGAAATCGTAGGCTTGCGATATTGTACCGAGAAGCTGAGCCTGACGTTCGATTCAATTATCTATTGAGAATTTATGAATGGCTCACGGAAGAGGGTGTTATTAAGATAGAATTTCCGAGGCGGCAAATGGTAATTTTCCATTTATCGATTTAAATTCGCGAAGAAAGAAAACTCTTTTAGGTGTTATTATTAGGTTATGATTTATGATTGACATAGATTTATCGAACGCCTTTATACCTTTTTCGTCGTTCCTCGTTAAAAAAATCATCTTGAAATCTTGATTAACACGTTTGCATTAGCAAATTTGCTGAGGGTAAATATGCTAGGTACAAAATAAAAAAAAACAAAATACCAACCTTAACAACTCAGGGATTTATTTGCTTTAGCCATATGTTTGAAAAATTTAGTAGCAATTTTTTGGGATAGTAGTGATATGTTTTAGTAAAATGTACCAATTACAGTAGCAAATTTTCAGCGAATGGGGCGCGCTGTGCATTATAAACAGTAAGTAGTATCTTTCGGTAGCAAACACTTAGCGGCCGCCGCGGTTCACGTATCAGGTGCCGCGGACATACAAAAAGCCACTCTAAACTTACTGAAGAGTGATGTTATTTTTATCTCTCAAAAAAGGATTAAAGCGTCGGGTGTTGACTATAAATCCTTATGAGATAAAACTATTCGCGGGCTTTACACCAAAATGTAGAAATAAATTAAGCAAGACAACGTTACAATTGAATTAATGTAAGGTACCATTGACATTTTGCAAACGGCCTGGTGAAGGCATTGAGTAGTGGCGGCATCTCGATTATTCGAGCAGCTGCCTCAAGGTCCTTATCGGGATTGATTCGAGTCTCACTTAATATCAACAACATTATAATCCCGGCATAAAAGTTAATTACAAAGTGCTACAAATCATTTTACGAGGACTTCCTACCCATTACAATTGTGGCTATTCTCATGACTAGTTAGAGCCCGCTTATTACTGATAATCAACTTTAGTTCACTAATAACATTTATGAGCATCAAGAAGATGTCGCTTTTCCTGCAACTCTATTAAGCACACACGCGATAAAGATATTTAACATTGCACTACGAAATGAATAAGGGTTACCTATCCGGCTTGTTTGGATATAATTATTATATTGTTACAATTCTTTGTAAAAAAAGTTTTCAACATTGGGGTACTGCCGTGAAAGTCAAAGTTAAGGATATAGGGTAAGCGTTCCAGTGAATGAACCCTTAAGAAGATTTCCGTCTTTATTTATTTTCAATAAAATTGATGTAGTTACTGTCAAATACTTGTGTCGTTATCAATCAACGAAGTGTTCTAGTTTGCTCATATAACATTAGTTTTATAATGATATTGCAAAAAAATAGGTAAGTTATAACTATTTTAATCGAAAAGACCAAAAAGAAACATTTGTAAATGAACACGATAACACCAGTGAATGAACAATGTTTTCTTGTTTATAACGATTGTTTTTTTCTTTTAAATTAAATAAATAAACTAGGTCCCTGCTTATTAATTCTCGCCTGAAAAATACGTAGGTATAATGGGTTCTTATTAAATAACGATCGTTTAATAACTGGCACCTACATTTTTGGCCAAACTAATAACTGAATTACTTGAATTAATGGTAATTCATTTGAGTGAAATTATAAACCAGTGAAAGAATAGTTTAGCATTTTAAACATTTAAGAGTTCGTACCAATACTGGCCATATGACGGACAATCAATTAACAGCTATGTTTATGAAAAAGAAACTTTAATACCACAACGAAAACGCACAATATTGTAATATACATATAGGTAAGTTATTTACACGGTTCTAGTAAGTGAACACCGCAGTTCATTCATGGATATTAGCGGTTTCTGTGATCCAGTTGTAGAACATTTCCTTAAAAACGGCAATTTGAAAAAAAAACCAGATGATATGGAATGTAAATAGAAAAAATATATCCTTGAAACTTAATATAAACACACTACGAGTCGCAGTTGTTTGGAATAAGTACATGGAATAAGTATATCCATTATATTTAACGATAAAGTGGCATGTTAGTAGTTTTAATTTAATAATCATAATTTAACAACAAAAATACTTCTAGGACACGTAATATTGCATCGAAAATAATTTTGACCCATACAATGAAAGCAAAAAGCTGTTATTCTCTAACGCACCAGCAGACAAGATGACGTGGAATTTGCGGTCGATCATTTTAAACCTTACACCAGTTGCTTGTCCCTGATGCATCGCTTATTTGTTGTCCTCAGTTCAGTTTATTTATTCATCAATGTAAATATTAATAATCAAAGAATACAAAAATAATCAAAACAAGAACAATTAAACATCTAATAAATGACCACTCATCCGATGTCAACATGCATACAAAGGATTAATAAATGTCAATACAATAATAACTTTACAGTTACAGCTCCATATATTCATCCACGGAGTATAATGGATTATAAAATAAAGGTTACTACACATCAATGATCGTACAGACGTAGAGAAATAAACCTAAAGGCAAAGAAAACATCCGCGCTCATCACACAAAAATAGAGGGAACCAAAAATAGGCTAAACGCGTCGTCAAATAATTATACGATCTAAGAACTTCATTGTACAAAACAAAACGAAAACCAATTCAATAACCAAAAGGTAAACTTAACCCTTTAAAGGATCTCTTCCAGCTTACCTTTGAGAGATAAAAAAAGAAACGTACAGTGTGTTCATAAAATATGCCAATAACGGCTCTGTCGTGAAGTTGCAAGCGTTGGCCTTAAAATTAACACCAATAAGAGACTAAGTTTTCGTCCATAAAATTATGAAACAAGTGAATAAAAAAAAGTAATCAATATAAATACAATCCCGTTATGTAAACTACTTTAATGAATACCTAAATTAATTGTATTACAATCGTTACCCGCCGTTTCCAATAACACGGTTTTCTACTTCTGTTCACATAATATGTATCTGTTGATAATATTATACAAATTATAATAGGTAGTTCTAAACCAATTATTGATATAAAAACCGGCCAAGTGCAAGTTGAACTCTCGTGGGGAGTGTTCCGTACATACGTATTTTTTGATAAAATTATTATAGGTTGTCCTGTAATCTACAAACAACTTACTATACTCGTGTTAATACTCGTATTGTATGTTTTTCAAAATTCTAGGCTCAATTTAGTTTCGATCTATTTTCGTCTTCTTTCATGAATAAAATAAAAACTACCTATTTATTTCACAATAATAGCAATAATATGTTTGATATCCTCAAAACAAGCCCTTTCATTTGGTATATGAGACAGTAAGGTTTACCATCCTTTTTTAGGGTTCCGTAGCCAAATGGCAAAAAACGGAACCCTTATAGATTCGTCATGTCTGTCCGTCCGTATGTCACAGACACTTTATTCCGTAACTAAAAGAGCTATACTATGGAAACTTTGTAAGTAGATGTATTCGGTGAACCGCATTAAGATTTTCATACAAAAATAGAGAAAACAATAAATTTTTGGGGTTCCCCATACTTAGAACTGAAACCCATTATTTTTTTCTTTTTCAAACCCATACGTCCCACACGTATGGGGTATCTATGGATAGGTCTTCAAAAATGATATTGAGGTTTCTAATATATATTTTTTCTAAATTGAATAGTTTGCGCGAGAGACGCTCCAAAGTGGAAAAATGTGTGTCCCCCCCCCCCCGTAACTTCTAAAATAAGGGAATGTTAAATGTAAAAATAATATATGATGTACATTACCATGCAAACTTCCACCGAAAATTGATTTGAACGAGATCTAATAATTAGTTTTTTTTTAATACGTTATAAATCGTAAACCGCATTTTACCTTTCATTCAATCAACTCAAATATAATAAAGAATTAAGAAAAAACATTTACTTTTATAAACTTAAACCTTATGCATAAACCGTGAACCATTATTTTCTAATACGAGTAAGATCGGCTGCCCTACGGTAAAAGACAGTAATTACAGTCGAGTAAATTTTACAGGAGAGCGAAAAAACGAAACATTCTTTATTTAAAACGTATTTTTCATTGTTTCATCAGCTTTAACATTTAATAATGTGTAAAATAATTTGCTCTACCTACTGTGTAATAATTTTATGACAAATTGTTTTTAATTATCTTTTAAATTAACAAAAATTGTTTTTCGGTAGTAAATTATTTAGTTAAAAATAAATTTGTCATATCAAAAACAAAGTAAAGTACATTTACTTTCTTTTTAAGTTGCGTATAAGCATATCCCCTACACAAGTTGAAATTTAAATAATGAAGTAATAGTACTTACCTTGTTTTTAGAAGTGTTAGGAGGCCATTCCAAGATTAAAATTCTTTACTAAACACAGTATTGGCGTTTGCTTTATAGAATTTTAAGATTGTCATCATGAGGGACCGGGTGGCTTACTAATAGGATATTATGTTACTGTAGGTACCAATTTACAATAAAAAATGATAGGCGTAAATTGTAACTTTTTTATTACATATTGCACAGTTTTTACTTGTAATTATCACATACTTTTAATTTTTACTAAAATTTTAATGGGGAGTTTCATAAAAATAGCACACCTTTTACAATTTTTTCAAATCTGCACGTGGGTTACGATCATCAATCTATTTTTCTTACTTAGAATGATGATCCCAAGATCCCAACCCCCGTGCAGATTTTTTCACAAATCTGAAGAATTTGTAAAAGGTGTGCTATTTTTTCGAAACTCCTCAAATACTATACGTAACCTCTGGCATACATGTCATGAGACATGATCCTGTTTAGCTCAATGACAATACGTAGCAACTTTGAAACGAAGATTTGAATAAATGAAGTTTAAAAGTTTCCATCTTTAATTCGTTTTAATTATGTATACAGGGTGGCACATTTAGATCAGTAAGTATGGGGAAGTCTGTAACTATAAGTGATACAAAGATCTGTTCCTAGGAACCATGTCATCGATTTTAGTGACAAGAAAAACTGCATACATGGATTTAAAAAAAAAACCTTGTACTCAGTTCGGGAATCGAACCAGGTCATATTGAAAAATGAAACTTACATTATTTGTATATTTTTGGATATCGATTGTGTAGGTCGTAAGCAGTAAATGTTACTAAGTACGAAACATGATATCTAAAAGAATAAAATGCATTAAATTTCATATCCTTTAGTTTAATAAAATGGGTCTTCGAATAACACCCATTTTTTATATAGCATTTTCTTTTTCAATACGACCGGGTTCGATTCCCGAACAAAGTACAAGTTTTTTTTAATCTATGTATGCAGTTTTTATTGTCACTAAAATCGATGACATGGTTCCTAAGAACAGATCTTTGTATCACTTATAGTTACAGACTTCCCCATACTTACTGATCTAAATGTGCCACCCTGTTTTAGAAGTTACGGGGGGAGGGGGGACACATTTTTCCACTTTGGAAGCGTCTCTCGCGCAAACTATTCAGTTTAGACAAAAAATATATTTGAAACCTCAATATCATTTTTGAAGACCTATCCATAGATACCCCACACGTATGGGTTTGATGAAAAAAAAAATTGAGTTTCAGTTCTAAGTATGGGGAACCCCAATTTTTTTTATTTTTTTTTCTTTTTTTGTATGAAAATCTTAATGCGGTTCACCGAATACATCTACTCACAAAGTTTCCATAGTATTGCTCTTATAGTTACGGAATAAAGTGGCTGTGACATACGGACGGACAGACGGACGGACAGACATGACGAATCTATAAGGGTTCCGTTTTTTGCCATTTGGCTACGGAACCCTAAAAAGGGTACATAAGTTAAAGGACTAAAGTTAAGAATCGGTAATATATCCTTTCATCACGAAAATTAAAGTTTACTCGGCCAAAAAAAAAAGTAAGTGCCATTAAATTATATTTTGAAAATATTAAAATGGAGTTTAACAATTTATAAACAAAGTAAATGTTGGTTAAAAACCAATTTAATTGAAATAAAAATATAATAAGAAAGTAACTGCCAGTAAACTACTTTGTTTTTGCTTTATCATTTTGTTTGCTTTGTTTTTGCGTAGACACATCGGTAAATATGATACTTTTTTACAAAACAAAAATCAAGCAATGCTATTTAATTTCTTTTTAGCTAAATTTCAGTCTTAATATAAACATTTTTACCAAACAGAAAACGAAGTGAATCAATTTACAACAGAAAAACAAAGTAATCGACATGCAATTACTGTATTTATGCTTTGTAATTGTGTTTTGCTTTGTTTTTCGGTAGATATTTTGTACCAGTGCCTGCAATTACTGTCTTTAGCGAAACTGTATCTCTAAAACTAAAGCTCTTTTGATGATTCCGAAAATGTAGCAACATCTGTTACTGTCTAAAAGTGCCAAAAATGTAAAAACATCGATTTTGAAAAAAAAATCAGTTACTTTCTTTTTCCGTAGGGCAGCCGAGATATCGGTAATAGTTTTCCAAGTAAACAATAATTCGCTTGGGGCGTGACTTTATCGGTAGCGGGAGCGCGCGCGGGGGGGAGGTTCCCGACTACGTTTACCCGAACGGGCAGCCACGTGAGGGCAGCTGTCGTTGACAATCGTGTGAACGGAGCTCATTTTTCGATACATTTGCAAATGCTAATATTGTACGTGTACGATAAAGAAAAACATTTATTTAGATGTATAGTGGTACGGAACCCTACGTGCGCGAGTCCGACTCGCACTTGGCCGGTTTTTTAATTGCCTGATTTGTCCCCCGAAAACGACCCTTACTTTAAATGTGTACTTGGGTCATCAATTTAAATATGTGTACCAAATTTCAACTCAATCGGTCCAGTAGTTTCGGAGCAAATTGGCTGTGACAGACGAACGGACAGACAGACGCACGAGTGATCCTATAAGAGGGTGCTGTATTTTATTTTTTTGTCCAGAACCTTAAAAAATTAAGCTCTAGACTTGGACGTACAAATATAAATGTACTAGACTATATGTATGCATAAATAAAAATTAAAAATAACTCAAGAACGGTATCACTGGCCTCGTAGGCAGCGCGGCGTAGGCGCCTTATCGGTTTAACTGGTTCGGCAGAAGGCTCGTCAAACAAATCTTAGTTTGCATCAGATAAGAGTAGTTCACAGCGGCCTCACAACCAGAATTTTAGTCAAAATGTATGTTGCATCGATAATTCGCTCGCAAAATCCTTAACGTTGTGATACGCACCTATAGAAACACAACACGGCAAAGCAATTAACAGGGCATCGCTTATGCACTTCCCGAATACGAGTAGCTTTTCACTGCTGTACTAAATTCGCAAACTAATACTTTTGCGAAATAAATTGCCTACTGCAGCTCACGTCAAGTCACACATATATTCATCAGTATTACTTTTTTCCGCAGTTCTATCAAAAATCATAAATAAACTTACTTTTTGTAACGCTGTGTATTATCGATAAATAATAAACGCTTGCGTCACTGTACAAGGTCAGCTCTAATGGGTTGTAATTAGGTCAAGCATTCAAGTTCTGGCTAAACATTTCGAGTTAACATTAAGATTGTAGTTCAGTAGAGTTACACGTTTGCTAAAATACCTTTATTAATTTCCAATCATTTGAATCCTTAGTGGTAACATCATCTTACGTAATGATAGAGTGCAGCATAATTTTTGTAAACATACAATTTTCTGTAAAGCCCAAAGAAAATAATATATTTCACAAAACGCCTCACCGTAAGGTGGAAAACGTAAAAAAAAATAAAGTCTCTAGCTGTAGAACATATCCAAAAATAATGGCATCCGACCTTTTGTCAGGTACCCTTGATTCACACAGATTTATTAAACTATTCATATTGTTTGGTTTCTTTACTACTATTTTCCATTGCATCGTTGAAATAGTTTTTAAAAAAAATTGACGGTAAGAATAAAATATTTAGGTACTTGTTTGCAAAAATTTTGAAGTGGTAATTTTGTTGCAGTCTTGTGTCCCTCCCCCTGCCTAACAGTTGTGCTTGAATATGTAACATATGTAGTAGATATTAATAATAATCGGAGTGAAAAGGAAAACTATCACGACTAATGGCCGAACCCTATATTCAATCCGCGGACAGGTAGGCTTACTTTGGATTGAAATTTGACACATTTTGTATGGGCAATTGTCAAGTTTTAACCCGAAGTAAGTTTTTTCTGTCCGCGGTTTGAATATTGGGTTCGGCCGTAAGTATTTACTTAATTGTTTTTTGTTACTGGCGACTAAATTTTATACCTTTTGAAAATCGTCTAAAAGAGCGCTAAATTTTCAATAGAAAATACTTACTATAAATACATACTTGTGGTTTAGATCGTTTTTGTGTTTGTAATCAATGTGACGAAACCCTATACTGATGAGTACGGTCTAACGTGCTGTTGTCCGGTTTTTTTATAATGTTGACAAGCTCCCTGCTTGCGTGAAAACAGATTTATCTTGTTAGATATTCTGGGGTTGATAATACTACAAATACTATAACGATATTTTTTCTGACTATGTAAATAATAGTCCTAATACCCTACGTGACACGAGTAGTCTCGCACGCGCGAAGATTAAAAATAATATACCTATACGGATCATTTAAAGTAAAAGTGAAATCAGCTGAATATTATATAAGCCTTTCACAGTTAAATGTTTTGTTTGCCTTCCCGTTCCCACTTGAGTTTAAGTAATTATCCACGACAGTACATTAACCATATTTGTAACATGAAGGAAGAATGATCGATTCTGTCTCGGTACTCTCGGTATTTTTTCAGTTTTTATTATTAAAGTTTTACTAATGATTAACTACGGCCGAACCCTATATTCAACCTGCGGATAGATAAGGCTTACATCATGACACATTTTGTATGGGCAAATATCAAATTTTAATCCAAAGTAATCCTATCTATCCGTGGTTTGAATACAGGGTTCGGCCAAAAATGTATTCTTTTCTGCAATAAAGATCAAATAAATAAATAAATAAAAAACTTCCCCGCGACCAAGCATTAAATTGCGAAATAAGAAAAGTGAGCCTTAGTGCGCGCAAAGGCGCGCTCCTCTTAGCAAGGAGCCTTTCTCTTTAATCCCTCAAGTCGCAAGAGAACGAATTTCCTTAATCAAGCTCGTATTTATCCATGGCTCCACGCAAAGTTCGTTTGTCCCGTGTCCGTATTTGTGTTTGTAGTTAGACGTGAAACAACAATGTAGTAATCCTATGATGTGTGTTGTTTGCGTAGTGCGAGCCGGGGCTCGGCGCCAGCGTGATGTACAACCTGCTGTACAACCCGCCGCAGAAGCTGCTGCTGCTGGCGGGCTGCTCCACCGTGTGCACCACCGTCGCCGAGGCCGCTAAGATGTGGAATCTTATGGTGGTAAGTACCTATCAAGCCCTCAGGATTTATAGTACGTTTCATTAGAAACTGATAATAATTTACAAAGGCATAACTAAATAATAAAATGGCATTTCAGTCACTAAATATTAATTAAACATTTTATGTGAAAATGTATCTTAGAATTAAGGTAAGCTTTTTTCAAGTACCTGCTCGATAACATATTTCTAAAGACTTTTAAGGTCCTTGATGACCTCGATCTTACCATTGAATAATTAGTACTCGTACTCGAAGCAAATGTGTATACAACACGTAGAATACCTACCTACTTAAAAACTTGACTTAATGTAACAATGGGTCTAGGGAAAATACAAAATCGGAAACAATGTCTCATGCAAATAAAACGTTCCTGCGCTTACATAAAAGTTAAAAACATTACTCGCCCTCGCCTCGGCTTCACTGCAGTGCGGGAGAGATCCCCTGAAACGTCAGTAGCGAAGTTTAGAATATAAATAAGACGTAATATTAGAATCCTCGAGCACGAACTCTGCCTTCTTATCGAGTATCGTAAACGTATCGTCAACGAGATATGGCGAATGGAATCAGCCCCGTGTGACATCTTGACACTGGCATCAACGTTCGTGTCTTCATCGAGTAGCAACGGTAAAGTATGCCAAATAATGTACATGGGTCATGGGTCAAATACTTAGGTGACTCGAGCACGCGAATTCGGCTTTAAATGTTCGTGCTAACTATAGCTATTATTAATTGGCCCTCGAAGGCACACCTAAGTATAACTCGGACTAGGGGTTCTGTTAACAAAGTACAGTAAGGTTTCGAATAGTAGTAGGTAGTCAAGCGGGAATGCCATGTAGATTGAAATACTTATTGAACTTGCCTATTAATTTGTTTAACTAATTAGGCAGTGTTGTTTTATTATCTATATGGATATAATATAATTTATATCTGCATTATATATTTATTTACAACTCATAATTCGGTTGCATAGTGTTGCGTTTTGGTATAGATATTTAACTAAAAAAACATTTTATCTTATTTAAATATATTAGTACAAAAACTCAGATAGTTGACACTAGGATTCACTTAACTTAGTAGGTACCTACCCGTTTCATAAACTTCTTAAGAAATAGTAATACCTAAGTAAATCTTTCAATATTATTACAGACAAGTAGGTATTCATTAGGAGCTCGTGTAAATGTATCATGTACATGAGGGTCTTGATGCTTACAATAAAGGTGTTTTAAAGAAGATAATAATTATGCAACAATAAAGTATAAATAAAGTTGTTATTATCATGAAGGCAGGTGAGTCTTCGGTGACCTCGGGCAGCCTCGGAGCCCTAGCTCCGCGTAGACGAACGGGCTCATCCCAAGATATTATGCTATGACATTTAAATAACAACCGAATCTACAACATAACGACAACATAGTTGAGGTGACTCGTATTTCAAACTATTTTGAAATCCCATTAATAGACCCCTACAGAGGATGAGTCTACCCAAACTTATAACCGAAATGTCAAGTCTTTCTGAATTAATTTGAAATTTATAGATTCTCAGACTTGGGAACCAAACTACTTAACTACAATCTACAAACTGTTCTAGGTAGGTACCCACAAGGTACATTACAGATACTCAATATCAAATAGAAGGGTGTCAGAGTATACTAATTAATACATCCAAGGGGCACTTGTACTCGTATGAACTCCTAATGAATTATTGCGCATTGTCTATCTATCTCCCAACCGTCAGATGTAGCCATATCGCCGGCCCGTTGATCCGCGCAAGAGGCTACGTTTGGAGAGACGACAGTCGTCTGGGACTACCTCTCCACCTACATCTCGGATACATTACGGCCGACTCTACTTGATGAGTAATCCGGAACTTCAGAGACGGATGTTTTTTTTTTTCTTTGCCCCGCGGCGACTTGAACAGCTACTACCGCGGGAATATGGCGTTTCCACTATGAAGTGATTTCGTCACTGATTATATATATGTATAAATCAATATATTCAAAAAACACAATCCAATCTTCTCTAGGAAGATTGGTGGCAACGTTGTACGGTGATATGTAGGACAGAAGCCAAGATAGTTTTAACCTCTGTACCACTGCGAGTCCACTTGAAACGAGAAGTAAGATGCCAGGATACACGAAATAAGTCCAAGTCTTCTATCACTGTGCAACACAAAGGCATTAAAAGTACAAATCACTAACAAAAAAGAACTTTGAACACCTAAATACACAAAAATAAAAAATAAACAAATTACACATCCGCCATCTTTTGACGTTGCAAATGGCCTCCCAGTCGAATGCTTACATAGGACATTTATAAGTAGGTACTTAGTAACAATAAAACAATGACTTATGACAATGACAAGTTCCTATAGAGTTTTAGTATTATATTCACTTTAACTGTGACAAATGTTCAAGCTTTTAATGTAGAGAAAGTTATAAAACATTATACCTATATACACTTAGCGGCACATTTAACCGCCCACCTTTCTAAATCGTCTATCTTTAATTAACGACAAGAAGTATGTTTACGATATAGATAATTTTACAATAATTTAAATAGATCATCCTTCATTGCATTAAAAAAAATGAGTTTGACATCTTTTCTACGGTTTATTCGAAAAAACTTTGGTGGTGTACGAAATGAATTACTGTTTTTTATGTCTTTAAACGCTTTAAAGTGGGTTATTACCGTTTTAATTAATTTAAGAGTGCTTTAATTCAAAGAAAATGCCACTAGATGCAGTTGGAGTTGCTAGAGCAGTGGCTTTTGCTGACGCTGGGTACAGCCAGCGTCGTATTGCTCGTACGCGTGGAATACCGCGTACAGCTGTACGGGACGCCATCTGACACTTCAGGGAGACTGGGTCGTACACCCGACGACCAGGTCAAGGCCGGCACCGCTGCACATCGGCTCGAGATGACCGTTTTATAGTCACAACGGTTTTGAGAAATCGCTTCTGTACAGCTACTGAAGCTTTTGAAGTGAGAAATGTTAGCGTAAGTGAAAGAACGGTAAGGAGAAGGTTGGCAGAAGAAAACCTACTAGCGTTTCGACCAGCCCGTGCCCCTGAACTTCTCCCACAACACAGAACAACAAGACTTCATTTCGCACGTGAATACTCAATATGGAGTATCGATCAATGGAAGAATGTTTTGTTATATGTTCAAACTTCAAGTGGCGCTTAATGGTTATTTTGATTTTATAATAAGTAATCTACTTACTTGGGGGGATACAAATTACGAGATGAACATTAAGGTAAATTCTAGTAAAATATTGTCTGTTTCTAAAATTTTATTGAACCACATAACTTGTTACTTGTAAGATCCTTGATTAACTTATAGTTAAGATTTCTACGGATGAACATTACTTACAAGTATGGTCACGGAAGTTAATTTGCTACCCATTTCAAATAAAATCTGCTTGTAGATAAAATTGACATTAGAGATGCCAACTCATTTGTAATTGATTAGAAACTCAACCTTATTGCTGTAGAATGTCAGATTGACTTTGGAACTCAGGTGGGTGACAAATTTAAATCCTTGACTGTACGTACATCCTAAATTTTACGCTACATTGTTAATAACTTTAATATGTATCGACGTGCGATGTACCTGTCAGTTGAAACCTACCTATATGTATTGGCTTTGTTGACTTTTATTTATTTCTTTGTTAAAAGCAATACACAGCGCTCGAAAGAGTCAAGCAATTTGTCCTGCTATTGTGCTCCCGATACAGGGGTAGAGTGAAATCTAAATCTGAATAAAACATTCCAGTGGGGGGCCCCTACTTCCAGTGATCAGGCTTTGCAGCGCAGCGGTAACCTTTTTCTGATTTAGTTGCCTTCTTTCGTATACTTAGGTACTTACCTATGCTTCAAGGCATACTCGTAGTAAGAAATGCAAACAATATTATTTAACTAAGATACCTTTTATAAATACGAAAGTTATGATTGTTTGAACAGGATAGTTTATAGTGAGGAGATAAAAGGTAAAAAGACAAGATAAAAGATGTTTATTCAGTAAGTTGCCGCACGGGTACTTTTACACGTCATAAATCTACCAGCGCAGCGCTTCGCAAGAGACCACTACTGGGAAGAAACGCCGCAAGAAACTCAATCGTCAATCGTTTTTATAAATACTACTTATGATATTATACAACTATAAAGCTTAACCTAGCATTATGTAAAACAATGAATGTAACAAAATAAAACGTAAATATATTCAAGCGTAGATTGAGCAGCAAAATGAGTCAAAACTTAGAATGCTCACAGGGACACAAAATTAAACTTACCTATACCCCTTACTTAAATTCCTTTAAAAACGCATTGAAAAAAATACTTATTAGTAACGCATTCTATGAAATATCAGAATTCTTCGATTTTACTAGTATTAATGTACCGGATAAATATCAATAATATATATATTATTTAATCATTAATACCCATTATTGTACCTTGACTTTAAATGAAATATTTTTGTAATGATTGTGACATGTGACATGTATGACAGTGCAAGACAACCACATACAAAGTTTCGATACATTCTCCTACAGAAACCGTGTCCCCTAGACAATAAACAATGTTTAGGGGAGGAGGGGGTAACACTGGATAGTTAAGAATAAAATATCATTATTAATTATAACACGAAGATATATCAATAATATCTAATATCAAAATCAACTAAGATTTGACTACCATTTGGCAGGAACTTATAGAGATCAAGTTATTACTTAAGAGATCAATCAACATTTGCTTAAATTTAGCCAATCCGATTTCACCCCTTGTATAAGGGTAAAACCAGATACCATAATTTTAATGCTGGGGTGAAAAAAGATTCTAATTATTTACAGTCATCACATACGAAAAACAATAACTCCTGTGAATTAAACCCGGTGCAACCTTCTTGGGCCCATTTCAGACAAACTGTACATTGAGTCCAGGCATCCGTAGATATTTTTCATCTCAAATAAGACATTCAGTATCATCCTCATTAACATTATCTTTATGTTTCTGATTGTGTTTATTTTTACCATCTATTAATTTTTTTCTCTTTCTTTTCCCTTGAGTGAAGGTGTTTGTGGTGCTTTAGTTTTATTCTGTAATAATTCATTTTTGTAAGGAGACTCAATCAGTATGTCAGTTTTACCCCGGCGAGCTGATACGAGACGGCGAGATGATAGTTGATACGAGATAAAATAAGTAGAAATGTTACATTAATTACCTCTGTGTACTTTTTATCTCAACTGCAACGTAACACGACGCACTTCGCCGGCCACCATTTGCACGCATACTAAGCGGCCTCTGCCCGTGCTATCTAACGTGTCTAAGCTAGTCAGTGATAGCAGAATTGTGAAATAGCACGCTATCTGCTTTTACCCGCTATCTGATTTCACTCCACCTTCCCCTACATATTTTTTTATTAAGATATTTAGATTATTATTACACTACACGGGACTTAATCGCGTTAAGGGATATATAATTAATTACTAAAATTAATTATTACCTCGACGTTTCGGACGTGACGCTACGCCCATGGTCTCGAGAGGACTGAAGAGGCGGGCATCAGCATCTTCTTGTTGTGCGAGTTTTTCGAACTACCCGCACTTGGTCAATTTTTGCATTACGTGCACCAGGGTTGTCACTGTACCGGCACACAACACTCACGACATCTGGCGGTTGGTCCGAAGATACCCGAAGAGGTTTACATTTGCTGATAACTGGATTCCACGATGATGAAAGCTTAAAACCATTTTCTCGGTTGAAATTCGGGTGTTTTTGGATTTCAACGGCTTCACGTACAATTCTACTATAAAAGTGCCGCTCTCGAGATAAAATCTTAGGCTTATGAAACTCAATCCAGTGGTTTGGTCCTGATTCCAGCAAATGTTCAGCTATGGCAGACTTATTCACCTGACGGTTCCTTACAGCCACGATATGTTCTTTGACTCTTTCAGCAATGGCACGCTTCGTCTGTCCAATATTCATAAGCCTAATTTCCAAACACTCATCATTTAGAAATATACTAGATTCTACAGGTCTAACATTAGGCAAAGCGAACCTAAAACATTTAGTTTTTTTAGCATTGAGTAGCAAATTGTTACTAGTGAACCAATTAAGTACTTTACCTAGCGTGGCATTTATCCTACTGTAATCGACGGATTTTCGGTCTACCTTGATAATGATGTATCATCATACATAGGGTTGTACCCTACAAGTGGTTCCCAGGAAATCAGTTCACGGGGAACGGCAATAAACTACTGCGGGCGGACAAGTTAGTAATTGATATTATTAACCCTCTGTTATTCAAACACGTCATTTTACACATTTCAAATTAATTTGGGTAGAACTTATAAAAATAAAAAACTTATTTCTCATTTTTTTTTTATTATTATTTTGTGAAATAAATCAAAAAAGGGAGCGTTGCTCGTAGGCAACATTGAGTAATTAGTGTAATGAAAATAACCAAAATCTTGCTTATGTACTTATTCATGTATAATGTTTATTATGAAAGATATGAAAGTCTGGAATCCGATTTCTTCGAACAGTTCCAAGGGCTAGAATACCTTCTTTGGCTAGATATTCTAGAAGGGGCAAAGAAGTAAAGTAATTGACACCCTGAAATGGTTATGTCTCGGAATCATGCGTGATAATCTCATAACAACATTCAACGAGGCCCCTAAATCTGGCTCGCCCTGGTTAACTACATTCTCTGTGCCAGTTTCTATCTCCGTTTTATAAGCAAAACCGGAAACGCCACTCAAAACTTAAATTTTATAGCCCCACTTGTGGGGTTTGTTGGGGTTGTACCTTTTGAGAACATTTCGGGCTTTGGTGGAGCACATTTGCTCATCTACACAAAGCTGTTTTTCCAGTACGACTTTACCGTATGAACTATTCAGGGTATCAACGACTGGACGGATTTTAAATATCCTGTCATGATTGAGATTGTCTCTGGGAACTGCCTTGCTGTTGTCATTGAAATGCATCAACTGCCTAATTTTTTCAAACTTGTTCACGGCCATTGTATTTTGAATTAGTTGTGTACCAAGGATAGGAGCCCAGTGACTGGTAACCCTGGGTAGTTTGATCAATGACATCAAGTATACTATACCTATAAATTGCCGAATGTCTAGTTCAGATACACGAAAGGAATTACTGGGATCCTTTTGTACCACATACAGGTTAGTTTGTTCCACAATCAGCTCAATTAACTTCGGTGGAAAGAGGTACAGAAAGAACTGCACGGGTGTGTCAAGTTCTAAAGTATCAGGACTAAGCGTCTCATTGCCTTTAAATGCTAGCTGATGTGCATTTAACTCGAGGTTCTTTTTCCATCGCAGGTTTAGTTTTTTAGGCTTTTTAGCTTTTGACGTCGAAGCTGGTGGATTACATTCACTCGAAGTCGATGGTATTTGTTCTTCCTCCATCGAAACGGTTATGTTATCATCTTCTATAGTGCTTATTAATGCATCAACATCTAATTCGCCTCCAGAAGATTCATCTGCAAAATCCTGATCCAACTCTTACACCAATCCCTCAATATCAGGATCAAAATCAGGGTCAGTAACGCTGTCGTCGTCAAAATCTAACCCATCTTCACTCTCGTCACCACCAAAAAGTTCCTCGACAATGTCGGTATCTCGCAAACAACGTTTACGAGACATCCTAGAACAACATAAAATTACACTAAATACCTATAGTTACCGTACTAAACTTTGACCCTTTTACGCTAATGTAGCTTACAGGCTACAAGTAAACACAAAGTACCTTCGACCTTGAGAAAAACAAGAAATTACTGAATGATAACAATATATGTTATAAGACATACACTTACCTAAACGTTTTTCACAAAAGCAGACACTAATTTCCACAATATATTTTTTTTTAAGATTTTAGCAAATTAACAAACACGTGTTATTTGAAATTCTCCGAAACACTAAACGAATGTTGGCCAACGTAAGTAACGCCATCTAGTTGACTTTAGTTGAAACGTTTATTCTATACATGGGTGTGTAGTCGACAAGCTACAATGCATAAAAACGCGTTTAAAGTTTTCCCTTAAAATTGACAACGGGTATAAGAGTGTGTTGCCTATAGGTAACACCATGGTACAGAGGGTTAAGTAAAATTAATGATTACCTGAAGGTAACTTTTATAATAAAATCGCACTGTCAATATCACAAACTACTGCATACCTATTACCATGTTATTTATTACAGTTGTTCGTATTAGGTACTTTACCGTGAATTATTTTGAACAAAATAGGTAACACATTACAAAAAAGTTAATTAAAATATAGATAGGCGTAAGGTACCTAATTAGTTCATTTATTTTACTACATTTAATTTATAACTAAATTGTTAGAATGTGTCATTTTTGATGCTTGAGAGCTAAAACTGCTGATGCTGAATGTAATTAATTGATGCCTAACAAGAATCGGGATACCTTTATTCTAAAATAATTAAACAAACGAATCATTAACCACTTTTAGACTTTTAGTGACTACTGATTATTAAAGTACGTTATGTTGGCTGAAGTAAACGTACTAATTATTAGAATAATAAAAAGTCTTAGGTAGGGGACGAACGGGCAAGACGAAGAGGGCGCGCAAGAAGAATATGTGTTCTAGTTCAGACAGAACTACTGTCGCTCGACGCGTTACACACGTGCACTTGCTGTTAATTCTCATCCGGTAGCAAGATGGTAACCACAGGTTCTATGTTAATAAGTAAATTGATTTTTGGTATAAAAATACGACATAACCACAATAAGTACCTTTTGTTAGTTTTATTATATTCAGGGCTAGCCATATTTTAATATTATAATTAGAGTTTGATGTAAATAGACATGTAACTAACATATTCATCGTGAGTTTTTGCTTCACCATTTATTTTTGAAGTTAGCTTGCGTAAATAAGGGCCGAGACGGGCAAAACGAAACCATTGCCGTAAGTTGGACAGTGTGGCCCAATGGTTTGCCGGACCTAAATATTCTTTATGCCCGCCCTAGGTGGGCAAAACTGATAATCGGACTTTAAAAAAAACAAGTTTTTGAATTTTGGTTTCAATTACATATAATAATAATAATATAACAATTTATAACTTCTTACAGCAATAAAAATGCGTTGTTTTGTTTATAAAAACTAAACCACGCATTTTTATTAATGACATACTCGTAACAATACGAGTATATTGTATCTAGTTACCTAATTGGCTTTAAAACAGTGAACAGTTACTGTAAAATAATTACGTCATTATTTATTTTGGTATGAATTTCTAAAATCCGAAGTAAGTACCTAAGCCTGTTTACGTTTTCCCTGCAATGACCAATTTACTAAGAAAATATTTGAATGTAAGTATCTACCGTTAAAATCAACTTTGTAACTACCAATTGTTGGTTTGTTGACGGTGTTATAAATATTCTGATAAGAATAGGTACCTACGCTTTAATGGTTATTCTCAACGACCTAAACTTGCAAAACATGTTATAGGTTATACCATCGTAAAACAATCCATTTACATACATCAGAATCATATTCTGCGCTATACGTATGTGACTCCAGTGAATGGAATAGATAGTGAAAGTGAACCTAAAACTAGGCGCATGCGCATTGAAAGCGTAAACGAAACAGATATAGAATTAATTAAAGCGTGTTCCTATCTCACTCGTGATTGAATGAATTTGTTCCATTAACTAGAATTGACATTGATAATCAAAGACGTAAATAAAGAGACTACAATATTGTTGTAACTAAATCTAAATGTTTGAGTTAACTAAGCTGAGTAAAAAAATGCTGTTATCTTATAGAGTTGCATATGAATGTATGGGCGTGAACTCAATCTCGACGTAGGTAGTAGTAGCTCTGCTGTCCTGATAGCAATGTTGTGTGTGTGCAGTTATGCTACGGCGCGTCGTCGCCCGCGCTGTCGGACCGCGCGCGCTTCCCCACGCTGTTTCGCACGCATCCATCTGCCACCGTCCACAACCCCACCAGGATAAAGCTCATGCAGAAGTTCGGCTGGTCCCGCATCGCCATCCTACAGCAGGCTGAGGAGGTATTCATTTCGGTGAGTCCTTAATAATAATATCTCGAATGTATTTTTTTTTCCTTTCTACAACTTTATTACATGTAGATAGATAGTTACTGGACTGGCATGCTGTAATTTGTTTTATTCCTTTACCCAGTTCATAAATAAGTTAAAGGCGTGGGCGGCTAAAGGATTCAAAACATCTTAATTAATTAAAAGGAAGGGAAGTCTAGGGAAGGAAAAATAAAATATCGTTTTCCTAATTAAGAGTTTAATTACTTAGCGTTAAAATAAAACAGTCTCTTTGAAGTATTCAGTTTAAGAGTTTGCAGTTTTTTTGTAAGATCTTTGCTTAGTATCTTTTTGGGGCGATTTTTCTCAGATAGGCAAGAGAATATGATAAAATGCAAATTTAAAAAAAATAGTAAACCAAGTATTGTATAACCATTTTGTTTGACTTATGGTTTTCGCATGATGTTCAATTTAGATTCGATATAGAACAATATAAAGGACGAATCATAGCGATTTAGGTATAGTGTCTTAAATATCTTAAAATGTTCTTTACATATAATATCTTAACGATGTTTTTTGCATTTGTTAATTTAAATAGTTGAGACCACTTCTTTAGAGACCTGCTTCAACATACGAGTAGGTACATGACGTACGAGTACAGGTAGTACTTGACGGTAGCTGTACTAACCGACTGCTCGTTTCACTCGTCGGCGGGCTTGCATTTGGTATTTGATCATAATAAAATAATTCCTAGTTATTAAGTAGGTGTTTAATGTCACTGGTTTCTGTTTTTAGTTCTCGTATCAAAGTTTATTGCGCATTTCGTCGCTACTTTCCAACGACACTCTTTTAGGCTGCCCGACCGCAGCCGACAGCGACAGTATGCGAAATTAGCCAGCCAGCTTGCCAGACAGAGATGCATCAATATAAGTCAACGTATATTTTATCAGAGAATAACAACGCGGATCGACCAAATACAGTCTGTTAACCACTATTTACAATATCGCATAGGTATAGCCATTCTCAAAATGTGCTCTGTGGAGCCTTGGGATTCCCAATTTTATGTTCTAAGTATTATTCCGTCACAAAAAAAGTGAGAAAACCACTAGCCTACCAGTCTATAATAATTATGAACTTAAAAATACTATGGGGGCCCTCAGAATGAGCAGCAGAACACGTTTCTACCATTTTGAGTTGGTGTTAATGCGGCTTTCACTAAAACGTTTCAATAAATAGAGAACAAGTTTATACTCATATTTAAAAAAAAAATGAAAAAAGAGGGCCTAAGTTTGTATGGAATAAAGTTACTGGATTGCGCTGGTCAGTTTAAACTTTGTATAATTACCTACTCTTCGTACACTTATTTCGGGATTTGTCGATTAAAGTTAAAAAAACTGGGAAATAAAATTAGACCACTAATAGGTATTTATTTAAAACCCTATTCAAGGGCCGTCGATTGCTCAACGTGATTAAACACATCAAAGTTTTATTCTTCGTTAATTAATTATATAGAAACTTAATTCAAGGATTATCAAAAATATAATCAAACATTTTAAAGAGTCAAAATATTATTTTACCAATTTGTGATGCCATGATGATGTGACATCAAAGAAAAGGACAACCATATCGCTCCCATAACTGGAGCATAAAAATCAAGACATAAAGCACGCATAGATTCAAGTTACAAAAGCGATTGTGATTTAAACTAATGGTGTTCACGTTGTGGTTTGAAAACATTTAATCTAATGCCTAATATCGAGAGTAAAGGTCGAATAAATAATTAAAACAATATTCGGACAACCCATCTCCTATTTTAACTTAGCTTTGGTTTTAATGTGTAGGTATTACTAATTATCTTCTACGGATTACAGGTAGTAAAAAGAGAAAACTTATTATTTCGTCATGTCCATTCATAGCGTATGTCACAAATACTTAGGTACCATTTTTTGGATGTTAGTTGTTTGTCAACCAGATTTAAAAAGAAATAATCAATACTAAGTTAAAAAAAACAGTACCTACTGAATAACTAACCCTGATAACGCAAACTTTTTGACTAAATGCAATATATTTCAGATCCATAGGGTTTCATAGATTGTTAATAACATTAATTTTAGTTATTTTATTTCTCCTTCTACCACCCGGTGTGACAACATGGGGCAGGCTTTGTACACTGTGTTTTGTTACTCTATGTCAAAAAGAACGGTGTCAGATTGACGTTGACAACGTTAACATATCCAGATTTTAACATATTTTCCGCCATTTTCGAGACTTACCTATAATGTTTACAGCTAAAACATTCAAATAATAGGCCGGTTATTATGATCAATTCAAAAAGTTAACGGACAGTACTTTTGTTTCTCGGTGGTTGTTTAGTTAGAGTGGCATTAAAACTTGTACAGGGCCTCTATTCCCGACGGTAAAGAACATATCGTCTTTGACCTGTTATGGTACTCTTTTGACGTCATCCCCCATTACTGTCAAGTAAATAGGAGGTATCGAAACGGTGACAATATGTACATACTTGACAGTAATTGTAGCCGAGTAAACACAATGGGAATATTGGCACCATTCGTACTCGTTACTACTACTTATTAAAACTAAATAATATGTGGGCGGCTGCGGATGGGTGTCACAACGTTTGGCGAGAGCATTGCTACCATTACGAGCGACGAGATACGATTTTGTGTGTTGTTACGCCCTTCAAGTAAATGCAGTATCGATTTTCTTAGATGTTTGTGGCTAATTAAATTGAAAAATAATTCAAGGTGTATACTCAACAATTGCGCTATAATATAATAAATAATTAAATAATGACTGCCTTCGAGGCGCTCCAGACCAACAATCGGTCAGAAAGACCTAGAAGGATGCAGATTATTGCAGATATCTCATACAGTTTTATACGTCTCCGTTCTAATACGATGAACAGACGGGCTTAAATCAGTCGGCCGATTGTTAGTCTCACTTAGGTCGCCCATTTACTTAGCGTTAGAATTGATACACAGTGGTTTCCATATTTTCATAGTAGGTAGTTATTAGCCCCTAATGCTTGATAGCATATAATATCGGCACTGCTGAGTTCGAAGTTCGGTATGATTTGAAAGACATGGTCGCAAATATACTGGTGGCAGTATTGCCCCTCTCAGTCGTCACATTGACTTTAAACTTGGTAATCGTTATTAGATGAAAAATCATGAACTCTCCACACTACTCTATACACTCGTATACGCCTAAAGGCGGAGTTGTAAAAACGCTTTAACTAATAGACTGCAAGCTCTGATGATACACCGAGAGGTACTCAAAGAAACCGCGCGGGACGCTTTAGGCTCAATATTGTTGCGATTTCGCATCAGCACAGCACACAGCTAGGTATAAATAAATATTTAAAGTCATCTTTAAAAAGCTTCCGCCCGCGACTTAATCCGCGTAGTTTTCGATTATCGTTACAACCCGGGAAATTTTAAATTTAAAATAAAAAGCAAGCAACCCCAACCCTTCCATTAATAAGCGACATGTTAAGAAAACCCCGCTAATCGACCGCCAGCTTCCTGCCAAATTGTTACCGACTCAACCACCAAGTTTTCCAATACTACTAGGTTTAATTTCAAAGTTCGAAATCGGCGGTCGTGAAACACAATACTTAAAGTTGTTCGCGTAATAGAGCCTCCTGATTTTGACGAGGATCGCTGAGGTCAAACTAATGAAGCGTTTGCACTTGAATAATTCTCACACCTCGTTTTGAATTCGGGCAGGGTTTGCATGAAAACTATTTATTTTCAAGTTAGCCAAACTTGGTTTTTTACAGCAAGACAGCATCTAGAGCTGCGCTACTGATATCTTACTCGTACAGTCACGGACTGTAATTGTAATGCGACTATGGAACCCTGTCATAATGACAGCGTCAAGTGACGATATAGAAATTACAAGGGAATTAATCGTAGGTTTTATACGAAAAGGTTCTATAGTGGTATATAAATTAAAGTCAGTGACGGTACTCTTAAAAAATTGCCAATCACTGATCATGAATCAAGTGAAGGTCACTGTAAATAAGGCGCGTTTCGCATTTCCCTGTCGCCGCATTTCACCGGCAGATAAACGATTTCCATTTTAGAGTAAATTTATTATGCAGACGTTTCCATTATTTCTTTCTCTGGTACTATTTGTCGATACTGACTGAAGTCGTTAACGAAATTTCAAATACTGCAGAGATGTTAAATCTGAAGTTGCGTTCCTTTTACCGGTTAATTTTAATAAAAGAGAATCTAACTTTATTTTAAATTAGCATAAACTTAAATTTATATTTCGAAGGACTTTAATAATAGGCTATTTTCTATTAAACAAGTTATAAACCTACGAAATAATAATAGCAAAAACATTGTATTAGAACAGCGCCCCTATTCTAGGCGGTAAAATCAAAATCGTATTTGGTCAGTTATCGTATTGTTAACGTTTTGATAACTCTTACTTACTGGACAGTAATGGTGGCTGAGTTAAATCAACTCCATAACAGGTCAAATACGATATCGTTTTTACCGCCTAGAATACCGGCCCAGGTGATCACGTTAGGTGAGTACATGCATGTCCCTCGCGTGACTCCAATCGTTTGATCGACAGTTAGGTACTTGATCGTATCGACTTCGAGTGGAGTGTGACACGCCAAGCTCTTTGTCTGCTGATAGATAAACTGTGTTCGTGATTAGCACTCCACATTGAATTGATATCGAACGACTTGAGCAGGATTATGTTCATTTTTACTGTTAGACATTTCAATAGAAAGCTATAAATATGGAAGATACGGGAGTGTGATAAATGAATGAAATCAAGCTATAGAAACAATTATCCAACCGTTGGCACCTTTTCGATTCCATTTTTGTCTTTTGGATTAAAAATAACGGTGGCAAAAATTGGTATCTAAATAATAATTAAGAAGAAGTAAAAACAAAACACCTTTCAAACATACAATGATGTGAGACTAGCTATTGTTAGCTATTTCAACTTTTTCTTTGACTGCCAGAGAAATCGATTTAGCCGCAAACTAAACAAGCTTGCTAAAATGTGTTAAAAAATCCTTCCTTGCCAGACAAGGAACGTGTGCGTGTGACAGAATGGAATGGCAAACAGATCACTTGTTCTACTACGGAAAGTTGGACATCTGTAGAACATAATTTACTAATGAGGTAGTGCGACTCGGTTAAGTGGTTTGACAATTTAAACAAAAATATTTAATGTTTGTGTTCTCGGCGTAGCTGCAGGCTCACAAAACTGTCACTGACCCATGAATTAAATTTAATTTTATAATTCATCCATATGGTGAATTTATTTTGGATTTTTATTTAGGATATATGTACCTGCGTCACTTGCTGGAAATAAGTTCCGCAAAAGTATTTTAAGTGAGTAAAATGAACTTGCAATGGAAGAAAGCGTGAAAAATACCTTCCCCGTAACAAGTGTATTGTTTCTACGCCCGGTCGTCTTCAATCGAGGTCTAAATGAAATCGAATTGAATAGGCGCTTAGATTACCCAACACCGTTTGATCCCACGCGTGAAATACATTGTAACAAAGGCAATAAAGGGAGAGTGATCACACTCTCAGGACCAGAGCCCTCTGCTCGAGCTGCCGATGCTTGCGTGGTTTTACAACCAGATCGTTTTTTTACATTCATACCATTATTGTACACTGACAATATTATATATATATATATATATATATATATATATATATATATATATATATATATATATATATATATATACATAAATAATAGGTAACAATTATTAATAAGTAGATTGATCTACCTATTGGCAAAAACACAGCGCAACGGTTAAGCAGTAAGCAGTAGGTACGTTTTGAACTTCGTTAGTTATAGGAGGTACCTAAATTCAACCTGTGCATTTCTGTCCCAATTGTCCAAAGTCGGCATTGCTCTGATATTACAGGTGTTCATATTTAAATCTGATTGCTTACCGACATATTTTTATGACCCGCTTGTTAAAAAACAATATACTTATCCCCTCGCAAAACACGAAGGAATAAGTTATATTGGCTATCAGATGTCGGAATTTATGAACCCATATTTACTAAATCGGATTGGTTTAAATCGTCCCGAGGAAGAGTAGTTGTATGGAAATTTAAATGAATATTTTATTTAAGGATTGCGAATCGAGACGATGAATGAACCTAAGACAAATGCCGAAGCAATGTTACTATGGTGTCATTGGTGCTGCTAATATAATTCAAAGGTTTTAGTTGGAAATTAATATCGTCACTGGAAAAGCAAAACTACTAACATCCAAAAGGGTCATTTCGAGAAAAAGCATTTTTAATGGATTTTTTTGTCTTTACACTGTCATAACTTTTTTTCTTTGGAATGAAAACGGAAGCTGTAAAGAGTAACATATCATGTTCTTTTTTTATCTGCACGAATCATTTATCGTATTGTACATAATTATGTGTTCAATATTTACGGAGTTACGTGTCGCTTTAGCATTAATGCTCTCAATCCTAAAAAAATGCTGGTAAGACAAAATTACTAACCTCCACATTAAAGTTTTAGGTAAGGAGTCAATAAATACGTACGATTTGTCTCCTTTTACTTTCTCTTGAGAAAAAAATACCAAAAAATATTTTAATCATAAGCGGAAAATACTAAAAGTCAAAAATACTTTACACAGCCATAAAGCAAACAGGAATTTAGCATTTAAAAACAAGTTAAATTTCAAATGTATGTTACTTAAAGGACAGAATGATTAATTGGCCATTCTGATGATTTAACTTTTAAAGGACTTTTTTCTTGTTTCAGCCTTAATACTTACGCATAAATGTCATTTGAAATTAATAGACCAGGAAATAAATAAAACATGAATTACTTACAGTAAAATAAAGCGTTTATTTAAAAAATATCAGTTTTAAGATTTATATTTATATATATTTGTTATAAGATTATTTACTAACAAGCATGACTTCATATGATTTCAATAGAGAAAAAATACTAAATTACTACAAATGACGGTTATTGTGTAAACGTTATTGACTAAGAGATATTACATTTAATATTAATAGAAGCGAAATTTACATAATCACCACCGAGTATCCCCAGTTACGTTATCTAAAATTACTAATAAAGCTTGAAATGGCTAGATACAGCAAGCACAATACTTAATCGCCATCTATTCATAAATATGTCTAAATGAGTCGGATGTTAGTAAAAAATCCTTAGAAGTTGTTAAAATTTTGTCCCAATTTTCACTACTAAAGCGCCAAAAACATGCTCCGATCGCCACGAGACCCAGACCAATCGATGCAGAAAAACAAAAGCAGTCGAACTGTATGTATAACTCATTTTGACCATAATGGCGCTTTAGTAGTTTTGCCTTTCCAACGACGATATGTATTTACAGAATTCAACAAGATTTTACATATATTTCTGGCATTCCAATTCAAATTTATCGAATTTTAAACTGTTTCGTTATTCACTATCATCGCTTGCTTGTTACTTTCCTTTAATCCGTTGCTCTATGTCAGCGCACCTACTTAACTTGATTTCGTTACTATGATTACATTAATTACATAAAATATATCATTTTGTAAACAGTTCACAAATGTAGTCTTTATTTATACAAAAAACTACGGTTGGATTTCATGAAAATGCTTGTTTTATTAAAAATCAATTATAGTTATAAGAGCGCCATCGCCACAGCATCCCGACGACGCAGTAAACCTTCATTTAGATTAGTTTAGTGTTCAATAATAAAGATTCGAACGCGTTAGTAGAATTTATAGCCCTAGTCACAGTGTATGTTGATTTAGTGGGTAAATATATTCACATTAGGCTAGGGCAGACCTGCTTCGTCCATGAGCGGACACCTCATTGAATGACAGGGCAATCGAAAAGCACGAAAGGAGAGACAGAAATTAAAATAGCTGTTTAAGGTGATAACTACATTTCTGCAATAAAATTAGCATTTTATTTAAATTTGATATAGGTAATAGTGGCGTAATTATCATCAATCTAAGTGCCTATTGAAGAGAATCGGGTCGAAATGTAATCCTTGCGGTACACCCGGTTTAAAGAAACCTAAACTAAATGCTGTGCTAAATGCGAGAACTAACTTAGTCTTTTATTTATATACTCTTAATACATAGAGTGCACACGTGGAGTCTTCAGTGGGGCCTACATGGTTATGCAATGAATTAGGCCGGAGTCTTTCACGTCGGATTCAATGTAATTAGAGCGACTCCCGTTTTTTCTGCATAAGGGGTTTGAAGCGTTTCTTTCGCTCTTATTTTACTCGCGCAGAGTAAAAACATTTTCCCTGATTTTTTCTGATTTTTATTCCATTGGTATGATTAAATTTGGATTATACTTAAGTCAATTCGCGGACTGACTTAGATTTATTGCTTACATTAAATCAATAAAAAATGTGTTATATCTTTTTTGCTATCGAAAAACCGAAAATAATAAATCCAAATTTTCAGTTCATGAGTTCAGTTCTGGCTAAGATAATGAGCAGGTTTGTTTCACAGACGGTGGAGGACCTGGAAGCACACTGCAAGAAGGCTGGCATCGAGATCGTGACGCGGCAGTCGTTCCTCTCCGACCCTGGGGACGCTGTCCGAAACCTGCGACGGCAGGATGCTCGCGTAATCGTCGGTCTTTTCTACGTGGTCGCGGCGAGACGCGTGCTGTGTGAGGTCTACAGGCATAAGCTTTATGGAAAATCCTACGTCTGGTTTTTTATTGGTGAGTAAAACATGGTACAAAAAAATATAATGTTCGCGAGGCGGGCACCGGAGATAATTCTAATTATACAGTTTGCTCAACAATCTATAAAATGCCTTCATTACCAGAGGCATTAAAGGTTGCAGTGTACCGTGCTGTGTCAGATTATTCGGTATGTTAGGTAAGAATGAATGAATGGTAAGAACATACACAGAATTCGCACTTACAAAGACACAGTTATAAATAATTATGCATTTCTCAACCTTTAATAAATAGGGTGTTATAGTTAAACCACAAAGTACCTACTTATTTGTTATGAAAAAGTAATATTATTTAACAGGTCTTAGGATTTTCAATAGAGAGTTAGGGAAGCGGCGCTTAGCAAAGTATGGAGTGGTCGAAACGCTTATTCAAGCGGTAGGATTTCTCTGCGGCCGACCGGCTGACACGGTGGTGACATGTTTTAGCTGCAACCTACACCCGAGGGTTAAATCGCACCAAACTCCTTCACAATTCATAGCTAGCCGCTTAGAATGGAGTAGAAAGAGCGAATATCACTCATTATATTTAATGATTTATACGGTAAGCTAGCAAGGTGTAAATTAACTGATTTGGTGGCACACTAGCACAAGTTGAAAAATACATGTTTTACTTGTTTAGCTAAAAAAACCAGAACGGAACTCTTTCGTATTTTAATTTTAAACCTTGTTTTGACAACTAGAATTTACTTTGTTAAAATCAACAAATAAAAGGAATCTGATAAATATTACAAAATACAAATACAAATTTCCAAAACGTAAAGGTTATAAATAACCAAAACTCGCCTTGAGAAACGCAAAAAAATAACTTCTATTGAAATGGTCAGTCCAATTAAAGTCGACTTTTGGTTAAAGAAGTAATTATATGCGTTCATTGAAGGCGGGTTTTGGTTTTTTAACACATTAATTTGATTTGATACCTTTTACTTCTCAGTAAATAAGAAACTATAGAACATTTCAAGCGCGCCCCAAGCAACGCTGCGGGGAAGTAATTTTCATTATTTAATCCTAAATGAGCTTCGACATGTTGTCGCTCAACTATCTTAATCGACATATTGATCACCACCCTAGAAATAGGTACCATTAAGGAGGTCCGGTGGCCCTCTGTGGTCCTTAATCCCTAGCGTCAGTTCCACTTCATGGAATAGTGCTTTCCAAGAGCAAATGCACGAGTTACAATGACAAATACCGAAATGCCTATAGGTGTGCCTATAATATTTGAGGAGTTCCCGTGATTTGTCCAAGATCCCGTCATCAGATTCTGACGTGTTGACAATAGGACGAAGTACACCGTTACAAACAAAAAAAAACTAATCGGTTTATTGGTCCTTGAGTAATCGGGATACATAAATTCAAAAAAACCGGCCAAGTGCGAGTCGGACTCGCGCACATAGGGTTCCGTACCACTATACATCTAAATAAATGTTTTTCTTTATTCTTTATTATATTGGAGTTGATTGAATGAAAGGTAAAATGCGGTTTACGATTTATAACGTATTAAAAAAAAACTAATCATTAGATCTCGTTCAAACCAATTTTCGGTGGAAGTTTTCATGGTTTAATGTACATCATTATTATTTTTACAAAGTTTAATGTACATCATTATTAGTTTTACATTTATCATTCCCTTATTTTAGAAGTTACGGGGGGGGGGGGGGGGGGGGGACACACATTTTTCCACTTTGGAAGCGTCTCTCGCGCAAACTATTCAGTTTAGAAAAAAATATATTAGAATCCTCAATATCATTTTTGAAGACCTATCCATAGATATCCCACACGTATGGGTTTGATGAAAAAAAAAAATTGAGTTTCATTTCTAAGTATGGGGAACCCCAAAAATTTATTGTTTTTTTTTCTATTTTTGTATGAATATCTTAATGCGGTTCACCGAATACATCTACTTACAAAGTTTCCATAGTATAGCTCTTATAGTTACGGAATAAAGTGGCTGCGACATACGGACGGACAGACGGACGGACGGACAGACATGACGAATCTATAAGGGTTCCGTTTAGGGAACCCTAAAAACCAGCAAAATGAGAACCTTCTCTTTTCTTTGAAGTCGGCTAAAAATTAAGCATAAATACCAATTAAGTACAGCATGGACTGGCCCCATACTAATCATTACTGCCAATTAAGCCCAAAAGGAGGGTTATATGTTTGACTTGTATACATATATGTCCGGCTCAATGTCCGCTCGTAACTACCAAACAGCTAAACCGATTTAATTTATTATATGTGTTTAGATTCGTCCTAACAACTAGAGTGTCATGGGCTACTCGTATATTAAAATTATTTAAATGTGAAATAGGCAAAATTAAAAATAAATACATGATAAGTAACATTACGTTGATGTTATTGTCCAAGCATTTCGCTAGAATTGTTGTTTCAGTTTTTCGCGTCTGTAGACACACGTTTGAAGTGTGGAAGCAATCTACATAAGTAAATGTTCTGCATGTACATATTATTATTAACTGCATCACCAGCTCGCATGTTGGATTCATTTTCACAAAAGCACTGGTGTTATCTCTGTATTTTTATCGCTTTCCCAGGTTTTAACTAATGTTGAAAATATACAAGTTAAAACTGGGCGGCAGCAGTTCCGTACAGCTCGACGCCGAGAGCCCGTTGGTTCTATGCTATAATAGCCTCTCCCCAAAAATGGCGTGTTTTATTATCGTTCTTCATTTAAGTAGTACTTTTATCTCAGTCTCCTTGATTATAAAATACGGCGTTTTCTTTGCAAAATAACAACTCTTATAACATGGACCTAATAAAATAAATTGTATTAAGTACCTTACTAGTAGTTTGCGTCTATTTAAAAATTGTAACAAAACCAGCTTGTGCAGCAAAGATCAGTTCTGATTGACGAGCTTTGACAGTAAACATTTTTGTTTTATACTTGTTTGCATCCCTTCGTATGGTGATTGGTGAGTTCATTGCTGGACTGCCTCGGGCAAGCACGCACCTCGTCATATAGCATAAAATTACGTGTTAGTTTTTAACGTAAGCGCATTAAATTATTCAGAACCATGTCTTGGCGATCGCTGTGATTTGTTTAAGTAGTTTTATCAAAATAATCTCATTGGACACAGTCAACGTGCATCGTGTTGCTGTTAAATGAGGTTTTACAAATTTTGTATTTGTGACCAGCAAGCTTTTCTTTAATTTCACTCAAGAGCCATGGAGGAGTTATACCATCCAAGCAAATAAGTAGGTACATTAAATCCACACTTTTTAAAACTAATTTCATTAGTCTTCGTTTATTAAATAATTTCATTTTCGCGCCCCGTATATACTGTAACACAAAAACAACGTATTAACCCTTAACAGGAAATTACCTGACGCTTTGCTCGTTTATACTCGGAGGCGGTGGACTGAAGTCGTTTAATAACTGCGCTCCGACACGACGCCTTTATAACGTCGAGTGATATATATACACGAGCTCGTATGATCTTGCTCATCGCGAGATGGAAATTTAAAATAACCGGCGATTAAAATGACTGACGACGGTACGCAATATCCGAGCATTACAAATTGCAGGCATATCACAGGATTATGAAAGGAAGACGCGCGACGTCGTTGCGGCCTCAGCGCGCGCAGGCGCTTACGTGAAACAAATAAAAGAAATATCTTTTTACTTCCAGCCTACACATCAACGCTCGTTTTGCGTATGATAAATATTGCATCTAACTACCTACATTAATGGAATAGCGTGACATTGGGCTGAAGCGACCTCTTTTAAAACAACGCAAACTTTTTGCTTTTTATAAATTGTTCTCGAAGGGCTGACTGCGTTATTTATTAATGAATTTCCCGAATAATTCCCGGGGGAGGAACCACGGCGACAATAATGGAAGCGAGAAAAACGCCACATAAAGAGCAGCGGAGCGTTCTTGCTTGCGAACTTGCGATAGATAAAGCCGCGCCACTTGCAAACAAACAACTTTACTATTTGCCATGAAACTTAAATATTTGTAGGTATATAAGCTGTTGTTTTTCCCTGACAAAAATATAAAAGTTTGGTGGCAAGTGCGTCCTTTTGAAATAAGTACATAGGTAAGTATAAGTAATTAGATTCTACAGCGAACTATTTTTCTGTCGAGCGAAGTTAAACGAGTGAGTGTTTAGCTACCTGTTTAATTATGGATGTAGGCCCTCAAATATTGTTTATTCGCTCTGCCGAGGCAACTCTAACTCGCCGGTTAAAAATACGTCTGTGGTATTCACCTCCTATATTAATATCAGTAGTATAATCCATTGTTTCAATACATAAAGTAAGCTAGATCTTACTCAATTATTTAGTACAAGCAGAAGAAAATCATCAGCTTTGTAAACATTATTAATTTAGCTTGCATGTATCAATAAGTAACAGTATATAAGTAGGTAATTGTTTAATAATTATTGAATTGAATAGCGCTTTGCCATTATTAATTGTTTTGTCTTTTAAACACGGTTTTTTTACCGAGTACCTACCTAGTTTCTAGTGCTTCTACGATATGTCGCCTTGAACCGAGACGGCCGGCGACCGCGAGACTTCACTTTTTTAGTGGTCACGTGAACGAGCTCTCACGACACGGGATGAACTAAAAAGTGGGTCAAACATGTGTTTTTGTATAGTGTTCACTGGTCGTTTCCATACAATGATATAAATATTACTTTTGTGATTTACTTACTTATACACTTAAGTTGGTAAAGTTTCCAAAAGTAAATGTTTTTCCCATCACTGTTACGTTAAAAATAACAAATTCTCGTTAAAACGTTATCTACCTACATATGCAGTTTCATATGTGCGGTAATAAAAAACAGCAGCGAGTCCAGACTACCTACTCAATAAATTATTCGTGGCTGATCGGCCCGAGCGCCTCATATCCCCAACTGCTCGTACGCCCATTGTGTCTATTCTCAGAACGCTCGACCGGACTTAGCCCGTCATCATGACAGACTAACAAACACGGACAATTACTTAACCAAATTGTTTCACTATGTAACTTGATAGTCAGCGATCAGGTGAAGGACAAAAGGTGCGCAAAGTGCTTCGTTAACTCCTGTTATGTTATTAATGTCCTAACTTGTTATTGATGTCATACATGCATGAATGCGCTGGATATTGCCCGATTAATATTGACGCTAGACGTTATCAGCCCTTGCTTCAATAGCTCGATTAACTGGCTATTGTGTTGGATTGGATACAATAACAACTGATGAAAATCAAGAATGGCATGTGGTTTTGATTAAACTTAATTTTCGTAATTTTAATATTTGTGTAGTAAAACAGTTTTATTACAACAAAGTGTTTATACACATACAGCAAATGATGTTTAAAGTAGTAAAATTAAAAAATAACATAGGTACCCTGGAAATGTTTACTTTACTATTTACATACTTTCACGCGAAGAACATATAGTATAGTATAAAAAAAAAACATTACTGTCTAGTTTGTAACGTTATAAAAAGTGAAAATGGACATAATTAAATGAGGGCATATATAAATACATCCTTATTTTATTCAAAACATAACTTTTTTATCTGTGTTTGGAATAGCCTCTGTTTTTTTTAAGTTTGCGTTTCTCCTTTTATAAACAAAAAAGCGGTAAAGGTGAAGTTTCAATTTATGTATGCAATTTAATAAATGATTTCAAGCGATGAAGACTTATTCTTGACCGCCAAAATAATTGAAAAAGGAAGCTAATTTGACTCCAATTTATGCGATTTTTGACAAAAGCAATAAATATATTTGCCTTAGAAAAGAATGGCAATTGCAGTATTCGTATTTTAAAATTTCGAACCGATTTTAATGATATTTTTTATATATTATATATACCCATCTCAGAGATCGGTACCATTTAAATTTCGTTAAGATCTGGTTATGTCTACGAAACGATCAATTTATGATTTAGAGTAGATTCTTTGGTTTTTATTTCAAATAAGGGAATATCACCTGTGTTCTGACGATGGAATAAATGAGAAAGACTTTTTGCGGTGTAGTATTTCTGATAGGTACCTACTAGACAAGTTAAAAATATGACGGGTTTACCAATTACTACATAAAACATAGGTAAACTTCTGTTACGATGTCAAACTTAACGAGAACATGCATTTTTTGAGTAATTACGGTAAGTATTAAATTTTGTGTGCGATACCTTTAAATAAGTACTTGTTGGTAAATAATGTTTTGTAATTATTATTAAGTACCTGATCGGCGCTTCTGACGAGGCGGGAGACCGCACGGCAACGCGCTCGCCCAGGAGGGCGACCCGACCGGAAGGCAGCGCGGCAGGCCTGAGGGACGGTGGCTCATAGGTTCACCCTAAGTGATTGCATTTGTATGCTCATCCCATTCCATATTATCTTTTATACCAGTAATATTGAAACAGATAACCGTCTCAAAAATATGTCAATGAGTGATTGCATTAAGAGATTGCTTATTCTCTAGTGGCTACGCGGCAACGTGCGTGTAGTAGGGTAGGGAGGGGCCCATTGTTTTTTTTTGGAATTATCGCCCTGTACTTTTTTGATAAAACTATCGATGACAATTCATTTAAAGATTATTTGGAAATTTATCTGGGTATAAACGTCTCCAGCAGATTTACTGTCTTCTGAAATGTTAAGCAGAAAAAATCTTTAAAGTGACCAATGTCAGACATGTTCTACATGCCTCGATAGTGAGGTAAGTTGAGCATGGGTAAGAGGTAAGATGAGCAAGATAAGAATGGCTTGAAGAAAAAAAAAAATCATAGGTACCTAATAATGTACGGTGACGCTTTTTTTGTGCTCCAAAACAACTTTTGCGGTATTTTTTAACCACTCACTTGTCCCAGAACCCCTTCCGTTCCGCATTTTAACGAAATTTATTAGAATACAATGCTTACAAAGAACTGACCAACGATCGACGATGAACGTTTTTTTTAGCAAACTTTAGGTTTTAATAAAATGGTAATACTTACGTTAACATTGGTTTTAAAACACAATTGCCGCGTAAATTTACTAAGTACCAATGATCACCTGATACCTGAGACATCAGTTTCTCACAATTATGGAAGAAAAATGCTACAGCTAACTTTTTTACTTTATAGTTGAAAAAAAAACGAACAAAGCGTGACACCAACTCCTACGCCGCGTGGCAACTGGTGTTGGCGGAATGTGCTTCCTCATCCAGATCTCACTTTCCGCCATTTGATGTTCCAGCGTCGCGTATTTAGTTTTGGAGATATTTCGATTGCCCAACTTATCCATCTGCTCAACATGCCCCTCCCTTTCCGACCCACGGCAGGTTGGTTTGTTTTAATTACCCACACACATAAGTACCTATAGTAAAGAGGTAACCATCAACACGCAAGGAGCTTTTAGCACCACCGTGAGCCAAAAAGACAAAACATGGATTTTAAAGAGCCCTGTTACGCAGATGTCACGGTGACCGCTTTTGTTAATGCTATCTTTGGGTAAACAATCGTAATACCTACTGGAAACGGGACGTTAATAAAAGCCTTTTTGTATATTCATGAATCTGTTCCGGGCGGGGAACAAAGTGACGGATGCTGGGAATGGTGATTGTCTTTCAAATCAATTCTCCGGACGGACAGTGAAAACATACTTTACTTGTTTTATTTAGACTTTGTCGATTATTTTGTTTAAATAAACTTTTATTTAGGGTCTTATTATTTTGTATTACTTACACAGAAATAAAATAAGTAAGGTAAGATTCTGGGAGCTGGCGCGCTGCCAGCGTGTCTTGACTTTCAAACCTTCGGCAGGTTACCAACGCCCGGCTGACCTTATTGCAGGCTCCGAAATCTTTTACTTCCATCATAAATGTTTATTACTACCCATAAAATGGCCCACTAAAGAGATCGCTTCATATCAAAATAATCGACACGTTCACCTATTTCAGGATGTCGACATTTTCTTTACTCACGGAGTTACCGTAGCGACATATTTACAGCGCAGTTTATCAGTATAAGGCAAGTGCAGGTATCTCAACTGCTCATATACGCGTGCTGTTGGTTTTGTCAAAAAGAAAATATTTGGGAAATACGCGTCGTCCCTTGTGTTTTAAACCGCATTTGATAGAATTGGACAAAGTACCAATGTTAATGTAATATTTTTAGCTTTAGTAAGATTTCGGGCTGGTTAGTTAAAAAGTTAGCCCTCGCTTCAAAATGTTATACTTAGCGTTTTGGCGCCTGACAAAACTTATGAGGTTGTTCGCATGTTACATTTCTAAAAGGACATGCATGGTACTGATTAGATTACCGTCAACTATGACAACGTTGCCATATTATTTTATGCAAAAACAAAACTGAACGAGGAATCCTCCGAGGAAATTATTCGGATTATTTCATATTAATATAAGCCACTGGATTCCACCATCATACTACTCGAATCGTATCAAACCATCATTCCATCTTGATAGTTGGACATGCACCATCGTGTAGTGTAAAGGGTGAACACTATTAAATTGTCGCAGGTCGAACATGCTACAGAAGCGAAAATAAAAATCCAGAGTGCTTAAAACTCTTTATATGTCAATTTTTATATAACGCAGAATCATTAAAAAAAACATCATGGCTATTTTAACGAACGACGAGAAAATTCCCGGACTTTACTTTTGATGTGATTCATCGCATCGAACTTTGCACGGAATCATCGGTTAACAATTTTGTGCATTTAACCCATTTTCGTTGAAAATCTGGCAATGAAATGGCAGGTTGGCCAGTTTTTCGCAGTTTAGTTTTTATATTAGCCCAATATTTTTCTATGGGGCGAAGTTCGAAATCTCACGAGAGGAATAGTACTGGTTACCTGGTAAAGACTTGAAGTCTGCCTTGACGTAGGTTTCATCGTCAATGATTAGGCAACATTTTTTCTCAATCAACAAGGTATACAAAAACCTGGAACGTCTAACAGCACGATTATATTGATCCACAGTTCTCTTCGGAGCCTTTTGCTTCTAATGCCGCATTCTTTTTTAATTTTTTGGACATTGTCTTGACTTGTTCCTACTTTTTTCGCCATATCCCGAGAAGAGATACTCGGATTCTTATCAAACAGCTTGCACACCTTTGATTGTAACTTAACATTTGATTTTCTGGTGGGTTGACCCTCACGCCGCTTCCTATCTATAGTTTCACCTTGTTTAATTTTTTTTAGGGTCCGTTGAACCGTCCTCCGCGTAGTTTGACAAAATTTTGCCAGATCTAAAGTTGATAAATGAGGATTTTTACTAAGTTCTTGCAAAATTAATTCGCGAACATTTTTTTCGTCTCACGCCATTTTCATGGATAAAAAACAAATGAACGTTTTATGGTTGTCTAATATTTCACTAGCCTTCTAAATTTCAAATTTCAAAAGAAAGTTCAAAAAGGGTTCGATGCTACACGCTAGCGAAGTAAAAATGTAGGCGACAATTTAATAGTGTTCACCCTTTATCTCTGTAGTATAAGCCCTCGGCGGCGCGTTGTATTTCTTTCCTTCAAATCACGAGCCTACTCTTTTCTGAAAGGCCGGTTGCGGGTGTAGATGGGTCGCGGTGATCACACTGTTCACTTATCATTAGGTGACCTGCTTGCTCGTGTGTCTCCTCTTATCCATATATTAAAAACATATAAAACCTTTTTTTTTATTTAACTGAATATAATGGCAGCAGAAGAGTTTATCTTCAACGTCCATTACCTTTTACTTTTAAACTCAGTTCAACTGCGTGCGTTCAAATTAATACCTATGTTAAAATTGTACGAATCGAAATCTAAGTAATTTACATCCTTAATTATTATGATTTTAGTATAATTTACATCATTATTATTTGACAAGCTTAGTTTTATATCAATTTAAATAAGTTTGGTATTAACTTTTAACTGTAGTAAGTAGGTGTATTATTCTATGTATTATTACCGGGTACTTACCATCAAATTAAGACTACCGTCAAGCAAGGGCTTCACAGTTGGCAGTTGGGACTTAAGTAAGGAGTACCTAGTTATCATCAGATTTTCGCAACCCTAGATTAGACAAATATCCCAAACACATTTCGAGGTAACTCTGCCTTACCCTGAGTGGTATTTATTACAAAACAATTAAATGTGTCTTAGTGGTTTTTGTATTTATTTTTAATTGTGAATCGGTAGCAGCAGTGTTTATCTTCAACTTCAAATACATTTTTCCTCTAAAATCAGTTAATTTAAGCGGGTAGATTAAAAAGTACTTTATAAAGGTAAAGTTGACATCATCTTAATTCATCTTGGCTTCTTCCCGATTCTATTTTACCATTAGATGGAAAATACTTACTTGGAAATACTTTTATTTTTATTTTTTAATATCAATGCTCAATTTTAAGTACTTTCAAATTGAAATGGTGATAGTCTAGCGGTTATGAGTCGCGGGAGTTGTCACGGGTATCACTATTATTTTAATTATAAAACATAATCATGTTTTAAAAAAAAAAGATATGATATTTTTTTAAAGTCTATACACTTTATTGGTTTCGTAAATCATGGAACATTGCACTAAAGAGGAGTAAAGCATGCAAGGTAGGCCATTTCTCCCAATAGGTATACGCACCTACACAGGGCTACTGTCACACAGATACACTTCGGTCTGGCAACCCGCAGCCACAGCACGAGTTACACTAAATTTTACGCGGGAACAAATGCAGTTGTGTGTACAGTATTTTCATTATAGCAAGGTGCGGGTGACACTTGATGCTACGTTTCGTTTTGCTCAAAAAGGTGTGGATGCGTTACTATATGGCAGCGAGCATTTCAGTTGCAACAAAATATAACTAATTTAGAATATTTGAATATAAAATTAACGATTATATTAGAATAACTGTAACTTACTAGGTTTTTATTTTCAATAATAAACCATGAATATTACTAACCAGAAATAAACGTCAAATGAATGAAACGGAACATGAGAGATTTGTTTAGGGATGGGACACAATGGAATCTTGAGTATGTCGATAAAAATAAAACGAGAAAATACTTCTCAAAAAAAATTTTATTCACTTAGTAGTTCACAATGTAGACTTATATCAGAGTCGTCTATATTTGTATCATCGCTGGATTCACTATCTGAAGTTGATAATGTTATAATCAATGACGAATCCAGGATGTTGTCAATGTGAATATCACGGTCCCAGTCACTCATGATGTCGTTTTTGGTTTTATTTACAACTTTTGACCAATCTTCGGGTTGAACGTTGACGATGGCTTCTTGTAATAATCCCAACATCTTGTTGGCTGTAAATGGTGGAGCGGTGTTTTTTCTTGCTGCGTAACCTAAAAAACAAATAATGACATTTAATATAGATTTTTACAATATCATTATAATATAAAAGTAAAGTACAAAAAAGAATATAATTATTATTCCCTTTATTTATTCATACCCTTGTACTATATTATTAATATTACTAAAATAATTAGTACAATAAACTTTACCTTTGATTTGAGCCCAAACAAGCTCAATGGCGTTGTACTGGCAATGGTAGGGTGGTAATCGCAGAACCTGGTGCCCTCTTTCTTTTGCCATTTCGTCCAGTGCATAAGTAGGCTTTGGCGGCTTATGACGCTGGACCAAACCAAAAAGTTCAGTCTTGAACATCTTCATGTCTGCTGAAACTCCATTTTCATTCAGCCATTTCACCATTTCACTTTTATTCTTAGATTTTGCTGGGGGTTTATTTAATTGCACTGAGTGGTAAGGTGCATTGTCCATAATTATTACCGTAGGTTCCTGCAAATTATCTAGTAAGCCGATAAACCAATCTCGAAATTTTTCAAAATTCATCTCCTCATGATATTCGTTTGTTTTCTTTGATTTAAAAGCCAGCAGACAGTTTGGAACAAATCCACTTGCTGTACCAGCATGGCAAATTATCAGCCTCTCTCCTTTCCCTTCTGGCACCTTAGTGCTAGATTTTGCTGTGTTATCGGTCCAACATTTACCGACCGTATGGTTTGCATTAAGCCACGTCTCATCTAAGAATACGACTTTCTCCCAATTTGTTATCTCCTTAGCCTGTCTTAAAAATGTGCATCTTGCTAGGGCAATATCATGCCTTTCCATTATAATTTTTCTTTTATTAATTTTTGTGTATGTAAACCCAATACTTCTAATAATCTTCCGTAACGAAGTAACTCCTCCTTTATACAAGTCAGCCTCATTTAACGATTTCGCTAACTTTTGCAGTGTTGGTATCTCTGTCCTTGTATAATAATTATAAATGTGATTTCTTATGGCATCTTTTGTGAAATCATCTATGTCGGTAATTGGCTTCGCCTTCGTCCGTTTTTTATTAGGGGTTGACACTTTATTTTCGGACATCCCATCTTGACCGTATTTCTCTCGTGTTATACGCGTAACAGTATTTCGTCCAATATCAAGAGCATCAGCTACTCGCTCCACAACTTGAGTAAATGGCAATAATGGTCCACCGTTTTGAAGTTCTCGTTCAAAATAATCTCGAAGTCGAACAACAAACTCCCTTGCTTGACTCCCCAAAACAGTTTTTTTTGTTCGTTTGGGCATGGTAAAGTTATTATAACCACGTTTTTATAAAACAAAACAACAAATATCAACGACAATAACAAAAACAACAAAGAATAACAGCGATATTTAAAACTGGGTGGAACAGAATGAGAATACGTATCGCATACAAGGCACTAGCACTCGTACTGACGCTGACGTTGAGTTGACGGAATGTTGACAACATAAACAAAATGGCTGCCGGCGTCCACTGAGGCATAAACAAGTATTAATTTTTTTTTTAGTAATAACGACTCTGACTTTTATTTTGTGGCAATAAAAGTATAGTTAAACTTTTAGAAAATTAAAAAAGTAATAATTATATGTCATATTTCTATTGTCATTTCAACTATGTACCTAATACCGATCTTTTATCGACTCAAATTTCGACACGTACGCCTTACTAGTCTGTGATTTGGACAACTGTCACCCGCACCTTGCTATAATGAAAATACTGTAGTCAAAGTACGCCATAATTACAGGAGTAAATGTAAAAACTAACACGGTATCGCTAACCTCGTGTAAGGTATTACGATTCGTGGAATTTTGCATAAATATGTTTTATATACTTTTATGAAAATTTCAAACAAGAATGACAACAGTAGTCAGTTTTTACGGAAAAAATTCCCTATAAGTAGGGAAATCTGTAGTAAAATATAACGCCGATAGTATGGTACGGAACTCTCCTTGTGCGAGTCAAACTTGATTTATCACTAAGTCACAAAATCTAAGAAACTAACAGTATTATCAAATTTTGTTTATCTGTTTTAACTTAGTTACTGCTAATTTGACGGATTGTCTTGAAATTTGATTAATATGGTACGAACGTGCTGTTATGAATTTATGATGACGGTGACAGGTGGTATTAGGAACTCCTCTTTTTATTGTAAATAAAGTATTATTATATATAACAATTATTATTTTATAATCCTCAAAGCACGCACACGTACACGTAAACGGACGGCCATTATGCATGCTTCACTCATGATTCAACGAGGTTTACGTCCGTATTTTGCTTAGGTTTGTGTTCGTAACTATTTTCTCATACGTCGCAGTTACATAGACGCTTCGTAGACGGAACAGGACAATCTCTCGTGTTGTGTTGTGGCTAGGAAGGCCAGTCTGAAAAACTATAACAATTGACCAAAAATAAAAGTACCTACTATCTTTTTTCTTTAAACCTTTATTTAATGACGACACGTTTGCCTAGTTGGTAGTGCCCTGCCTACGAAGCTACCAAGCTGCTTGGTCCCGGGTTCAAATCTCGGTAAGGGCACATATTTGTGTAATGAGCGCTAGTATTTGTTTCTGAGTGTTGGATATTATCCGTGTATTTATATGGTAGGTAACCCACCATTTTACCGAATTTCCCTTCATCGATTGTATCATCTTCTTAAATTTCATTTCATCGACCGCTATTTTCTGCCGATACCGTGATGTGCTCAAGATATCTTAAGCATTCATTGATTAGATTAGGTTGGTTATACACTTGTGACTACCAAAATAAATTAACTCGTGCGGCGAGAACTGCCTTTCGATGAAATCAAAATTTTGCGTAATGATACGTTTGTTGAAAGGCGTTTCAATAAAATAATAGGTAGGTACCCTTTTTAATTATACATTTCTTAGTTTAGGGCTAGGTCTAATAGTGTGAGATTGAGCACTGATATTTTGTATTATTATTATTATACGTTTTAGACATTAAATACAGGAAACCAGAGTATTAATAGTACTCGGCTGCCTATTGCTCTTACACTCAATACTGCTGACTGACTATTTAATACTCCGGTTTCACTGTATTTAAATTTAGAAAGACCATTCTTTACATATGTAAGTATACCCTTTTAATTTACAAGTAAAACGAAGTCTTCTATATTTTATACAAGAAAATTTGATTAAATACACCGCTTTTTCTTTACTGACGTAAACGTGTTGAGTTTAGACAGATAAACTTTACTCCAAGATTACGAGCTAAATAACGAATGAGCACAGTGGATGTGGCAGTGTTGATTTCACTGAGATCTTTCCAAGTGGAATACTCTCAACGGAGGCGACCCAACAAAACTCACATTTCTCCACCGCGGGTCGGTCTTAACAAACAGGACAAAGGAAATGGACGGAGAAAGGAGATAAATAATGACCGTGAGAGGACTGAGGAGTATTCCCTCACTCGAAAAATGTATTACACTGTATAACAATTAAGTTACAATGGCTCTTAATTTATTTAGTGTTGATTTTGTAGGGTGGTACGAAGACAACTGGTTCGAGACGAACCTGGAGAAGGAAGGCATCGAGTGCACCGTGGAGCAGATGCGCGAGGCAGCGGAGGGGCACCTCACCACCGAGGCGCTCATGTGGAACCAGAACGCTAACCAGACCACCATCTCCGGCATGACGTCGGAGGACTTTCGGTATTCCTCGATATACTATCCAACCTTAGAGCAATTCTTACGTAAGAATTCCCACGCCTTCAATTTATAAGTATTTTTTAGAATACTTATAAATTGTTTTTGCTTTTAGCGAATGTTGTAATCTGTAATGCCGTTCAGCTGAGCGAACGCCACTTTAACACTTGTTTTTCTATAGCGAGAAATAGTCTGATATTTTATGATGATAAAAGTCTGGCAGAAATATAACAATCTTAAGACAGGTGCGCGCCAATGTCACAGTCAGTTGCCTTATATAACCATTTGGCACAACATTTTCGCTGTGGAATTGATCATAAAATAATATTCTATTCTCGCGGCGCGCGACACTCTCAGTCGGTAATGCCTAAAGATATGCGATATCGCGATTCGTGGCGAGACTTTATTGTTTTCCGAGGCTCCATCTCACGAGAATGTGGTTCAAGGTGTGTAGTTTGTGGTTCGCGACGCAAGCCAATAAATTCTTTAAACGAATTGCATTGCACGGAGAAAGCTTTCTTCTATGTTCGTATTGTATTTAGTTGGTTGGTCGCTGAATAATATTGCCCGAATCAATTTAAGCTAAAAACGAATGCGTCGATAATGGCATTTCATAAACCGGTTATTAAACATCGGGAAATATTCACGGCTTACGCAACATTGTGTAAAACAGTTGTATATAAAAGTAAAAAAAGACGTTATATATTCATACAATTTTCACGCTTGTGGAGCGCCTGGAAATTATCTGGCGTAGAAATTTGGCTCCTTGTAATATTTGTCTTTCGATTGCGTTGTGTAAACAGATCTCGTCTGAATGAGGCCCTGCGTGAGGCCGGGTATGACATCGACGGGGAGAGGTATCCGGAAGGGTACCAAGAAGCACCTTTAGCCTATGACGCGGTCTGGGCGGTCGCATTAGGTAAAGCTCAGTGTAAAAATCGAAAAACGCGAACAATTCAACAATAAAATATATATCAACTACTTTCGTGTATTCTCAGCCTTCAACAAAACAATGGAGAAGCTGGAAAAAAGTGGTTTAAGTCTGAAAAATTTCACATACACCAATAAAAAGATTGCAGACGACATTTACGAGGCTATAAACTCGACGTCATTTCTCGGCGTTTCGGTAAGTAACAGCGCATATTTCACAAGTTTTATCTGTGTTTTTTTCTTTTTTTAAGGTCTCTTAGAATTAATGTAACATTATTAAGATGGTTTATTTGTAGAGTTTGCAGGGATGTGTGGTTTTTCGCAGGGTTTGGTAGCGTTTTCATCTCAAGGTGACCGCATAGCGTTGACGCAGATCGAGCAACTATCAGAGAAGCATTACGTGAAGCTCGGCTACTACGACACGCAAGCCGACAACCTGACGTGGCTTGACCGCGAGCGCTGGGTCGGTACGTGCACGCCGCCGCTCGATCATTATTTTACACCAGAACTTTTTACACCACGAGAAAGGCCAAGGCCCTTCAAAATATCCTTTAACACTGATACACAAACTATTATCTTCTACTTACTCGCACATATTTAATATACCTATTTATCACGCTAATAACCATCCGCTTGTTTCAGGTAATTATATGTACTGGACCGCAAAACTAAGTATCACAGTTTTAAAGAACATGTCTTATCTTATCTTTTTGATGGGGTCCTTACTGATACACTTCGACCCTATGGAATCTTTTATGTAATTACCCCTCTTAGAGCTTAATCCAATGCAGCCTCTACCCTTTCCAAAAAGCGGATAATATAGTGCAATGGAAATAAATGCCTTGAAATCGTTCGGTTCTGGGTAGCCACAACCGAGGATTTTCATTCTTAATCCGGCGAGAGCATCATATTCACACAATAAGTGTTTCACTGTCTCAGCCTCTGCGCCGCATATTCTCCAATCTGTGTTGTCATAAAGGCCCATCTTTGGTAGGAGATGTTTAACCCCAAAGTGCCCGGTAAACACTCCAATAATGTATCGAAATTTACTTCTGCTGAGTTTCCAACGTTTTTTGGTCGGGCTCTGGTTAACTTTTTCCATGATGAGTTTTGCATGCCCTAAGCCTACCGTAGTTTTCCACTCTTTTTGATGGTTATCTAGGGCGTTGTTGTTCATCCCTTGTCGGATTGTGGACTTTGAAGTTCCTCCGGAATACATACTTGGGCTGCATTTTATCGCAGCCCATCGTCAGTATTCTGTCTGGAGCAACATTGTGTGCCATTTTAGAGTCTGGTTCTAGGCGCTGTGTCATTCCATAGGCCAGTCTCTTTCTGCCTTGCACGCCTCAGTCTGTATGGCGATATGTAGTGGTGGGAGGTTTAGTAGGACCTCCATTGCCACTGTCGGCGTAGTTCTGACCCTGTTATAGCCACGCAGGCCACCCTCTGCACCTCCTTCCTTGTTCTTGGTCACCAGGCCAAGCAGCCGGACATATTTAACTATGGGCCTTACCATCATATTATCCATCTACTTCAGTACTTAAGGTTTAAGGCCCCATGTCTTACCATATGCTGATCTGCACATTCCCAACACTCTCAGCGATTTTGTTAAAGCGTTGTCTAAGTGTTTTTTCTAAGTGAGCTCTTTATTTAGTATGATACCTAGATATTTTACCTCACCTGACAATTTTAGTACCTCGCCTAACAGCTTTAGCTGTTTAATCTGTTTAATGTCTCGTTTCTTAGTAAATGGAATTACTACAGTTTTGCAGGGATTGATGGATAGTTGATGACTAAAGCACCAGCTGTCCACCTTTTCCAAAAGTTTTTCCCATGATGTCTAATACTGTTTCCGAAACTTCCCGTTTATAAGTATCACGGGATCATCTGCATACCCAACAGTGTGTAGTGCGCCTATGTTGAGTTCCTTCAGGAGAGAGTTTACTACCAGGCTCCACAGAGTAGGTGAGAGAACCCCCCCTGGGGACCTCCTTTTGTCGTTGTGGCAAATAGTACGTCACCCAAAAGAGTTGACTTTATAAGCCTACTATTTAGCATATTGCCTATCCATTTAAATATGGTTGTTCAATGCCGTGCCTAGCAGCCAATGTGCTTATGGCTTCGAACGTGGTCCTATCAAATGCTCCCTCCAAATCGAGAAATGCCGCAAGGCAGATCTCTTTGTTCTTAAGTGCATTTTCAGCTTTATCCACTACATAATGAATCGCAATATCCTTGGATTTACCCGGTTGATACGCGCATTGCATTTTATGCAGTGGATACCGCCTTAGAGTTCCGTCTCTTATGTGCCTGTGTACCATCTTCTCTAGTGTTTTAGAAAGAGTGATGATAGGCTTATAAGCCTGTATGCTTTGGCATCACTGTAATCTGCCTTCTATGTATGTATCTAATATGTCATATAAAGTATGACACTTAGTGTTGCGGTCCAGAATAGTTATGCAGATTTTGATAAAGTGCCATTTTTTTTATTCTGCGGGCCGATTATGGTGACACTTATCGACGCGATAAAACGTTTTTATCTCAAGATCATCGACATTATATCACTGTCGACGTAAGCTAATATGGTAGCATCGGTTACATTGCATTATCCACTTTTGACAACGATATACGACAAACGTCATATTTTATCGACTTTGCTTAATATGGGTGGCCACTTTGGATCGACTTTTGACATCTCAATTCGATAAGTTTATACAAGTGCCGGGTTGGTGACGACAAGACATTTCATTTGGAAAAATACTCAACTCATGTAAAATTTAAGCGTAAGTATTGGTTTTATAATATTTTTACTTATTAAAAACCGTTTAGTTACTTATAATAAAGGCGTTTTACATTATAATTGGTATACCTAAGCTGTATTTTTTCGTAGAATGTCTAGATACTACTACTACAGTCTCACGCTGCAAACGGAGAAAGAAAGGCGAAAACTACAGCGCAGGACGATTCGAGAGGCGTCGAATCCTTTCGAGCTTCCGGAGGAAGAGTTCCGGCACGTCTACAGTCTGTAAGGAGATGGCTCTCCATTTATGTGCCGAACTCGACGTCGACCTCCAGCCGCACAATAATGACGGTTTACCCGTCTATATTAAGGTAATATTTATTGTTTATCATACATATACATAATGTTACTTTAGGCACAAGGTGAAGAGCCAGAAAATTATTGTTAAAGCAATTCGTAAAAATGTACCCTTTTACAGGTTCTAACATCGTTGCATTTTCTGGCGGATGGTAATTACCAACGCAGAACAGGGCAGGACCACGGTTTGTGCATTGCACAATGCACTGTGAGCAACTATCTGGCTCAGTTTACGGACGCTGTAATCAGAAGGTAGGCATGAAAGTTGAAATAATATATAACATTATCGTTTTCTAAATTGTTAATGACCCAATGGACCTATAGTTTAGAAGTGAAGTTTATTTACTTACTAACATTTTCATATGTGCTACTTGCTTTAATTTTTTGAATTAAAAAGTCCATCAGTTATAAGTCTTCCTCCGGGATATAACTATCTCTGTACCTATCAAATTTTTATAGGTATATTTTAAGGCTTTGAACAGTATAGACCAAACAACAAAACAAACAGGCACACTTACACAATTATAATATTTGATTTAACCAGTGCACAGTGCTGCAGTGTTATTAACACACCATCCCGTGGGAAAATTGCTTTTAATTTATTTTATATTTTGTAACTTTTTAGTGTAATAGTACTAACTTTTGTATATTTGGGTTATCTTTTATTTAGTTTTCAAGGTTGCTATACCCTAATATGGTTCATGTTTAGCACTATATTACACTCATTTAATATATAAATGAAAATTTAATTACTGTCCTCACATTATGGCACATATATTTCAGACAGGAGTTGTTGTCTTAACTTAGCTCCACATGGATACCCTGCAAGGGAACCACAAATAATATACCTACTCAAGTTTTAATACTAACATCATTTAATTACTACAATAAATGGGAATTTGGTTTTTAAATAAAACATAAAAATAGTTAAATATGAACTTATAATTATTCACAAACTTGATGTTAAATACAAATGCAATTACAGTAGGTATAACTAAGTATTATTTTCAGGCTCATGAGAAGATGGGCAAAGTTCCCTGGAACAGACCCCAATAGACAAGCTGTTGCTGGGGAGTTTAGTGCAGCTTACAGAGTGCCCAATGTGTTAGGGACCATTGACTGCACACACATCAAAATTTTCCCACCACCACTTCCCCACAGCATAAACTACCTCAATAGAAAGGGGTTTCATTCCATGAATGTGCAGTTGGTAAGTAAAAAACATTAAGCAGGTCAAAACCCCCATGTAATTGCTCCTATACCCCAACAGAATTTTATCGTTCTATAAAAACAAGTTTTTAATTTAAATTAAAATGCATTGAAATCCATTCAACCTCAATCATTTAATATAATTTAAAAAAATAAAGAAATAAAAAAGATTCATGGCTCCTCCTCAGTTATAATTTGCGTGTCCTCCAGCCTGAAAAGAAAAAGGATATCATTTTATATTTTATTGTTACATTACATTATTATTAATTGTTACATGTAAATTAATTTGCCATAACGATAGAGAACCGTTTTTTTTACCTATACCTAAGTACATACATATAACTTGTAAGAGTTTAGAATTTAATTTCTTATTTACATATTATTTTTCAGAACACTTGATATGGAGCTGGCTGCCACAAACAGCAATGAAATCCTCACCACCCAGCAGCTACCGGCAAATGGGCTTTTACTAAGAGTGGCCCAAGAAAAAAGGGCCACCATAGTAAATAATTATTTTGCTTACTATTGTGTTTTATTCCATTCCCATATAAACAGTTAAAGTAGAAAACTATATTTTAACAGTATAAAAAATAGGATCAAGCTATCTGTACCAAACTCAATCTTGAATTAAGATTAAGGTTCGGTTCAGCAGTTTAGCAGCTAGAACGTAAAAGACAGACTGAGTTACCTTGCATCTACATATTAGTGTGGATTATAAATGATCTACCATATTATGTTTGAGTATGGATAAAATTAAAGCTTGCTGGTTTCTCCTTAAAATCCTATTCTGCTCCCTCAGAATGTCATTGTGTTCTGACTTGAGCTGATTCAGTTTTACTAGTTGTTCTATTATATTCTGTAACATAAAATACAATTGCATTACTTTTATATAAAAAAAGTCATTATGAAACAAAGGGCATTAGGTAAGTTTGTATGGACAATATGGACATATTTTTTCCCAGCGGACATTGATAATTTTCTTAAAATAGTTTAGAGGACCTCTACCTACATATAAATATATGACATTAAATGTCTTTGATAATATTCGAGCCAAAATATTAAAAAGATATACATTTCAAGTTTTCATTACTAAAAGACAGTATTAATAGATAGAATATATAGAATTTTGAATAGATCATTCTGTCATAATAATACCTTCATAACTTTTAGGTATGCCCTTCTTTTCCTTCTGTTCTTTGTGTGCAATGTAATGTGGTAAATAAGGCGATGTAGGCTAAAACGTTAATGTTACCCGAAAAATATGAATGTATAGTTAATAAACAAAATACTTACGATTTTCCATGATGCGACGGATTTCTCCGGGCTAAACTCTCGCAACATCGAAGCCAGATTTTGCCACTCGGACTCGTGTCTTTGAGATCCGAGTGGCCCACTGAACTCCCAGTTTGCGAATAAGGGGTGGCTGGCCATATATTCAATATTTTTTCTTTATTGTACTGCTGTACAGCGACTGTAACACAACATGATTGTTTTAATCATTAACAATAAATAAAGAAATTGACAATGCACTTAAACTCATATTAGTTCACAGTGTTAAACTTACACTTTTGTTGTTTGTCTCATTTTCGCTTCATCCAAGAACAATTTCGGACCGAACTAAAATTCCAATACAAACTTTAAACTTTCGTAGGTACTAAACTACTAACCATAAACTAATAACCATAGAATATAGAACTACCGAATCAAGATGTCAACATAACCCATATATTTTTAATAGTATGGCGTCCGCCTTCTTTCTATGACTAATTTATAACTTCCCATTTTAGAAGCATTATATAAAGTCCGCCATTCAACATCCAACATGTGCAAAAATGTATTGATTTCGTGACACTAGCAACTTTTTTGCAAATTGGTAGTAATCTCATGTGATTCTTGTCACACTGGGCTTAAACACAATAGTCGTCGCTTTATCGACGCAATAACTTTATCGACATTGTCAACCATATTAGGGATTTCGATAAAATAGACGACTTTGTTAAAAATTTATACATATCCACACGATAAAAAGGTGCCACGCATAATTGGCCCGCTGATGCAATATTAGACACTATATAAATAAATGAAAACTGTAGGAATTAGCAAACACTAGGAATTCTAGTCATCATTCTTGTCGTAGGTTTAAGAGTAGAAAATCGAATCCACACAAATTTGACGTCGTAACTTTGTTTGGATTGTCCTATTAATTCACTTACATGCGACAGAGCTAAGCGTATGTAAAAGTAAAATATAGGCCCTGTTGTATTTCAATCTTAGGGGCACAGACTGAATCTTTAATATAACGAACAATGCCATTAACAACATTAAATGAAATCTGGAATGCGATACAAAAGAAACGCAAGTAACAAGTAACAAAGGTAGGCAGGAATATTATTTTCAAATATTCTGAGTAAGAGAATAATAGCTTAGGGCTTAGTAAAGTTCAAAGTTCACGACTATGTTTTTTTTAAATTTTATTGTGTCGTTAGGCAGTAATGTTGTTGAAAAACGCTGTGTGACGTTGGTACTATTTTATCGCCAACGTTTGTGGACGTTTTACGATTGCAAATTTAATTGATTGTTAGATTAGGCTGCGTTCACACGGCATGCTCCGGCACGCTTTTCCGTACTAATATTATCGAACAGTAATCGAATACGGTAAGATTTGTATGGCAAAACCGTGCAGGACCATGCCGTGTGAACCCAGCCTTACCCTGCCCTTAATGCACACATGCATGCGCGCATGCGGGTTCGTTTATGTACGTAATGCATGTTACTCACACAGGAGCCGCAGGGGTTAAATAATTTTCGAAATCTCTATTTACAACGCTCTGGTCTCTGTCTGAGTCTCCCTGTTTTGGCTCTGGTGATAACTAGAAGTTGTGAATTTATTCAAATATAATTCAGTGTTCGAAAGTAGAGGTGCCAATTGAAATTGTGTACCTACCATGATTTCTGACATTCTCCCGCTATACCCCCAAATATTGTTGTATACGTAGGTAAGTCCTGTGCTTTTCGCATCCACCGCGCTCCCACGATCCTTACAAGGTCGCGTCTTACAATTAGAAACTTATTTAACGCGTACCTAGTCACGGGCGTCCTCTTATAGTGAATAATATGTTTCTATCGGTAAAACTCGGATCTCAATCGGAAGATCACGGGACCCGATGTGTCAGTTAATTATTGTATTAATTGAGTGACATGTTTATATTCATTAATATGAAACTTTATTATTTGCGTCAAATGTAAAAATGAAAAATGACAGCATATGACACTGTATAATATAGAGATATTATAACCACCCTAAGAAACTTAGAAATACACTCATATTAGGTAAGTAGTACTTTTATTGTTATTCGTAAACGAAACACTACTAAAATAGGCAGCAATATAACACAAACGTATTTTGAAATATTTAGAATAATAGTAATTAATTTATATTGTTGGTCATTTTCTTGAAAACCCATTTGGCGAATTATCTTTCTTAATGTAAAGTCACAGCCTTCATCATTTCCATCAAAATTCATCGTTTCCATCAATTTTTACCTTAGGGACTGGATCGTAGGAACTAGTTTATAAATCAGATGGATATTATAAACCATACGTCGTATTACTGCGTAATCAAAGTCATCATTGTCATCAAGATCTAGACAGAAAAAATTGCGTGGTAAACCACGCAAACCACCAGGTAAACCTAACTTAACATTATTTGGATTTGAATGTTTGTTATCTTATTCCTTGTTCATTACTTTTCTTAATTTGGATGCAACACGATGGAAACTAATTATGCACTACATCTGACATACGTAAACCGTGAACACTTAGCTTCGAAACTACATTTTCTCCTGACGCATCAGGACTGTACGGTGAGGAAGTCTGCTTGATATCTTAAACGCAAAATTTATTTACATAAACCCATGAACTCCGTGCTTTAGACAAGCATACCTCATCCGCGTATTTTTTTTTGTATTAAAGTTATAATACAGCCTATACGAGTAACACTCAAATACTCAAACGTTTATTGCATTCCAGAATGTTATTTTGTTAAACTTAACGAACGATATCCGACACTTTAAAATCCGTTGAACCGTTTAACCTAAAGGAAGTCACAAAGAAATAGATATGAACATACAAACATACATACATTCCCACAACAGGTTGAAAGAGGTGGGATCGTCTTCTCAATAACTGCATTCGCGTATGATAAGTACCTACGACCACAATTCGACTTCTGTCGTCAGCTTAAGAGGCCACCTATGCTAAAGTCTGTAGTGCTCCGCGATCTGGATCTCAATAACCATGAAGCCTTTGTATCTGTTCCTTTGACATATTAAACTTGATCATAGTTACTTGAGACTGGCAAACGTGAAAACACGATTAGAAATAAAATCCTCGATTGTTTTATTTTTCAAACATAACACCTTTTTTGCACGTTTTTGGTTGAATCTTCGAAAAAATAGTCTTTAACGTTGATTTTCGATTCAATAGTTGAGGAGGATATGTAACTTCTTAATACTGGCTAACCATTTTTTCAAAAAATGTTGTGGTTTTAAAGTAAACAGCAATAAATTAAATTTGTCGCTGCCGTCAAGGCGCGCGTGAATTATTTCCATCTCACATTCTTGGCGCGGAAGGAAGCACATAAAGCCATCCCTTTTCATTCTTGTGGGGGCGTGGCGCTATAGCTGGCTGGTTAAATGAGTCCCATTTCGCGAATGCCGATCTGTAAAACCTTTCACTACCTACACGAGTAGAATCATACTGATCTCTATTGTTTGAGGCTCAACAAGTTGCTAAACGATAACGTAAACCATTTTCGAAAACTGACACGAAATGTATGGGATTGACGTTAGGTGAGGCGACCGTCTGACAACAGCGTCTCTGACACATTTAGGGACGACATGAATTTAATCATTTTATTTTCAAAAGCTAAAACAAATTCCTGAATTTTCTTTACTCTTTTACTTTCGGTGACGATTTTTGTTTATATTATAACTACGTCAACAAAGATATTTTGTAAGAAAAAACATGGGCAAAAACTGCAATGTAACATTTTTTTAAATATTACTTTGTCGTCGTCGTTAAACGTTATAATACTGAACTCAAAGTACCTACTCAGAAAACCAAGATCGAGAAAAACAAGTCCTTTCAAGAAGATACAATAATGGTCAGGTTAGCCAAGATGGATCGCTTTAAAGGCTCTGTTTCAATTAGAAATGTTTTTTTTGGAACTGAGGTAACTGCGGACGTGTCAGCAAATACTGTTTGATGATATTAAGGAGAAGCTGGGTTGTTTAGAAGAATAGTTTGAAAAGTAACTGTGTTAAAGAAACAAGACAGAGATGCACGATTGGCGTTTGCTCGTAATGAAGTTTGAACATGAACATTGGATCTTTTCCCAGTGGAAAAATGTGTTGTTCTCCGACGATACCAAAGGCAATTTGGTTTCTTCTATTGGGAGACAATATGTACGGCGTCCTGCAAAGGGACAAATGTACCCAACGTTTACAAAAAAACAGGTTAAAAACGGCGGTGGAAATATAAAAATTCGGGGCTCATTTTCTGGACTTGAAGTCGGACCTATTAGGAAAGTTCAAGCCAATTTTAATCAATACCAATACAAAGCGATACTAGAGGAAACCATGTTACCCTATGCTGAGGAACACCTAGTCCCGCTCACATGGACTTTCCAACACGATAACGACCCGAATCATACCGCACGGTGAGTCAAGGCATTCCTCACCAGTCAATCGGTAGCAGTCCAATTAACAGTCCCGACCTAAACCCTAACGAACGCATGAAATAAAGAAAAGGGTTGCCAGTTATCGTTCCACGTCGATAGATGAACTTTACGAAGCGTTAGTACAGCATGGGCTAACATCCGCCTTAAACCGTGCCATAAACTGATATCGTCCATGCCACGCCGATGTCAAGCAGATATTAAAAACAAAGGTTCTGCTACTGGGTATTGAAATTAACTTTATATTAACAAAGCATAGTTACGATTTAAAGTTTAAAATAAATACACCAATTGATAGTGTTACATTCCTTTTTTTGTGTCCAAAATTATAAGTTGTCTCAAAACACGAAATTATTGTTTTCTTAGTAAGTAATTTTTTTATTTTATTTTTGCGTGTTCTATTGAATTGGAGCAATTAGTCCACAAATGTGAGTAAACTTTGAAACAACACAAGGCAGAAATCTACATATTTCAGCATCTATAAAGCGATGACCGGTCTTGCACTCACTTATGTACCTACTTAACTTATTTGATGACCACGACTTTATATAATTATGTGTATAAATATCAGGGAAGAATGTCACACAAATTGACCTAGTCCCAAACTAAGCTCTAGGCTTGTATTATGGGTACTAGACAACGATATAAATACTCGTATAGGGAAATATACAGTGTGCAAATGGTATACGAGCGTTCCTTTTAACTGTGGTTAGTATAACCCCTACTGAGCACATATAGGCAGATTTTGTTAAACAAAAAAAAAAAAAAAAACCGTGCAAAATAATTTAACACGTAATGTATAACGAACAATTCAATTAATTAAAAATTACGTACTTACCTGACTGACCTGACAGATGGACTGCGATGTACATTGCGGGTCGATAGTATGTTCAAAAATAATAACGTTGTATACGTTAGCGTAATCAAAATAATTCTTTATGTTAATGATTAGTAGAGTCTTAATCTATGTCCAGTTTTAATAAATGCCCGTATACCATTTACACACTGTATACTTAAATATATTGAAAAATCCATGACTCAGAAACAAATATTATATCTGCCGTTACCGGGATATGAAACCAGGACCGCTGCCTTCGTAGGCAAGGTCACTACCGACTAGGCTAATGCGTTGTAAAATATAAGCCGTAATGCATTAGGCCCGCCATTTGTACTTAGTTTTTCTACGGTGAAATAAAGATTAAATAAATAAATAAGTAACACATTCAACCAAGATAGATATCTCATATCTTATTCTCCTCTCGATAAACATTGTTATTTATATGGGTAGTTTCAGTACTTACTTGAACTTTTAGGTATTTGACCTTTAAAGCTTTACTAATAAAGAAGAATTTTCGAGTGAGTAGTGTTGTTCCCAAGTTGTTACTGTTACTAAAACAATTAGGTATTACTAAATAAAATAAACTCTCGATCGGTAAAAAATCATCAGCTTTAGATTATGGTATTAAGGTTTGGTCTTAATAGTATGTGGTTGTCGACAGGAGGCAAGGTCCCGCCGGACCGGACGGTGATCGTGAACGAGCTGCGCACCGTGTCGCTGCCGCTGTTCGCGTGCATGTCCTCGCTGTGCGTGGCCGGCATCATCGCCGCCCTCGGGCTCATCATCTTCAACTGTGTCCACAGACGCAGGAGGTATCTTTTCTCAAATATTCTTTCGTCACCACTACGAGTGATAATGCTATTGTTAATGGTTTGCAATTTTAACTATTTAACCGTTTTAGCGTTTAAAGCACACGAAGGGTTTCGCTCCACCAGTCAAATTGACGTTCCACATTTGCGATTTGTCTAGCGAGCGACGACATTTTTGAATCGATTTGCTTATTCACGCATATTGATTCAAAAATGTCGTCACTAACACGTAAACGATAGACAGGTTGTTACGTACTTGGTTGCCATGTCAATGATTCTTAAAATCACGAGCTACAGTTTGGGATATTGTGCAATTTTCCCTATAACATTCTGTTCTGTTGAATTTCCAATTTTGTAGAATAGAAAATATTCATGTTTTTCTACAGCTTTAATAAAAGCTGATCCATGCAACAAACTGGTGAGAAAAACATGTTTTTCAAGAGCTATAAAATTAACCAATATATAAGCCAACAAAGATTTGTTCCTATCTTTTTCTAGCACATACCTATAAACATAATTATTATTATGTAGTGTCGGTATATAGTTAACAACTTTGTCTAATAATCAAAATTAGCTAAATTTAACTATGCGTACCCAGTCTTACTATGACCACGTAAAATACAGCTCAACGTAAAAACTTATCATACCTCCCGCGCCCGCGACCGAACGTGACGTCAAGCAAATGATTTATTTTTACCGCCGGCTGTCGTTTTGGCCACTCGATTCTCAAAAGTCGCCCCGGTTCACCATTTTATTTTAAACGAACAAGCAGTTAACTTTTCTTAATTAAAAAGCATGTACCTAACATAGGCTTTTATCATATTGAAGAAACGAAAAGACGTAATACGAATCGAATATGAAGCTTTCTTTCCAGCAATCTGATACTGAAACTAACATAGCCCGCTAACAAAAACCCACTAACTAACACTAAAAAAAAACAAACCCCGTGAAATAGATATAGATTAGTGAAGGTGCAGGATAGCTTCAGCCAAGCTTATTGGTTATTTAATGTGTGCACCGATAACACAATAATCGCGCCGCTCCCAAATGCAGTTACCAGGCAGTGCGGTGCGTGGTCGGTGGTAAACCATTTAGTTAAACGAGCTCTAATGAGCTTTCAGACCACATCATTGGACTGACAATAGTTATTTGTTCAACAGGAAAGCAAAGTTGGTTTTTGCTGCGAGTGATGATTTTGAATCCCGAGTAGGTAAGCGAAGGATTCTATTATTGAATCACGAACGTAGCGAGTGATTCTAGGTTAGAATCCTGAGCGTAGCGAGGGATTCAAAGATACGAGACGTATAAAACTTTGGTCTCGTGTGAGACGTACAGTCAACCTTATAAGTAGGTGCACACTTTTGTACCTTGTCGCTGAAACGCCTTTGACAGATTAGTCCATCATTTCATACATGACGTTAAAGTGACAGAGTACTAAAGTGTGCAGCTTCTTATAAGGCCGACCGTACCTACAACTTTTCACCTCAGCAGCGAGAACAACACAGCGTGAAGCTGGCAGGGCCAACGCAGGTCTTGCGTTGTGACCATTTGGTGAATACACGACTAAATAACGACACGATCGCATATGCATCAATCACAAGCATTTTTGCAAAATACTAAAAAAATAAAAAGTGGAAAAAATAAACATGAAACAGATAAAACCTGTCACTCAACTTGATAATGCCGTAGGGCAATCACAACTTTATACAGCTTTATGTAGTCTGTGGCTTTAAAAAAAAACCTAACTAGGCCTTGTCAAATGCGTTCTAAAACTGCCCCCTTCGGTTTATGTCACGAAATTAAAGATTGTTAAAACGATAACAAAATTATGTAGATACATGATAAACTTCTTATTTTTCATTAATTTTGTCTTCAAAACATTAAATAAAAAAAATGATTGTACCTACTGTACAAAATAGTTATAATAAACACATTTCAAACTTTAACAGATAGTTTTATTTGCAATTTACGGTTATGTGTGCATCCGAACGTGCGTTTCTTTTTGGGCCTACTATGTGTGGAATTTGAAAATCGAACTTCGAATCAAGTGGTTTCTATCTCTCGCTTTTATCCTATCGAAGGAAAAGTGACAGAACAAAGTGAAGTTAATTTTTTTCGAATATTGTGCATAGCCCCAGCACTGCTCACGGCATTTAAAAAAATAATTAAAAAGCTACTTTGCCTCTCGCTCGCAGCAAAATTGAATTTTGCTCACTGTTTTTAAGCAGCAAAACCTGCTTGTTTGAGCTGCTGATTTGAAAATACTTTATGTATTCTGGCAGTTAGTGAACATGAATAGCGCTAAAACACTAACGTAATAGCGCCATTATCGTCGATTTTTGGAAGAAAAATGTCAGACAGACATTAGTCATCATACTCATTAGGTATATACCTACTTCAGTAGGTTAAAATGGCGTTTGTAAATGAGATAAAAATTAGGTGCTGGATTATACGTTGCAATTTTCTGTCGGCGATTTTTGACATGGCATACGTATATATTATGGGACCATGATAGAATAAATTAAGTACACTTACTTAATACATCGCGACCTTCATATCACTGTAACGTAACTTACGTAACGTAACGTTTCACTGGTTATTAAGGCAGGTTTATGATTGTGTATAGAGTGATCCTGTGGTCGCACCCAGCCTGCAACACGGTGATGTTGTGCGGGTGCTGTATATGCCTGGGCGCCGCGGTGGCGCTGGGGGTGGACGGTCGCTGGGTGCAGCCGCACCATTTCTCCGGGCTCTGCGCTGCGCGGGCCTGGCTTCTAGCCACGGGCTTCTCCATGGCTTACGGTGCCATGTTTACAAAAGTCTGGCGCGTTCATCGACACACGACTAAACCTAAACCTGAAACTAAGGTATGAAATTACTTTAGGTTTTGTTTCAATTTGTTATGGAAGCAAAATTATTTAAATACAAAATAAATGGAAGCACATTAGCAATATTTCGTTTAAAAATTCATTAAACGAAATGTTACAAAATGTATTATATATTTTATTCTTTTTAGTGATCATACTATGGTGTTAAGTAGTCCCACTTCTCAATTAATAAGAATTTATAGGATATTTCAAGATTACCGCAAGGCCTTGAAAAAAAAAGATAAGATAAAATATGTTTATTCAGTAAGTAGGCCGTATTGGCACTTTTACACGTCAAAAATCTACCAGCGCTTCGCAAGAGACCACTGCTGAGAAGAAACGCCGCAAGAAACTCAACAGTCGGTCTTTTTTTTTAATACTACTTATGATATTATACAATTGTAAAGCTTAACCTAGCATTATATAAAACAATGAATTTGATATAAAATTTAAATTTAAAAAATGAAAAAATCAAGCGCAGATATATATACATATAAATTATACTTACCTGCAAGACAACCACATACAAAGTTCCGATATAATATTCTCCTACACGAACCGTGTCCCCTAGACAATATATAATATTAACATATTTTTTATGACTAAATTATTATTAAGTTATTTAGGTATTTAGTTTTGTTTAGGTTAAGGATTTTTATCCCTAAAGAAAGCTAAAAAAAATATATAGAACGAATGGCTCTGTATGTCAGCAGCTTTTACCCAAACCAGAATACCGTACGACATAACAATATGAAAATAACTATAATAAACTAAGCGAGCTGTCTCAACATTGGTAAGTTGTCTGATTTTCCTAACAGCATAAGCTGCCGAAACTTAATTTACCTTCTAGTACTGCTATATGGGGACTCAATTGCAAGTTTTTATCTATATTTATCCCTAAGAAAAGCGCCTTATGTACCATTTCCAAACACTCATCATTTAGTAATATACTAGATTCTACAGGTCTAACATTAGGCAAAGCGAACCTAACACATTTAGTTTTTTTAGCATTGAGTAGCTAATTGTTAAGCAAACCAATTAAGTACTTTACCTAGCGTGGCATTTATCCTACTGTAATCGAGGGATTTTCGGTCTTCCTTGAAAATTAATGATGTATCATCAGCAAATAGCACAATATCACAAAGATAACCCAAAAATAAGAAGGATAATATAGAGCCCTGAGGCACACCTAGTTTAACAGCTGCTCCCATGGACTGTGTTTTGTTTACCACAACCGTTTGTGTTCTATCACTAAGATAGAAGACAAGATTTAGAGACTTATTTGACAGTCTATAATGTTCTAATTTTAATATAAAAGTCGCAAGATCTATG